>BSBN01001845.1:0-622939 GCA_027924645.1 Cunninghamia lanceolata | reverse complement strand
TCCTCCATCTCTCCCTCCCTCCATTTCTCTCCCTCCATCCCTCTCTATCTCTCCCTCCCTCCCTCCCTCTCTCTATCTCTCCCTCCCTCCCTCCCTCTCTTTATCTCTATCTCCTAATCTCCCCCACTCTCTCCCCTTCTCTCCCCTTCTCTATCTCTATAAATATATGTTTCCCTCTTTATCTCCCCACCTCTCTCTTCAAGGATCCTAGCTTGAAGGATTCTGATCTATTGGACCATGGTGGCTATGAGATCTCCTGAGGTAACATCTCCTATGTTTTGTATTTCTCCATCATTAGGTGGGTTTTTGATTAGTAAGTGAGGGTTGAGTAACCATGTTGGTTCTTTCCTCAAGGAAGATTTCTAGTAGCCTTGGCGTGCTTCATCTCATTCATGTTGATAATCTATATGGGTAGCCTCTTATGCTATACAAGATTCTTCTAGGTCTTTCTCTAAGTGTTTTACCTCATTTCAATTCAAGTGGTAGTGTCTTTGTAGTTTGTGATAGGATGGACCCTAATGATGGATTTTTTATTAGATGAACACTTGAGTGGTCTCAATTGATCTAGGTTTGGTTGAATCATAGTATCTTGGTTCCAAACTAGATTATCAGAAGTGATGAAGTTATGTAGTCGTTGTTGTCCACCATTCTAGTTAACATCTTTATAATCATACCTATTTGAGATAGGTGCTAATGGATTAGGAAGGATGTACCAGTTGAATGAAGGAGGGATAGCTAGGTCTAAGCGACCTTGTCCCTATTGTGTTATTGGTCTAGACATATTCAAGGGTACCATAAGTACCACAACAAAATGGGAAGACAAGGTCGGTGAAAGGTGGAAGAAAGAAAATGAGAGGGATTATCTAGAAGGATTTTCCTTTCATGTTAGTTTCACCAAAATATGTGATATTGTAAATCTTCTCATCACAAAAAGTGAATGAGGTGGACTCAAAACAAAACATGCAATATGTGCTACACCCTTATTGATGGTATGGATTGAATTACTCTTGCTCTTCCCACTACAAAAAAATAGGCCATTAGTGCCTAAAATAGTGCCAGATTTTAGTGCAATTGAGCTCAGAAATTGGACACTTTGTCCAGCACAAAACTCGGCGTAATTTTGCATGATTACTTTCGTGCCAGATTTAGTGTCGACTTTAGTGCCGAATTTTACACCTAATTTGGCTTCTAATTTTGCTTCTGGTTTGGCTTCCAAGTTTGCTTCTTGTTTTGCTTCCATTTTTGCTTCCAATGTTGCTTTTAATTTTGCTTCCAGATTTGTTTCCAATTTAGTGCCGAATTTGGTACCCAATTTGGCTTCTGATTTTGCTTCTGGTTTTGCTTCTTGTGTTGCTTCTAGGTTTGCTTCCATTTTTGCTTCAGGTTTTGCTTCTAGGTTTGCTTCTAGTTTTGCTTCCAATTTCACTTCCCATTTAGCGCCAGATTTGGCACCCAATTTGGCTTCTAGTTTGGCTTCCAATTTTGCTTCTTGTAATTTCTTCCAAGTTTGTTTCCAGTTTTGCTTCTAGTTTTGCTTCAGTTTTTGCTTCCAGTTTTGCTTCTGGTTTTGCTTCAATTTTTGCTTCTAATTTTGCTTCCGATTTTCCTTCCAGATTTGCTTCCAATTAGCACCAGATTTGGCTTCCACTTTGGATTCTGATTTTGCTTCTAGTTTGGCTTCTTGTGTTGCTTCCAGTTTTTGCTTCCAGTTTTACTTCCGGTTTGGCTTCCAGGTTTTCTTCCAATGTTGCTTCTGATTTTGCTTCTAGGTTTGCTTCTAGATTTGCTTCCATTTTTGCTTCCAATTTAGCATCAGATTTGGCACCCAATTTAGCTTCCAATTTTGCTTCCATGTCTGCTCCATTTTTACTTCTAGTTTTGCTCTCAGTCGTGCTTCGTATTTTGCTTCTTGTATGGTATCTAAAATAGCTTCTTTTTTGGCTTCCTAATTGATGCCAAGTTTTGCTTCCATTATGACCTCCTTTGTTGCTTGAGTTTTGCTTCCAATTTAACAAGATAATTATATAAAAAAACAAGATAATTATTATAAAATAACAAGATAATTATTATAACATGATCATCATCTATAATTAAACAAGTGAGTCAAATATATATAATTTAATTGAATTTTACAACATCCATCCTGCAATAAATTAAAATCATCATACGTAATAAATATCCATCCAAAAATCATCGACCACTTTCAATATATATAAATTGACAAGTCAATACTGATAAGATCATCATATATAACTAAAACAAGTGAAATTCAAATATGCCAGTAGATCAATAACATGTCCAACAGTTGACATAAGTCAAAATGATACATGTACAAATGATATAAGTAAAAATGATAAATTATGTAACTCAAAATGATACAAGTCAGGATGATACATGTCCAAATGATATAAGTCAAATTGATACATTTGAAAATGATACAACTCAATAATATGGTACTATAGGCCGTGAAAATGATACATATGATAGTAACCATGAAAAGAGGCATCATAACGATATATCAACAATGATCCATGATGCAGTCTATATGATCATGAATGTCACTGGCTACTACCAGGAACTACCTCATCATCATCATCACCATTGTGATCATCATCATCATGATCATCGTCATCATCATCATCATCGTCATTGGCCTCATTGTCTTTTGTATCTAGATCATCATCATCCTCTGCCATGTGATCTATACCAAAACCAATATAATCTAGATCTATATCATCAGGATCATCTTCATCTTCTGGAAGACCAGTTTTCTGTAAAAAAAATATTTAAAATGAAAAGTTATTATTTATTTCATGTAATAATTTATTTTTCTGTTATATATATAATATTCCAACATATGAAACGAAACCATAATCATATTACATCGTATCAAAGTGCACATACCAGAATAAAATTTCAAAAAAGTTATAGCTAATATGTCATTCCAATGATGTAAAACATGCAACAATTCTAATAAATGTTACTAAAGATCATAAAAAAAATTGTTATACAATTTAACTATCAATTGTAAATTCTATTACATAACCTTAAGTGCCACAAATTGCGTGGTCAATGTATGTTCTTTTTCACTATTAATCTAATAACCTGCATTAGACAAAAACATTAAAGAGTTTTTAAGTAGTAGTTGATTAAATTCTCTTACATGTCATTAATGAATGCACAGTTTTTTTTCAATAATTATTTATCTTAGGGTTCATGAGTAACCTTAAATAAAGGTCTAATAGTTGTTCCATGGGGCATGTTTAACAAACCAAATGTAATTGTCAACTTTTCACCATGGGTGACAGAGAAATAATTCTTTTTCCCATCCTTCCACAGCATTAAGTAAATTCTTGAATCTGGAAAATACTTGCCGCCTTCATCTTTCAAGCCAATTTCTCCAACTTTGCATAGGGCTCCTTTATCTATGGATGTGATCTGTCTCCTACAAAAAAAAAAGCATGTACCATTTTATGCCCTTCAATCCAATTGCATCTAGGCATTTTTTTAATTCTTCTATCTTTCATCAATCTCCTTACCTCACCACACCTGCCCACTTGTGGATAAATGTTTGAGAGAAGAACATAAGTTGTGCAGCATTTTTATGATCCAAATCAAAAAGTAGCATTGCTGTAAATACTCCTAAGCCTATATTCATATGTGATCTATAGGCACCAAGAAAACACATGCATACAACCAACATAGATTTAACAGATATCTCAATGATAAAGTTTAGGGTGTCTTCAAGATAGCCAGCAATGGCAAGGAGGTCAACCATGCACGTAAACAGAGAGGCCCTAGTTAGGAGGTTGTATGGGGAGAAGTATGCTTCTCATTTTCAAGAATCCTAAGTCTCATTGCTACATATGTTGCTTAAAGAAGGGCCAATTTTAAACTAGGTAGTTGTTTTGTCACTCACTTTGTGCAATGAAATGACGAGAGTCAAGTCTCCTTATATCACTGTAGATTTACATACAGCAACCTCTAATACAATAACACCATACAATGCACACTTAACTTTACGGTACCTTAGCCCAGACATGATGCTATAGAAATCTGAAGGTACCTCTTACTAAAGATGTCATGTCATAGACTAGATACCACTATACAGTATATATCACATCTACAATAACAATTTCCTTCCAAATGTAGGGTTACAGTCTATGATTAACATGCATAGACTTTTCTAGTGCTTACAAGATAAACTTAAAGCTTCCACTCATTCCACCATCCTCAAGGGATCTAGAAATGCAAATTAGACGCCTCTACTGATAAAGCCAAACATCCTAAGGGTCCTCATACCTCAGGACATAAAAACAAAGAGTCAAAGAAAAATCAATCCAAAAGTTATCCAAGGTCATACCTCCACAAGCAAAGTCCAAACCCAAAATGGTATGGTTACCTAAGCAACAAGTAATCAAGTTAAATGAGGCATCTACCTCTAAAAAATTCCAACCATCTACTCCATCTCAAATTCCCATTCGGCTCAAAAGTGTCAAAACATCCCATCCCACAAGCAAAACAAAGTAATAAATGCCTAAGTCTATGTGGGTTCCTAAAGCCCTTCATCATCCATCTCCTAAGCAAACATCTCCATTGCACCCTAGACCACCTTTGCATCACAAGTTTCAACGTTTATGGGGATGTGTGCAACCATTGGTTATGGTTCCTTCCATTCCGCAATAAATCTACCATCATTCATCCACTATCCTACATACCCTCCACATGCCATCCCTATGGTCCATGCTTTGGCATAAGTCTGACATAATCCACATCATGATCCACTATTTTCCCTACATATCCATGTCATAATCCACTTTTCTCCCCTCTAGAATCCACGTCATAATCCACTATCTACCTAATCCATTTGCCTTCCATGTATCCCTTACCAACATCGATGAGGCCACTCGACATGGTCCATGCGCGAGGACATCGTTCTGTAATGGGACTATAACCTTTCATTGTAGTGTAACGCACCTTCAACCTTCAACCCTAAAAACTATACCTTAAACCCTAATCCCTCCACCCTAAACCCTAATCCCTCAACTGTAAATGCTATCCCTAAAGCCTGAAGCCTCAACCCTTAAACCTTAAACCCTAAACCCTATCCCTAAACCCTCAACCCTAAACATTATACCTTAAACTCTAATCCCTCAACACTAAACCCTAAACCCTTAACCCTAAACACTATACATTAAACTCTAATCCATCAACACTAAACCCTAATCCCTCAACCCTAAACCCTAATCCCTTATCACTAAACATTAAACCTATCCCTAAAGCCTCAACCCTCAACACTTGAACCTTAATCCTAAACCCTATCCCTAAACCCTCAACCCTAAACAATACTATGCCTTAAACCCTAATCCCTCAACCCTCAACCCTAATCTTAAAGCTAAACTTAAAACTTCCACTCATTCCACCATCCTCAAGGGATCCAGAAATGCAAAATTAGATGCCTCTACTGATAAAGCCAAACATCCTAAGGGTCCTCATGCCTCAGGACATAAAAAACAAAGAGTCAAAGAAAAATTAATCCAAAAGGTTATCCATGGCCATACCTCCATAAGCAAAGTGCAAAACCAAAATGGTATGGGTACCTAAGCAACAAGAAATCAAGTTAAATGAGCCATCTACCTCTAAAAAATCCCAACCATCTACTCCGTCTCAAATTCCCATTCGTCTCAAAAGTGTCAAAACATTCCATCCCACAAGCAAAACAAAAGTAATAAATGCCTAAGTCTATGTGGGCTCCTAAAGCCCTTCATCATCCATCTCCTAAGAAAACATCTCCATTGCATCGTACACCACCTCCGCATCACAAGCTGCAACGTTTATGGGATGTGTACAACCATTGGTTATGGTTCCCTCCATTCCACAATAAATCTACCATCATTCATCCACTATCCTACATACCCTCCACATACCATCCCTATGGTCCATGCTTTGGCATAAGTCCAATATAATCCACATCATAATCCACTATTTTCCCTACATAATCCATGTCATAATCCACTTTTCTCCCCTCTAGAATCCACGTCATAATCCACTATCTGCCTAATCCATTTGCATTCCATGTATCCCTTATCAACATCGATGAGGGCACTCGACATGGTCCATACGCAAGGACATCATTCTGTAATGGGACTATAACCTTTCATTGCAGTGTAACGCAACCTTCAATCCTCAAGCCTAAAAACTATACCCTAAACCCTAATCCCTCCACCCTAAACCCTAATCTCTCAACCGTAAATGCTATCCCTAAAGCCTGAAGCCTCAACCCTTAAACCTTAAACCCTAAACCCTATCCCTAAACCCTCAACCCTAAACACTATACCTTAAACTCTAATCCCCCAACACTAAACCCTCAACCCTAAACACTATACCTTAAACTCTAATCCCTCAGCACTAAACCCTAATCCCTCAACCCTAAACCCTAATCCCTTATCACTAAACCTTAAACCCTATCCCTAAAGCCTCAACCCTCAACACTTGAACCTTAAATCCTAAACCCTATCACTAAACCCTCAACCCTAAACAGTACTATGCCTTAAACCCTAATCCCTCAACTCTAAGCCGTAATCCCTAAACCCTCAACCCTCAACACTATACCTTAAACCCTAATCCCTTAACCCTCAACTCTCAACCCTAATCTTAAAGCTAAACTTAAAGCTTCCACTCATTCCACCATCCTCAAGGGATCTAGAAATGCAAAATTAGATGCCTCCTGATAAAGCCAAACATCCTAAGGGTCCTCGTGTCTCAGGACATAAAAACAAAGAGTCAAAGAAAAATTAATCCAAAAAGTTATCCAAGGCCATACCTCCACAAGCAAAGTCCAAAACCAAAATGGTATGGGTACCTAAGCAACAAGAAATCAAGTTAAATGAGGCATCTACCTCTAAAAAATCCCAACCATCTACTCCCGTCTCAAATTCCCATTTGGCTCAAAAGTGTCAAAACATTCCATCCCACAAGCAAAACAAAAGTAATAAAATGCCTAAGTCTATGTGGGTTCCTAAAGCCCTTCATCATCCATCTCCTAAGCAAACATCTCCATTGCACCCTACACCACCTTCGCATCACAAGCTTCAACGTTTATGGGGATGTGTGCAACCATTGGTTTTGGTTCCCTTCCATTCCACAATAAATCTACCATCATTCATCCACTATCCTACATACCCTCCACATACCATCCATATGGTCCATGCTTTGGCATAAGTCTGACATAATCCATTATTTTCCCTACATAATCCACATCATAATCCACTTTTCTCCCCTCTATATTCCACATCATAATCCATTTGCCTTCCATGTATCCCTTACCAACATCGAAGAGGGAACTCGACATGGTCCATGTGCGAGGACATCATTCTATAATGGGACTATACCCTTTCATTGCAGCATAACACAACCTTCAACCCTCAACCCTAAAAACTATACCTTAAACCCTAATCCCCTTTTCAACCAAGATCAGAACATTATACCCTTAATCTCATAATAGTAATCAATTGTGTTACAAAATCCATAATTAACCTAAGTCTTGCATATCCATTCCACGAATTGTACCCTTTGCCTTTTTGAAGAACATATCGGCCCAATGTGACCCCATCATTGGAACCTTTCACTTTGCTATACTGATGGCCCAATAAAGATATAGTATCACTATATCAGCAAAACAACGATCTATCGGGGTAGCCTTTGACGTCATCCCACCGATAGACCAACAAAATGGAATAAAATGAGCTTATCAGGATAACATGCAGACATCTGTGGAAACCACATCATGGTTCCACTGACAGGCCGATAAAGTTGGTAGAAGAAGGTTATATCACCGTAACATGTGGATTTCAGTGGAATACATATCACACCCTCACCGATGAGCTGATGAACTCGACAGGAGTTAGCTTATCACCAGAACATGTCAACTTTGGCAAAACTTATATATGCGTTCCCCCGACATGCCGATAAAACCAAGAAAGATAAAAGCATCATTGTAGCATGTAAGGATCGATGAACTAAGGATGAAGTTCCACCGATAGCTCGAAATAACTATAAAACATTGAGGATATGAAGAACATTGGCAGGACTAAGGCACATCGAGGCAACTTCATATGGAACCTCACCGATGGATTGAGAAAGGGAAATTTATCAATGGAAGGGATGGACTTCGGTGGAATATAAAACAAAGCCTCAGCGATATGGCAATGATTGTTAGACAAGATTGATGTGACATTCCAAGACATCACTCGAATATTTGCAATTAATAAACTGGCAAGATACACATCGATGGTGCATTTATGAGCTCATATTGAAATAAGTTATTCCACTCCTGTAAGATTTGGCTGAAGAAGGTTATATCACTGGAACATGTCAACTTTGGCAGAACTTATATACGAGTTCCCCTAACATGCCAATAAAACCAACAAAGACAAAAGCATCATTGTAGCATGTAAAGATCGGTGGAACTAAGGATGAAGTTCCACCAATAGCCCGAAATAACTATAAAACATTAAGGATATGAAGAACATCGGTTGGACTAGGGCACATTGGGGCAACTTCATATGGAACCTCGTCGATGGACTGAGAAAGGGAAATTTATCGATGGAAGGGATGGACTTCGGTGGAATATAAAACAAAGCCTCAGCGATACGGCGATGATTGTTAGACAAGATTGATGCGACATTCCAGGATATCACTTGAATATTTGCAATTAATAAACTGGCAAGATACACATCGATGGTGCATTTATGAGCTAAGATTGAAATAAGTTATTCCACTCCTGTAAGATTTGGCTGAAGAAGGTTATATCACCGAAACATGTCAACTTCAGCAGAACTTATATATGAGTTCCCCTAACATACCAATAAAACCAACAAAGACAAAAGCATCATTGTAGCATGTAAGGATCGGTGGAACTAAGGATGAAGTTCCACTGATAGCCCAAAATAACTATAAAACATTGAGGATATGAAGAACATCAGCCAGACTAGGGCACATCAGGGCAACTTCATATGGAACCTCGCAGATGGACCGAGAAAAGGAAATTTATCGATGGAAGGGATGGACTTCGGTGGAATATAAAATAAAGTCTCAGCAATATAGTGATGATTGTTAGACAAGATTGATGTGACATTCCAAGACATCGGTCAAATATTTGCAATTAATAAACTGGCTTGATGGCAAGATACACATCTCAAGGTGCATTTATGAGTAGAGATTGAAATAAGTTATTCCACCCCTCTAAGATTTGGCTAAAGAAAGAAGGAGAAAGGAATTTTGACCTCTTGCAGAGCAAGGAGCAAAAAAAGGCCAACCAGAAATATATTTCAAGTATATCAGTCCTGACTATAAATTTATACTGTGTAGAAGCTTTGGAGTCTACATTATGGAAAATAATCCAGAGAAACATAAAGCTAAAAAGAAGAAGGTCAAGAAAAGATCACTGAATCAAGATTTAATTAACCAATGCCCAGGGTCTAGGTCGAGACCAAAAAGAAGTGTCCAAACTAATCCCTCCATAGAAAAATTGATAGACGACTATAAGGATTTAGGAGATGGTTGGACCCCTCTTCGAGGATATCAATTGTTTCTGTATCATTTCAAGAAACAATATAGGTATGATCTTGTCTACAACCCTTGGATGTTAAATTTAGCAAGGCTAATAGTGTCTAATGTCTTTATCAATGTGGATTTGATTAAAACCTTAGCTAGCAAATATGACCCAAAAAAAAGAACACTAGATCACACATTGGTGACAATATATTGGTGCTTTCCAAGGATTTCATTTTGAATGTTTTTCAATTGGAATGTGACTTTGACAAGCCCATTACAGTCAGAGACCTATTGCTGGAGTATAGGCATATGGACACCAGTTATAAGAGAGGCAAGTTAGCTTTACACAGGCTAAAAGATGACAAGGGTTAGATGAGGAAATTTTCCAATGCTGAGAACCCTCCATTTTTTGAAGAATTATTTGAGGAGTACTTTCGTTACACTTATTATGTTGTTGGTCAAGTCTTAGGTCTCAAGGTTCCCCCACAAATGTCAATTGCACCTATGGTGTTAGCTGCAGATATTCAAACAAAAGGAGCAAGGCCTTTTGATTATGCAAGTTACATAGCTAATGCTCTAAACCATGGATTGGAGAAAATCAAACATAATAGTGATAAGATTAATTTCAAACACTACTCTTTGTTAATGCATTTGCTTTTGCACGAAGGGCATGGTAGAGGATGGTGGAGTTCAGAGATGAAAATTTAGGACTCGTTTGACAATGGGGACCCAAAACTAGTGCAAATGTGGACTTCACTGTGGGATTGTCGTTTTG
Organism: Cunninghamia lanceolata; assembly: GCA_027924645.1. Classification (NCBI taxonomy): domain Eukaryota; kingdom Viridiplantae; phylum Streptophyta; class Pinopsida; order Cupressales; family Cupressaceae; genus Cunninghamia; species Cunninghamia lanceolata. Next base: position 612,609 of record BSBN01001845.1, on the reverse strand, counting down.
ACAGATCTCATTATTTTTGTTTTGAAGAATATTTTGTGAAGCCTCTAATGCAACTATTGGGACATTCTCATGACTATAACCTCTCTCCTAGGATACAAAGGTTTCCTAGGCCAAAGGAAAATGATCCAAAGACTAAGGTGGGTCATAACTAGGGAGATTGGTATGCCTTTTCAAACTGCACCATGATATGAGTATATGGATTTGAGGGTTCTCCTTATCTATTACCTAGGGTTGTCCCAGATAGAATTGCATACTTAGAAATTGTGAGACAATTAGCTAAATTTGATGGTTTTCATCTAAAGAGGAACAACAAACAATCATTGATGCCCAGCACTTTCTACTTTGGGGAATTCACAATAGTCATGAATGAGGGTTATGAAGAAGTCAATGCCAAACTAGCATAGTATGGTCTCCCAATAGGAGTTGAAAGAAAAGGTTTTGATACAAAGGGTTTTATTCACAGATCCAGGGTCTCACAAGGTCTGTCTGGTTATGAACATCTTTTTTCAGAAGTAGATATAATTAGAAATCGAGACGAAGCCTCTACTGAAGATAGAATGGCTATATTTAATAAAATTCTACTTGCAGAGGATTGGAAATGCAAGAATGTTCCTTCATACTCAAGAGCCTTTTTTGAAATTGAAGACCCACTATCAAGAGTTGAGCAACTTATTGCTCATGCAGATGAGATAATTGATGGTGTGCCTTTAATTACTTTTGATACAGCTTACATATAATACTCTGGGACACAAGCTCAAGAGGTGCAGCCTCTGACTCACATACCTTCATAGCCAACCCCTAAAGTATCATTTTCTGTAGATACAGATATAGAAGAAGTGAGTGATGATGAGATTGAACAAATGCAACCAATAAGTGCTCCTGTTGTTCCACATTATGAGCCTCCTGCAGAATTGAACCATGTAAAATTTGAGACTTCTGAGGATCTGTCTGATGACATAAGAGTTATGGCTGCTTAGAAGTTTGTCTCTGATGATGAATTTATTAAGACTGCTGAATTTAAATCTTTTGTATATGAATATCAAGGAAATAAAATGAGGCAAAAAATGAAAGATACTACCCCTGAGCAAGAAACTGCCGCCTTGGAGGAATTGAAAAAAGAGATTGATAGAGAAATGGAGTCTATTACTCTAGAAAGAGGAAGACAACTACTCTAAGAAGCCAAGGTATTGCTTGTGCCAGGTTGGGATATGAGCTCTATCATTGTATTTGACATGTTCAGGAGGAGGGAAGATAAAACATTGAGTTTGACAGAGGAAGCAAGTGACAAAGTATACTCATGGTCGGGGTATAATGCAGATGAAGCCACTTTATTGATTTGGTCTTTTTATCCCCAAGATAAGAGACCAATAATAACCAGTGACCCAAATCAAATGTTTGGTCACCTCTTGGTCAAAAGGATAGGAGACATAGATCCCTTGGAAACTGCTGAACTAAATGTTAATGTAGCAAAGTTCAGTAAGGCCCAGATTGAGAAATTAATCAAGGAAAATGACAAGTTGAAGAAAGAATTAATATACCACAAGGAAAGAGCTTCTTCTTCTACATCTAAGGTACATTCTCCATGGATCCAAAAAGACAAAGAAATGATAGAGGCATTAATAGATGTAATCTATTGGAAAGAATGCCATGCTAAATCCTAGAAAAAATGTGAGAAGCTTTATAGGGAAGTAAAGACCCTCAAATACACCATGGCCTCTGAAATAATAAAAGAAAGGTTCAAAAAGATGTGGGAATATGCAGATACCTGTTGGAAATCATTCCAACAAACATATTCAGCCATTATAGAAAATAAAAGATTGCAGGAGAGGATGATGGAAAGGAAAGAGGAACTTTCAGACAAAAAACTTTTAACAGAAGAAGGATTGTAGATCTATGATAAGTTGGTCAAGATGCATGAAAAGTATCATAATAAATTAAATAAGGAGTTAAATTCTTTTGATATCACTCCCTCAATTCATGATGATATTGGAGAAGCGCGAAAATATGAAGAGTGGAAGGAAGATGTATCCATAGTTCTAAATACTGCTTTACAAGAAATCAATAATGAAGATATGATCATGCAAAATATTCACAAGTATCTTGATAAAATGATGAACATGGAGCACGACATGAAAGGAATAGCCCTTAATGTTGACACATATGCAAAATAGGAGTATATTGAACATTTATCTAAAATTAATATGTTCCTATATAGAGCAATTTATACAACTGACGCTGCCATGAAATCTTCAGAGGGAGTAAATTAGCTAGTAGACAAATGAAACACCTTATGGAAAAATAGAAAGCCTTGCTCAGGCCTTGAATGGTCACAGGCTTCTATTCGCAGATTAACAGATTGGTGTTTTCTAATTAAAAACATTTTGTTAAGTTAAAAAGTATTTTCTTAATAGTTATGAACAATCATGAACATATTTAGGTTCTGAAAAGGATTGAATGTGAAGAGGAGATACCACATCAGAAAATAGAATGCCTTGCTTGAATGGTCACGGGTTTCTATTCGGTGAATAACGGATTGGTCTTTTCTAATTAAAAACATTTTGTTAAGTTTATAAGTATTTTCTTAGCAATTATGTCTTTTCTGTTGTAACGGGTCTGAAGCTTGTTTGCCTCTCCTATAAAAAGAGAGACCAAGACCCAATAAAAAGATATAGGGGGAAGAGAGGAGCTAGTAGTGGTAGATAGTAGAAAAAGTTCCATAATATTTACAAACTCAAAGACCATGTTGCAAGCATAATTTTGAAGAAGTTAATGGAAAATCTTTGATTCTGTGGTGCCATATTGGTATTAATTGTTTGTTAAAGTTATTCAATTATTTGGTTGTCTCCATTTTAGTGCTTCCGTATTATTTAAATTGATATATCATAGTTGCATGCCATATAAAAATTTACGATGGTTTCCTCTACTATAGGTTCATTGTGATTTCCTCTACTATAGGTTCTAGTATTGACTCTTGTCACAGCTACCTGCCATATAAAAATTTATGATGGTTTGATCCGACTGGTTTGGACTCTTTTGACCTCAAATTCTATGCTCAGATTTGGTCAAAACTCGGTGAAGACTAGGCAATTAAATATAGAGATTTTTTAAGGATTTAAAATTTGTTGCATGCATCCTTTATTAAATAAATTTTAAAGACACAATAAACTAATCTAATAGAAGCTACCAAGATCAAGTATAAAAGAAACAACATTTTTAGATATATGAATATTGTCAAAGTGTTTTAGGAATATAAAACTTATCAATTATAATATCCATGGCATCAAAAACAAAAATTATAATATGGAATCATGAATTATGGTAGAAAGAAGTTTGTATCATTTTTTAGATATATAAATATCGTCAAAGTGTTTTAGGAATATAGAATTTATCAATTATGATATCCATGGCATCAAAAACAAAAATTATAATATGGAATCATGAATTATGGTAGAAAGAAGTTTGTATCATTTAGTCCAAAATGATATCTCTTTGTGGAGCCATGTGTTTGTATCTCTGCTAGGGCCATAGGAGCATTACTTAGGATAAAGATTGACTTAGCAAACTAGAAGAATAAATGTAATTCAAATATTTGGGATTTAATTGGAAAAAAGTCAAAAATTAAAAAAAAATGTTGTTTTTCCATCTAGCATGGTTCAAAATGTTTTTTATTTTTATTTTTTTAAAACTAGAGTGAGGTCTAAGGGCAATGCTCTTGACCAAAGGTGGACCAATAGTTGCTCAGCATGCTTTTTGTTAAGGTGTCTAATAGTTCCCGAAACAAAGGTGGACCAATAGTTGTTCATTAAGTCATGTTTTGTTGGTGTGCTAATGTGGCATCACATAATTGGTTGTTTTTAAATCTAAAGGGCACATTTCATTCAATTATAGGTACTTAGAGTCAACACTAACAACCTTAAAGTTACAACTACTAGTGCTAAAGTTTTAAAAATATTGAGCCTTAAGTCCATAAACACTATCACAGCTATTGGAACATGCTCAGCAATTGTGTCCTCTCCCCTATGTTACTTTTAGTGATACCGAGAGCCCCATTGAAGATATCCCAAAAATCTTACCAACACTATTTTCAGATAACAGTAATCTGGGAGTATTAATTGGATCAGTAAGAAGAACCACATAATTAGGGTTGGCATTTTGTTTCCAAGTTGATATCATCTACTGTTCTTGTTTGATTTATTCAATTGGTTCCTTCAAGTAGGGATTAAAGATCCTTTTGATAAATTACAAGTAACCTGGTTGTGTCAGTTGGATTATTAAGAAGAGTCTGTCAATTATTTCCTTGCACCGTTATACAAGTTATAACCAATATTAGTGTGCCAAACAGTTAGAATTACTACCAAATATAAGCCACTTATCTCAGATTTTCATTTGACTCCCATTTAAACCCAACAAGGCACTAGTCTCACCCATTTCATTTTACTTAAAACTCAAGGATTCAAACCATCTCACTGTGATTTTTTAATTGTGAATGCAAAAAATCAAATCAATTCACTGTACCTGCAAATTGGTTATATAAGGATTCAAATCAGTTCACTGTATTTGCCAATAGGAATGGGTAAAAGCACAAACCTGTGTCACACTTTATAAAGGAATTGGCCAACATAAAAAAAAAAATCTCAACTTCGACCACATAAAAGTGGTCTTTGTGTTTTGAATTTCAAAATGATGTAAACTAAGAAAATGTAGATCTCTTGTTGAAGTTTATTAGTCTAATTTTTTAGATTTTTTTTAAAATTGTTTTGATTTTTTTTTTTATCAATTTAGGAGTAGATTTTGAAATGCTAAAAATTTGAAGAAAAAGTGACATTCAATTGACATCAATAAACAAATAGAAAAAAAATGTATTTTCCCTGATTTTTTTTTCCCCAAATAGGTGACTTCATTATCTAGGGCATGGAAAAAAAAGAATTTTTGGTCTATATTTTTCTCGTAATAACGTTTTAAAGTCAAACTTACCCAATTTTGATAGTTTTCAATTGACGTCAACTATTGTTCAATTTTTTTTTCATTTTCAAAAAAAAAAATTATACCCTTTTGAAGAGGATTGTCTCCTCTAGGGCATCATATATTTGTCAAATTTTAAAAAGATGTTTTAATATATTTTTTTAAGTTTCAAATTAGCCTCTTTTTGAACTTGAACAACCTACTTGCATTATTTTCAAATATTTATATCCTAAAATTACTCAGAATATAAAAATATATATATTTCCACATTCAGCACTCCGAGCTCTACAAAAGGGTATTTTTCTTTTTTTTTTTAAAATATTTTGATTGCAAAAATATTGAGCAGAAGTTGGAAGTTTGAGAAAGTATGAGAAAATGGTGACTTGGCTATCTAATAGGATGCCACATAGATAGATTCGATCAAATGGGATTCTATCTGTATTCAGCCGAATCCCATTCAGTCGAATCTACTCCTTTATTTGTTTGCTTTTTGGAAAAAATTTGTGGCTTTTTTTTTTTTTAATTACTAAATTATAATAAATTTTTTAAAAAAAGGATTTCAAAGGGAAGAGTCGAATGCAAGGATACAAATCATTTGCATATAACAACTAGGAGGTCTACACAATTGAGGGCTGATGTAGAAAGGTTAGAGGATAAATGCAAACATATAGGAAATTTATATAATCTGTCAAGACACATTTGTTGTTCATGTGTGGTTATCTTGATAGGTTCCTTTTAACCTCTTGGTGCACAGCTATTATGTCACTATTGTCATTGTTGTGTATTACATGACCCAGAGGAGTCCATGGAGAGAGGACGTGGACAGCGTAGAACTACTAAATCGTAGAGAGGAAAGTGGGTGGAAATAGATATGACAACGGAATCTACAGATACAATAGAGATAAGAAGAGAAAGCAACCTCAACCAAAGGAGGAAGGTGTTTATGAATTCACAAATGCTACAACAAAGAGGAGATAAAGTCATTTTTTTGTCCATGAGGCCTCTAAGGTCAAACTTATTGGTTGAAAATGCACAAGAATGGTGATTAAATGTGATTCTATGATCAAGGGAAAAGTTTGAAAATTAGGATGGCCAAAACATGATATGAATATGTCACATAAATGACTAAAGTGAGGTTTTGTGTTGGATAGCATATTTGTTGAAATGATATAATTGGTGTACTAAACATTATTTACTATGTTGTGTATTATAGGGGCCAGACGAGGCCATGGCAACAGATCGTGTCATATCAAATGAGGACACAACGGATGAAGCAGGACATCAAGTACTCAAATTTTGACTTAACTTAGGAAAAAATGATCTAATGGCATTTTGTGATACATCCATCTTTTTTCACAGTATTATTGAAATTTATAATGTATTATCCAATCTTGACATAAATTAATGCATGTTGTTGATTATTTTAGATGGAGATTGGAGCAAATGCAGAACCTGAGCATTCAACTAGCAAAAGAAAAGAACATGTACGTGGATGTGGACCTAAAACTGTTAAATCACGTAGTCGATAGTGGGTGGAAGAGGATATGACAATGGATCCTGCAAACACAACAAATGATTGCACTGAACAAGAGGTTGGTCAAGACTATAGTACATGGGATGAATACTTTGAGAAAATTGTTGTTTGTGGATGTTCTGTATGTCGTGGAAAGAAACAATTCAAATGAGCGATTGTACAAAGACATTACATATATGATGAGCTTCCAGTCGGTAGTATGCCTCCTATAATCAATTCAAATCCAATAGGAATTGTGGTAAGGAATTTTCCAATTTGATATAAATAACATGTATACTTCGTTTAAACATTGTTTTATATTATTTAAATAACTAATTTTTTCTTAATGGATACTTGCAGGATAAAGTTCTTAGTTAAAGTTTCCTGGATCACTGACTTCCAGCCTAGAGGGCAATGATGATTCATCAGATGATACACTAAAAAAAATATGTGCTAATATACCAGCTCCGAAGATGAGGAATTGATGAAAACAAGTAACAGAACAAGAACCGGTTTAAAGATGCATAATTTTCTTAAAGACAAGGGGAAGGTGGACTACATACCCTATGAGAATGAATGTGATGGAGATGATGACTTGCCCCTAACTTTGAGATCAATTTACAAAGAGACATTTGATCGTCGACTATATTGCGCTTGGCCTAGTGATCAACAACTACCTAGAGTGTACGAGGTGTTTCAATTTTGGGGATACAGCTACATGATATGACCCTCCAATATTCATGGAGCGAATCTAGGCCTCTTTGTCATATAAAATGTACATGTGGGATCTAAACATAGAAACAATTCAGAACAAACCACTAGGAGATTAATGCCATATTATGGTCCATACTATTACAGTGGTGAATGGAGAAGGCTAGTAGAATATAAGCCTAGCATGTCAGCATATGGTCTAAATTCAAATATGTATACACATCGTCTCCAATTGGAAAGTGGAAAAAAAATGAATAGAGGTCATCTTATGTATATAGATGGACGTGCATACACACACAAAAATATTGCAGGATTTATAAATAGTGGTAAGGGAAGGGACCCTAATGTAAGACCGAATTGTCAATTTGTTGAGGTTATAAATGATAAAGATGGAGATATGGAAAGAGAGGTTGATAGATTCATAATGGTTGAGGCTATTATGGAACTTACCATTGGGGATGAGTTATTGATTGATTACCCCTTCTTAAAACGCACTCCTACATGAAAGAAAAGGGAAGAACAAGGTCTCCCTAAGGATGTTCTTAAGGGTAGAAAACCAAAGAATAATAAATGAGTGTGGACTGATGTTTTATAAACTATGTTGTCAAAATTATGTTTTCTTTAAATTATTGTATAAAAAAGGTAGTCTATAAAATAATGTTCCATTATTCAATTGATGTATATATGTTCATACAATTTTTATTTTTATTTTTTAAGCCATATTTGATTATATTTATTTGAAATTGATACATTTTGAATTTAGTGCAATTGTTGCCAAACATTCAATAATGCTTGTGTTTGTTGATAGGTAGAAGATGTTGATGAAATACATACTAATACCCAAGATCCAACTGTGTTATTAAGGTTTGGATGGGATGATCCAAACCATACCAGGCAGAAAAGAGCAACATTGAAGAGAATACTAGCAGCTGAGAAATTTGAACTACTGATGAGATCTGCATATATTGATGACATGCCAGCTAGCCTTAATGATGATGATCTATATTTTTGCAAGGATGTTGAACATTATTGGTATGCAATTAATTTTTTACTTCTAGAACATGGAACAAAATCTACAGGAATAGATGTAGTCATGGGTATCAGAAGGGGAAATACAATTGTAATTAACAATTCATGGCAGATTTTATCATGATTCTAGTAGCTATTAAATCAAAACTTAGTGGCTTTGGAAGAGTCATTGTGTGAGCATATATATAATTGTACATTTCATTGCAAAATTTATTTTCATTAATTGTGTAGAAAGTAATTAATTCTCAAATGACAATTGACAACATTATTTTAACTCTATGCATTAGTGGCTCCTTTGATCAGAGATGGATGACCTAGAGAAGAAAGTATTGATTGAAGTGTTTAGATCGAAGAGTTGTTTTAGGATATTGTTATAATTCTTTGCCAAAGTGTTATCCTATTGTATTCAATTGTGCATTTTCCATTCAAATTTAGCATTAGAATCTAGAGTTGCTTGAAGTAATATCCCTTCTTGTGAATCAGAACCAATGTCAACACTCATGCTTGAGGAGAAAAGTATCTATGAAATCACTAATCAATATCATATGCATAGAACATCGACACCAATTGTGTTCATTTTCTAGTTTTTGTACTGTATCTTCTCATGTATGATACCCACTTCGAAATTAAAGACGTTGATAACAAAAGTTTTTATTCCTTTATTTTTAAATAAACTTTTCACATGAAATTTGCATCTTTGTATACTATAACTCATATCAAGAGTCTTCAATTTTCGGTGCAAATTTGTGTAAGTTGTTCAAACCTTGACTTGTCTTAGGTGCATATGCAAAATACATGTAATTTAGCTCATAAGCTCAACCTAAAGATCATGAATTAGTATAGTGCCTTACAATCACTCTTTTATGATAGGCTAATGCTTGTTAGCATGAGTGCTTAAATGGTTCATTTGCCACAGCATATCTTTTGGAGGAGATCATAACAACAATTTCACAGATTATGCTAGACAAGGTGGATGGAATAGCAAGGACTTGTAATTATAGAGAGATGTAATTGATTAAATTGCACATCAATTAAAATTCATTGAAATCGTAACTAGGCACAAATTAGTTTCTTTATACTAGACTAAAGCTTAAATCACCAATAGCAAGTTCATATCACACTCATTATAATTTCTATAATCATCCATCATAACTAGGCACAAATTACTCTCTCTCTCTCTCTCTCTCTCTCTCTCTCTCTCTCTCTCTCTCTCTCTCTCTCTCTCTCTCTCTCCATATATATATATATAGACATCATACCATGACACACATCCCTTCCTCCATTACATCCTCCCTAACCCCTTTCCCAACATTGATATCCCACTACCCATGCCACCTCATTTTCATAACACATTTGACCATAACATTGCCACAACAATCATCACTCATCCTAACACCATCCTCCACCATGTGACATTTATCTAATACAGATAGGCGTTAAAGTTGGCACTAGAGTCGACGCTAAAGGCGGTGCTACTGTTAGAGATAAATTAGGCACTAATTTGTGCCTAAATTAGCACCTACATGTTTTGATCAGTGAAAAAAATGCCAAAAATAGCGCCATCCTGATAAATAGCACTGACTTTTTCAAAAAATTAGAGAAAACTACATTAAAACATTGGGTGGAAGCAAAAAATGGAGCAAAAAAGGGAGCTAATCACAGGGATTTGTTGTAGTACATTATTCTCCCTGAAAACCACCCTACAAACTAAAAACAACCCTCCAATTGACTAAAACTGCATATATATCCAACAAGAAACTGATTATCAACAAAAAAAGGTTGTTTTGACCCTTGGGGTGAAGAAGGAGGTGGCACTATCGATGATGACTTCTAGAATTTGAGAAATAATGATGGCATGGTGGCTCCATCGATGGAGTAGAGGGGATAAGTGATGTTGCACTGCTCAGAGGCAACAACAAGTCTAGCCCCTAGGGGTTGGGAATGACCAAAGATTAGGAGCTGCTGGGAGGAGCCAATGTTGATGTAGGACTGATCTTATCATTGCATAATATTTTACTCTATAATTATGTTTTTCAATTTTTTAAAAAACTAAAAAATAATTAAAATAGAGTCATACCTATAAGCACTAAAAATGTGCACGACCTTTCATGGGGACCCTATGATAAGTTGTAATCCTAATCACATACATGGAAGCGTGAAATAAAATGTCCTCTCAATAGTGCTCTGCTTGATGACATGTGGATGTCAATTTCTTGCTTCATCAAATTTTCTTAATTCTAACTTTTCTTCACTTTCCCCTTTGTCAACATTTCTTCTTTTGCATTCCTGACCTTGCCTACATAGCTAATTTTCATCATAGCATAGTAATTTCACCTTCCCTACACCCATTTCATGTGTGTCCATCCTGTAGAGGCCTCTAAATGACCTCCCAGATCAAACCCATATTTTAGAATTGACTTAACTTTTAACTTTTCCGGATCCCCCCTATTATTTCTAGATCTCCCCCAGGTGACCCTAAAGGTAAAAGGGGGGATCCTCTTTAATTCATCAATTTAACTTGTTTCAGGAGGCAAATTGCATCTTTAACCTTCCAAGATCATTCTCCAATCCTTAATTTTCACCCAAAAACTTTTTTTTTTTGGTTCGCTCATGGGTCTCTCACCGGTGACCCTTGGGCGACCCTACTGGTAAAAGGGGCGACCCATAGGTGACCCTGTCATATTTTCCAACGCATGTTTCCCTTTAATCTAGGCCCCAAAAAGCTCTATTTTTCTCCAGTTTGCATGTAATTTATGTTGGGAATTAAGGTGTCTCAACCTTGCAATTCCTAGCATTTAATATTTGATTGCATATTTATTTATTTGCCTATATTGTAATTAAGTTTGCACATCTTGTTTTGTCATTTAGTGTGAGGTGGCATGGTGAGATGTCATTCCACTTGTAATGTGACTTGGATGGACAAGTCAACTTATAAGAATGTACATGTGACCCATTTGAGGTGGCACTAATATGTCAAGTGTTGGCATCTTGTGGCTTGTGTAAGAGGTTATGACATATGGCAGATTCTATGCCATGTAAGAGTCAGATATAGAGATTCCTATGACAGGTGAAGATAAGTGTCATAAAGCATCTTTGCATGTGAGGAAGGCATCTTTGGGCAGCCAAGTTTGACTAAGACATGTTGTAAGAGGAATATGCTATTATTAGTCAGTTATGATAGATTCTCTTACAGATGTAAGTATTGTCATGTATGACGGATTCTATGACAGCTGTAAGATGTGTAAGAGCATCTGTCATAGTATATTCTTCATTGGAGCACTCCATCTTGGAAAGGTCAAACTTACAGGTTATGACAGATGTAAGGAGGTTTCTTGCATGTTGAACAAGTGTCATAAGGCATTGGAAATTGACCATGAGGCCAAGTTGGACACCCACCTCTAGAAGCTTCCCATGTTTGGCCTTGAAACTCAATAAATACAGGGGCTTGGAGTAGTGGATGTATGGTTCATTTGCAGGTACTGTTATGCTACTAGAATTGCTCCATAATTGACATCTTGTGAACTCCTAAAAGAACTTGCATTGCAAGTGTATTATAATCTACATTGGATTTGATAATACATTGTGTAGGTTTTGGAGTGTGGGGTTTTTCACCCGAAAGGGTTTTTCCTACGTATATCTTGTGTCTTTGACATTGTTCTTGCATTTGATGTTTGGTTAATTTCTCTATTAATGTGTATCACATATTTGTAAATGTAAAGGATTTAAAAATTTGCATAACTCTCCCCTCATTAGTTTGGTATAGGAAGCTATTTTGCGTACCTTGCTTCCTTTCAGTTGGTATCAGAGCATGTCTAGTTTTGGTCCTGGTTGTTGGGTAGAGGGTTTTTTGTATTGATCTTGATGCAAGAGCATCGAGTGGTGTAAGGGTGATCTTGTATCACCCAAAAAAATGATATTTTTTTCTGTTCTTTTCAATTTTTGTGTTTTCAAATACCCATTTGCTTGAATAATGATTCAAAACCTTCAAAGTTTCCAATAGGGCTAAGAATACCAAAACTTACTATTTTTAGTAACCCTATATCCTAGAAGTAGTTGAGCCCAAAATTTTCCCCAAAGATTTGGAATAGTCAAATAAGTATTCTTGGTAAATTTCAGCTCAAGATCATGTCTAGATTTCAAGATTAAAGTTTTAATTTTGTGAGGTCCTCGGAAAAGTTTCAGAATCAGATTTGATGTACTTAAACTTCCCATAACGCCCTAAAAATTTTATGGAAATCCATTTGTGAATTTGCAGTGTCATAGTTTATTTCATGAGCTTTCCAACGCTTCAAACGGTTCGTCAATTGGACACCCAGATCAAAAATTATGGTTCCCAGAAGTTGTGTTATCAAATTCAAAAATTTAAAAATTCTTTCGTAGGCGGGAAAAAGGGCAGCTAGGTTCATTTTGGTACCCAAATGGGAGATACACATTTCAAAGCAAGCCGACATTGGGGAAATTACACTAACTAGTTCCGACGTGTAATTAAATCCTATCTTGGGCTAGTTCCAGGGCAGTGGTCGGAGGAAGTGATTGGCAAGTCATGTTCATGTGAATCAGGAAGTAAGATAGATATTTGAATACTCTGTAGGTCAGATATTTCTATTGTAAGATAGTCCACATTGCTGTAATAAGCAGGCATATAGCCTTGGAAATTGTATTTCAAATTTGTAGCCTTTACATGCAACAAGTTTAATGAAGGGATTCTAAATTGATTTGCATATTGTTTAACTAATCTTTTTTGAGATCTTAGTCTTGTCTATTTGAAATCTATAAATTGTTGTTGTATGTGTTTTGGGTGGAGTCCACCCTCATCAAGTGGTGTCAGAGCAAGGGTTCCTGAGTGTGTAGATAGATCGTCGACCGTGAGGTAATTTGCACTAGGACCTGAGGTTGTGGGTTTGTTGTAGAGATCAAAATACCTCCATGAAGAAACTATGGTGGGAGAAATTCTTTGATAGAAGAGGGTTTTAGAGCCCTATAGAGGTAGATCGATGCATTGCAAGAGGAGCTGCAAAGAGGGTTTGAGCCAAGAATAAGAGAAGAAAGTGAAGATGAAGCAAAAGAAGAAGAGTTCTCTGAGAAAGAACAGGATGGTGCAGGAGATCCTGCGAAGTTAGGTTGTTGAGGGCCATTTCAAAGATCGGAAAGAGGCCTAGGATCGAAGTTTCTACTTATTCTGGAGATCTGAATTTGGAAGACCTTATTAATTGGATTAATGATATGGAAGAATATTTCGAGTATGAAGATGTGGAGGATCTAGAATGGGTCAAGTTCACAAAAATGAAGTTGAAGGGCCATGCCTGTTGCAAGTATGTGCTAATCGGTGTTGTCATTGATGTCAACAAGCTTATGTTGTCATTGGTGTCAGCTATGTCAAGAGTATGAGTAGTTTATGTTGAGTAGAGATCAGAGATAAGGTTGTGCAGAGATGAGGATATAAGCTATTGCTGAAGGTGATTGGTTTCTTTATAGAAGTACTAAATATGTTGAGAATATGCTTCTATTGTTTCGTTTCCAAGTGCTTTTGAGAAAATTTGATTAATAAAGGAAACAGTGTGTTGAAGAGACTGACCAACTTAACAGAGTAGTGTTCTAGTTTTGCTTCACATTTCTTCCTCATTGAAGATCAACTTTTGTGGTTTGAATATGTTGTTCAAAGGTGTTCAGAGATGCTATGTTCCAGATTTTGTGCTCCAGTTTGTTGTGCAGAGAAATTTGTGTTCACTAGTGTGTGGATTGTGTTTCCTGATTGTGCAGATGTGTCCGGGAGAAATTGTTTTGCTCCATATTTCTTCGCAGATTTGTTTTTGTCTTTGTAGTTCTAGATTTATGCTTATAAGGTCTATATATATCTTCAATTCAAGTAGTTCGTGCTTTGGTGCTCTGCAAGTTCATTTCTTAAGTTGCAGTTGATGACAGAGTAATCTAAGTGCTTTGGTGTGAACTTTCTTTAGGTGAAAGATGTTACAAAGGATTTTGTTGGTTTTCAGGGGCTTGTGGATGTTTCTAGATCATGTTCAAGCTTGGAGCATGGTCCGCAAGTCATCTTTTGGTCTTGACGAAGCGTGCACTTAAAAGTTCATAGTATTAACACAAGTTTGGTCGACTTGGTTGTTTACACTAATTGTTGTTGTGATTTGGTCATTGTGAAAGTGTGATGAAGCATGTATGTATGGATTTAAGTTTGTGCTAAGGTGTGATGTGGTCCACATTCATTCCTTTTCTTCATGGGAATGTTTTGGTCTAGACCTAATTTGAATTTTGTGGGTTGAGATGTGTTGCCAACCTTGGAGAATGTTTTCAAGGTTGATGATGGTATAAATAAGTGTCAAGTATTCGCGACTAGAGAGATGCATGAGGAATATGATGTCTCTGTTGTGAATTTGATCAGTGCAGTGGAAACTTTCATGTGTTAGGCTACTAGATGTAGTGAGCAAAAGGTGTCTACTATTTTCAGTGTTACTATAAAGGTGATGTTTCTATTGTGGTGAATATTGAGCTTCATTGGAACTATACTCCATGCATAGGTTAGATGCAATTATATCAGTTCATCCTTGGCAGTGAGCCTCCTCTTCTATCTCCTTCTTCTAGGTAGTGAGCCCTTTGGCAGTGAGCCTTTTGTAATTCGATGTTTCTATTACTTTATATTGTGAGCTAATCCTCACCGTGATTTTTCTATTTTGGGTTTTCCACGTAAAATATGGTGCTGTCTTGTGTTTGGTGTTGTTATGATTCAGCTTCTACTATTTGCTTTTCATGCTTAATCATCATAACAAGTTTAAGGGTTAATTAAGCTAATGCAGATTTGAATGTTTGTGAGGGTTTGAAGTTTATGAGACAACTGATTCACCCCTGCCCTCTCAGTTGTCTTATGCATTCAACAATGCCAGTATTTGGTGGAAGGAGGTCCAGTTGGAGAGAAATAGAAGAGGAAAAGGAAAGATTACCAGATGGGATCAGATGGTGGGCAAACTAAAGAAACAATTCATTCCTGTAGACTATGAGTTGGAGTTGTTGAAGAAGCTGCAAGGATTAAAACAAGGTAACAAGTCTATTAAGGAGTATATAAAAGAATTTTATAAGATTACTATCATGACATGCCATACAGAGGCCAACAAGGAGAAGGTAGCCCATTACATTAATGGGTTGAGGCCAAGTATTCAAGAGGAGCTGAGCCTAGTTAGAATGACCACCATAGAAGATGCATACCAGTTTTCCCTGAAGGTCGAAGAGAAGATGAATAAAAGAGTTGAAAGCAAGCAAAGAGGAAGAGGTCAAGGCGGAAGGACTGGTGGAAGATCCTATGGAAGGCAAAATGAAGATCAAAAGAAAAGTGAAGAAGCTAGCACCACTCAAAATTAGAGAGGAAATAATACCTACCGCCCTCGTGACCAAAATAATGGTGAGCAAAGAGGAAGAGGTAGAGGCCGACCTGGACAAGGACTTAGAAGAGGAGGTTTCAGAGGAACATGTTTCCAATGTGGAGAAGGACATCGAGCATACAAGTGTCTGCAACATCAAGGAAGGACAAATAGAAGACCTAAAGGTAATGCACGCGTTGCACATGTAGATGAAGATGCACAGTCTGAGCATTCTAAAGATGTTGAAATGGGAGAAACCCTAGTTGTTAGAAGAACCTTGTTGAATGAGGAGAAAGAACCAAATCAGAGGAAGAGTTTATTCCGCACAAGATGCAAGTGTGAAGGTAAGTGTTGTGATATTATTATTGATAGTGGAAGCACTGATAATCTTGTTTTAGAGGAGATAGTTAACAAGTTGAAGTTGACAAAAAGAAGACATCCACATTCATATCGGATTGCATGGTTGTAGAAGGACCATAGAGATTTGGTCAATGAGAAGTGTTTAGTCAAGTTCAAAATTGGAGACTACCATGATGAGGTGCTATGTGAAATCATACCAATGGATGCATGTCATATGCTATTGGGAAGGTCATGGTAGTATGATAGGTGCATTGTCCATGATGGCCATACTAATACCTATTCCCTAACAAAGGATGGAGTTTGTCATAAGTTAAAGCCCTTGAAGGAGGTAGAAGAAAAGGTATGTAGTACTGGTAGAATTTGCTTGGTAGATGGTAGGAAATTTTTGGAGGGTATGAGGCATGAGCATCATTGCTTTGCGTTGATTCCTACGATCAGCCAGGAGAAATGTGAAGATGTACCTGCAGAAATCTCAGATCTGTTGGAAGAATTTTAGGACATTTTCTTTGATAATGTACCGAAAGGTTTACCACCGGTGAGGAAGATAAGTCACCAAATGGATTTGATACCAAGAGCTAGTTTGCCAAATAAGGAAACCCATAGAATGACTCATGCAGAGAATGAAGAGTTGAACAGACAAGTTCATGAGCTGTTAAGGAAAGGACTGATAAGAGAGAGCCTAAGTCCATGTGTAGTACCTACAATGCTAGCACCGAAGAAAGATGAGAAGTAGAGAATGTGTACAGATTCCTAATACACCAACAAAATTATAATCAAGTATAGATTTCCATTACCAAAATGGATGATATTATCGATTACTTGAGTGGAGCCACGTACTTTACGAAGATTGATCTAAAGAGTGGATATCACCAGATCTGAATCAGAGAAGGAGATGAATGGAAGACAACCTTCAAGACTAAGGAGGGCCTATATGAATGGTTAGTCATGCCATTTAGGCTAACCAATGCACCAAGTACATTTATGTGGCTCATGAATGAGGTACTAAAAGAGTTTTTGGGTAGATTTGTCATTGTTTATTTAGATGATATTTTGATTTTTAGTAAGACTTTGGAGGAGCACCTGATGCATGTTTGAAAAGTTTTTGAGAAGCGGAGGGAAGAAAAGTTGTTGATTAATCTGAAGAAATATAGTTTTGTGAAGAAGGAGTTGGTGTACCTAGGATTTGTTATCTCAGTTGAGGGTCTTAAAATGGACCTAGAGAAGGTGAGTGCTATCATTGAATGCCCTACTCCAAGGAGTACTACAGAGGTACGATCTTTTCATGGTTTGACAAGTTTTTATAGAAATTTATTAGGAATTTCAAGAGCATTTGTGGACCCCTAATAGAGACAATGAGAGGGGATAGAAAAGAGTTTAAATGGACTAGAGGAGTAGCCAAGAGTTTTGATACATTGAAGTAGAAAGTCACAGAGCAACCTATTTTGGCACTTCAAGATTTCAACAAGATATTTTAGGTAGATTGTGATGTGAGTGACAGTGCTATAGGAGTTGTTTTGAGTTAAGAAGGTAAGCCCATTGCCTATTTCAGTGAGAAGCTTAATGATGCCAAGAAAAAGTATTTTGTTTATGATCAGGAGTTTTATGCAATAGTTCAGGCTTTGAATAAATGGAGACATTATTTGTTGCCGAAAGAGTTTGTTTTATATATTGATCATCAGGCTTTGCAGTATCTTAATAGTCAAGGAAAGTTAAATCAAAGGCACTTGGAATGGGTTGAATTTTTGCAGAGTTATACTTTTGTTTTGAAGCACAAGAGTGGGAAGTCTAATAGAGTTGTAGATGCCATGAGCAGAAGGCAAGTTTTGTTGACAGACATGAAGATAGAGGTTGTTGGGTTCAATGAACTCAAGAATTTGTACCCTGAAGATCCAGACTTTGCAGAGGCTTGGAAGGCTTGTTTGGAGCCTGTTACCTTGGATAGGACAAGATGGTTGGATTATATAATCCAAGATGGTATTTTGTTCAGAGAAAGATAGTTGTGCATTCTAAGGAGTTCCATGAGAGTGAACCTGATTAAGGAGAAGCATAGTCGGGGATTAGCTAGACACTTTGGTCAAGATAAGACCATTGCTATTGTTAGTGAACATTATTATTGGCCACAGTTGCAGTAAGATGTGAGGAAATGTGTGCAAAGTTGTAGAGTGTGTCAGATGGAAAAAGGAACAAATTAAAATATAGGGCCATATCAGCCATTACCTATATCAGAGAGGCCATGGGACGATATGACTATGGATTTTGTTCTTGGATTACTAAGGCCATAGAGAGGACATGATTCCATTTTTGTGGTCGTGGACAGATTCTCGAAGATGGCACATTTTATTCCTTGTAAGAAGACTAATATTGTTCATATTGCAGATTTATTTTTCAAAGAGGTCGTGAGACTACACAGTCTACCTAAGAGTGTAGTTTCAGATTGGGATACCAAGTTTGTTGGTTATTTCTAGAGGATATTGTGGAAGAAGTTGAAGACAGTTTTGAAGTTCAGTTCTGTACACCATCCACAGAATAATAGACAGATAGAAGTTGTGAATAGGAGTTTAGGTAACCTGCTACGATGCTTAGTAGGAGATAAGCCCAAGGGATGGGATTTGATTTTACCACAGGAAGATTTTTATTACAACAATTTTGTCAATAGGAGTACAGATAAATCACCATTCCAAATTGTATATGGGAGTAGTCCAAGAAATGCTTTAGAGTTAACGAATATGGACAAGGGGGAAAAGATAAGTGCTAAAGCTGAAGACTTTGCAAAATACTTGAAGAATTTGTATGAAGAGGTGGGAAAGCACATTAATAAGATGAATATTCAGTACAAGGCTAAGGTAGATCAGAAGAGGACATATAAGGAATTTTAGGTAGGAGATGAAGTCATGGTTCACTTGAGAAAAGAGAGGTTTCCAGTTGGAACATATAATAAATTGAAAATGAAGAAATTTGGACCATGTAAAATCTTGAAGAAGCATGATTCAAGAAATGCATATGAGGTAGAGTTGCCGAGTGGGATCAACATTTCCCCTATGTTCAACATTGTTGATTTAACAGAATATCATGACAGTGGAACAAAGGATGGACCAACAAAAGAACAGTGGGATATTTCGGCATCTACTTCAAAGGAGATAGAAAAGATCTTGGATAGGACCATGTGGGAAGGAGTACTCGGAACAGTCAATATGAAGAATATTTGGTGAAGTGGAAAGGAATGGTTGTTGAAGATTCTTCCTAGTTGTCTAAGGAAGAGGTTGACAGTTTGGGTTTTCCTCAAATACTTGAGATGTGACAATGTCACTTCTCAAATTACACTTGGTGTCTGATGCAGGAGCATCAAGTGGTGTAAGGGCAATCTTGCATCACCCAAAAAAAATGATGTTTTCTTTTCTATTCTTTTCAATTTTTGTGTTTTCAGATACCCATTTGCTTGAATAATAATTCAGAACCTTCAAAGTTTCCAATAGGGCTAAGAATACCAGAACTTACTATTTTTAGTAACCCTATATCAGAGAAGCAGTTGAGCTCAAAATTTTCCTCAAAGCTTTGGAATAGTCAAATAAGCATTCTTGGCAAATTTTGGCTAAGATCATGTCTGGATTTCAAGATATTAAACTTTCAATTTTGTGAGGTCCCCAGAAATGTTTCTAAATCAGATTTGAGGTACTTAAACTTCCCATAACACATCCAAAAGTTTAAGTGAATCTATTTATAAATTTTCAGCATTGTAGTTCACTTCATGAGCTTTCCAATGCTTCAAATGGTTTGTCAATCAAACACTTGGATCAAAAGTTATGGTTCCCAGAAGTTGTGCTATCAAATTTTAAAATTTGAAAATTCTTTCATGGGCGGGAAAAAGGGCAGTTGGGTTCATTTTGGCGCCCAAATGGGAGATACACATTTCAACGCAAGCCAACATTGGGGAAATTACACTAACTAGTTTTGACGTGTATTTAAAGCCTATCTTGGGATAGTTTTGGGACAATGGTCAGAGGAAGTGATTGGCAAGTTCTGTTCATGCGAATCGGGAAGTCAGATAGATATCAGAAGGCTCTGTAGGTTAGATATTTCTATTGTATGAAAATCCATATTGCTATAATAAGTGGGCATATGACCCTAGAAATTGTATTTCAGATTTGTAGCCTTTACAGGCAAGTTTAATGAAGGGATTCTGAATCAGTTTGCAGATTGTTTAACTAATATTTCTTGAGATCTTATTCTTGTCTATTTGAAATCTATCAATTGTTGTTGTATGTGTTTTGGGTGGAGTCCACCCTCATTATATCTTTGATTGAGTGGGAGCTTGTGTAGAGTATTTTGTGATCTTGTTGCAGGAAGAAGATGGCAAGCACATCTGGGAGATTTGAAATTGAGAAATTTAATGGAGACAACTTTTAGTTGTGGAAACTCAAGATAGAAGACATGTTAGTGGATAGAGATCTATGGCTCACAATATCTAATACCAAACCATCAAACATGAAACAAGAAGATTGGGATCTAATGGATCAGAAGACTAAGGGTCTGATAAGGCTCTGTTTGGCTGATTCAGTGCCCCTGAATATCCATGAAGAGAAGACTGCAAAAAACCTTTGGAAGAAACTTGGAGATGTTTATCAGGATAAATCCCTAGTGAACAAGCTTTTCCTACTAAAGAAATTGTATTCTCTGAGGATGGAAGATGGAGGATCTATCGCAAATCATCTAAATGCATTTAATATGCTTGTTTCCCAATTGACCTTTGTTGGGGTAAAGATGGAGGAGGATTGTTGCATGGCATTACTATGTTCCTTACCAGATTCATGGGACCACCTTGTCATAGCCATTGGGAGTACCACTACCACCTTCAAGATGGATGAAGTGGTTTCTTCATTATTGTCTGAAGAGATGCGGAGAAAGTCTTCTGAGCACGCTAAGGAGGCTCTTGCGGTTCGTGGTAGACCTAAAGAGAAGGGAAAGAAAAATGACAAGAAGAAAGAAGACAAAGGAAGATCTAAATCATGTGGGAGATCTAAGTCTCCTGGAAAGTCCAAGGCTCTATGTTGGAATTGCGACAAAGCTGGTCATTTCCGCAAGGAATGCAAGGAGGAGAAGAAGAAAAAGAAGAAGAACTATGATTCAAATTTTGACAAGTCCTCTCAAGAAGATGGAGAAGCGTTTGTCGCTACCTTGGAAACACATGCATCTGAGAATGTGTGGCTAATCGACTTCGGTGCATCTTTTCACATGACCTCACGCAAAGATTGGTTTTCAAAGAATGAAGAGTTCAATGGTGGGATGGTGTACTTGGGTGATGACTCTAACCTGAAGATTGTTGGCCATGGAAGAGTCTTGATTCAAGTCCCTAATGGATGAGTGAAGGGGATCAATGGTGTTCTGCATGTCCCTGGTTTGGCATAGAACCTTCTTTCTATAAGTAAGTTGAATGATGTGGGTGTGCAGGTTGTTTTATCGAATGGAGGATGCAAGATGACTAGAGGAGCTATGGTGCTAGCTAAGCGTGTTTGGATTGGCACTCTGTTTCAGCTTGATACATGTGCGGTTCAATGCAATAGTGCCTCTGTTCCAAAGAAGAGAGCTTCAAAGTCTTCATCCTCGCCATTGGAACCAGTATCCAAGAAAACTATTGTATCAACTTTTGATGGTCGTGCTTTCTAGGTACCCAAGGGTGCTCATTCTATGGAGATAAAACTTCCAGAAGAGAAGACAATGTTATGGCACCAAAGGCTTGGCCACATTGGTGAAAAAGGTTTGAGGACCCTAAAAAATAAAAACCTCATTGAGGGTATGAATGATTGTAACCTTGAGTTTGATTTCTATGAACATTGCATATATGGAAAACAAAACTGTGTTCAGTTTTATTCTAGTTCTCACAAATCTTGCGAGATGTTGGATTTGATTTATTCTAATGTATTTAGTCATGTTAATGTTCTTTTGATTTTGAAATCTATATATTTTGTTTCATTTGTTGATGACTATAGAAGGACATGGGTGTATTTCCTTAGAATTAATTCTGAAATCTTTGCAAGATTCAAAAAGTTCAAAGCTCTTGTAGAGAATCAAAAGGATAGAAAGATTAAGTGTTTGAGAACTGACAATGTCAATGAGTTCTGATCAACATATTTTGACAAGTTCTGTAAAGAACAAGGCATTGAGAGGCACAAGACAACTCCGTATACCCCTTAGTAGAATAGCATTGCAGAGAGGATGAATAGAACGTTGATGGAGAGGACTAGGAGTATTCTATGTGGAACTGGCCTTGAACAAAAGTTTTGGGCTGAAGCTATTGCTATCGCTTGTTACCTGGTTAACAGGTCTCCTACATCAGTGCTCGTTGACAAGACACCTATGAAGGTGTGGTTTGATAAGAAGCCTTCATTAAGACACATTCGAGTATTTGGTTGTGAGGCATATGCACATGTGCCTAAGGAGAAGAGGTCTAAGTTGGAGAAAAAGGTAGTAAAATGTATCTTCATCAGTTATGGTATCGATGTGAAAGGGTACAAGCTTTGGGATCTAGTGGCCAAGAGAGTTCTGTATAGAAGAAGTGTAATCTTCAGAGAGCTCAATCCTTCTTCTATTGTTCTATAGCTAGTGAAAGAAGAGAAGAAAGAAGATGTGGTTCAACTTCCTTCCGCCCCTGAGAAAGTTGAACCGAAGACATCTGTTGGACCTAATGATGAGGAGAGCTCTAATAGCTCTAAAAGTTCAGAAGAAGGAGAAGAACCTCCACCTCAACTTGTGAGGAGGTCTACACGGATTAGGAGTCAACATGAGAGGTTTGGTTATTCATTGCTTGATTCTAGTTGTATTTTTGCCTTGATTTCTAACACTGATGAGCCTAGAACTGTGAAAGAGGCTATGGGTATGAAATATGTAGGTTCCTGGAAGGAGGCCATGGAAGAGGAGATGGCTTCTTTGGAAAAGAACAATACTTGGGACTTGGTGCCTTTGCCTGAAGGATGAAAACCTGTTGGATGCAAATGGGTGTTCAAAAAGAAATTTGATGCAGATGGCAGTGTTGAGAAATATAAGGCTAGATTGGTTGCGAAGGGGTATTCTTAGGTGGAGGGAATTGACTATGGTGATATTTTCTCTCCTGTTGTGAAGCTGACATCGATTTGGTTCCTGTTATCTCTTGTTGGAGAGTATAATCTAGAAGTGGAACAGATGGATGTGAAGACAACATTCCTTCATGGTGACTTGGAGGAGGAAATCTATATGTCACAGCCAAAGCACTGTGTGGTGAAAGGTAAAGAAAATCTAGTTTGCAAGTTGAAAAAGTCTTTGTATGGTCTGAAACAGACTCCTAGGATGTGGTACCAGAAGTTTGATGCCTTTGTGTTGAGTATTGGATTTTTGAGATTGAAATTAGATCATTGTGTTTATTACAAGTTTGACAATGATCATATTCTCATTATTGCATTGTATGTTGATGATATGTTACTAATTGGGAATGGTAAAAATTTGATTTCTGATTTGAAGTCTTAGTTGTCAGCACAGTTTGAGATGAAAAATCTAGGGGTAGCTAGGTACATTCTAGGGATGGAGATCAGAAGAGACAGAGCAAACAAAAAGCTTTGGTTAGGCCAGAGTAAGTATGTTAACACTATGTTGGAGAGATTCAGCATGGTAGATTGCAGACCTTTGACTGTTCCTATTACGATGGAGACAAAGTTATATGTTGCAGATTGTCCAAAGTCTCCTTCTAAGATAGAGGTTATGAGCAAAGTTCATTATGCTAGTGTAGTTGGCAGTTTGATGTATGTTATGGTTTGTACAAGACCAAACATTTCCCAAGCACTGGGAGTCCTTAGTCAATTTATGGCTAATCCTGGAGAAGTACATTGGGATGCAATGAAGAGAGTGTTTAGATATTTATGGCATACTTCCGTGTATTCCCTATGTTATCATGGTTATCCTACCAGATCTCAACATTCTATGAGTATTCCTGGATATGTGGATTCTGATTGGGCATGTGACATTGACAACAAGAGATCCACCAATGCTTATGTGTTCACTATGTTCGATGGTGCTATTAGTTGGATGAGTAAGCGGTAACTTGTGGTCACTTTGTCCAGGAGAGAAGTAGCTACTCATGCTTGTAAGGAAGCCATTTGTCTTAAGAGATTGTGTTCTAACATTGGGTTTGATGCAGGGAAGATTACCACTTCTTATGACAGCTAGAGTGCCATATGTCTGGTGAAGAATCCTACTTTCCATGCGAGGACTAAGAATATTGATGTCCAGTACCATTTTGTTCTTGACATGGTAGAGGATGGGAAGGTAAACATGGAGAAAGTTGACACTTTGGCGAATGTTGCAGATTCCTTGACAAAACCTGTGAGCACAGAGAAGTTCAGATGGTGTTCGGAGTCTATGGGACTTTTGGCCCCTAGCAGTTAAATCCTTTCATTCTATTGGCTCTTGCAAGGTGTTCAACAAGTGGGAGAATGTTGGGATTTAAGGTGTCTCAACCTTTCAATTCCTAGCATTTAATATTTGATTGCATATTTATTTATTTGCCTATATTGTAATCAAGTTTACACATTTGGTTTTGTCATTTAGTGTGAGGTGCAATGGTGAGATGTCATTCCACTTGTAATGTGATTTGGATGGACAAGTCAACTCATAAGAATGTAGGCGTCCCATTTGAGGTGGCACTAATATGCCATGTGTCAGCATCTTGTGGCTTGTGTAAGAGGTCATGATGTATGGCAGATTCTATGACATGTAAGAGCTAGATATAGAGATTCCTATAACAGGTGAAGACAAATGTCATAAAACATCTTTGCATGTGAGGAAGACATCTTTGGGTGCCCAAGTTTGACTATGACATGTTGTGAGAGGAAATATGCTATTATTAGTCAGTTATGACTGCTTCTCTTACAACTGTAAGTGATGTCATGTATGACGGATTCTATGACAGTTGCAAGATGTGTAAGAGCATCTGTCATAGTATATTCTTCATTAGAGTGCTCCATCTTGGGAAGGTCAAACTTACAGGTTATGATGGATGTAAGGAGGTTGCTTTCATGTTGAACAAGTGTCCTAAGGCATTGGAAATTGACCATGAGGCCAAGTTGGATGCCCACCTCTAGAAGCTTCCCATGTTGGCCTTGAAACTCAATAAATACAGGTGCTTGGAATAGTGGATGTATGGTTCATTTGCAAGTACTGTTATGCTTCCGGAATTGTGCCAGAATTGACATCTTGAGAACTCTTGAAAGAACTTACATTGCAAGTGTATTGTAATCTACATTGGATTTGATAATACATTGTGCAGGTTTTGGAGTGTGGGGTTTTTCACCCGAAAAGGTTTTGCCCATGTATATCTTGTGTCTTTGGCATTGTTCTTGTATTTGATGTTTGGTTAATCTCTCTATTAATGTGTATCACATATTTGTAACTGTAAAGGATTTAAAAATTTGCATCTCTCCCCTCATTAGTTCGGTGTAGGAAGTTATTCTGCGTACCTTGCTTCCTTTCAATTTTGACCCTAACATAGATTGAAGTATTCTTAGCCCATCCATCACCTCCAATCATGCATAATTATCTCTTTTGATCTATTCTTATCATCTCTTCAACTCATGCTAACTCCATTTTCTCATCCTTTGATAAGATTTCATAGCTTCATCACTCTCCAATTAGCCTAGTGTTCTATTCAATCAAACCTGTTAACTCTCCAATCAAGAGAGTTAACTCCCCAATCATTCCCACCTATCATGAGCCATTCCATCTTATAAATGCCTCCTTCCTCTAAGCATTAGGGGAGTCAAATTTTATAGTTGCACCCATGCATAAGCTTGTTATTTGCTCTCCATTAGCATCCTTGATGCTCACACAAGATGCATGTGCCTTTTTATTTTTCTTAGCATAGATTATCAAGATTTCTAAAGCTTCTCAAAGCATGTTTATGCTCTCATTTACTCAAGTCAATGCCATTATGCCCAATTAGCACACTCACATAGTGCTCATAGCTCATTTCAAGCTCGATCAATATCATCATTTTGCTCTCTTCACACTTGCTACCAAGAGGAGGACCCCGCTACCACAAGAGGACAAAGAGGTTGCCGAATACAAAGGATTCTTGAGGGTAGTGCAAAGACTCATGCGTCAACCTTATTCCAAGTTCTTTGAATACGTTTTGTAGTGACTAGATCACAAAATTGCTCTCGAGGGAAGTAATTTATTGCTTTACTCTTGATAGGAATTGTTAGCATAACTTCATTTCTTTGCAATAGATTAGTGATTAATTACTTTCAATAGATTAGATTCTTTCATTAGATTAGACCATCATTTGCTTTCCTTAGAGTAGGATTCAAAACAATTTCAGAGAAACACAAAAACATAGATTAACTTGCATAAAAAAAACTCATATAGACTTGCATTCATATTTCCCCTTGTAGTAATTAGATGATCTTTACTTAATGAGAAAAGAACAAAAAAATTTCTTGCATTCATATAGTTGCATACATCCAAAAACACCCAAAAAAAAAAAAGAAAACTTAGAGCAATTAAATCCTTGGTTTTGTCACAAGGTATTGTTAAATGTTCACATACAAGAGTAAACCATTGGTTTTGTCACAAGTTAAATCCCACATACAACATCACAAATAAAACCCTAGATTAACTCTAGGTCAATTTTGGTCAACACTCTACTTCTCCCCTAAGCATACGAATGTGCCCAGGAATTAGAGGGGAGTGAGTTAGAGAGATTCTTGAAGAATTAGAAGAAATCAACCCTAGACCACAACTTAACCAAGAGCAACAACATATCCTTAGGGTTGTGCAAAAAGACAATCAAATACAACAAATACTTCAAGCCCACAAGGAAAGATTACAACGTGCTAGGTTCATCAACAAACAGAATAGCTTACCCAGTAGGCGTTGGAATCTAAGAAACCCAAATAGGAGATGCACCACAAGTGACCCTTCGAATCATACTATTATCTCAACAACCACAACCATAGAAAGGGTTCGACAACTAGCAAACCACACAAGGCCCCAGAATAAGCTAACCATTCTTTGTGATGTTTTTCTCACACAAGAACAAAACAACCCACGGGTCTCACCTCCACTCGACTAGCTTTTGCCACAAGAGCAGGAGTGACTTGGAGGTTGCCCTTGCCAAGGAGAGGGTTCATGTGTGAATCAAGGCTGACTTGCCCACAAGTCACGTTTTGAGTAACACAGTACCAATAGGCACAAAGGTCATGCCATTAAAGTAGATCTAACAGATGTGGACATGCAAAATTATGCAGCTACAGTATGGAGGTCATACAATGATATGACGATTGTACAACTATATGAAATTATGTATGATCACCAAAAGGTCTCTTTAAAAAACTTATGTACAACACTATACCCAAACCATATCAAGTTTATAGTCGATTCGTAGGTTTTTGGGCCTTCTGGACTTAACAATGAGGTTTGTTTTGCTTTAGGATGCACTGTATAAAAATAATTGACAAAAATCCCTCAAATAAAAGGAGCTTGCAGATTCAGAGCTCTCATACTATGTAGAAGTCATAAAAAGAACTCAAAGGAATAGTAACATTTTATAATACTAGAAAACCTTCCACACAAGAGAAGCAATAAAAGAATGTTATATTATCAAATGGTATAATACATATATAAGATGAATAAAGAGCCCTTGCTTATATAGGCAAGGATGAAACTCTAGGACAATTTAAGAACATGACAAGTGTCTTAATCCAATGGCATGAGACACAACTAGAAAAGGCTTAAGTAAACTTAACTATGCAAATGTGAATAGGACCTAATGTGAAATCAGTTAGGTAATAGACCATGTTCACACTAACACTTGTTGCTTCTTTCCCTTCTCCTTAGTGCAAATGATGTTGATACTTTTGCATTTAATACAAAGGATTTGGAGTTATATGGTTGCGTATGCACAAGGATGCTTCTACATAGAGAGCTTGGAAGTAAATTCCTATGTGAGCTTGCTCTTGCACAAGAAAATCTTTTTCTTGAGTTTAGCTTTTGCTTCAATATTAGATGCATGGCTCTAATGCTTGACCCAGCATGTCTAAAGTTAGGAACTACATTTTCTTGCAAACACAAGGAGATAATTTGCTAATGTATTCGAGCACTTTACATTGCTCTAGTATGTTCTCATGCAAGCATGCAAAATAGACATTGAACGCATAGGTGTATTCTTCAATTGGTTGCTCCTTATTCTATTGGAAGTAATGGAACTTCATGTACTCATCCTCATTGTGTTTGAGGGGGTGTATTCCTCTTGCAAGGCATTGGCAAAGGAATTTCAAGTCTGAATTGGATTCAAATCCCTTTTGCATTGCATACTTGAGTGTTTTTCACTAGTGGGACATTGAAATAAACATATTCAACCTTGTAAAGGAAATATTCTCTCAGCATTAAAGTTGTCATCCAAGAAGTATGATTCAAGTTGTTCAATCTAGTTATCCAATGTTGGGATATCCAAATTGACGTATACTTTGAAAGGGATCTAATGTTACATGAAAATATGAAGTTCAGTGCATGTGGCATTGATCTAAGTTGCCACATAAGTTTGAAAAAATGGCCAAAGCCTTCTTGGCACTGTGCCTCAAGAGTTGCTTGAATTGTCTTTTGAGCATCTATTGCAATATTGGATGCGCATTCATTGCCCAACTTGCTCTTATTGCAACATGCATCCAAATATTCAAAATTTGAACCAAGAAAACAACTTTCTTTTTCTTGTTGTGCGTGCATATGGTATAGGCATATGCAAAACACTACTCTAATACTAGTGGTCTAGATATTATGGCTTGTCTAGAACAATCCTACTGAAAGATAAGATAATAGACTACGCAAAAGGAAAACCAAAGACATATTTATCCAATACACATTCAAATGCACATAAGACTTTTTAGTAATAATGTGTTACTTGTATTCAATGCAAAATTGAATAGGTTATAATGGATGTTATAGACAAGGCTCAAAATGAATATTCTCATGACTAGAAAGGGGTAAACACATCAAATTGGTTTTCCTAGACTATTATAAGTTATCAGATCCCCAATATCAAGAATTGAATGACTATATGTCCAATATAGTTACATGATGTTATAGAACGATTCATGTCCCATAGCCAATGTTGTTTGTCCTTCGAACTACTTCTAGTTAGGTTGTTGATAATTGATGTTTTAGTCCCTAGTTTGCAAACGAAATGTTATAGAAGTGCCATGTGTGCAAATGATTGCCAAGTGGCACATGAATGGTTACAAGGGCATGTGTGATGGTGTGAGGTGTCATGAGTGCTTGCATAATAGCACACGACATTGTGGGACCCTATGCACTAGCACAAAATGTTGTGGGAGTATGTGCACTAGTGTAGGATGTTATAGAAGTTTGTGCACTAGCCCAAGGGATTGAAGTTTTTTATGTAGGATTATGTCAGGCTTGTGTCAGTGTGCTCTAATCACTTTACTTGATCTTGTCACACAATGTTAAGGTTTTTGATTGTTTTGCAAGGTAGATGCAATCAAAATTGTTCACATTGGGGGGCATAAAAGTGGGGGCATCTTTTACACATTGGTCGTACATTGATTAGTTTCATAGGTTTTCATTTCTAATTTTATCTCAACTTTTTCATGCTCCACTTATCATGTCCATGCTTATTATCATGCTTATGCTTACTTTCCAACCAACAATTATCGTGTTATCATGCTTAGTTTTATCAAATTTTTGTTTCCGTGATTTGTGTGCACACCTTCATGGAACACAAATCATGGGGGCATGGGAGGGGCGAGGGAGGGGGCACAATCACTTTCAAAGTTTATGTGCAATTCACAAGTGACTATAAATTATTGATCCAATTATTCTGGACTTGTGCTTATCTTTTGTTGTTATTTTGATATGCTTGCTTATGTAGATTCACATGTGCACCAAAATGGGGGCAAAATGTAAGGGAGAGTGCATACCACGCAAATTTACCCTTCATTTTACACTAATTTACATATGTGTTCTAAGTATTTTTCTCTAGCACTTAATTTTGACTAATTTGGTACTTCCATTGATCTTAGACTCAAACTGACCATCAAAGACAAAACTTAACCCCTTTTTAGACAATTCTGAGATTCCAAATTATCAATTCCTCTATTAGGTTCAAAATCGTAGGTGCAATTATAACCCAAGTTAGCATCGTTATTGCCGAATTGATCTACTTGATCAAAATTCATAATTTCCACTAGGTTCGAGTTGATCAGTTCCACCTAGTCATTATACATTCACTCTCGTGCCAATACTTTCAAATTATGCACCTAAGGATAAGTATAAAAGGACATTACCCACGAGGTTATGTCATTAGGACAAGTACATTGGATCCATCCATCATTAGGACAACCCCTCTAATCTATCTATCAAAAGAATTAATCATCAATCATCATTCAAATTTTCACATTAAACACATTAGCCCTTGCATCATCATATAGCCTAGCCTAACAAGTTCCAATGATGCTACTCAACACCACCAAGTCATTCATTGCAAGTTACAAACGTACACAAAACATGTTTTTAGATACAAAAGATTTAAAGACAACAAATCCAATCCCACAAGAAAAGCTCAAAACTGCACCATTTGAGTCAAAGTTGCAACTTCATGGACCAAGGCTGCAAGTTGCACACAATCTCAAAATTCATAGGACACAATTGTCTCAATTTGTTCATCTTGGATCCAATTTCATATATCAAATAACAATCATTTGTCATACTCAAACCCACCTCCTTTTCTCTAACACTAAGGTACACTTTTACATTTGTCTCAACTCTTTATCTAGGGTAAATTGATTATTACTACCTTGTTGAGTTTCTAATTCGCTTACTATAGTAGCTAATACCCTCCGTACCCATTAATCCATTTATAATTTGTGTTGTACGTAATTTGGAGAGAATGTATCACACATTCTAATGTGCCAATCAATGGAGCTATTAAATATTTGTGTTCCAGATTACTCTTTAAGACTTTTGGGGTGGACTTTAGGGGCTTCATATACCAGTACAAAAGAGGAGTAGCTCACATAAGCTTGGGTGTGTGATACTCTGGATGCAACCCCGAGCAAATATGGGAAGAAAGGATATGTGTATTCCATATTATATGAGAAATAGAAACAGGTAAATATTTCACTCTGAAAAATAAATATTTCACTCTGAAAAACTCGGGTTGAAATGACATTAAGGTCAAACTGCATGGCTTACATTGGCATTTCCTAGAAGAATCTCGGACAATTGTAATCCAAGATTATAAGCAACTTTGTCCTCAATTTCATTATACCCCATGGACTTCAGACGATCTCAGCGTGTGGCCCCATATTTCCTTCTATTTTATTTCAGATGATAAAACAACCAAAGCTGAGCTAGGACAATACTGGTAGTTTCTACCTGTAAATCGAACAAGTCTCATGAGCAAACTTCAAGTGTTATGACACTGATCAGAATGTTAGTTACAAGCTTACATAGAGTTGAAGTAGAATAGAGAAATTTTCGAAAGAACCCTACATGCTCCACACGTCAAATGCCTGCCCACCAGTGCTTACAACATCCTTGAAGCGTAGGCAAAACTAATCTCTGTTGCTTCTTGAGAAGAATTTATATTGTAGTAGTAACTAAAGAGGAGCATCTCTGTGTATCATTGTTGTTGGCCCTCTAATCAACTTTATGATAATAAATCCATGCCCCCCTACTTGTATCTTAGAATGTACAAAAGAAAACTTTATTAACTGCATCCTAACACAGAGCCTAGATGTCTAAGATCTCCAATTGAAGAGGTTTTGGAGATTTTAGGAGTCAAATCTTTTGCTCTCCTATACATTTTTTAGGAGTGCTCATTCGTTCCCATTTATGAATACTGCTAACTAGGTTTAGCCATGAAAAGTGGGTGGTTCCCTGCACCTGTGAAATCAGAAAAACTGAAAATCTCTATGTTTAACAATAGTCTTGACTCTCTTATATACTTTGTGCAAGATTCCAATTTGTACATTTTCTCAATGGAGAATATTTCATGTGGCAGCCTATATGTTCAAGAGAAATACTGTAATCTGCACACCATTGCTGCAACTTCAGGCAGTAGCATCAGCTATAGAACTGAAATAGGTGGGATTTGTCTTGCTGTGCTCTATGGGAAAGTCAGTCTACTCCTCATATTCGTCTGAATCCCATAGGAAATTAGCATAAGATCGAAGAACATAGCTGCAAGACCAACACTATATGGTCAATAACGAAATTGATTTTCTAGTTTTGATGCTAAAAGAAAGTTATCTGGTGTTAGAATTTCAGGTTTTGGTGCTCAAAGCAAAGACTAAACAACAGGGCATGAGAGAGTGGTATTTATATCACATTAACATAAAAGCAAGGACTTACAATCCATTTTGAATAGAGAATAATAAAGAAGGGTTAGGCGCTGCTTACCAGAGGCTGCTTTCACTGCTCTGTCAAAGTAAGCTTCTGCTCGAGCAGCATCATTGTGGGTTTCCCATATGAATTTGCATAAAGTGACAGGATCTCTCCATCTCCAGGGCTTGCCAAAATGGCCCTTCCATAGCATTTCTCTACTTTCTCCATGTCCCGTTGCACCTGATGACCCCAATTAAGAAAAATCAAACCCCATTTTAACAAGGGAGCATATTGAATACTCTTAAGAACACACCGACACTAGTATTAATGACCAATACTTTAACACAATAATGACTATTCAGAGGACTAAACTGTGATAGGGGTGGCAGAAACCGAAATGGGTAGTAAGCAATATAAGATTATTGGCTGTTTTCTTTTTTAAAAGTTGGCAAGGTTGAGACAGTTCTTCTACAATTAGGTGGAACCCTGATCCTTCACAACTGAGCTTTGAACTTCGTGCATCCCTAATAAGAGTGGGGTATTGTTTGAGTATTAACAGTCAACAGATTGAATTAGATTTGGGTGTCTGTATTTACAGCATCTCGTCAGTGACAAATATAGGTACATAGATGAAGTTGTATATGCCCATATTCGATGGCCAGTTTCCTGCACACTTTAATCCTCTGGTTTTTGAAACATAAAAACAACAGCAATCCCCACCAAAACATAGCCTCTTCACAAGCTCACAAAGCATGGAATTAATGTTTACCTCATGTAAAAATTTGGCATAGTTTCTCAGCAGAAGGGGATTCTCAGGATTTGCTTCCAGCATCTTCTGGTAATACACATCCGTGTTGATGGAATCTGTTGAAGAACTGCTTCCTTCACCTCCAGTACGAGCAACTCGGACACCGGCATCTCCATTGTCAATGCCTGGGGTTATGCTCTTTGTTTCACATACATGGGCAGGTCTGCAACCTCTCTCAGTACAAACCAGAGCCATTCCTTTTGCCCCAATTTCTAAACTGGAGTATCCATCCATCAGATTCTCAGGCATCCTTTCACACACCGACGGACTCTCATCTTCTACACGATGTGGGTTACTGGTCTTTTATATTCTCCTTCACTAAGAGAACCCACACTCTCTAATCGATCTTGCCCAGTACAGA
Source organism: Cunninghamia lanceolata (assembly GCA_027924645.1). Taxonomy (NCBI): domain Eukaryota; kingdom Viridiplantae; phylum Streptophyta; class Pinopsida; order Cupressales; family Cupressaceae; genus Cunninghamia; species Cunninghamia lanceolata. The sequence continues at coordinate 579,142 of BSBN01001845.1, read as the reverse complement.
CCAAATTCTCAAAGTGGTTTTCAAGATTCAGAGAACTCTCCACCCTCTCCTCATTCAAGACATCCTTCGTATTCAATTCAACCATGCTATCTGCTGCGTTTAATAAAAGCCCATTTTTTTCTGGAGCACATTACTCTACAAGAACGCCATTTCTCAATCCTCTGATCGCTGAATCCCTCATTCCTGATGAAAAGGGGCACCAAATTACTTTCTGAAAGAGCTCTTGTAAACGTAGCAGAAATCTCCCCTGCAAAGGGCTCCTCACCTTTGTGGCTCCAACGCTTCTTAAAACCAGCAACTCTACAAATTGGGTGCTTAAGATTGCCACAATTACTCAATTCCATTCCCATGTGAGACTCTGAAACAGAACCGACATGACCCAAAAAGGAAGAGGAACAACTTCTAATCATCATTTTGTCCACAGATCAGATCCGAAGGGTAGTCTTATTGAAATCCCCCTCTTCCTCTGCAGCTTGAAAAAAGTAAGGATTGATTTTTCTAGGTTTTTTTTGAAGAGATGTCACAGAATCAGAATTCCATAGAAAAGATGAATACCTACATCTCTGTTAACAATCCCAAATCACCCATGCTATTTGATTATGTTTGCTGGTGAAACAGAACAAATTTCTTACCCATTGAATAAGCAAACCACTAAGTAGTTAAGGTGTTAGGAGGGCGTACATGTGGGCACGGGAGATGCAATTTGGCACGAAGCTACATCTTCTGATGGGCTAGATGTTTTGTTTTCATCCAGTTGTGGGCTTATGAAAGATAAAGTGTAAGTGTAGTTCCATAACCGGCTTTTGGGCAAAGACATGCGAAGCACCTGGTCCTGTTAAGCCCTGAATTGTTGCAAGTTTGGGCTTTTAAACAAGACATTAATGGCGGCAATCATTTTCTCTGTGGTTAGTAAAGTAGTCAAGACAGTTGGAGAGTGAAGACTCAATAATTAGGTGTGAAATGCAGAGTATGCGAAATATTAGCATGGTAATCTTGCACATTGAGGGGAGATTTGACGAATCTAAATGCTTGAATGGCGGCTTTGTTAAAATGATCCACTGATCATCTACCAAGTGTTAGATTTTCACGTGCCCCTGTTGACTAAATAGAATCCCCCTCTTCCTCTGTAGCTTAAAAAAAGAAAGGATCGATTTTTCAGGGTTTTTTTTGAAGATCATGTGGGCAAATAGGCTACTAACTCATTTGTTGAGGACAAATAATTGTAATACATGAATTATTTAATAAAAACAACAATTATTTAATTTAACCAAATACTTTCATGTTAGTTTTGTTATTTTTCTTCAAAACTATAAATAATTAATTTAACCATGTTTTCATTGTTTCGTTGAATGCAAATGGTATTATTGATGTTAGAATATTTTGCATAAATAATAATTTTGTTTAATATTAGTTTTTGCTATTGTTTAATGCTTTCAAAGTAAGTGTATGCAAAGAGAGAGAATATGAGGCATTCATTTAATTAATAGTACTCTAACAAATTGTAATATATTCAAACGTGTAAGGTGCAAATTCATTTATTAGAGCTTATAGTGCAAGTAGAATATCTTATGCAAAAGGTCTAATAGAAATTTGAGCTAGTTTAGGGAATAAAATTTGTCAGTCCAATAATAGAGTTGTTTGTCTCTATATGTGGTATAGTATATTCATTCCATTTCAAATTTAATATGTTATCAAGTGGTGTAGAATGGTGATGAATTTTATTTATGTCAGTCGAATAATAGAGTTGTTTGTCTCCATATGTGGTACAGTATATTCCATTTCAAATTTAATGTTTTAGCAAGTGGTGTAGAATGGTGATGGTAGTAATATATATGTGGTAGTTTTTTTTTTTTTTTTAAATCTACATCTATTGAAAAAACTCTTATATATTCTTGAAGAAGCTCTACCAAGTTTAATATAAACAATTGCCTTGTGTTTAAACATATGTAGTTTATTTGAAGGTGATTTCATATGTTCTATTATTTAAATATTTGTATTTTATATTTGCAATATCACAAGCCTTGGCTACCTCTTTGTAAGTGCATGTGATTTCAAATACTCTACTATTGCATAACAATCATTTAAAATGATATACTTGATAAACTATGTTGTAATCTAAAATTGTATACTTACTATATGTTCCTATATACAAATTTATATTCCCAACAACTCTTTCAATCTAAGCTTACCACTTTCCAAGTTGATGACGTATGCTATACATTTGGGTTTGGGATTGTGTGTAAATTAGATTAGTTGGTTATTTAGATTAAAATCTCAAAGCTTTACAAAACACTCTAAATGACTACAATTAAGCTAATTCATAACAAGTTAAGAGAATGCAGTGAAATTAAACACAAACCTTGTCACTCCATAGTAGACAGAAGCACCCCTTGAGAAGCAACTAATCTTCGTGAAAGGTTGAAAAATAGCCTTTATTGTTTTCTATTAACTCAACTCAATTTTTATCACTAATAATATAAATCCATTTATGATCTATGATAGTTTTTGTTTGGCCTTTTAGGTGTATCTAATAACCACCATTAAACAACCTAAAGAAACAATAATATTATCAAAATAATTCTTCAGTCTCACATTTTTATAATCTAGTTCAATTTTCTAATCTACATGGAAAAGTTTGATGGTGAAAAAGTTAGGTAAAACAACATATTCATCCTTGGACATGTATTGCATCTCTTCTAGCTCTCAATCTATATTACTAAACCAAATATTAAATAATAAGGCCTTGTGAAGTATTAATTAAATCCTAAAGGTAGAGACAAACTTCTTAATTTAACTACATTATATAATGAAACAATATGTAAAATCATACTAGGAAATTCGTGAACATTGATGGACCTTAGAGCTTAATGTTACCAGATCATAAGCTCTAGTTGCATTCTCTTCTTTGTCATACCCACCTACAATTAGTTCAAAAATGCACTATAGCTAATTGTCAATCAAATCTAAAATTTACGAGACTATACTCCTTGAAATGTGACTCAAGCACAAATGCGAATGACCTTAATATAGCACATGAACCCTCTCCTTGTTGATGGTGACCTCCAAGTCACTATTTCTCTTGTAGAAAAAGCCAATCGAGTGGAGGCATAACCTAGGGGTGATTTTGTTTGCATGGAAGCAAAGCATCACAAAGAGTGGTTGGTCAGTCTTGGGGCCTGGTCTGTGTCAATGTTTGTTCTGTAATGGAGACAACCCTATGACCTGAAGGGTCACTAGTTGTCAATCTCCTATTTGGATTCCTAAGGTTCCAATGTCTAGTGGGTAGATTATTTTGCTCATTGATGAGCCTAGAACATTGTGATCTTTCTTCATTAGCATGTTTGACTTGTTGTATGATGTTCACTTGTTGTATGACCCTAAGGGTGTGTTGTTGTTCTTCTAGTGCATGTTGAGTGTGTTGTGGTCTTGGATGTGTCAACTTTATTTCCTCAACGATAGCTTTAATGCACTCACTTCTAATTCCTAGGCACATTTGTATGCTTGGCTAAGAGAGAGTTGACGAAAGTTGACCAACGATTGACCTTTTGTTTAACTTCAACTTTGTGATGTGACCAAAGTTTTTCTATGCCTCAACCTTGTGATGATATCAAGGAGTTTTTGGGTATGTTTTGAAATTGACCTCGTGATGAAATCGAGGGTTTTGTATGTTTCCTTTTTTATTTTCTCTTTTCCTAATGTTTTTAGATTTTGATGAATGCAAACCAAATGAATGAAAAATGTTTTTTTTGTTCTTTTTATGAATGAATAATAAAATGATTAATTAACTAGGAATTGAATATGAATGTAAATTAACATGAATTTTCCCAAATGCAATCTAAGCTATGTTTTTATGTTTTTTGAGATGATTTTGAATCTAAACTAGGAATTGAAAATGCTCGAATGAAATCTAATCTATGAATTGAAATGAAACTAATTTAATCAATGCTAATCTAATCAACTTGAAATAAATCCTATCAAGGAAACAGTAATACAATGATTACTTTTTCCAAGAGCAAAATGTGATTTAATTAGCTACAAAAACATGAAAAACCTAGATCCTTTAGCGCATGATCTTCGTACTATCCTTAGAAATCCTTGTATTTGGCAACCTCTTTCTCCTCTGTAGCAATGAAGCCTTCCTCTTGGTGACAGGGATGAAGGGAGCAATTGTAATGACTTGAGCTTTGAAAGTTAAAATTAAATTGAGAGATCTTTGGAGTGATATGAGTGCTATGAAAGCACTATTTGAACACAATGGCTATGGCTTGGGAGAAAATTGAGAGCATATCAATGCTATGGAAGCTTTAGAAATATCAGCAAACTATCCTAAACATAAAAGGAAAGGCACACAAGTCCTACAATGAGCATCAAGATGCTAGTGGGCAGAAAAAGAAAAGATGTTCAAATGGTTGCAATAATGAATTTGCCTCCCTTATTGTTTATGGGAGGGGGTACTAATAGTGTTGAAGAGCTCACAAGGGGTGGGATTGATTAATAAGTTAAACCCTTTGATTGAAGACTTAACATGTTTGGTTGATCAGAGAACTAGGTTGATTGGACAATGAACTAAACTTGATAGCTTATCACTCATGGAGGAAGGAGAGTTAGCATGAGAAGAAGGTGAGATAAGAATAGCTCGATGGGAGATAATTATGGATGATTGGGAGTGAAGAATGGGATAAGAATAGACTAGGGTTAGGTAGGGTCAAATTTGCATGCAAACTGGAGTCAAAACAGAGCTAATTTAGGCCTAAACTAAAGAGGAATTCATGTTCAAAATATGATTGGGTCACCCCTAGGGATTAGGGGTCACTCCCTGGGGGGACCATGGGTTACCCAGGGGGATTAGGAAGTGACAGGGAGTGACCCACAAGGATAGGGTATTGCAGGTAGTTTTGAGGGGTAGAAATGGTTAGAATGGGCTATGGATGACATTTGAATCTGAAGATTGACTAAAAGATAGAGGGAAAGTGGGTTGCCCCTTGTAGTAGGGTAGGTTACCTCTAGAGACTAGGGGTTGCCGCCTGGGGGGCCATGGGTCACCTGAGGATCAGGAAATAATAGGGGGCAACCCAAAAAGGAAGAAATGGGTGTAAAAAATGATGAAGGGTGATGATTTAGGAGGCTAATTAGAGGCCTTTGAAATGTTGAAATGGATGAAAGGAGCTCAGGGAAAGTGTATTTCCCATCTTGTGACACTAGGGGGCTAATTCGATAAGGTTGGAAAGCGACAAAAGTAGAATGTCAACAAGGAGTGAAGGGTGAAGACACAAGGCCTAAGAGGGTTAGCTAGGGGACTGGGAGAACACAAAATGTTGTATAGTCTCACAACATGCCCCATTTTTCTCCCAGAAAAATGAGGATCCCACTTTCTTTTTTCTTTTTTCTTATGTTTTCTTGTTTGGGCTTGCTTTGGCGGTAATGGTAAAATGTGAAGTTATCGTGAAGAAATAATTTCTGGCACTTAATAATCCCAAGTGTGGTCATAAATAGATAGAGCATTATATTTTAGCTTGGGTTACCTTGGGAATTTCCTAAAAATTCATTGAAATGAGAAAGTTATCCCTTAGTGGGAGTTTTGAGCCCAAACAAAACTTTGTTCAACTTCACCCAAAAATGTCCACAATTTTCCACATCTAGTTGAAAATTGCAGAGATAGTCCTCTTGACCTAATATTGTTAAAAGGGGATCCTTAAGAGTTAAAATAACTTAGAGAAATTACCTCCAAACCCGATGACAAGCTAAAATGCAATTTAACTTAGCAGGAACTTGACTTTCAATCAAACCTGATACCTTTAAACTTAACGTTCCAGTTCAGTTAGAAATCCCCGCAAATGTCCTGTTGGTTGGAATAATCCCGCAACCAGATAATTATTAACAATTTAATGAGCTATTCACTTCCAAGTGGACCTGTTCTTACACATAACGAAAGATTCTAGTTCATATAGAAATCCCCACAATTACAGAAGTTTATGCTCCAAGTGAACTTCACCTTTTTCAAACTTAAATTTTTGGTTCACTTCTTCCTCAATTTTGCATCCAATACCATTATTGTTAAGTCATAACCTGATGTTCAACTTGACCAACACCTACCTGATGGTATGCAAATGATGCCAACTCTCTTGATGATGACGCCACTTTGCGAAGACTTTGAACCGAACTTGATATTTAACTTTGAATGTTCCACATCCCATAAAATGTTTCACATCTGATTGGAACTAAGCTAGTCCTAACTGTACCTGTGTAAAGATCAACTTGAATGACTATTAGAATTTGAATTTAAACATAAAAGGAAAGTACACTAAAGCATACACCAGATATCTTCCCTTCGATCACCATTAATGCTTACCTACTAGAGATCGCATTATATGCATTTAGACTTAGTGAATTCTACTTGTTAAAAGTAAAATTCATTTCATTACCAAAGCAATCAAGCGAGCAAAAAATTGATTTGCATGGAAAATTTACAAAGTAGAGAAAGTGTGAGGTGAAGTTGTAAGTAAAAGGTGAATTGGAAGTAAATTGACAGCGACAAGTGAACATGACATTGCCACGGTGTGCATTCCACTTACATAAAGGTTTGAAGGGTATTCGGTAATCATGTACACCTGACATTTAAAACCCTAACCTAAATTTATAGTCAATTTCAACTAAATTAGTTAAACTTAATCAAATGTAAAAGGAATGAATAGATTCTTACTGTGATAAAATGCTCTTCTTAATGGTAAATGAAATCAAGCATCAATTTTGATTAAGAAGTAACTTAACTATAAACCCTAGGTAAATTTAATTAGGGTAATTGTGTGTTCATTCATAAATGTCAATAGGTAGGATGACTAAATGTGTGAAAGAGATGAAGGATGAATTCAAAGGTGTAGGTCACACATCAGAGATATGGCTAAAGTTTGAAATCATTTCCAACACCAATCTAGGGTACGTCTATATGAATGAGTTTCAGCAAAGAATCACAACAACTAATGTAAGCTCGTTAGCCAAGAACATTGTGATAAGTAGATTATACATAGCTATAGGGTTCCCCATGTCAATGGAGGCCTAGGACCTTGTGTTGCAATGCATTCACAGGAATGATCCACTTAGCCATAGGGTAATCCATGAGCGTAGAGTCCACGGGGAGTTTTCTCCCAAGGGCATCACCCGTACATTCAACATCCCCCTGCAAGGCACAATGCATCAATTTGAGAAGGATAAATTAGCCAGCAAATACAAAAGCAATGAAGATGTATGTAGGAAAGCCATCTTTGCTTCTTGGCTAGTAGAGGACAAGAAGCCCAAGGTCGTATCCAAAATGTCCAAGACCCTATACCGCAGTGACTTCAAGGTAGATTAGGGATATTATCAATTTATTGAGTAGGGTAGCTGGACTACCTAATGTTGACAACTTCAAGCCATTTATGTATGGACTTGTGAAAATTGTGAAAGAGGGCATGGGCATGGTCCACTAGGCCCAAGCCATTAGTGACTCCATCCATAAGTAGATGGTCGACTAGAAGAAAACAAGGGTTTTCTAACCTCGTATGTGGTGTACTCATGTGCAATGAGGGTACAATTCAACGGACCTCAAAAGGTGGGCACATTGGGCAATAAGCTAGGGTATAACTCTATTTAAATATATTACCCACAATTAGAAATGAAGCAGTCCTTGTTGAATTATAGAAGAGTAAACGATGCATTCTCCATGTGGCTTGTTAGGACAATGGAGGGGGACAAAAGTAAAAGGCTAATGACAGATGCTCAGAGCACCATTGATCAACATGGTAGTCGGTTCATGCAATTTCCAACCTTCAACCACATTAGGGTGGAAGAATTTACAAGAACTCTGGATACATGTTGCCCATATACCCAATGGATAAGGTTATCCTATTGGAGTTTTCTTTCCAGATCGTAGAATCATATGAGGCTTTTCAAGACTAGAATAGGCGTAGGAATGTCAGGTTCCCTATTGATATAGGGCAGTCAGATGCAATGCCCTTGCAAATGCAAAATCATCAGATACCGAGTTGTAGGTACTAAACTTGCAACCTTTTGATTTGAAGAGGATCTAGGATCCTTTTAATAGAATGAATAAGTACATCAGCAAGAAGATCCAGCATGAACCACATATAGAAGATTATTGGGTTGATTGTACTGATGATCATGAGGTTCGGAGGAGGCAATATCAAAGGCTGACCCTCAACCAGATGAGGACCTTAGGTACACATGAAGTACCTCCATAACACAAGGATGACGATGAAAAGGTGTTGCATCCAAGTTATGAGCTTAATAAAATATACAAATAGAGCTTGATTGATCCTGACTGGCCATAACCTGAGGAAACTTCCATTGATGCAATCTCTAAGGATATTATAAAAGGAAGCAGGACATGGCTAAATCAATGCATCCAAGCAATGAAGAATAAGGGCATAGTCATAAAATTGTTGCAAGTATGTGCCTAATCGGTGTTGTCATTGATGTACACATATCTATGTTGTCATTGGTGTCAATTATGCTCTTGTTTTGATGCTTTCTTATAATGAGTTAGATGCTTTATATTTGCCTATGTAAGTATTGGAGATCCTGATATTGAGGATATTGAGAAAATTTGCTTCTCCGGTGGAAACAATGTGTTGTAGAATATCTTTGTCTAGAGAAGAACAATCCAATAGATTGCTCCGCATTTCTTATAGAATGAATATCTTTGTCTGTGGATTGGAAGTTATTTAGAGACATGTCTGAAGATACTATATCTCAAGTTTGAGCATCCGGTATGAAGATTTGAGTAAGTTATCACCAGAGTGAAAACTATTTTTTGTATATATTTGGTGGTGACAGGGAGAATGTGTTATGCTCCGCATTCCTCCATAGTTAAGTATTTCAGTCTATGGTTCTAGACTCAAGTTTGTAATGATAACAAGTTCCTTCAACTCCAATGGTTCATGATTTGGTGGTCCGCAAGCAATCTTTTCTTTACGATAGTGGCTGACAGTGTTGTTTAAGTGATTCGGTTTGAAGAATCCTCTTGACAAATTGGTTTAAGGTTGTGTGGATGTTCTTGGTGATTACAATGTGCTTGTGGATGTCTCCTAATTGTGTTCCTACTTTTGGATTGGTCCACAAAGAGAAATTCAGATTGTAGATGAAGACTATTCTTAGTAAATTTAGTGTTAACACTAGTCTTGGCTGACTTGGTTGTTTTCACTACTTGCGGAGATGCATCGAAGATTGTGAAAGCATGTCATGGTGTGGAAGATTGCATTTGAGTCCTAGCTAAGACATAACATGATCCTCATACATTTTTCCCTTAGCTAGTCTTGTTTAGGTCCAAACCTATTTCTATATATGTTTGTAATGCCAACCTTAGAGATTGTTCCAATGGTTGATGAATGTAATGCCGACCTTCATGTACATTCCAAGGTTAATGAATTGTATAAAAGCATGTAATGTGGTTGCGAAAAAGGTATCCAAATGTGAAAATGAAAAGATAAGTGTGAAGGTGTAAAAGAGTAGAGTAGATGAGATATATTGTGCTTCAATGGAACTGAACCCAGGCATGGAGTAGATGTTATCAAATCACTTCACCAATCTTGGTAGTGAGCCAACCCTTGGCAGTGAGCCACCCCTTGGCAATGAGCATATTAGGTAGTGAACCTTTATTTTTCGGTATTGTTATAACTTATATATTTCGGTGGGCTAACATCCACTGTGGTTTTTCCCTTTTAGGGTTTTCCACATAAAAACTTGGTGTCTCATGTGTTGATGGTGTTGCTATGTTAATTTTCTCATTTCATGCTTTCATGATCAAATCTAAATAACAGTGAACAAGTGTTTGATGTGTTAATGTTCATTAGTGGTCAAAGTTTTGAAGACAACTAATTCACCCCCCCTCTCAGTTGTCTGGTGCATTTCAACAATTGGTATCAGAGCAAGGTTCCTTGGAAGAAAGCTTAATAGCTTGAGGTAGATCTGGGATGGCACACAAGAAGGTTGCTCTCAAAGACCTAGAAAGAACTAAAGAAGAAATCAGAGATCTAAAGGAGAATGTTAAAGAAGCAGATGAATGTATTAGAAAATTAAGAGAGCAAGTCAAGAAATTTAAAGAAAAATATAAGGAGGTTAGTGAACAACTGATATCAACAAATGAAACTTTGAATGATTTGAAAGTAGAAGTTGTAGAAAGAGCGAAAGCAGAAGATGACCTAAATCTATTGATAGAAGACAAATCAGAAGAATGTACTAAGCTTGAAAAGGAAGTTTGCAACCTAAAGTCAGATTTGGAGAAAGCAAAAAGTTATGAAGAAAAATTTAAGATCAGTTCTACAAAACTTGATGAGATGATTTCTAGTCAGAAGAGACCTGATGACAAAGAAGGCTTGGGATTTGAGAAAAGTGAAATTTCAAAAATAGGACAAGAAATGAATGCTGAGATCAAGAAGGACAAAGGCAAACATATCCAAAATCAAAGAAATAGACCTAGAAGACCACCGGTCAGACAACCAAATGCTCAAAGGTACCCATCTTTCAATGGTTATTGTAATTCATGCAATAAGTTTGGTCATAGGGCTACTCAGTGTAGGAGAAAAATGAATCAAAATGTTCCATCATTCTCTGGTCAGTGTTTCAATTGCAAGAAAATTAGTTATAGGGAAAATGAATGTAGAAGTCAGATTAGGAAAGGTTTTAACAATGGAAGGAATGATCAATCTTTCAAAGGTAAATGTTTCACATGCAATAAAGTTGGTCATAGAGTTGTTGTATGTAGAAGTAAAGTGAGGTAGAATTCTATTAGGTGCTATGCATGCTATAAAATAGGACATAGGGCTAATGAGTGCAGAAGTCAAGTGAGAAATGGCTATGGCAAGGAGAGAATAGTTAAATCCTTCAGTGGCTACTGTTATACATATAATAAATTTGGGCATAAGGCTAACCAATGCAGGTCAAGGATAAATAGAAGGAACAATGGTCAAAAAAATATTGTGTGTTTCAATTACAATAGGCCTGGACATATTGCAAGATTTTGTAGAAGTAAAAACATGGAAAATGATACTCAGGTAGAATTGAAGAAACCAATTGAAAAGGTTGACTCAGCAGGAGTCAAGAAGGAGATGAACAAGGTTTGGGTCAAGAAGGAAGTAAATGAAGTCAAAGATGGGTCCACACCAGACTCTGGGTAGATACTTCCTCCAGAAAGTGAATTGGGTGCTTTGGCTCAGGGGGAGCTTTAATGAAAAATCTTTTCTCCTCTACCAAAAGATAGGTGCTAATACCTCAGCATAAAGAGATAATGTCAAGAATTAGCAACAAAGGTTTAAGTCAGGACTAAGAACTGTGTTTGTAAAGGATAAAGGAAGATTTGTCCAGTTTAGGAAGTCTGCTATGAAAGAAGATTTGATCAAGAAAAGTAGACAAGTTATGAATTCTAGCTAAGTATCTATCTGGTAAAATCAGGATACAATGCTCTGGTAATTTGGTCCACTGTTGAAGACATTGCTCAGTGGTTATGACATATGGTTATTGATCATTGGTTACATCTACATCTAGAAATTTGTTTGATTTTGATAATTGGCTTGAGAGTAGTAACTGACATAAGTTCGGGTTGACAGAACACAGTTATTTTCAGTACAAAGTAGTTTTCATGATGAATGAAAGTATTTGATGAACTCAGAGGCAAATGGACATGAATCAAATGAGTCTTCAAGAAAAAGATGAAGAAAGTATGGGTTGAAGAAGCTCCAGAAAGAATTTTTGAGACCCCTAGGGTTTGTACAAAAGCATCACACTAAAAGGAGCAAAGGTGCATTGACAAAGAAGAAGAATTGCAGATGAACAGGTACATCTCTATTTATTTTCAAAAGTTGAACCTAAGACAGTTACTAGATCTTGTGAAGAGGATAAGAGAAAATGCAGATTGAGAAAAATTAGACTTGGGAACCTGCCCTAGGTATGTAGATAAGAATGTGATTGGAACTAAATGGGTGTTTAGAAACAAGATGAATGAAAATGGAGTAGTAAGAAACAAAGCAAGATTGGTATGCAAAGGATATTCTCAAGTTGAAGGCATAGATTTTGAAGATACTTTTGCTCCTATGGCAAGGATTGAAGTAATAAGAATGATCTTGGAATTTGCAGCACACAAAGACTTCAAAGTATATCAGATGGATGTGAAGTTAGCATTCTTGAATGGAGAGTCGAAAGAAGAGGTTTACATAGAACAACCAGAAGGATTTCAATCATCAGACCAAGGTGACATGGTATGTAGATTGAAGAAAGCCTTGTATGGACTTAAGCAAGCCCCTAGAACCTAGTATCAAAGATTGGACAAATCCCTATTGCAAATAGAAATTTAGTAAAGGATCCACAGATAGTAATTTGTACACCAAGGTAAGTGAAGACCAAATTTTGATTGTTGAGGTTTATATTGATGACTATATATCAAAGGGGAGCTGGTAGCAATGATTGATGATAAGAGGAGCCTGAAAATAAGTGATTGATCTAAGGATATTACTGGCCATATGTGTTTTCATTGATTATCATAATATGCATTGTTAAGCTGTCATGAAGATGTGATGTTGTGTTCCCTAAGAAGAAGGAAAGTTAATGGTTGGATGTCATACTCTGATTTAAATAGAGTCAAGTCTGAAGTTTTGAGAAGACAAGATATGTTAATTTAGAGGTCTTCTGAAATGAGAGCAAGAGCTAACACAATTTGATGTGTACTCCTAAGGGGGAGTATTCAAAGCAGTAAAAGAAAAAGATGTAGCAGAGCTAGTTGTTGAAGTCAGAAGGAGTAAAGACTAATCTCATATTGATTAGTGCAGTAATGTCCAAGTATGTGAAAGAGGTGTTGAAAAAGTTTGGAATGGAGGATTCTAAGCCAGTATGTACCCCTATGGTAACTAATTGCAAGCTGAGCAAGAAAAATGAAATACCTAAGACTGATCAAAAAATGTATAGGTTTATGATATGAGGACTACTTTATCTAACCTATACTAGACCAGATATAATGCATGTAGCTTGTCTTGTGGCAAGATTTAAAGAAGATCCTAAAGAGTCACATGTGATGGCAATCAAGAGAATCCTGAGGTATTTAAAAGGCACATCAGATCATGGCCTATGGTATCCAAAGGATAATGATTTCACTCTCAGTGCTTATACAGATGCAGATTGGGCCAGAGATGTTGATGACAAGAGAAGTACAAGTGGAGGTGCTTTCTTTTTGGGTAATAGATTGGTTTCATGGTTGAGCAAGAAGAAAGATTCAATTTCCTTATCCACTGTAGAAGCAGAGTATATTGCAGCAGCATGTTGTTGCACTCAAGTGTTATGGATGAAGCGGACATTGAAGGACATAAGTATTGTGCATGAAGATCCAATTGCAATCTTTTGTGATAATACAAGTGCTATAAACATTTTAAAGAATCCAGTGATGCACTCAAGAACAAAGCATATATCTATAAGTTATCACTTTTTGAGAGAGAAGGTGATAGAAAATGAAGTTAAGATGGAATATGTGTCTACAAAGGATTAGATTGCAAATATTTTCACTAAACCTCTGCCTAAGGATACTTTTGAGTATCTTAGAGAAAAGTTAGGGGTCATTACCCCTCTTGTTCTGAACTAAGATGCATAGGAATGCATCAATCTAGTGGTGCTTAGAGCTTCATTCATTGATCTGGATTGATGTTTTGAGGGCTACCTCTTAGGGAGAGTAGCTAGATGTTACCGGTATGTGTTCCTGATATAGAAAGTGTTCATAGCAATTAAAGTTCAGATGAATCAAAGCAGCAAAGTGCAAGTATGTGCCCTTTTCCATTGATGTCAAAGGGGGAGAGAAATCATGTAAAAAAATTAGGAGGAGAAAAAGTGCAGATGTGTCAAAAGAAAGGGGGAGTATCTTGTCTTGGTGGTCATTAAAATTTTTCACATCATATGTTGCCATCAATGACAAAGGGGGAGATTGTTGCAAGTATGTGCCTAATCGGTGTTGTCATTGATGTCAACATATCTGTGTTATCATTGGTGTCAATTGTGCTCTTGTTTTGATGCTTGCTTATAATGAGTTAGATGCTTTGTATTTGCCTATGTAAGTATTGGAGATCTTAATATTGAGAAAATTTGCTTCTCTAGTGGAAACAATGTGTTGCAGAATATCTTTGTCTATAGAAGAACAATCCAATAGATTGCTCCTCATTTCCTGTAGAATGAATATCTTTGTCTACAGATTGGAAGTTATTTAGAGACATGTCTAAATATACTATATCTCAAGTTTGATCCTTTGGTATGAAGATTTGAGTAAGTTATGTTCACCAGAGTGAAAACTACTTTTTCTATATATTTGGTGGTGACAGGGAGAATGTGTTATGCTCCACATTCCTCCGCAGTTAAGTATTTTAGTCCATGGTTTTGGAATCAATTTTGTAATGATAACAAGTGCCTTCAACTGCAATGGTTCATGATTTGGTGGTCCACAAGCAATCTTTTCTTTATGACATTGGCTGATAGTGTTGTTTAAGTGCTCTGGTTTGAAGAATCCTTCTGACAAATTGGTTTAAGGTTGTGCGGATGTTCTTGGTGATTACAATGTGCTTGTAGATGTCTCCTGATCGTGTTCCTACTTTTGGATTGGTCTGTAAAGAGAAATTTGGATCGTAGATGAATCCTGTTCTTAGTAAATTTAGTGTTAACACCAGTCTTGGACGACTTGGTTGTTTTCACTACTTGCTGAGACATGCATCAAAGATTGTGAAAGTGTGTCGTGGCATGGAAGATTGCATTTGAGTCCCAGCTAAGGCATAACATGATCCGCATACATTTTTTCCTTAGCTAGTTGTGTTTAGGTCCAGACCTATTTCTATGTATGTTTGTAATGTCGACCTTGGAGATTGTTCCAATGGTAGAATGTAATGCCAACCTTGATGTACATTCCAAGGTTGATGAATTGTATAAAACCATGTAATGTGGTTGCAAAAAAGGTATCCAAGTGTGAAAATGAAAAGATAAGTGCAAAGGTGTAAAAGAGTAGAGTAGAGGAGATATATTGTGCTTCAATGGAACTAAACCCAGACATGGAGTAGATGCTATCAAATCAGTTCACCAATCTTGGTAGTGAGCCGATCTTGGCAGTGAGCCTAAACATTTACAGTGAGCATATTGGGCAGTGAGCCCCTATTTTTCAGTATTGCTATAACTTATATATTTTTGTGGGCTAACACGCACCGTGGTTTTTCCCTATTAGGGTTTTCCATGTAAAAACCTGGTGTCTCATGAGTTGATCGTGTTGTTATGTTAAATTTATCATTTCATGCTTTCATGATCAAATCCAAATAACAGCGAACAAGTGTTTGATGTGTTAATATTCATTAGTGGTCAAAGTTTTGAAGACAACTGATTCACCCCCTCTTAGTTGTCTAGTGCATTTCAACAAAAATATCCTAGTAAGAACGGGAAAAGAAAGAGCCAAGATGATTTTGATTATGATGACTTCTTGGTGAAGAAATGGAAAATACAAGAAGCTAAGGCAATAGAGGCCAGATGGTCAGGATCAATGCAAGAAGAGTTGACTATTGAAGGTGTGACAATTGCAACTATCCTAACAGATATAGCCTAGCCAAACCAAGTCATTCCAATAGACTTGATTGGATCACCTACTGTAGTGGCAACAATGGAAACAAGATCACAACCTGCTATTCAAATCCCTAAAGTTGAAGAGGTAATAAAAGGCTCATTACTTAAAGGCAAAAGGCAAATAGTAGCTTCATCAACTCCTAGACAACAGAGTCAAGATGCCCAACAAGAAGTAGAGAAATTGAAGCAATTATCAAAGTAAAATGGGAAATGGCTGAGGTAATGAAAGAACATACCATTACCAAAACTGCATCGTTCCCATTATTAGAAGTGGTGGATCTCTCGGATGATGAGATGACAAAGAGCATGGACATGGGGTCAATATTGTAATCTTCACATTCTTTTTTATCTTATGAGATAACCCAAATTGACCCGTTTTTAATAACATTCTTTTGATTGATAAAGAGGCTCCTAAGGATCACATTAAACAAGTGTTTGAAGTGGCAACAAATACTATTCTTTTTGAGACCTAGTCTCAAGATACAAATAAAGATGTTGATGTACAAGCACAAGCAAAACATCATGATCTAGATGTAGAACCAATGCAACATGATCATCAAAGTTAATCAGATGTCTTAATAGTTGACATGTCACAAGATGCAGATGACAATACACTAGATATTAATAAAAGTCAACCGGATGTCCTTATAGTTGACGACATACAAGATGTTACTACAAGTTAATTAGAAAAACATATATGTGAAAATGTTCAAGGAACCACAGAAGATGCAAATAAAGTAGATGAAATGAATAAGGAGCAGGAAGTTCCACAACAAGAAGTTCTACAATAGGATGTTCCATAATAGACCATGCATACTCGGTTAACCCCTATGCAATTATGATGCATGTGATGTAAAATATCATAGAAAAGGGTACAATGAGTGCAAATTATATGGTAAAGTATGGATTGTATGATTGATTTAGGTAAAAGGTTAGGACTTTAGACAATATGCTCCAAATCAAGTGAATTTATAAGGGATCATTAAGTTCTTTGATTCTCTAGATACAATGGTGAGGTTACTTTTGCCCCAAAATTCTTTGAAATGACTATTACCTACAAAAATGCTTATATGGCCCCAACTTTATACCTTATTTGGTTGGGCTCCCAATGTCATATTTGGACAAAATAAAAGGTAAAACTAATATCTTTGATACTCTAGACAAAATGGAGAGCTCAGATTTGCTCCACCATTCACCTAAACTAGCTTACAAAATAATTCCTCTCTTGAAACCCTCAACCCCAATAATGGAGTTGAACTAGCCTTTGAACATAAAAGGGCTTTGATACCATGTAATATTTGTAAAGATGCCTATGCAATCACCCAAGATCTAATGCAAAGAACTAGTCACATAACCTAATTACCCATGATGATAAAATATTGAAGAAGAAACACAATGGCTATTCCACTTCAATGAGGATGCAAAAGTATGATAGTGAAACATTGAACAAGAGATATACAAACAATATGTAAGCAATATGCAAATAAGAGAAAGATGGATTACATCTATAAGAAATGTATTAAGTGAGGAGAAAACTTACCATGCATGTGGATGAGGGTGAAAACCCACTAACCTACATGGGAAAGTATACCACTAAAGGATAAGGTGACACCTCATATCCCACTAACTCTAACTCTACCTAAGTAAGATTATTCTAAGGTACATAATAAAGAAAAGTAAATATACTATATTCATAAATAAATAAATGCACCAACAAGATTGCACCAAGTTTTTAGGATTATCCATCTCAACTAAACTAGCAAGCTCATGTGCACGCTTTTGTTGTTCCAAATGTGTTTCATGATCATAATCTCAAGCCTCATTTTAAATAATAGAAGTGATAATAGTGTTTATGGGAACATCATTAGGAGCACCATTCAGGGTATATTATTCCATGCCATGATTCAAATTAAGACTTCTCCTTAAGGGAATGTGAGGATGAGAACAAGATCTTGGCACACCAACAACACACAAACCATTAAGGAAAAAAGACAAGCAAGGTTTGATTAAATCTAAAAAACCAACAAGCATTGAAATTTGAAATAAATTAGAAAATGAAACCCTAGAGATGAAAACAAGGGTAGGTAACATGGGAAGGAAGAAGAATCAAGCTATACAAGCCCAAACCCTAATGGAGATAAGTCAATGAGACACAAATAAGGATAGGTTTAAACCCTAATCAAATATGATACATAAAATGAATGCAATTAGAAAACTAGATGTGAAAATCCCTAATGGAAGAAGGAAAAACCCTAGATTATGTAAGAGCAAACAAGTTCACCAAAATGTAAAGAAAATAATGATTTACATAAATTTATCTAGGCTAATTAAATAAATGCAATCAATTAGAAAACAATTAACCTAGATAAAAGAAGTTAGAAATAGAAATAATAAATGTAAAATTAAATGTAGAAATTGAAATAAATTGATTGCCATACTTAGCTTGAAATCTAATGATGAAGATGTGTTGTAATAGACGTAAGAAATCAATTTTCCAATGTAATGGAATTTTATGGATTCCTTAGATGAAGATATTAGTCTCTACAAATTGACTATTTTTTTTTACCCTAGATCACCTATGCCAGTTGTTGGGATAAGCTGTCATTAACTTTGCAATCCTAACCAAATTCATGTGTCTCCAAAGTTCTTTGAAAGTGTTCTCCAACACATAGGAACTTGAGAGAAAAAATAATATTTAATTATATCACTATGACATGTTGTTGATAACTCCTATGAGGTAGGACCCAATTTGGGTGCCCATTTTGGAAGTGGAGTCTATGGAGACTTGTAGTTGACTCTTTGATGTCTATCTTGACTTGGTGATATTTCCTAGGAAGTGGGAGCTAATTTGGGTGCTCACTTTGGAGGTGTTTCCAATGAAGACTAGGAGTTTGCTTTTTTGTGTGCATGAGTGGATAATGTTGATACACTTTGCATGAACATGATGTAGCTATTAACAACGGAGTTAGAGATGCATGATATTTGCATTAACATGATGTGACTATTAACAACAGAGTTAGAGATGCATGATATTTGCATGAATATAATGTGGCAGTTAACAATGGAGTTAGAGATGCATGATATTTGCATGAATATGATGTGGCAGTTAATAGTGAAGTTAGAGATGCATGATATTTGCATATTGCTTGCATGAACTCATAAAAGCTTGCATGGACTTGCATGTTGTTGCATGTCACTTATATGAGTTTGCATATGTTGCATGTTACTTGCATGGACTTGCATGTTGTTGCATGTCACTTGTATGAGTTTCCATGTGTTGCATGTTACTTGCATGGACTTACATGTTGTTGCATGTTGCTTATATGAACTTGCATGTGCTTGCTTTTTGTTGCATGTTACTTGCAGCATGGACTTACATGTTGTTGCATGTGCTTGCATGTTGTTGTATGTTACTTGCACAGACTTACATGTTGTTGCATGTCACTTATATGAACTTGCATGTACTTGCATGTTGTTGCATATCACTTGCATATTGTTGCATGTCACTTGCATGTGCTTGCATGTTGTTGCATGTCAGTTATATGGACTTGCATGTTGTTGCATATCAGTTATATAGACTTGCATGTTGTTGCATGCCATTTATATGGTGTTGCATGTATCTTGCATGACACTCTAACTCAGGATCAATTTTGGATAACTCTTGCATGGTGCTACAGATGGTTACATGACTCTTGCATCTTATAGAACAAGTTGTTACAAAATAATATTGGGGACATCAATGATGTATGTTGTTTGCATGGCATTGGTGTGTGTTGGTACTTCAGTGACACTTTAGTTGACTTTGTCTAATTGGGAGTTACTAGGCGCTCATGAAGAATCTTTTAGTTCCACATTGTTATTGTCACATAACACTTCAGTTGACTAAGTTTGAGCTTTACTTCTTGGGCACCCATGTTGAGACTTCCAATTGTGCTTTGTTATTATCATATAACACTTCAGTTAACTAAGTTTGTTTGGGACTTCTTGGGCACCCATGTTTAAGACTTTCAATTAATAGTTGATTTCTACCATGCAGCTATGGAGTTCACTATATTGGGTGCTTGGATTTGCATGAGATTTCTTCTCATGTTATTAGATACAATTTATTGTATGTTTGAGATCCATGGCTTCTATATAATGATGCCTTGAGTTGGTAGATAGTATGAATGAGAAATCATCACAGGAATTATAGGTTAATGTTAGGTATTTGAAATTGAAGGAATAACGAAGTGCTAGTAGAATCCAAAGAAGATTTTAGTATTATTGTAAACTCAATTACAGGAATTAATACAAGAATAAATCTCTTTGGGTGTGGAGTTTTTTCCCGCAAGGGTTTCTCCACGTAAATTTTGTGTCTACTACTATCATGCTTTTTTCTTCTCTACCACATTGATTAAATTGGAGAAATACTATTACATCTAAATTGAAAGTAATTTTTAGATTTACACATGCTTTTATTTCATATTTAAAAACATTTAAAAGCTACATAGCTGCAACTTTACCTTGTTCTCTCTCCCTTTTTCCAACACAAGTCTTGTGTAATGTCCCCATTTTGGAGCTAGACATGATTTTTATTTTGGCTAAAGTTTTATTTGGCAATATTAATTATTTAGCCAAAATATGGTGTTTGTGATTAATGGAAAGTACAATATTCAAATTGTATTTTCATTATTTCTTTAATGACAAGTCGACATTTGGAAATTGGCAATCTTTAATTGCAATTTCATGTCTCTTTTCCATCGATCATACTAAATAGATCCACACGAAGCAAGTTAATCTATGTCGAGCGATTATAAGGGTGGTTCTATATTAATCAGTGGAGATAAAGCATACATGATTGACATGGGACTGATCGGTTGCATTATAGGTCCAAGCTAAGCATTTAAGGAGATAGAGCTTAGCCGGCCAAGGTAATTGTGTACATGGTGCATTCATTGGATCATGTGTCATTAAAATGTACATGGTGGGAGTAGGTCCTAGCTAGAGTAAAAGTGTACACGGTGGAGCTATAGCTTTGGATTATGTGAAGTACATTTAAAATTGATTAAGTTGACACATGGGATCAAATGCTAATGCTAAGAGGAGCACCACTTAGAGGAGTCCTATTTTAAATTTAATATTATTTGTATTGCCCAAGGATGAGCACCGACCAAGAGGAGACTCATTTTATGTTTGATAGCATCGATTAAGGTGGTTCTAATTCAAATTAGAAGTACCGATTTAAGGAGGAGTTAACAATTCATTTAATGATATCAATAGCTCCATGTTAGTTCACTGCCCATGAAGGGGTGGGTGTAATTTTAAGATAAATGCTTTCTCTTATGAGGATCACCGACCAAGCAGAGAGGTTTTCAAATTAATAAAATTAATTGTCTTCATGAAGCACCACCCAAGAAAGAAGGAGAAGTTTGATGAAGACAAAGAGATATTCATTGGTGCCTTTCAAATTCAACTATCAAATGGAGCTAATTGCATCGGTCATCTTGGAGAGGCTTAAATACAAGCATTGAACTTCAATTTGTATCTTTTGAGTGCTTGGTAAGATTTCAACACCTGTAATAGCCAATCTAACAGAGATATCAGTTGTGATTAGAACTCATTCAAAGCCTTAGTTGAGCTGAATTGATTAGTTGTTCATTCTACTTGATATTGGCATTGATCCTTTAAGGGTTTTGATGTAATTTCATGCATTTTTGTACATGTAATAAGGTCTAATATGAAACAGTCAAGGACTGTCATAAAAACTAGTGAATAAGTATTTGCATTTATCATATTTAAAGGCTTCAATAAAGCAAGGTGTTTGGATATTCAAGTGTTTATATATTTGTTGATGTTATTTTGCATTTTTTATGTACATTGTTGAAGTGAAAGTGAAGGAAAAATTTCAGTCAACTAAGTAGGGTATTTTACATCTTGCCTTGATCTTTGTAAGTGTGAGTCTAAAATTGTATGTAGACCCAAAATGAGACTAATGGATTTCAACTAAAAGACTATGAGTTGTTGGAATTCATTTCACCTTATTTTTTTGTCTAAATATGCAAAAGGACATGTGGTGTTTAGGGACACATTTGGGGATTTTATTAGATCACAAGGGTCAAGTTCTCCTTGGTCAAACCCCTAACATACTAGATTTATAACTCTAAATGAAAGATCAAATATAACAAGCAATCTTGCACCAAACCAAGGATGATGTGCTGATGTGACTTTCTGATAATGGTCTAGACTATTTTTATTCTCCTTATAAATCAAACTCGAGATATGATTATTATGAAATACCTAGGTTGTTTTTTTTTTAAATTAATGAGCAAAAGTCCTTAAATACAATAATCAAGAACACAAATCAATGTAATGTATGCTAAGCCAACTCACAATGACTAGTGGAAAGTTTGGCAAGGTGTTAATTTGAATTTTAAAATTTAAAACATCAAGGTTTAAATCCACAATTTTGGAAGTGACCTAGGTATGATAGTCACTTGTGACATTACATCATTGGAGGTTTGTGATGTTCTATTTGGAAGGCCATATGTGTATGACAAAGATAGTGCCCATTATATGAAGTAGCAATGGAGGATAGTACAAATTGACAACTATTACTTCAAACTTCATGAGTCTTTAGTGAAGACCAATTTGGTCTTGATCTCTTGCCAATAATTCTATAAGATCATTTTGCACACACAAAAGTACATTCTTTTCATAGTTTACCTAGAGATACCTACAAAATAAAGCAAGAGTGCATTAGTAGCACTCAAGGATATGCAAACACCATCCCAACAACAAAATCTCAACATGATATTACAACAATGCAAGGATGTCTTTGGGGAGTATAAAGATACTCCCATGCACTACACAATAAAACACAAGATCGATTTGGTTCGTAGATCCCCTCTTCCAAATAACCCCTTGTATCATATATTTGTTTGTAAAAATGATGAAGTTCAGTGCTAAATTCAAGAGCTAATTACTTAAGGAAAGTTTAGACCCAAAAAATTTCCATGTGATAGCTTGATAGTCCTTGTTCTAAAGAAAGATGGTATATGGTGACTCTAAATTGACTATTGCATCCTCAAAAAGATCTTGGTGAAAAATAGGTATCCCTTATCATGCATTGACGACCTCTTGGACTAGCTGTATGGTGCACAAAACTTCAATGACATCAACCTCAAGTCATGACATCACCAAGTATTAGTTCATATTGAAAGCATCTAAAAAAACATTTAATACCAAGATAGTTGCCTGCCTAAAGGAAGGATTCGGGTTTTCTCCCCAACCATTGTCTCTTTCTGCTAAGAATGTTCAGGTGGGCCGCTACTAGTTGTCTTTCTATATATGATTTTGGTCATGGTAAATTGATAGCTTTTCTATTGGATATGGATCAATTGAAACCAATTCTTCAAGTCTTGGTCAACTAAATTTTGGTCTAACCAATACACTAGTCAACAACATTCATGTGTCAAATGAAAAGCATCTTGCAATCCTTTAATAACTCCTTCTTCATCATCTACTTAGATGACATTCTCATATTTATCAAGACTTGGAAGAAGCATGTAATCACATCTCACACATCTTAGACTCTCATGAAAACATAAGTTGTAGGCTAACTTCAACAAGTATACCTTCAACACCAAAGAGATTCACTATCTAGGATACATTATTGATCATGCAACCATCCATGTAGATCCAAAGAAAATCAAGGTGATTTGTGACTAGCCAACACCACACATCATTGAATTGTGTAACTTTCTTAGACTTTCCATCTTCTACCATAAGTTTGTTCTTTGATTCTCACATATCACTTAGTCATTTAGTTAGATCATGCATGCCAACCTGTGACATTCATTTAGACACTTGTAAAACAAAACACTTTCGAGGAGCTCAAGCAACATCTCTAGGTACAACACCTATTCTATAAATGCATAATATTGCACACCCCTTTGAGATTCAAACTGATGCATCTAAATATGCACTTGGCATAGTATTCACTTAGCATGAGCACATGGTTACCTTTCATTCAAAAGAATTCAATGACACATGGTTTAGATTTGCTCCACCACTGAGAAATAATTGTGTGCCATTGTTCAAGCTATTACTTGTAGTGGTGCCACTACATTCTAGGTTAGGAGGTAGTCATTCATTCTAATCATAAGTCACTTTAGTTTCTACACATATCTAGAGCAAGTTAGAGAATGTGATCCACATGAAATGGATGACATACTTGCAATAGTTCCATCTAGTGATAAAGCACAAGAAGCCTAGGAAAGACATAAGGAAACAAATTGCCTTAGTTGACCACTAGTTCACACTCATCATAGTACTAGACTCATGAGGCCACAACTTCATTAAGTAGGAGAACCTCTACATAATAGAATTAAACTTTGAATAGACCTAAACCATGCTTGCACAAGGTAAACTAGTTTTCAAGTTCCATTTGAGTGAAATGATTCTCTTCAAGCTCAAATGTTTATGTTTTAGAAGGCTCACCTTACTAATGAATCATATAGGAGGTGCACTACACCAAGATAGATAGAATGTTTGCACTACCAAGACTTTGATAGTGCTACAACAACTTATGTTAGCCTCACATGAGTGTGGACATTGAGTGCCATATCGAGTCCCAAATTCCTTTTTGTATCACAAAACCCATCAACTTGAGAAACTTGGGATTTACACACCACTCATAGTATCACAAAGGCCCTAAGGATTCATCAACATGAATTTCGCGATTAGACTCCCTATGAAAAAGCATTATAACAATTTTATGTTTCTTGTAGTAGATAAATTTTCAAAGATGACCATCATAATTTCTTGCAAGAAAACCGTCACACTATAGGAAACCTCGCACTTCTTTAACCATGTTTTGGTGTATTTTGGAATACCTACATCCATTGTCTTGATCACAACCCAAGATTTAGTAGTGCATTTTGGGAATCCCTGTGAGAGAGATTAGTTACACAACTAGATTAGTCCACAACCTTCCATATGCTAGATAGATGTGTTCAAACACACACTATTCCATCTTTTATGTATCTTCACACTTGGGATAACAACATGATCTACATATAGCAAGCCTAGAATAGAGATTTGCATAGTTCTATGAGGCATAGTCCTTTCTAGACATGTCTTGGGTTCTAGCTTGCAACACCTCAAGATATTTCCTACTATGTGCCACATCATATAGAATCACACACATGAATTAAAAGTAGATAAAACATAAAAGTTTCTACACCACATTTAAAGTGCTCACCATTAGGTACATTGGATTATCTCTTGCCAACATTAAAAGTATAAAAAATATCATGAATTACACTACACACCTCACTCATTCAAGGCTAGCAATAAAGTATGCTTGCATCTTTAGAGGGACCACTTCAAGGGTCCATATCAAAAGATGAAGCCTTTGTGCTATGGTCCATACACCAATCTGTATGAAATTGGTGAGAATAACTTTGTTCTCAAACTCATGCAATACTTCGTTTGCACCCAGTATTCAATATGGAACACCTTAAGCCATATTTTACTCCTCTTCTTGAACTAGTAGCAATTGAATATCCTTCAAACTTGGATCCCCAACACCTATGCACAATCATGCAGGATGAGATCACATAGACAACTACAACACCCACCCACAAAGGTTCACATCATATGTTCAAAGTGGCTAAGGAAGTGTAATATATAGATTAAGCAAAGTGGTATGATCTTTAATGGCCTTGAGTTCATTTTCCATAGCTCACTAAAGACATGATGAGGCCATCACTTCTCAAGAAAGGGTGAATGATTAGTGTGCAGCTATGAAAGCATCAAGAAACCTTGCATGTGCCCTAATAACCTTTTGTGTTAACACATATGACCTAGATCTACTTAGAACTAACTCAAAATCTTTGAAAACATGTGCACCCTATGCGTAAGTCACTATGTTACCGCATGCCACTACACATGACCCTATGTAATTCATTGTGTTGTTGTGTGTTATTGTGCATGACTCAACATATCTTCATGAAAATCCTAGTGAACATAATGCAATAAAAAATCCTTCACATTGTCATCCTCGATGGACTTATTTATCCCTAAGAATAGAAAACCAATTATCAGGGAAGTTCAACTATCAAGCAATTGGAAAGTTAAGTAGTTCGGAATATGAATTGTTTCATCTTCTAGACTTGTTTTGTAACCATATTGTATTTGTATGCATTTGATCCTCCAAAAGAAAGGTTAGATAATTGTTTAGTAGAAAGCAAATTGGCTAGATGTGTTCACTCCTTTTTGGTCATGGGGATTCTCATTCCTATCCTTTCTATATACAACATCCATTGTACCCTATTCATTTATGTTGAATAAAAGCATCATATATATTTTCTAAAAGAATTTCACTATCAATTGTGTATTAGATTACTATGATTTTTTGCTTTCTTGTGCATAATATATATACTCATCTTTCTCTAAGATTGGTTTATCCCTAGACGACCTAGGATCCATATCATAATGACATGGCAATGATAGGAGAAGCCACACTATAATTTTAGGTGGTTGTAAGATGAGATGATGTAGTAGTATTAGGAAGATAGGTGTAGGTGATAACCCTAGATCTACATGGATATGAGTAGACATGGAAGGATGAGAGGCAAGTGGAACACTAGTGGAGGGAAATGTGGTGGTGACACTAGAGGTAAGAATGAAATAGGAAGGGTCACACTAGGAGTAACAACATGGGTAGAGAGGTCATGAAAGTGGTAATTGTAGGATGGGAGGAAGAAGGATCAAAAGAGGATGAAGGGTGTATGGGTGGATGAGAGGATACACCATTAGAAGAAGCCACGAGAGTGCCAATATTATGAAGAATATCCATGCCATAGGGGAACCCACCAATACATTATATGTAAAGTAGTAGTTAATTGTTGAGATTCAACATGAGTAAG
The DNA here is from genome assembly GCA_027924645.1 of Cunninghamia lanceolata. Taxonomy (NCBI): domain Eukaryota; kingdom Viridiplantae; phylum Streptophyta; class Pinopsida; order Cupressales; family Cupressaceae; genus Cunninghamia; species Cunninghamia lanceolata. The sequence continues at coordinate 552,614 of BSBN01001845.1, read as the reverse complement.
TACATTAATAAGTAATTGTCTCATAAGGGAAGGACCTTTCTTAAAGAAACAAAAGCATCATGGTCATAATCTTGTTGTTCTTCATGGTCCTCAATATGGTTCTCAATATGAATGTTATTAATCATCAAATAAAAAAGATCTCATTAGTGGCTAGCCAAACTAAGCTTTAGACGAGCACTCCTTCACAAAGGAAGATTAGGATTTGAAAATAGCTCATGGCATAAAGAAGCCTTAAAGTGGTATGTCAAGGAGAGATAGAAAGATAAAGCAAGATAAATCACTTTACTCAACACCCATAAATGAGAAATAAGAAAAGAATGAGCAACAAATCTTCACAACTAATGAATCAATTTGAATTCAAAGATTCAGAAATAAACATCTACATAGTTTAATATAACAGGAATTACATTTGAAAGTGATTGCAGTGACACAAAGGACATTTGCAGTCTAAAGAAAGCATCTATAAATTCATAGATTTAAGAACATCTCCTTTATTTCCCAAATGCAAAAATGAGTTCATAGACTCTCTTTCTGTACAGCAAAAAGTGATTGAAAAGAAAACAAACTGCCCATGCTTCCCCTATTCCCAAGTTGCTGGAAAAAGATGGAAAAAGATCCCTCCACAATGGATAGAATGAAATTTATATTTTTCCTTCCTCTCCTCATGTAACTGATTCTTGAAAAGGAATAAGAATTCCATTACTTCCTCATGGAGTAACTGATTCTTGGAAAACAACCGAATAGAATCCTAACTACCTTTTTGGAAATCCACTTTGACATTAGCTTCTTTTCTCTTTACCTTTCGAGTAGTTTTAATGCTAGAGTGGCTTTTGGTTTCCCTTTTCAGTTTCATCTTTAGAAAATTTATCAATACATCTTTAAATTATAGATGTAGAACAACAACATTAAGTCATTAAAATGACTTAGTTTAACTATTTGAGGGAGGGAATATATATAAAGAATTCCAAAATCATGACCCCTGACACCTCAGAATTTTATGAATAAGCTTTCATGCCCTTCATACTCATCATGTCTAGTAACACTGCCTTCATGATCACAACTTGCAACATGACTCTTGACATACTTGTTTCAACACGAGTAATTCAACCTTGACTGAGAGACCATCTCAACAACATGACAGTGCACATCTATAGGTTCGCTTACTACTGTAGCAAACTTAAATACTTTGATACACCTTCATAGAAAAGATTCAACCTCAGCAGTAGCTTGACCTGCGAGTTGTAATAGAAGGAGAACGTATTCTATCATCGCAATTATATTAAACTTTGATTTTGTAGTAGTGCCTCACCTCCATTTCCTGAGTTCAGGGATTTTATGTGCAACATTTGGAGCATAGTTCCTGCAGCAAGCTTTGCAAATCCCACCCTTTCTCCTTGCTTGTAAGAATTGGCAATCTCCTGGATGCCTAAGATTCCATCATCAGAAGAACCAACTTTCCAACAAATTGAAAACACCATTAGTGCATGGTTTTGAGATAAGGGTAACTCTTGTAGGAACTTTTTAAATGCATCTAGCCTCACTCTTCCTTTTACCTCCACATGCTTAGACCAAATATTTGCTTGGAATTTTGCACCACTTTTGAAGAAGGCAAGTGTCATCACAGTAATATATGCATTTAGCTAGAGACATCCTTCATCAATTTCATGGTTATCCAGATTACCTATTGAATATGCACCCTTACAATGTTCTTCAGATCCTTCTATTGCATCAGTAGGCTACTTCCATTAGCAATGGCTTGAGTCTCAAAACTTACTACACCTCCTCCTCAGATCTACACATACATCCGCGGGCTAGCTGAATGGGCATATTTTCTTTGAAATTTTTTGTCAAATGACTATCAGAGCTTTCTGAATGTAACCAAAGGAGGCTTCAAGGAATACTCTACTAGGAACAACTGGTCCATTTCGTTCATATCCTGCACACGTTGCATTCCATGAGATGACATTTCCTTGAGGCATTCCATAAGGTCACATTTCTTCCAGGCATTTTATCAAATCGTTCCTTCCATATGTTTACATTATGCATACATGTCCATCAATCTTTCTGCATTTACAAAGTCCAATTGAGGTTAGGATGCTGACAAAGTTTGAGAAGTATAGCCTTACATCTTCAAATTGAATTTGCTTGAAAGTTAATAACATCTTTTTAGCTAATCCATTGTGTGTATGCTATGATCTTCACATTCCATGAAAACACATTTCGTTTAGGCCTCCTCTCAAATATATGTTGAGCATCCTCTGCACATCAGCATTTTTGTTGTTGCTTCATTTCAACGGATCCACTTTGCATATCTAGCAGTCTTTGCAGCCCATGAGATCACATTTCTTTGAAGGCTTTGTCAAACAGTTTATGTGCTTTGTCTATGATTACACATTTTGCATACATTTTTCTTGAGGCACTTGTGAATACAATGGCTATCAAGATTTCTCTATCTTTTATGCTCTAAAAGATGTCTATACCCTGCAAATTTCATTTGCTTAAGAGTTTTTACAACCTTTGGAGTCACATCATAATCTTTCATAGCTTGCAGAATGGGTGTCCATAATTGATCTGAAAGCTCTCATTTCAGCATGGCTTCTGACTTAACCATGCTATTGGTGGCTGGGAACTATTATATTGATGGAGAAACTAGAAAACATGAAGCTCGAAAACCCTAAATATATCCATTAAAAACCAAATTTGAAACCTTTTATGTCAGCAAGTCAGGCTTCATAAGAACTTTTGAACCATTGTAATAAGGTTCTATTTTCCCATAAAAGCCCGACAACAAGGGATCAAGAAATCGGGACTTCTATGAACTTTTGAACTTGTGAATCGAGAAGAGTCGGGAGTATGTAAAGTTCAAGAACTTTAAAAAGTGCCGACAAGAGAGAGATTGATATTCATAAGGTTCTCAAAGTTGAAAATATTTGACTTTCTTAGAAAAAAATATCTGCTTGAATACTTGGAGCCTCCAAAATGCATGACTTTAATGAAGTCGTTTATTTTCATAGATCATGGGACTTTAGAATTTTCACTTTGTCATAATTAAAATTATCTTCAAAATTTATCATCATAATACTTTTAAAACCTAAAACTCTTTGAAACCAAGCTTTGCCTCATAAACGAAAAACTACATATCTTCCACATAGTAACTCCGTTCTTTACGAAATTTGGAAAGAATGAAGAATATATTTCTTTGATAAAAACCTAGAATTCCTTTAACTTCCAGCAATAAGGATGTTAGATTTTTGTTCAGTTTGTGAATCACAAACAAGAAAATGTGAAGGTAAAAATCTTGCAAACAGTGAGGCATCTGAGCATGAAAAATTGCCAGATTGGGTGGAATGGGGATAGAATCATGCCCATAGGAGGAATTTGTACTAGCTCACACAAATTTTAAAAATTAATTATTTTCATGATTCGGCGGGTTCAAGGAAATATAGGATGCACTGAAAATTTGAAAATTTTCAAGTTCAAATTTTTGGGCAACAACACGCTCTGATTAGGGACGAGGACTGCAAAGGACGAAGCAAGGAATCCAGAATCTCAATGCATGGACTAGTGCTTATCCAAGGGGCAGTAGAGTCGGGGAACATAGAGGAAACGAGTCAGAGCAGGACAAAAACAGGGCAAAATAGGAAAAGAAACAATCTACTAGCACAACAAAAACTCCTAATATGTACATGGCAGGAAGACCCTACCTCAAAAGACTCCAGAATGATTATGCAAATCCATTGATGGGCTAGGAGAAGTAGCAGCCTCTGCAAAATAATGGTTGATGAATGAGGAGTCCACACACAACTAGCTCCCAACTTGTGCCCACCATGATCAAACTGATAAGAATGACGTCATATAAAGACCCTCAGGATACGATTTGATGCTCAAGAAGCCACTCTTCATTATATACCTCTGTAATGAGACGACTCATGTCAACATTGCCTAGTATATGACTACCAGCATCTGCCTGTATAATCTCATGTAATATCAGAATGCACTTGATTTTGCAAGCAAGGATGAACCAGCCCCCGAATCAGACATCTCACACAAAAATCATGAGATAAAAACCCTTTTTTATATGTGGAAATGACTGCATTGTTTAAAAATTTTGGACCAACACATTCTTGCATATGATCATCCCTTTCAATAGACAAATTGATATCCCATGCCTGAAAACAACCACTTGAATTATCGGAAGACCAATTAACAACCTTATGCAAAATTGGAAGTGAGTTCGACTGAAAATCTGAATTGCAAATAATATTTTCATGAGGCTGAAAATCACCCCCAACTGGAACAATCTCATCTTTCTCCGTAGGATTTGACTCAATAGTTTCATGACTCACCAAATCACATTCATTCACAATCTATAAATCAAACATGGTGAGCTCTTCTCCACATAGAAATTCATCCTCATATACATTAAGACACCAATTTGGAATGTAAACAATATGAGGATCAGCACATTCATTCATTTGATCACTTTCATCAAAACTCATATGACTACTTATAACACCATCTTCCAATGTTTGTTTAAAAATTTTGGCATCCAAATTTTTGAAATGAAAAGATTCAAAGTTAAAATCATTCTTGACCTCTTCTTGTAGCCATACCTCTGTATTGTCTTGCTCAGAAAATGTGAAGGCTTCATATTCAGCTTGCATGCACTTCAGAGAATGAATATTCAACACCTCATCTTTATGTTGTGCTTCCTCCAATTGTTCTTCATCAGTTCAACAAAAGTGAATGATTCCATTTCTGCAAAGGATAAGGATGACGAAACAACACTATTTGCATTACCCTCATTATAAAATTGCATCATGAGAGGATGTTTCATTTTCTCCGTCACTTGAGGGGTTTTCAAATTTATCTTTATCTTCTTCAAAATGTAAATAATAGGCTTCCATTCTCCTATCTATATGAAGTTTAATTTTTGCAATATTTACTTCGTCTTTAGCAAAATGTTTTGAATACAAAACAGAGAGATTAAAACTTTCAGCAGAAGGAGGCTATGTGATTTGGAAACATACAAGCTGAAAACTTTGTTTATTCATGATAGACTTTCTCACATGCTCACTACTCAAACTACTCACAACCTGATTTGTTTTCCATAACCCACTTAATATCAAATCATCTTCTATTTTTATACCCTCTTGTTGAGCAAATTTAATATCATTCACTTTACTCCTTTTCAAAACAAATTGAACATTTGGATGCAATGCAAAAATAAAAGTATATAGCTGAAGTTGCTCAATTGGCTGAATGGAGGTAGGAATATTTCTGAGCAACCGGTTAAATTTATCCACAAAATCTTTGATGGGTTCACCTTCTTTCTTTTATATATGGAAAAATTGATATAGCAAAGAAGCTTCATCAACATGACCCTTATACCTAAGTCCCAAGAACTTATCCTTCAATGAATCCCAATCAGTAATACATTTTTCTTCTAAATAATGAAACCAATTTGCTGCAAGCCCAACAAGAGATTCAATAAATAATCTAACAAAAACATTTTCCTCACTTACCCCCAAAACTCCACATGCAACAGTGAATGCTAAAATGTGGTTTTCAACATCTTGATGATTTTCTCCACTGAATTTTGGAAAATTCATTCTTGATCGTTCAGGCAGAGATGAAAACTGACACAAACAGAGAGGTCCAAAATGATTTCCCCGTGGCTATGGAGAAAACAATGCCATAATGCGATTCTAAAAAATAAATCAGTGGGGGTCTTCACTGGAACTAGATGCTTCTAAATCATTCCAATTCATAAAGCCGCCAGCCTTCGTCCTTGGGGAGGCACCTTTAAATTTATGAGAAAAGAAGCTCCACTAGCACTTCAATTCTTTCCCCAGTAGAGTCGCCAAAAATCTGTTGGTTAATAGATTTGTCATTTGAATTTTATACTCTCTGCCCATACTAATGACAATCTGACCAACAGTTGAGTCACTTGCAATGATAGTTGCAAGTGCTCTCTGCTTATTTTACAAGGCACAACTACCTTCATATAATTTGCAACGAATAAGACACAGGGTATGCTTTTCACTAGAAAATAGAAAAGGAAAGACTAACACCTAAGTATAACCATGAAATAGGTGCGAGAGATTAGTTCAAAATGAAGTGAATGCAAATAAATGATGCAAAGTCCATTTACTCAACACCCATGAATGAGAAACAAGAAAAGAATGAGCAACATATCTTCACAACTGACGATTCAATTTGAATTCAAAGATTTAGAAATAAACATCTACACAATTTGACATAACAGAAATTGCATTTGAAAGTGATTGCAGTGACACAAAGGACATTTGCAGTCTAAAGAAAGCATCTATAAAATCACAAATTTAAGAACATCTCCTTTATTTCCCAAATGCAAAAATGAGTTCACAGACTCTCTTTCTGTATAGCAAAAAGTGATTGAAAAGAAAACAAACTGCCCCTCCTTCCCTTGAACATTCCCAAGCTGCTAGAAAAAGATCCCTCCACAATGGATAGAATGAAATTTATATTTTTCATTCCTCTCCCCATGTAACCGATTCTTGAAAAGGAATAAGAATTCCATTACTTCCTCATGGAGTAACTGATTCTTGGAAAACAATCGAATAGAATTGTAACTGCCTTTTTGGAAATCCACTTTGACATTAGTTGCTTTTCTCTTTGCCTTCCGGGTAGTTTTAATACTAGAGTGGCTTTTGGTTTCCCTTTTCAGATTCATCTTTAGAAAATTTATCAATACATCTTTAAATTATAGATGTAGAACAACAACATTAAGTCATTAAAATGACTTAGTTTAACTATTTGAGGGAGGGAATATATATAAAGAATTCCAAAATCATAACACTTGACACCTCAGAATTTTATGAATAAGTTTTCATGCCCTTCATACTCATCATGGCCAGTAACATTGCCTTCATGATCACAACTTGCAACATGACTCTTGACATACTTGTTTCAACTCGAGCAATTCAACCTTGACTGAGAGACCATCTCAACAATAGGGCAGTGCACATCTACAGGTTTACTTACTACTGTAGGAAACTTAAATACTTTGACACACCTTCATAGCAAAGATTCAGCCTCAGCAGCAGCTTGACCTATGAGTTGTAATAGGAGGAGAACACATTCTATCGTCGCAATTATATTGAACTTGGATTCTGTAGTAGTGTCTCATCTCCATTTCCTGAGTTCAAGGATTTTATGTCCAACATTTGGAACATAGTTCCTACAGCAAGCTTTGCAAATCCCGCCCTTTCTCCTTGCTTGTAAGAATTGGCAATCTCCTGCATGCCTGAGATTCTAGCATCAGAAGAACCAACTTTCCAACGAATTGAAATCACCATTAGTGCATGGTTCGGAGATATGGGTAACTCTTGTAGGAAATTTTCAAAAGCGTCTAGCCTTACTTTTCTCTTTACCTCCACATGCCTAGACCAAATATTTTCTTGGAATTTTGCACCACTTTTGAAGAAGGCAAGTGCCATCACAATAACATATGCATTCAGCGAGAGACATCCTTCGTCAATTTCATAGTTATCTAGATTACCTATTGAATATGCACCCTTACAATGTTCTTCAGATCCTTCTATTGCATCAGTAGGCTACTTCCATTAGCAATGGCTTGAGTCTCAAAACTTACTGCACCTCCTCCTCAAATTTGTGCATACATCCGTAGGCTAGCTGAATGGACATTTTTTCTTTGAAGCTTTTTGTCAAATGACTATCAGAGCATTCTGAATGTAACCAAATGAGGCTTCAAGGAATACTCTACTAGGAACAACCGGTCCATTTTGTTCATATCCTACACACGTTGTGCTCCATGAGATGACATTTCCTTGAGGCATTCCATGAGGTCACATTTCTTCCAGGCATTTTATCAAATCGTTCCTTCCATATGTTTACATTATGCATACATGTCCATCAATCTTTTTCAATTTACAACGTCCAACTGAGGTTAGGATGCTAACAAAGTTTGAGAAGTACGGCCTTACTTCTTCAAATCAAACTTGCTTGAAAGCCTTTTCAAGTAATCCATTGTGTGTATGCTGCGATCTTCACATTCCATGAAAACACATTTTATTCAAGCCTCCTCTCAAATACCTATTAAGCATCCTCTACACATCAGCATTTTTGTTGTTGCTTCATTTCAACGGATCCACTTTGCATATCCAGTGGTCTTTGCAGCCCATGAGACCGCATTTTTTTGAAGGCTTTGCCAAACAGTTCATGTGCTTTGTCTATGATTACACATTTTGCATGCATTTTTCTTGAGGCACTTGTGAATACAGTGTCTAACAAGATTTATCTATCCTTTATGCTCTAAAAGGCATCTATACCCTACGAATTTCATTTGCTGAAGAGTTTTTAAAGCCTTTGGAGTCACATCATAATCTTTCACAGCTCGCGAAATGGGTGTCCATAATTGATCTGAAACCTCTCATTTTGGCATGGCTTCTGACTTAACCATGCTATTGGTGGCTAGGAACTATTGCATTGATGGAGAAACTAGAAAACATGAAGCTCAAAAACTCTAAATTTATCCATTAAAAATCAAATTTGAAACCTTTTATGTCAGAAAATCAGGCTTCATAAGAACTTTTGAAGCATTGTAATAAGGTTCTGTTTTCCCATAAAAGCCCGACAACAGGGGGTCAGGAAATCAGGACTTCTATGAACCTTTGAACTTGCGAATGGGGAAGAGTCGGGAGTATGTAAAGTTCAAGAACTTTAAAAAGTGTCGAAAAGAGAGAGATTGATATTCATAGGGTTCTCAAAGTTGAAAATATTTGACTTTCTTAGAAAAATATATCTGCTTGAATACTTGGAGCCTCCAAAATGCATGACTTTAATGAAGTTGTTTATTTTCATAGATCATGGGACTTTAGAATTTTCACTTTGTCATTATTAAAATTATCTTCAAAATTCATCATCATAAAACTTTTAAAACCTAAAACTCTTTGAAACCAAGCTTTGCCTCAGAAATGAAAAACTACATATCTTCCACATAGTAACTCCGTTCTTTATGAAATTTGGATAGAATGAAGAATAGTTTCCTCTGAGAAAAAACCTAGAATTCCTTTAACTTCCAGCAATTAGGATGTTAGATTTTTGTTTAGTTTGCGAATCAAGGACAAGAAAATGTGAAGGTAAAAATCTTGCAAACACTGAGGCATCCGAGCATGAAAACTTGCCAAATTGGGTGGAATGGGGATAGAATCATGCCCATAGGAGGAATTTGCACTAGCTCACACAGATTTTAAAAATCAATTGTTTTCATGATTCGGCAGGTTCAAGGAAATATAGGATGCATTGAAAATTTGAAAATTTTCAAGTTTAAATTTTTGTGCAACAACACGCTGTGATTGGGGATGAGGACTACAAAGGATGAAGCAAGGAATCTAGAATCTCAATGCATGGACCAGTGCTTATCCAAGGGGTAGTAGAGTCGGGGAGCATAGAGGAAAGGAGTAAGAGCAAGCCAAAAACACGGCGAAATAGGAAAAGAAATAAACTACTAGCACAATAAAAACTCCTAATATGTACATGGCAAGAAGACCCTACCTCAGAAGACTCCAGAATGATTATGCAAATCCATTGACGGGATGGGATAAGTAGTAGCCTCTGCAAAATAATGGTTGATGAACGAGGAGTCCGCACACAACTAGCTGCCAACTTGTGACCACAAGGATCAAACTAATAAGAATGATGTCATATAAAGACCCTTAGGATATGATTTGATGCTCAAGAAGCCACTCTTCATTATATACCTCTGTAATTAGATGACTCATGTCAACATTGCCCAGTATATGACTACCAACATCTGCTTGTATAATCTCATGTGTAATATTAGAATGCACTTGATTTTGCAAGCAAGGATGAACCAGCCCTCGAATCAGACATCTCACACAAAAATCATGAGATAAAAACACTTCTTTATATGTGGAAATGACTGCATTGTTTAAAAATTTTGGACCAACACATTCTTGCATATGATCATTCCTCTCAATAGACAAATTGATATCCCATGCCTGAAAACAACCACTTGAATTATTGGAAGACCAATTAACAACCTTACACAAAATTGGAAGTGAGTTCAACTGAAAATCTGAATTGCAAATAATATTTTCATGAGGCTAAAAATCACCCCCAACTGGAACAATCTCATCTTTCTCCATAGGATTTGACTCAATAGTTTCATGACTCACCAAATCACATTCATTCACAATCTGCAAATCAGACATGGTGACCTCTTCTCCACATAGAAATTCATCCTCAGATGCATTAAGACACCAATTTGGAATGTAAACAATATGAGGCTCAGCACATTCATTCATTTGATCACTTTCATCAAAACTCATATGACTACTTATAACACCATCTTCCAATGTTTGTTTAAAAATTTTGGCATCCAAATTTTTGAAATGAAAAGATTCAAAGGTAAAATCATTCTTGACCTCTTCTTGCAGCCATACCTCTGTATTGTCTTGCTCAGAAAATGTGAATTCTTCATATTCAGCTTGCATACACTTCAGAGAATGAATATTCAACTCCTCATCTTTATGTTGTGCTTCCTCCAATTGTTCTTCATCAGTTCAACAAAAGTGAATGATTCCATTTTTGCAAAGGATAAGGATGAAAAAACAACACTATTTGCATTACCCTCATTATAATTTGCATCATGAGAGGATGTTTCATTTTCTCCGTCACTTGAGGGGTTTTCAGATTTATCTTTATCTTCTTCAAAACACAAATAATAGGCTTTCATTCTCCTATCTATATGAAGTTTAATTTTTGCAGCATTTACTTCGTCTCTACCAAAATGTTTTGAATAAAAAATAGACAGATTAAAACTTTCAGCAGAAGGAGGCTATGTAGTTTGGAAACATACAGGCTGAAAACTTTGTTTATTCATGATAGACTTTCTCACAGGCTCACTACTCAAACTACTCACAACCTGATTTGTTTTCCATAACCCACTTAATATCAAATCATCTTCTATTTTTATAGCCTCTTGTTGAGCAACTTTAGTATCATAGCAACTTTAGTATCATTCACTTTACTCCTTTTCAAAACAAATTGAACATCTGGATGCAATGCAGAAATAAAAGTACAAAGCTGAAGTTGCTCACTTGGCTAAATGGAGGCAGGAATATTTCTGAGCAACCAGTTGAATTTATCCACAAAATCTTTGATGGGTTCACCTTCTTTCTTTTATATATGGACAAATTGATATAACAAAGAAGCTTCATCAGTAGGACCCTTATACCTAAGTCCCAAGAACTTATCCTTCAATGAATCCCAATCAGTAATATATTTTTCTTCTAAATAATGAAACCAATCTGCTACAAGCCCAACAAGAGATTCAATAAATAATCTAACAAAAACATTTTCCTCACTTACCCCCAAAACTCCACATGCAACTGTGAATGCCAAAATGTGGTTTTCAACATCTTGATGATTTTCTCCACTGAATTTTAGAAAATCCTTTCTTGATCCTTCAGGCAGAGGTGAAAAATGAGACAAATAGAGAGGTCCAAAATGATTTCCCCACGACTACGGAGAAACCAATGCCATAATGTGATTCTAAAAAATAAATTAGTGAGGGTCTTCGTTGGAACCAGATGCTTCTGAATCATTCCACTTCATAAAGCCGCCAGCCTCCATCCTCGGGGAGGCACCTTTAAATTTCTGAGAAAAGAAGGTCCACCAGCACTTCAACTCATTCCCCAGTAGAGTCACCAAAAATCTGTTGGTTAACAAATTTGTCATTTGAATTTTATACTCTCTGCCCATACCAATGACAATCCGACCAACAGTTGAGTCACTTGCAATGATAGCTGCAAGTGCTCTCTGCTTATTTTACAAGGCACAGCTACCTTCGTATAATTTGCAACGAATAAGACATAGGGAATGCTTTTCACCAGAAAGAAGAAAAGGAAAGACTAACACCTACGTATAACCATGAAATAGGTGCGAGAGATTAGTTTAGAATGAAGTGAATGCAAATAAATGATGCAAAGTCCATTTACTCAACACCTATGAATGAGAAACAAGAAAAGAATGAGCAATAGATCTTCACAACTGACGAATCAATTTGAATTCAAAGATTCAGAAATAAACATCTACACAATTTGATATAACAGAAATTGCATTTGAAAGTGATTGCAGTGACACAAAGGACATTTGCAGTTTAAAGAAAACATCTATAAATTCACAGATTTAAGAACATCTCCTTTATTTCCCAAATGCAAAAATGAGTTCACAGACTCTCTTTCTGTATAGCAAAAAGTGATTGAAAAGAAAACAAACTGCCCCTACTTCCCCTGAACATTCCCAAGCTGCTAGAAAAAGATCCCTCCAAAATGGATAGAATGCAATTTATATTTTTCATTTCTCTCCCCATGTAACTGATTCTTGAAAAGGAATAAGAATTCCATTACTTCCTCATGGAGTAACTGATTCTTGGAAAATAATTGAATAGAATCATAACTGCCTTTTTGGAAATCCACTTTGACATTAGCTGCTTTTCTCTTTGCCTTCCAGGTAGTTTTAATGCTAGAGTGGCTTTTGGTTTCCCTTTTCGGTTTCATCTTTAGAAAATTTATCAATACATCTTTAAATTATAGGTGTAGAACAACAGCATTAAGTCATTAAAATGACTTAGTTTAACTATTTGAGGGAGGGAATATATATAAAGAATTCCAAAATCATGACACCTGACACCTCAGAATTTTATGAATAAGTTTTCAACCTTGACGGAGAGACCATCTCAACAATAGGGCAATGCATAGCTACAGGTTCACTTACTACTGTAGTGAACTTAACTACTTTGATACACCTTCATAGCAAAGATTCAGCCTCAGCAGCAGCTTGACCTATGAGTTGTACTAGGAGGAGAACATATTCTATCATCACAATTATATTGAACTTGGATTCTGTAGTAGTGCCTCATCTCCATTTCCTGAGTTTAGGGATTTTATGTCCAACATTTGGAGCATAGTTCCTGCAACGAGCTCTGCAAATCCCACCCTTTCTCCTTGCTTGTAAGAATTGGCAATCTCCTACATGCCTGAGATTCTAGCATCAGAAGAACCAACTTTCCAATGAATTGAAATCACCATTAGTGCATAGTTCGGAGATAAGGGTAATTCTTGTAAGAACTTTTCAAAAGCATCTAGCCTCATTCTTCCCTTTATCTCCACATGCTTAGACCAAATATTTGCTTGGAATTTTGCACCACTTTTGAAGAAGGCAAGTGCCATCACAGTAATGTATGCATTCAACTAGAGACATCCTTCATCAATTTCACGGTTATCTAGATTACCTATTGAATATGCACCCTTACAATGTTCTTCAGATCCTTCTATTACATTAGTAGGCTACTTCCATTAGCAATGGCTTAAGTCTCAAAACTTACTGCACCTCCTCCTCAGATCTGCGCATACATCCATGGGCTAGCTGAACGGGCATATTTTCTTTGAAGCTTTTTGTCAAATGACTATCAGAGCATTCTAAATGTAACGAAAGGAGGCTTCAAGGAATACTCTACTAGGAACAACTGGTCCATTTCGTTCATATCCTGTACACGTTGCACTCCATGAGATGACATTTCCTTGAGGCATTCCATGAGGTCACATTTCTTCCAGGTATTTTATCAAATCGTTCCTTCCATATGTTTACATTATGCATACATGTCCATCAATCTTTTTGCATTTACAACGTCTAGCTGAGGTTAGGATGTTGACAAAGTTTGAGAAGTACGGCCGTACATCTTCAAATCAAATTTGCTTGAAAGTTAATAATGCCTTTTCAACTAATCCATTGTGTGTATGCTGTGATCTTCACATTCCATGAGAACACATTTCATTCAAGCCTCCTCTCAAATACCTATTGAGAATCCTCTACACATCAGCATTTTTGTTGTTGCTTCATTTCAATGGATCCACTTTGCATATCCAACAGTCTTTGCAGCCCATGAGACCGCATTTCTTTGAAGGCTTTGCCAAACAGTTCATGTGCTTTGTCTATGATTATGCATTTTGCATATATTTTTCTTGAGGCACTTGTGAATACAGTGTCTAACAAGATTTCTCTATCCTTTATGCTCTGAAAGGCATCTATACCCTACAAATTTCATTTGCTTAAGAGTTTTTAAATCCTTTGGAGTCACATCATAATCTTTCACAGCTTGCGGAATGGGCATCCATAATCAATCTGAAAGCTCTCATTTCGGCATGGCTTCTGACTTAACCATGATGTTGGTGGCTAGGAACTATTGCATTGGTGGAGAAACTAGAAAACATGAAGCTCAAAAACCCTAAATTTATCCATTAAAAACCTATTTTGAAACCTTTTATGTCGGCAAGTCGAGCTTCATAAGAACTTTTGAACCATTATAATAAGGTTCTGTTTTCCCATAAAAGCCCGACACCAAGGGGTCAAGAAATCAGAACTTCTACGAACCTTTGAAGTTGCGAATGGAGAAGAGTCGGGGGTATGTAAAGTTCAAGAACTTTAAAAAGTGCCGACAAGAGAGATTGATATTCATAGGGTTCTCAAAGTTGAAAATATTTGACTTTCTTAGAAAAATATATCTACCTGAACACTTGGAGCCTCCAAAATGCATGACTTTAATGAAGTCATTTATTTTCACAGATCATGGGACTTTAGAATTTTTACTTTGTCACAATTAAAATTATCTTCAAAATTCATCATCATAAAACTTTTAAAACCTAAAACTCTTTGAAACCAAGTTTTGCGTCATAAACGAAAAACTACATATCTTTCACATAGTAACTCCGTTCTTTACAAAATTTGGATAGAATGAAGAATAGATTCCTCTGAGAAAAACCCAGAATTCCTTTAACTTCCAATAATCAGGATATCAAATTTTTATTTAGTTTGTGAATCACGGACAAGAAAATGTTAAGGTAAAAATCTTGTAAACAGTGATGCATCCAAGCATGAAAACTTGCCAGATTGGGTGGAATGGGGATAGAATCATGCCCATAGGAGGAATTTGTACCAGCTCACACAAATTTTAAAAATCAATTGTTTTCATGATTCAACAGGTTTAAGGAAATATAGGATGCATTGAAAATTTTCAAGTTCAAATTTTTGGGCAACAAATAATAAATACATTAATTCTCTAAAAGAAGTAAGTGCTTCTTAAATTGAATAGAACAATGAAAGTATTTAGTTGAAAAACTACAACAGGTGCCCAACGATGATTTGCTAATAGTGTTAAAATGTTAAGGAAGATCATATGAATGCCTTGAAATCAATGAATGCTCTATCTATTGATCTAGATCACTTCCATGACTACATATATGATATGTGCCCATGGATCAAATCTCTACAAATTTTTTGAATGTTGCCTTTATATCACCTTGATGTTCTTAGTCCATTCCCACATAAAAACTGGTTCTTATATACTTTTTGGTTTGCACATGGTAAGGCTAATTGTTTCCCTTGTGTCAAGCAATGTAAGGATACAAATCCAATGAATACATAAAAGATTGACTCACAAACATGTAAGATGCCCTAGATGCTTATGCAATGGAGATGTACTAAAAAGATACTCTTGATAATGTGTGCAAGTAGTAAATGTTAGCTCTAGGATAAAATCTATCATATAATGATTAGATGACAATTGAATCTAGATTATCTATGATGACCAATGATAATTGGATGCACTAAAATGAATTAGGGTTACAGTTTTAAATACATCACCAAAGGTTAAACGAAACACTTTTGTGCCTTGAGTCAACACACAATAGTCACAAGGAGAGGTAAAGTTCACCCCAAATTTAAATTTGAATTTTAAAGACAAATAGATAATTTCTACGAATAGATAGGAACATATAAGACCTAAATTGTGTACCCACTCTCAACTAAAAATACACCATTTATGCATTTATTACTATCAAAGACTAACGAAACTAAAATGCATCCAAAACTAATGTGAAAAGTGCATGGTATGCATTTTTCACCAAATCCAAGTCTTCAAGTTTTATAGAGGCATCTCACAATGTTTGTTATAGAAAAATATTTCTTAAAATTTAAGAACACATTCACTAAAGAATTTCAAATAATCAAACAATATTAATTCCTTATAGCATTCTTGAGAGTTTGGAGTGCATGTACAATGTCCTTATCAGAGTTATTTGAGCCACTTTAGACAATTCTAAAATTAAGTTCCTACTACCAAAAGGTTGTATCTCAATTAATTGAGCACAATCAGTGAGGGTGGTGGTATGTTCCTTGATTATGCCATCCACCAAATTTCAAATTTCCCCAAAACAATTAAGTTTATTATTGTGTTATTATTTTATCTTTTAAAGAATAAGTGTCTATATCATTAATATTTATATAAAAATAACACTAGCACTTGCACCCATAGGAGGTTCAAGGAATACACTAATATGAACAACTGACGAGTTTAGAAAAATTTTTGGTGTGAATTTTTTTTACGGCGTGAGACAATTCCAAGCATTATAATGCTCACATATAAAAGCCTATCTGCTAATTACACATTAAAAAAAGGTAGATTTAGTCACACCCTAAAGTCCAATGCAACATAAGCCAGACACAAAAAGAAATACAGCCACTAAGAAGCCACTAAGAAACAATAGCTACTCCACTAGAAGGAGGGTCCACTTGCCCCCATACTATATTGTGTTATTTTTTACAAAAGAAGGAAAGAAAAACCACCACGGAATTTTCAATTGAAAACTGATGGTCAACGTGAAATTGCAATTTGTTGTTAGTTTAATTATTTTTAACAATTTTAACCAGGGGTGCCGGGCGCCCAAGGTTCCCTAAAACCCACGTGTTTAACTCCACAATCCACTGGCAATCTGCCCCTGATTTAGTCTTACAAATTACACGTTCTACTCTGAATTGACTGCTGTAACGCTTTCAACCATAGACCCAGCTCACAGATTATTCCCAAACCACTCCTCACACGCCCCTGTTGATGTACAACTCGACCGCCAACTGGATATAAATAGTTTTCCGAGCATTATTATTACGATTTGCATCAAAGGGCTCTGAATCTTACCTCTTCCTTCACATCTATTGAAAATCTGTGGCTTGTATGCAAAATGCTGCTCCAAAATTCCTCTGCCCTCAACCCAAAATTGAGTCGGCTTGCCCACTTTCTTTTAAGCTCTTAAATCCTGGTTTTCTTGGCTAATTAAGCAATGAATAATCAATAATGGTTGATGTTGGCAGCTATGTAATTGCCTCGTATGCCAGTTTTTTATGGAACTCGGAGGAGAGTGACAGTGGTGTATAAGAGCATCTCACAACAAATGCTGGCGCTTGAAGTTTTGAAAATCATGAAAGCAGTGCATTTCAGCAATTGCTTCCATGGCAGGCCTTTCTAAATTTAACATTCGAATATTAGGAGGTGATCATGGAGGGCTATTCTTAAACATCATCCAGTTTAACAGTCAAAGATCAATTTTGGCCAATAAAAATAGGATAAATATTTACCTTGTTTTGATATGAATGAGACATTAAATTTGTTATTGACCATTAAACGGGATGATGTTTAAATAGGGTGATCAGGAGTAAATGACCCTGAGATTTCTATGTTTCACAATTGTAACAGCATTCTATTTAAGCCCCTTTAGACAACAAGGTCTGCAGAGCAGCTCTAGTCCCTGCCCAAATACTGTTACTTTGTTGATTTGTAAGCAGTCATTGTAATTTATGAAAATGATGTGTATAGAAAAAGATCATCATCATTTTCTATGCTTGTAAAGCTCAAAAAAACATGCATATTAGTAGCACACCTGCAAACAAGCAAAAGAAATGTCAGAGACAAAAAAGGGAACTGATCAACAATATAACAGATTTAGTAATACCATTTAACTAACATAAACTACAAAAGAGGGATCCCTCTCAGAAAGGTGTCATTATAAATATGGAAAGCTTTGAGCGTGCCATTTAATGGTAAGTCTAAATCGGAATGTACAAAAGTTCAAAGAATCCCGTTATAAAAGGGCTCTGTAAGCAAATCATTCCTGTACTGCAGTTTCTAGGGACTTGGGGCTTTCTACAAATACTTGCAATTAACATAAGATGTGGGTCATAAGCAAACAAAGTATGAGCAGATTTCACCTACACACGGCGTTTGAAGTTCTTTGAACCTACTCGTTCCCACTGTTGTTTCTTGGAATAAACACAGACTCTTGTCATATTTACAATTGGTCAAAGCCTATTTCCCAAATCTATATAACTCGTGTTTTGCATTTGCCTACCCTTTTATAACTCAAAGGACAGAAAAAAAAGTTGCACTCACATAAGTGCTAAAATATAACTAGACCTAAGACAATGTAGTGTGATTTCATCCTCCTATGAATTCCAATTGTTTGCGTGAACCAATTGTTTGTGTGAATGAGGTATGTTATCTAACCAGTTCTCTTTTAGGTCCTTTTTCACACCTAGATAGTTAAGTTTACTTAGGGCATTTATTTTGTGTGTCTCAAGTCATATGATTATAATTATGCCACTTGTCATAATCATAGTGTCATAATCCTATGTTGTCATATGTTTCACCCTTGCCATATATAGAAGGGTTATCTTGTACATTACTAATCTTGTATACATTGTACCCCTCTTGGCATATAGTATTTTTCATTGCTTCTCTCTTGTGTAGAAAGTTTTTTGGTGTTGCACAATGTTTTTGCTCTCGTGAGTCCTTTTGGTGACTTCAACGTAGTATCAAAACTTTGAATCTACAATGCCCTTCTCTTTCTTGGGGAGATTTTGTCAAGCTTTTTCATATGAAGCATCATGGTCCAAATCTAACCTCACAATTGAGTTAAATCCCAAATCTATATGGATCAACAATAAACTTGATAAGGTTTGGCAACAATCACTGACATAGATTTTTTTAGGGACTTTCTATTTTTGGTCGTACAATATCTGCACAACTGTATGATTTATAAGGACTGTATTGCACTTATTAGTCACCACGTAGATCTGGTGTTAGTAGCATATTCTTTGGCATATTTTGTGCATGTGTGTCCTATGTCTGTAGAGGTACGTTTGGAATATTTTAAGTTTTTTATTGGCATCGACATGTATGGTTCTACGCAATCCCTACCTGGCGACCATAAATATTTTTGACACTTGATCACATGGGCATTTAGCCCTTGATTTTTACCAAACTATGGTAGTACTCTATCAACTCAACTCTATCTATGGTTGTACCATCCTAATTTGCCACCTACACACCACCCCCACTTCGTTCTCCTGGTGGTACAACCCAAATAGTGTCTTGGTATGTTTTTCCAACCCTTGAAGGGGATTTTCCCAAGAGGTATATAACTTTAGTCTATGGTGTCAGATTTTTTATTTTTTATAAGCAATAAAAATTTTTTTTGAGCACTTCACAACAACATAGGTGATTTTTTAAGATTCTACTCTAGGTGATTGTATTTTTAGTTTGACGCTATTTTTGTCCTTTTTTATGACAAGCATAACTTTTGCTCATAGAGTTGAATTTTGGCAATTTAAAAAAAAAATTAGAAATTTGCAAGGAATCTATTTGTAACCTTTGATTTTTTATTTGTTAAGATTTTTTAATTGTAAAAACACTATGTTATAAATGGTCAATTTAGGCTTGTCCATTATACAAATTACACTTTAGTGCTCACTATTATTTGTTGGGGCTTTGCAATTACAACATTAATACATTTTGGAGGGGCAGTGTAAGGAATGATTTAAGTGCCCATTATCTTTGTTGAGCACAAAATTAGAAGCTGAGTCCTCATCCACTTGTAGTGACTTGGCTCAGTTTTGTCCTCAAATATTATTGTGAAAGGAGGGTTTGATTTGATACACTTTAACATCATTTATCCCCTCTTCTCTTTTTCACATATAATACATACCATGTAAGAGTTGATGAGTAATCCCACAGGAGCCAAAGATCACCTGCAATAAAAAAATCCTCCACACAAGAGAGAAGCAATGGAAATGTTATGAAGCCAAGAAATTGATTAGATGCATACAAAATGGTACAATAATACAATGATGAAACCTTTGTTATAAAGATAAGGATGAAAACCTAAGTCAAACTAACATCATGACAAGTGTCTCAATTCTATGAATTGAAACAAAAATATAAGTGACCTAAGTAAGCTTAAGTATGCAAATGTGAATAGGACCTAAAAAGAAACTAGTTAGGAAAAACACCTTTTTCACACTAACATGAATGACCATTAATAATTGTAATAGTACATGCCTTGGTTTTTTGTCCCAAATTCACGTGCTCTATGAAAATACTCTTTGTTGATGATTATGCTTGCATTACTATCAATGATTAGGACTCCTCTTTTGGGATTTTTCATTCCATATGAAAGGGATGTCCTCTTTCTCCTGCACTCTATGTTTTGGTCACTAAAGGGTTTGGCAATCTTTTGGCTCATGCTACTTCCCAAAACCTGGTTAAAAGTATCAATATTCCCAATTCCTCCCAACAACTTGTTAATGGCCACTTTCCTAATGACTCTTTCTCTCTCTTGGAAGATGAGGATAATGTCAAACAAGATCTCTAATGCTTGAATACCTTTTGTTTTGCCTCTAGTACAAGTATTCAATGGCTATAAACTTAATGTTATAGGCAATCCTTTCTACCCCAATCTATTTGGTTCAATTGTTTTGGTTGTAAATGAATTGATCATGGAGAGGTTTTCAAATTTCTTGGCTTCCCTTTTCCCTTTTAAGCTTCTCCCTCTTCCTTGTGGAAGGTAGTCATTGTTCATGTTGAGAAGAAATTGTCTTATTGGATCATTAAACCTCTTACTCCTGTAGGAAAATATCAAGTTTGTTTTAAAGTTATAGCTACTACTCATGTTTAGTATTCTTCCTATCAGGTGCTCTTGAAAGACTCCTATCAAAATCTTGAAAATATTTTAAGAATCTTTTTTGGGCATCCTCTTATTAAAGATTTTTTTTTTCACAGGGTTACCTAGGAGTTCTATCATCCCCCTCATGATTCAAGAGCCCTTTGTCTTATTGACATCCAATGTCAAAGATTAGCTTTGTGTGTTGTGGATTATTAGAGCCTTAGAGAGGGGAATGAAGCCTAGAAAATCTTGCTTCATCATTGTATTTTGATGCAGAGGCATCCACACTAAAACCTTGACATACAGCATGTATGTCTACAACCCATCATCATCATCATATTTCCCTTAACACTGTCAGCATCATCATATTTTCTCTGCCGACCGATATCCTCCTGCAGACAAACCTTCGACCTTTCACCTGTCAGCAGCATCATCATATTCGGCTATCGGCAGCATCATCATATTCGGCAAGCGCAATCATCCTCCTGACGATCACTGTTCATCTTACCGCCAAACGCTTTCTGCAGCATCATGATGTTCAACATCATGTTCATCAGCAGGATATAAAATATCCGGTTCCCTCCATATATCCTGATGACGACACTTCACGCACCTTTCCTTCGATGCTTACGTCACCCCGATATCCTGATGACGATTATCCTGATGACGATGACGTCACATGCAGTTCCTTCAATATCCTGTTGTCGGCCAAACATAACATTACTGGCCCGCGATGGTTTTATCAACCCGATCTTCTACCTTATGCCGATACGCTCCTCCTCGGCAACACCTGATGATGATCACCCCGAAACGCATTCACCTTATGCAAACGATTGCATCATGCTCACCTCCATCTACTCGGATGACGCCCGAAGTATCTGCAGGATATACACAGAAATATCCTGATGATGCCGTTGTGACGAATTTCCAACCTTAGCGAATTTCGATCCGCCGAACCTCCTGAGGTGACCCGATCTGCTTCCTGGACAACTTTCCAGACTCGAACTACCAGCACGACCTAGCACATACCCATGCTAGGGTTCTCAACACCTCTCGACTGCGATCCTGCAAACATGCACATGAACAAACAGAAAATGCAAACTAAATCCTAAACTACTGCACATAGCCATTCCACCGATTCGACGAATCAACCGGTGGAATGGATCAGCGAATCCATGAAACCACCAGAACAGCCACACAATTAAACAATGGAATTCAACAGAGAATGAACACAAACAGGATCTCTTTATTGATTTCAAAAGATGCAATTACAATACTCTGTCTCTCCTCTCTCTGTCTCACTCCCTGCAAAGTCTGATCGATGATCTGCAATACTAGCTTCTCAACATCTATATCTAAAACCAACCGATCCTAATACATAAATAGGATCTCTTGCGAGTACTACCGACCCGACTCCAAGCAGCTGGGAAATCTCTCTAGGCGGCTGGGAGATCCAACCGGACATACAGCATAACAGCTGTCATAACAAACTACCTAAAAATAGTAAAGTATGGTCAACATGACCTTATTACATGCATTGGTCTTATAAGACCTTCTTGGAAACATTAACAAGACCTAAAACAAACTAACTGCCTCATGGAGGCCAGCTGTCAGGTAGGTGCTCCTGCACCATACTCCCCAATAGAAAAGAACTCATGTCCCATGAGTTAGGTTGTGGAAGTCCTCCACCTTTACACTTTGCCTTTGCAGTGTCTTGACCTATTCCAGCTTTGTCCTCTGCTGGCTCTCGGCTGCTCCAAGACTTCTGAACTGTAACTTGTTTTCTTGCAAGTAAATCCTCATGCCTGTCAATGTAGGCCCTTCTCTCACATACCTTGTGTTTGTCAGGTTGTCTGACCAGAACCTCTGTCTGAACTGCCTCTTGAACTTCTGCAATGT
This sequence comes from Cunninghamia lanceolata, assembly GCA_027924645.1. NCBI lineage: Eukaryota > Viridiplantae > Streptophyta > Pinopsida > Cupressales > Cupressaceae > Cunninghamia > Cunninghamia lanceolata. The sequence goes on along the minus strand of BSBN01001845.1, from coordinate 529,857 downwards.
TCAACTCTGTCTTTCTTTCAACCTTTATAGGACAAACAATAGTCCCAACTATGACAAGATCCTTGTCATTCCTCTCAACTGGTTGCTGTTTGCAAACCTGTTTCTGAACCTGCTGCTGACCTCTGTCAGTCAAAACTGAAACTTTCTTCAACCCGTTGTCCTTAACAACTTCTTTCCCTGCAGCGTCCTCAACTGCCTTTATGCCTGCTCCTATAGGCTTCTGCACAAATTCCTTCCTTCCCACTAAAATGATTTTGGCTACCCCCTGTGCTATAGCATCTTCCTGCAATGGCATCAACATAATAGTTTTCCCATCTTTCTTGATGGTGTAGGTATTAGCATACCCATCATACAATACCCTCCTATCAAATTGCCATGGCCTACCCAACAGTAGGTGACAACATTCCATGGGCAAAATGTCACACAAAACTCTATCATGATATGCTCCAATCTGAAAATCCACATATGCCTGTTCATAGACAAAAAGTGATTGACTATCACTCACCCAAGATGCCTTGTAAGGGTGATGGTGTGGAATCCTTTCCAAATTTAGTTTATCCACCATTTCCTGAGATACCATGTTGTCTGTTGAACCAGTATCAATGACAACCTTACATACTTTACCTTTGCTCTTGCATGTGGTCTTGAAAAGAGCTCTTCTTTGCATCATATCCTTTGATGTCTGCAAACTAGTTCTCCTTAGCATCAATGCTTCTCCCTCCTCAGGATACCCATAACCGTCAGGAGCTCTATCCCCTTGATAAGTGTTTGAACTTTGCACACTTTGCTCTACTTTCTCTTCTTGCACAAGTTGTACTCTCTTGTCATTCGTTCTATCATTTCTGGATGATGAACCTTTGCTTTCTGGACATTTGAAAAATGGATGACCAAGCTCACCACAGGTGTAACACTTTCCTGAAAATGTAGTAGAACCTCTACCACCTCCAAATCTGCCTCTATTACCTTTCCATCCACCTCTGAAATCAGACTGTCCCTGTCCTTTACTAGTGTCTTCTTGACCCTCATTGGTTTGCCTTATTGTAGGGGCTGATCCTCTTCCCCTCATATTGCTGCCTCTTCCTCTCATGGACTTATCTTGTCTCCTATTCATCTTTTCTTCAATCCTGATTGCCATTTGGTAACAATCCTCCACACTCTTAGGGTTAGCTAAAACTAACTCATCCTGTATGTTCAATCTCAAACCAGCCAAGTACCTAGCTACCTTTTCTACCTCATTCTCATGATGACCAGATCTCATACTCAATTTATAAAACTCCTCAGTATAGGCCTTCACATCCATTTCCTTCTGCCTTAAAAATTGCAGCTTCTTAAACATCTGAATTTCATAATCCTTGGGCAAGAATTTACCTTTGATCCTTGCTACCATTTTATCCCATGAAGTGATCTTTGACCTTCCTTGTTTCCTTCTCTCGGATTGTACATAATCCCACCATACCAAAGCATGACCTCCTAACTTGGTCTTTGCAATCTTTACCTTCTGATCCTCAGCAACATCTTCACATTCAAAGTGATTATCAAGTGCAGCAATCCAATCCAGTAACTCATCTTCATTCAAACTTCCATTATACTTGGAAACATCAACCTTTACCTTAGGTTTATCACTCTGCACTGCCTTTAACAGTTTTGCAAATCTCTGGTCTTCAGCATCCAGACCTTCAGCTACCTCTTCATACTCTTCAACAGTATCTTCATCTTCTTCTGACTCACTGTCGTCCACTTCCCTCTTTTTGTTCTTCTCCAAGGCTACAAGCCTGGCTTGAAGTGCTTCAGCAAGCTCCTTCATCTTCCTCATCTCTCTGGCATGTTTTTCCTTCATCTCCTGCAATTCCCTTGCAGTACCATTACCTTTCGGAGGCATTTTGTCAACCTCTCACTTCTCTACCTCTGTCCTTTCAGTGACAGAATCAACACACAACAGCCCAGACCTTTTGCTGAGCTCTGATACCACTATGATGCAGAGGCATCCACACTAAAACCTTGACATACAGCATGTATGTCTACAACCCATCATCATCATCATATTTCCCTTAACACTGTTAGCATCATCATATTTTCTCTGCCGACCGATATCCTCCTGCAGACAAACCTTTGACCTTTCACCTGTCAGCAGCATCATCATATTCGGCTATCGGCAGCATCATCATATTCGGCAAGCGCAATCATCCTCCTGACGATCACTGTTCATCTTACCGCCAAACGCTTTCTGCAACATCATGATGTTCAACATCATGTTCATCAGCAGGATATAAAATATCCGGTTCCCTCCATATATCCTGATGACGACACTTCACGCACCTTTCATTCGATGCTTACGTCACCCCGATATCCTGATGACGATGATGTCATATGCAGTTCCTTCAATATCCTGCTGTCGGCCAAACATAACATTACCGGCCCGCGATGGTTTTATCAACCCGATCTTCTACCTTATGCCGATACGCTCCTCCTCGGCAACACCTGATGATGATCACCCCGAAACGCATTCACCTTATGCAAACGATTGCATCATGCTCACCTCCATCTACTCGGATGACGCCCGAAGTATTTGTAGGATATACACAGAAATATCCTGATGATGCCGTTGTGACGAATTTCCAACCTTAGCGAATTTCGATCCGCCGAACCTCCTGAGGTGACCCGATCTGCTTCCTGGTCAACTTTCCAGACTCGAACTACCAGCACGACCTAGCACATACCCATGCTAGGGTTCTCAACACCTCTCGACTGCGATCCTGCAAACATGCACATGAACAAACAGAAAATGCAAACTAAATCCTAAACTACTGTACATAGCCATTCCACCGATTCGACGAATCAATCGGTGGAATGGATCAGCGAATCCATGAAACCACTAGAACAGCCACACGATTAAACAATGGAATTCAACAGAGAATGAACACAAACAGGATCTCTTTATTGATTTCAAAAGATGCAATTACAATACTCTGTCTCTCCTCTCTCTGTCTCACTCCCTGCAAAGTCTGATCGATGATCTGCAATACTAGCTTCTCAACATCTATATTTAAAACCAACCGATCCTAATACATAAATAGGATCTCTTGCGAGTACTACCGACCTGACTCCAAGCGGTTGGGAAATCTCTCCAGGCGGCTGGGAGATCCAACCGGACATACAGCATAACAGCTGTCATAACAAACTACCTAAAAATAGTAAAGTATGGTCAACATGACCTTATTACATGCATTGGTCTTATAAGACCTTCTTGGAAACATTAACAAGACCTAAAACAAACTAACTGCCTCATGGAGGCCAGCTGTCAGGTAGGTGCTCCTGCATCATATTTATTCTAGTGTTTCTTTATGGTTGTAAGGCATATATAGAAGTTTGAGCTTTCATTCTATTATTAGTATGAAGGAACTTGTTCAAATCTAGGGCACACTTGTGATCAAAATCATATAAAAGGCTTGAGAAGCTATCAAACCATGACTTCTATGGAAAGGGAATGATCTTCATAATGGTTTATTTGTCAATCTCCATTTGGTAGTCTCCTATAATCACTTTCCAAGATGACCCCTTCCTAAAGTTCTTTGAATTCATACCCTAATTTATTTTCACAGGGGCATTAAGACTCTTAGATCTTTTTTCAAGGATCACCAAAAAATTGTTATCTTGGCTTGAGGCCAAAATGAAATATAGTTTTTCTAATCAAGATTTTAATTCCTTCTAGACTATTGTTGACTATATTCCCATCGAAATGCTTAAAAAAACTGGGGTTAGGTACAGTAAACCATAGTGGAATGATTGGAAATGGTATCTTTATACACCATTTCATAACCATAAACCTCATTATAGACATGCTTGGCTCTTTGTGCATCGACATGTGGTGAAAAAACTCAATGACAGGTGTACCTTATAGTCTTTAAGTAGGTCATGGGAGCATAGATTCTGAGCTATTTGGTTAAACATTCTTGAACCAAAGCTTGATCACTTTGCTTGGTATATTCTCTATAAGGGTTTTCCCATTTGATCTTAGATTGATCCATTTGGGAGTTGTCAATCTTGGTTGTTCTTTTATGGACACTAGGAAACTCTTAAGCATCTTTTCTAGTTTTGTACTTGAGCCTGTACTTTCCTTTGAATTGGATCGAGTTCTTTAACCCTTTCAAACCTAAGCCCTTTTCCTAGCATATGATTCTCTTGCGGGATTGGCCCAAAACTATTACTAAATTTATCCAAATATAACATGCTTTCAGAGTGGAAATCTTGTTCAACATTTGGAAAGATATTAACTCATTTCTATTTTTAGAAGCTTCTATTGATAATCATTTCTCTATGTATACTAAATCCATGATTTACTCTAATGTTCTCATGTAGATACAAGTGTAAGCTAATAAAGTTGCTCATCTACATGTGCTTGTTGACCACTATGGTAATGTACCTTATATTAAATTGCTAGTCCCACCAATCTCTCCATCTCATGGGGGTCAGTTCCCTCCTTGAGGGTGTTAGTGTGGACATAGTCACAATGCTCATAGACACAATTCTCATGGTTCTCTACCACCTCAACACATAGCTCAAGGTCACAGTGCTCGATTGGTCCCTGCAACCTCACACAACTTTTATTTTCTCACAACTCTATGATAGAGATCCTCTTGGTTGGCCATACTACAACAAATTTCCTCATTTGTCATTAGCCATCTCTCCCACTAGGGATGAAACTCAACCACCAAATACAAAATAGGTTAACATTGAAGAAGGTGCCATTATGAATTGGAAGCCAATTCTTGATAGTTAGAGCAAGCCTAATGATGTGATTTCCTCCTACCTCCTACTAAATTTATAACTCTTATTGCTTAACAATTTAATTGCTTATTATTTTATCTCACGTTTTGATATACTCAATTAAAAGTTTACCTTATACAAATCTTAGTGTGATATCATTCTATCCATTTTTTAAATATAATATATTTTTTACCCAAAATAATTAGTCCATACACTTTTATATGTGAGCATTATAGTGTTCCGAATTGTCTCACGCCAGAATCCTTAAACCTCCTATGGGTGCAAGAGCTAGTATATAGACCACTCACTCATTGTTTATTTATTTTTATGTACTTTGTTGAAATACAAGTGTTAACCAAGGGGCGTGGAGCGGCCTAGGTTCTACAAGCCACTTGTTTTTGTGTGGCTCCACACTCCTCGCTTCTCATTCCACACTCCACTGCCACTCTGCCCCTCATTTACACGTCCCAATCTCAATTGAGTGCCGGGATGCCTCCATCCACTCCTTGTGACGTTCATGCTCCAGCTCACCTTCCTCTTCATATGTTCATGTTCTGCTTACAATTACTACTCCAAGCATTAGTATGATATGCGTCAATGGGCTCTGAATCTTAGCTAATCCTTCACAGCTCTTGAAAATCTCTCATTTGTTTGCAAAATGCTTCTCCAAAATTACTCTGCCCTCAACCCAAAATTGAGTCCTCTCGTGAGGCATAGAGACCACTATTTCTATTATGCACACTCCCTCCTCTTCTCGCATGTTAAAAAAAGCTTTCTTGCATTTTCATTTGACACTTTCCCACATGAGAAAGCCACAAGAATGTCATTGCAAGCTTACAGAGGAGGCATATTATGAAGAGAAGTTGGAGACAAATCCTGGCAATCCTCGCCTGCTCAGGAACTATGCCAAGTTTTTACACGAGGTAAGCAGGCAGGATTCTCAGAAGAATGGTTTTTCTTTAAAACATTTGCTTGCATTGAGATAGTTGGTATCTCTCATTCTTACTGCTAATTGAAGGCAACTAGTGTTTGACGGTGATGTTAGGTGAAAAGGGACATTAGCAAGGCAGATGAATTCTATGAAAGAGCCATACTGGCCGGTCCTGCAGATGGAGAAGTGCTGTCACATTACGCCCAACTGATATGGGAAACTCACAAAGATGGAGGCAGAGCACAGGCTTACTTTGATCAAGCAATCAAGGCTGCCCCTCATGACTGGTAACCAATTGCTTACATCCTTCTAAGCTTTTAAATCCTGGTTTTAATGGCTAATTTAGCAATAGATAATTGACAATGTTTGATGTTGGCAGCTATGTAATTGCCTCCTATGCCAATTTTCTTTGGAAGTCGGAGGAGAGCGATGGTGGTGTATAAGAACATCTCTCAACAAATGCTGGGATGAAGTTTTGAAAATCACGAGAGCAGTGCATTTCAGTAATCGCTTCCATGGCATGCCTTTATAAATCTAAGGCCCGAATATCAGGAGGTGATTAGGGAGTGCTGCCATGGAGCAGGTGCGCCTCAGATTTCTTAGAAGATGTTAAGTAGTATGTAGCAAAATAGGCTTTTATCCTTTACCGTCCAGTCACTTGTTGGGATTAGGTGTGTCATACACCTTGTAAGTCAATTTATATTTATTATGCACACACATATTTTGGGCATCCCATTTGGAGTGGCACTATGTGTCACTTGTAGTTTCTATTTTGGCAATTTGTTTTCTATCACATAGTGTCATGGAAGTTGAGAAATGCAACTATGACAACTTGTAAGGTGTGTAAGAGTTGCTAAAATGGAAAGAGTTTATAAAAAGGAAGTTACCTTGGAAACTTGTCAAGCATGATTTTAGGAGATTGTGAAAGCATGATTTTAAGAGCCAAAAATGGAGTGCCATATTTGGAGACTCAGTTATGATTTGGAAAACTTTCTATATTACAGTGGATTTGATTCTCCATGACTAGGCATTGGTTTCTTGTATTGAAATTCCTATAAATTGAATGCTTGAGTCTTTTGTGAGGAGAGGATCTTTATGCAAGATTATGTTGTCAATTTTTCTTCCAGAGAAGCAAGATGTAAATCTCAATGTTAAAGCTTTGAGCCTGCAAGTGTATTGTAACATGGTTGTTGTTGCAGATTAATACATTGGTTCAATGCTTTGGAGTGTGGGGTTTTTTTTACCTAAAAGGGTTTTCCCTATGTATATTGGTGTTTCTTCTCTTCTGTCTATTTTCTTCTTCTTTCATGTTCGTAAAGTGTTAATTTACATACCATTATGTTGTTGAAATTTTCTTAGAATTGTAATTTTATTTAAGGGTTAATGTATTTTAAGGGCGTAGTAGTATGTGCTTACATCAAGTTATTGAATATCTGTTTAAGTGAAATATAGGATGCTATAAGGTGCATGTTGGGTTCTCTTTTCCTTTCAATTGGTATCAGAGCTACGGTGGTTCCATGGTTGCATGATATTGCATGTGTTGGTTCCATGTTGTTTAAAGTTTTGGGTATTTCTTCTATTGTGATTTCTTAGCCTTGGGAAATTTGTAAGAAGGAATGGGTTGATTATTAACTTTGTTTGAGTGGAAGTCTTGTAGTTGATCTTGTTTTTAGGGTACAATAGACATTTGAAGGATGGAGAAGATGGAGTATTATGGAATTGATCATGTGGTTGCATTTACTATGATATTGATATGGAGCTCCTTTTTGACAGTGTGTAAAAACCCTCATGTATGGTGTTTGGGTTCTTTCATTCTATGGTCATGTGTAGCAGAGTATTTGTGTTGGGTGTCTATTCTTGGCTCCTTGATCACATGGAGAAACTTGGGTTTTCATGACTATGGTTTGGTGTACTTATGTTGGGTGCTTGGTTTTAGTCCTTGGCATTGGAAGACATTATTTTGTTAACCTTGAATACATGTAGGTTGTGGAGTTGGTCATTGGATGGTCTGAAAGCTTCTAGAATAACCTAGCTTCTCTGTATGCTTGTACATGGTGGTGGTTGTGGAGTTGGCCTACAAGTGGGCTTGGAGTTCCTAGACATCTTCTTCCTTTTTGGTTGGTTGTACTTGCATGTCTCAGTTTCATGTTGGTTGGATTTGATGGTTTTGTAGATTTTCTATTCAAAATCTATGGTTATGTTTATCTATGATATTCCATTCCAAATGATAAATGGATATGGATTTGCATGTGTGTCAGTGGCATGGTGGTTTTGCAGGTTTTACATGGTTAATCAAAACTTGCGATTTGTAGATCCACGAATAAATAATTTTTTAGTTTATGATTCCTTGTGGGTGTTTCTAGATGCAAGATAGTTGCAGATTTACATGTATGCTTTGTGCATGGTGTGAGGAGGTTTGTAGCTTTCTCAGTGTGGATTAGTCACTCAACATTTTTGTAGTGTTTGCTTAATTAGTTTCTTGACTATGGTTACTTGTTTGTGGACTTGTTTGGCAAATCAGATCTAAGGTTGATCTGGTGTTTGAGTCTTGAGGTCTACATGTTATCTTCTATTTGATGGAAAAGAAGTGGACCTAATTAATCATGTGTTGACTATGGTTACTTGTTTGTGGACTTGTTTGGCAAATCAGATCTAAGGTTGATCTGGTGTTTGAGTCTTGAGGTCTACATGTTATCTTCTATTTGATGGAAAAGAAGTGGACCTAATTAATCATGTGTTAACTAAGTCAATCCTTTAGATCAAACATTGGAACACAAACTGAGCTTGGCTACAGTCTTGGAGGAGAGCCAAACTATGGGGGTTCTGTTCCTTTGTTGTAATCAGAAAGATTGAAATGAAATATGCTATATCTGGGGTTTCTACAATGAAATATGCTAAAATAGAAATAACATACCTGTCAGAACTAAAAACCTAGAAAATAGGGTATGGAATGAGCAGTACAAAGCTATCAGAGGTAACTTCTAGAAATTAGGGTAGATTTGGGAGGACTATTTCACCTAGGCATATGTGTCCTAGGGTTTTAGGCCCTTCGAAGGTGGTTTCCAAGAGTCGGGGTCTATATTCGTCAATCTACTTTTTGATCTTCTATACTTGTTTTCGATCTTCCGTAATCTGCACAAACACAAGAGGGAAAATGGTTTAGGACATTTTAGGGGGTTGCCTTAGTCAAACCCCATGAATGGTGTTCCCACCTCCACAACAACCAAGATCATGATGAGAGAGTGTGTGTCCTTACATGACAGAGACAAAATAAATAATAAAATAATGTTGTAATAAAGTACCTTTACCACAACACAAACCCTAGTGGGATGACTCAAGATCGCCACAAGAATGGAGATGAAGGAAGGAGCCTCCCTTAGAACCTACAATAAATGTTATAAATCTATAATCGAGAGCATCACATAAATTTGCGTAATCTTCACAATAGAGCTTTGATCACTTGAATATCATTTGAAAGTCCTAATGTTGCTTAACCTTTTTCCTCTAGTTCAAATGAGAGGAATAAAGTTGTTTATATATGCATATCAATTAACTTTTTGGGAAAACCTTTCGAGCAAATCCTACAAAGAGTAACACCCAGAGTAATAAGGCTGACATCCAAGGCCACTCAAACTTTTTTTTTTGTCAAGGACACTAGTGCTTGAGCGCTAGTATCCAAGTGTTTGAGGTCCATTCAGGGCTTGAACTCAAAGAATAACACATGGAACTAGTCTTTGCTTCAAAATCCAATCTTCTTTCAATAGGAGTCTGTATATTAGTCTACAAGGGTGCTAAATCTAGTGTAAATCGCAGGTGTCGACAAGTTACAACATAACATTTAGCCCCCACTTTAGAGTGGGTATGATCTTACATTTATACGCACACTAAAGTATGGAGAAAACAAACTTATTCACTAAAACATCGAAGCCATTAGAATAATGCCAAGTTGAGAACTATGAAAGCCCCCAATCTTAGGATTCTAAGGGTCTACAAAGCATAGCAAGAAGAGATTACATACACATCAGATATCCAACATAATTCACACCATACATGGAGTATTCATAAAACATACAATAATGAATACACATAAAGCACGAAGCATACACACAATGCACGAAGTAGACATAGAGCATACATGAAGTAAACACGTGAAGACACGCAGTAGACATAGGGCATACATGTAGATTACATGGAGAAATAAGAGCATGCAAGTTAAGTAATACATCATACATATAAGCAAGGGAAGATAAACACTCATAAAGAGAGCATGACACAGACACTAGCTTGCTCTGTCTCTAGGGGTCATGCAAAGATGTTCTTCATGGATCATGGGCTAGTAAGGACTACCAAATTACTAGGTGATCGTGGATGTAAATTCGCATGAAACACACGGGCTAGCAAGTTGCATTATGCTAGGTGACTCATGGACAAGCAGACAAAAAGAAACATCATAGGCTAGTAAGGACCACCGAATTACTAGGTGAGCTCCATGTCAAGTGAAGACATCATAGGCTAGTGAGGACTGCCAAATTAGTAGGTGACCTTCACGCCAACCATATCTGAGATTATAGGCCAAACAAAGCATGATGTGTGCTAGGTAACTCTGGTAAGGTACTACAAAGATGATCAACAAGTATTTCAATGGTAAAACCAACCACGTGGTACATGAACAACACAAAATGCATAACATGATGTATGCCCCCACCTTAAAGTGATTGCTAGTTCTCCATCAGGGAGCAATTGCTTTAAGGTAGAATGAATAATCAATGTAAAACAAGCACGAGAGCTTTATTGAAGCACATGCTTATATGGTATGTGTTCTCAAAAGATACATTGTAACAAGGGGTTTCCCCTAGTACATGTGAACAATGAAGTGCCACATGAATCAAATAATATATAAAAATGACATAACACAAAATGGATCTACTCGACTGGCGTCAGTATATGAATGGTTACGTATAAAAAGGATAATCATTTTCAGAATCCTCATTATCCGCCAGTCAATAGAACTACAAAGATGGAGGTTGAAGTATCACATAAGAATAAAAAGATCACAAATGAGGATGCTAGATCATCCAATGAACATTAAAATTAACAAATTGTAAATAATGACATATAGAAGAATGAAGATACACAAAGAGGGATGTCACAATAGGTTTAGTCCCTTTGTAACCTTGCACCAACAAGAGTGTCAAGGGTCATCCAAAGAGAGTTTAATCAATAAAATACACATCAAGAAACACAATACATGGATAACAACATGTGCAATCATAACACCAAAGAGAGAGAGATGCCACACTTGCAAGTTTTCCTAAAGCAAATCATCCTCCTCCCAATCTTGCTCATCATAAAGGGATGGAGAACAAGATACAAGAGGGACTATAGCAATTGCAGTACAAGGTGCTAGAGTCATACCTATTTCACCATTATCTTTTGTATCATTGTCAGAATAAAGCACAATAGGTGAATTAACATGGGACACTATAGGTTGAGCAGTAGTATCATTCACATGAGTAGACGAAGCATCAATAGATATATCCTTCAAACCCGTCGGTGGCTGACGCTTGCAAGGAGGAAGGTTCTCTTCTTCGACAACAAGTTGGAGAGCCAAAGCACGACGTCACTTCTTACATTCCTTTGCATTTTGATTTCTCTTAGTTTGATTTGTAACATTTGCTAGGGGAACTGTGATATCTTCCAACATGGGTTCCTTTTCTTCCTTTGATCAAGGAGCATGAGGAAGAACAAAAGGAACTTCTAAAGGCTGAGAGACCATGGGGGGAGGGTCTCTCAAAGCGGGATGCTTTTCTCTCTCAACCTGTGGAATAGGTGGAGGTACTAAAGCATCCTCAAGTGATTGAGAAACCATAGGAAAAAGATTTCATGCAACCGATTACTTTCCACTAGTCTCCAAAGAGGCTAGAGCAAAAAAACAATCCTAAAATTGTAGGGAGGTCTGGATTGTGCTTGGCATTTGTCTCTTGATCCTACATAGGATGGTGGAGGTGAACTGTAGCATAAATGTCAGATGCTTAGGAATGGGGAGGATCCTTCGATTTGGGCTTTAGCTCATTCAACTCCTGCGAGGCAAGGGGAACTACTATCACAACCACAAAAGATTGAGTCTCCAAGTGTACTAAGGGATAATTCAACAATTTTCTTTGCTTTAAGCTTTTGATAAGATAGAAAGAAGAGATCATCACGAGGTTGAATAGAGCCCACTGGTTGTGGCCAGAAATGATCAAGCAAAAAGTGTCCATGATGAGCCAAGGGTCGGAACCCACTGTGATGTATAGCATGTACTTGTCCTTGGAATGGAAACTTTAAGCATTTATGAACCATCGAGGGGGCCATTTTCATGGAGGTGAGCCATGGGTGACCCAACTTCACATGAAGTCTGAAGTAGGAATGATAACAATAGATATGTCCAATGTTTTTGGTCTAACCTTTATAGGAAGAGTCAAGGTACTAAGAGTTGGATGAATAGATCCATCATGTGCTCTAGTTGAGATTTCAAATATATTGTACTTATCTTGATGTAAATCATGCATAAAGAGGAAATCTTCAGTAACCACATTAACCATGCATATAGGATCAATGAGTACTCCCCTTATGGGTTTGCCATTAATCTTTATAGTAATGTAGAGAGGTCCCTCAGGTGCTTGAATGGAAGCATCATGAGGTGTGAAAGAGATAGCAGATTCAGGTTCTGCTCGCTCTTGACTAGGGTGAACATCTACCATACCAATGACACTATCAAATGATGTAGAAGCATGTATTGTATCAATGTATGTTTCTATAATGTTTGCTTGATGATGAGGTAATGGATTTTTATAGATTTGTAAATTTTGATTTGGGGGAGCAATCAGCTTATTCCCTTTGTCATTTTCACCCGCTAACTGGATAACATTAGAATCAATGAGGTCTTGAACTTCATGTTTAAGATGCATACATCACTCAGTGTCATGTCTAGGGGTACAATGAAATTGGCAAAAGGCCTTCAGGTCAAAACAAGGCGATTGCATCTTACTAGCATTAATCTATTGAATCAGAGGAAGCTTGATAATATTATTATTTAGAACCTGCAACATTATTGAATGAAGAGACTTTGAAAGTTGTGAAAAATGTCGCATCTTTGGTTTTAACTTATAAGGGGTTAGAACAGAAGGTGATGTGGTCACTACTTGTGTGTGAATGTTGTTTGAAGATGAATTGATTTTTATGAAGTTTCTATTTTTCTTTTTGAATGAATGATAATGCAGCGCAATGACTTCAAATTTACCAATGGGAGCCGATGAGGTAGTATCCTCATACCGACTAACTGACAATTGATAATTGTAAAGATCCATGCAAAGATGTGTTAAAGAGATATAACACATTAACAATATCTTATCGCGGATGTGAGGTTGCAAGTTTCCAATGAAAAATCATTGTACATCGACATCAGGAAGAGAATAAAGTATTTGCGAGAAGAGGGCTTGGCAATGCCCAATGACATTAGTCAATTTCTCCTTCACTCCTTGCTTGCACTGAACTAAATCAATCAAGGAGACTTGAGGTCCAATGTTCTCTTGAAAGTGTTGTAGACATTGATTGATAAGTTGTTGAAAAGAATTTATTGAATTCACGAGTAGAGAACAAAACCAATCCAAGGATGTATCTTTAAGTGATCAAGAAAAGAGTCTAGCAAATATAACATCATCAAAGAGGAAATCACTGCACAAAGCTATAAAGGCCGACACATGACTATTAGGATCCCCCTTCCCATTATACTTCTTGAAATAGGAGGTTTCAAATTTCTCAGGTATTGGTGTTTTTAGAATGGTAAAGGACAATGAACTATGGGTATAGTAGGACGGAATGGAAGGATGAAACAGACCTTGAATCATACTAGCTAATTGTTGTTGTAAAGAGATGACATTCTGCAAAAGTTGATTAATTATGGCATCAGGTTGTGGAGTAGCTTGATTGGATAGGATTTGAATAGTCAAGGCTAAGAAGGGGTGATGACATTGTGTGATTAGACTTTTGGTAAGTGATATTTGACTAAGGTTGACTGACAATAGGTGATGACACATTTGAAATAGCATTATGATATGTAAAGGGGACAACACTATAGTTGCGTATGGGATTCCCATTTGAAACTCCAAGAATTGTGTTACTACTACTATTGGGATGTGCAGTGGTGGTGAGAATAGAAGAAATATATGTTGATATAGAGGATGTCGGTATGGGTAACAACATCTGTGTCCCAATTTGTTTTTGAGAGGACACATTAGTGATTATTTCCACACAACTAGCTGACAACATAATGTTGTTATCCACTATGTGAGCTAAGCTGTGTAAAATCTCTATACCTTCTTGACCTTTGAGTAACAAATTTCTTAGACCTTCAACAAGAGGCACAACCTCCTCAGCTAAGTGTTCCATGCCCACAAATTACTGAAAATGAGAAAACTCAGTGTCTAGTTTCTGAATTTGTGTTTTAGGGACATGAGCCACGAGGATGTCTATGTCTATAGAGTCATGAGAATTTTGTACTTTAGATATTATAAGTGAAGTAGGCATATGATCTAAAGATGATGAATTTCCATGTGCAAGTAATTTAGCTACATCGGATTTTGATGTGGGGACATCAGAGCTATTAAAAGCACTAGATCCCATAAGCCTATAACTTCTCCTCACAAGGATGTTTGATTTAGGACACTGGGTCACAAAACTCATAAAAGACTTCACAAGATTTATGACACACAAAGTGCACTTATAGAGGAAAGTGTTGATAAGACAAAATATGTAGATGATGTGATAGAAGAAAGAGTTCTGATTCAGTTTTCTAAATGAATCAATGTTTCTAAATGATTAACCATATGTCACAAATATATGCAATAAATATCTAATCAATTCAACAATCAATCAAGACAATAAATGCATTCAAGGAATTCATACATGATTTCTTATAGGTCTACTTTGATGATTGGACTATATAAGACCACACCCAAACCCTAAGGATGATGCTGAACAAGTGTAGAAGCCTACAAATATCATTAAACCTAAAGAAATGTACTTTTGCGGTACCATTTGAGACTTTGTTAGGCCATATTATTTGTAAATAAGGGTTGATGGTAGATCCCTTAAAGGTAACTTTGATCCTTACATTACTAGCACCAAAAGCAACCATAGAGGTAAAAACTTTCTTAGAATATATTGGATATCATCGCAAATTCATTAGAGGATATGCACCAATAGCAACACCACTTGAGGAACTATTAAAGAAGAAAAATGGCAAAAATATTGAGTGGAATGATCAATGTCAAATTTCCTTTGATATATTAAAATAGAAAATTATAGAGGCTCCTATTCTGATATTCCTAGATTGGAACATTCCATTTCATGTCCATGTGGATGCCTCAAGAATAGCAGTTGGTGCAGTACTAGCCAAATCTAAGGGAACAAAAGACCACCCTATAACATTTGCTAGTAGGAAACTATCTAACGCTGAAAAGAACTATACCAAAACAGAGAGGGAAGCACTAGCAATGGTGTATGCATTATAGAAGTTTAGACATTACCTCTTATCTACACCTTTTATTTTCTATACTAATCATGAGCCACTAAAATACCTATTGAACAAACCAGTCATCCAAGGAAGAATCTGTCACTGGTTATTGTTATTCCAAGAATTTGACTTCACCATAATGGTAAAATCGGGGAAGCATAATTAAGGACCTAACTACTTGTCCAAGATTGAAATAGGAGATGAATTGGAAAGTCAAGAAGAAAAACTTCCTAGCACAAACCTTTTTAGGGTTAACGCGATACCAGAGTAATTGAAAGACATAGCATATTTACTAGCCACAAGAGAATTCCAAACAGATACATCTCCGCAAGAAAAACAAATCCTAACGCAAAAGGATTTTCCATACACACTCATAGAAGGGGAACCGCATATCAGAGGATGAGATGATATAAAAAGGAGAGTTGTCAATGAACATGAAAGAGGGATAATATTAAGGGAGGCACATGGAGGAGTAGCAAGAGGCCACAACTCCGGAGAACTTACGGCAAGAAAGATAAAGTTAGTAGGCTTATGGTGGCCTACATTATTTCAAGATGCAAGTAAAACATTGTGATATATGTCAATGCATAGGAAGACCTACTGCAAAAGATGAAATGCCACTTATATCGATACTAGCACAAAGCCCATTTAAAAAATGGGTAATTGACTTCATTGGATCTATAGACCCCTTGACTAAGAAGTCAAAAGAAAGATATATCATAACAGGAGTGGAATACCTCACCAAGTGGGTAGAAGCTCAACCAACTAAAGACTGTACCACCAAAATTGCTGCAAAATTCTTGTATGAGAATATAATGATTAGATTTGGTTGTCCATTGAGCATAACAAGTGATCAAGGCAAACACTTTGTGAATAATATGATTGCGGAGCTATTACAGACCTTCATGATAACACATAACAAAAGTTCACCTTATCACCCACAAGAAAATGGTGCAAGTGAAGCTTTGAACAAATTCATTGGAAAAACATTAACAAAGATGTGCAATGGGAATAGAACAAACTAGGACCTAAAAGTAACCGCGGTACTTTGGGCCTACTGCACAACCTATAAAAGGACCACAAACTTCACACCATATGAATTAGTATATGGCATGGATGCCACAATACCAGCACACTTCATACTACCAAATTTTTGTACCACATTGACTTTGAAGCTAAATGCAGAGGAATCCCTAACATAGAGGATTGAAGAATTAGAGAAAATGGATGAAAATAGATTACTAGCAACATACAATATGAATTTAGAAAGAAACTGCCAGAAAGCATGGCATGCTAGAAATCTACGGTAGAAAAACTTCAAAGAAGGTGATTTGGTACTCCTGTATGATGACAAATTCAAGAAACAAGGAAAATTAAAGGTAATATGGTTAGGACCATACTATATAGATAAAATTGCAAGGTCTAGAGCAATAAGACTAAAGGAAATGAAAGGAAAATTAACAGCTGGATATGTAAATAGAGCTAGACTAAAGCTATATCATCAACCTCTGGGATAATAAGAGGCATTGCAAAATAATTCTAAAATGTATCATAGCAATGTATCATATTGTATCATAAACTAACCGTTAGCAGCTTATAACACTCAAACAGATACAAAAACCTATGAAAAGTAAAACAAAAAGATGCAATAAATGTATAAAGTTACTATTAGGGCTATATAAACCCTAAACCTTCAACCACTCTTCATTTGCATCCAAAGACTTTGAGAAATTTGAGGTCCATAGTGAAAGAGCTGTGAAGAGATTAAACCCTAGTCGTCAACCTGTGAAAAAAAAAATGGCCACACCAGTACTCATTGATGTTACAGAAAAGCCTAGGCCTAAATACAAGAAGTTCCCCTACAAAGAAATGGATGTTGATAAAGGAGCATTCTCTGGAGTATCAGTAGATGTTGTATATACAGAAGATGTGAGGAAAAACATTTATATCACAATCTCTGAGATAGATCACATGAAATTTGAAGAATTGAGGGACACCTTGCTTGATGATATAGGTTATTCACTAGAATATCAAAACATTGCAAGTAATAAACTCGATATTTGGAAAGACTATCCAGATTTCAGTGATGCACATGAATGGGTTTGAATTGTACTCAGTAGAATTCATGATGAATTCATATACCTAGACAAACCCTACTGGATCACTAAGGTGGCAAATAGGGCAATGACAAGACTCGGCTCATCAAGACTGGTACCGGCAATGTGATCCATTAAAAATGACAAAGTAATGGAGCTCACAGGGACAAAAGCATATGGACGTAGCCTATGATTCAAAGACATAATAGATCCAGGTGTCTGGTATGCGATAGTGGGGATAGCGTACAAACTATACTATTCAAACAAAGAGGGATCCACCACTGCTACCGCAATCCACACTACCTATCAAATGGTGAAAGAAGGAAAAGACTTCGACCTCTATGAAGTAATGAGAGAACAATTGATGGAGAATATGAAGAGAACAAAGGAGTCCAATTACAACTTCTAGTATGGAACCATAATCATTTGTCTAGTATTTTACTTCTTAAATGAACTACCAAGGTTTAAAGAGAAAGTATGGCAACAACATCTAACTGTAGCAACACAAATAAAACAACATATAAGACAATTCAATGATACATAAATCTTTAGTACCATGTTTTGGGGTTTCTTCAAATCACTACAATAAAAAATGCAAGCTCAGGAAAGGATCCCCTATGAAGCAGTCAAACAGTACATCGATCACATTACACTCATGGTTGACAAAGACTATACGTATATGGAAGCAGTGGAGCCTAGAACATTTTGGATTCCCAGGCTACCATATGAGATAACCACAATAGAAATAAAAGCTTATGTGACAAATTTGTTAAGTAAACCAAAGGATGCTACCGTAGAAAGGTTTGGGACATACAAGGAGATAATAGATAAGTAGCACAAAAAGAATGTGGAAGAGAAATTGGAGAAAAATAAAGAAAAACTTCATAAAAAATGGGAGATTGTCACACCCCATTTCTATAAACAAACTTATTTCATTTATTATTTCAAAGTCAGCTACTTAGAAGAGAAATAACTATGATAATTATGAAGATCTAACAAGCTTAGAAGAATGAGTTTATTCCATGCAATAAATGATGATTTAAAATGTTATTATTATTATGTTAATAGACTAATTACTCGTTGTGTACATGAGGTGTATGCAACGACAGGTTTTTACCCTCCAAAAGGGGAGGGAGAGCATCACTAAGGAGAGGGAATTAGATTGCGAGAAATGAGTGATTAATGTGCAATCAGGGAGTGCACACACTTTTCACGTAAAGGCTACATCACTTTGGTGAGCATTTTAGTCTGCATATTTTTTGTCAGGATAAGTAGTGCCTTGATGTCATGGTATTTTTATTTAAAGTTTGTTTGAAATTTTTTTATCGTCAAGTCGATGAATTTATCTTCCACGTCAACATTCCTTGTAGTTGTACTTGTTTCTGCTTGCAAAGTCAACTTGGGAAGCCAACCAATCCAATCTATCTTTTATACCACCTATGTAAGAGGTCGAATGTTTCTTTTATTCTGCATGTGTAAGAGGCTGAAGTGTTCATTTATACAGCCCGTGTAAGGATGGAACCAATCGTTAAATATATTAATGCCTACGTGAGGCTGAAATTGTATTTATTTTTGGAATGCCTGTAAGAGGTTGATGTCAGTTGCATGTGTTAACATCTATATAGACCATTACACCTCTCAACTATTTAAAAACTTGAGTAGGGTAGGTAATCACGTGTCAAAATACCCGAGCAAGGCCGATGATTGCTGGTTGAAGGCAAGACCTAAGTAAAATCAATATTAAACTTAGTTTGTTGCATAAGCATTAGCTATGAGAAGTATATACATTTACTTATTCTATACTTGACTAGTGACATGGATACGCCACCCATTAAGATAAGGTACTATATCATTTCTACAAGATACTATGTTTAACTATTTCAAGAGCCCATGAGAGGCTGACACTATACTTTAACTATTGCATTAACACATTACCACATTCGTGTATCTAGAGGGTGTTAGAGAACTTTATGCTCTCCCTAAAGCCAATAGAAGGCGGAATCTTTTGCAGACTCTCAACAATGAATTTACTAGAAGATACAAAGTTTGTTAATTAGACCAAGGACTAGTAAGTTATCAAACACTTGAGCAAGCTGATAACATTACATGTAAGCTGTAAATAAGAGTGATGTATTAACCGCCTAGTATGACAATTGTATTCATATAGATAACAACAATTTAACTGAAGTCTGTAATAAAGACAATAGAGACATGTTTTACTTAGTTGTTTTTGTGGCAATAAATAGCCACGAGTCTTAATCAAAATAGTGGCTAAGACGACAGACATCACACAATGGCAGTGATATGGCCAATCTATGTGTTATCAATAATGATAATTGTCATGTGAGATCAAAACTCCTCAAGGGGAAGCTCATAAACAATAAAGACCCCTAAGCTAATTATATTTATGGAACCTTAAACCAAATTGACACTATCTGTAGGGAAGTATTGGAGTTACTTATGATTTTTGTGTCCCGACAAGTTATGAGTTGAGTATAAATGACATATGAGGTAAATTGCTCCTAGGATGCGGAGACATAAAATCCCTGGTCATTAATGATAAGAATACATATCTTAGAAAATGATAATTGTTTGACTCTTCAAGTATGAGATTAGGTTTGATTAGTCATTGAGTAGATTGACAAGAAGTCATAGACCTGATATTGCAAGGATACAAAGAGGAGCTCAATGCAAATACTTAAGTCAACCCAACTCTTACCTTTTTCTTATTTAAATGACCTATGGTAGAGGTATACCAGTTAAACAAGTATACAGTGTAATTGAATTCTAAACCTTGAATCTGTCATTGAACCTAAGAGGTCGGTGGAATGTCAGTCTCCAAGCCGAGAAAGGAGTGTGTGAACACAGGACTCATTTATATGAAACTTTGGCCAAAGTAATGCAAAATCCTTTCTTGCATTGTTCGTTCACCGTGTTTCTAAATGGCACAAACAATCAGATGGGTTGTTCATAGCTAGAACTAGACTAGAAGTTGTTCAAATGATTGTTTTTGCTAGGACACTACACTAGTTCTTAGATGGCACATTGAATTAGTTTGATTCTAATTATCTATACCCGCATGAAGGGAAGGGCCACTTTCGATAGGAAGGTGAATGGGGGATCATGGGTTTGTAGTTGGAAGGAAAAGCCCCAGAGTGATGCTATCCCTCTTGCAGTGGATTTTCTGATGACTTGTGATACATAAGACATAATTTCATTTGTATATTCTTTATAAAAGAACGTGTAAGTCACAAAAAGTGCGATCAATGATTATTGTATTAAATTACTCTGATGTAAAATTATTAAATAATATCTCTTTTGAAATCAATCTCTTTTGTAAATGGGAATTATTGAATTTATTCCTAATGTAGTCATTTATTTTTAAAGATATTAGAGTTGGATGTTACATATGGTATTAGAGCTATTGGTTCAAAACTTGAACCTAGGAGCTCATTGCTAGTTTTCACATAATGGCAAGTGATGCTAATGTTAAAATGGTTGTTCTTGTGCTATAATGGTAGGAAAGAGAACACGTAAGAGAGCCAAGAAAACAAAACCTAGGAAAATGCCTAAGGTCACTATTAAGAGTCTTCTCCCTAGCCAAAAATGAAGGAGCCAATGAGCTACAAAAACTGGGCTTGGCTCATAGATTCAAAGATGTTGGTCGATGCACTCAAACATATTTGCCTCAAAAGAAGGAAACAGTTAGAGGTAGTAGAAAACTTGTTAGTTCCTACTTCTTTTAAGATCAGTAAACCATCCGCCCACCAAGATTTTCCTTTCAGATGTGGTTGGGAGACACCTATAATAGGAAAAGAGGTGTTGGTTGAGTACTCATGAGTACATCCACCCTCTAAATTTGTGTTAGTTGACTTTGATGGGGAGGAGGAACTTGAGGAAATTCCTTTTTCATAAAGTGATATGTAGACACTTTATGCAAGCTTGTAAATAGAAAAGTTTTGTATTTAAATAAGGATGTAAAATGCAATATGTGAAAAAAATAATTTTGGTTTTTTGTATGACAATGGCACATGTGGAATATCTCTGAATTTTTGTATTTATGAACTTATAGTTTTATATGCAAAAGTTCTTTGTTTTGATAAAAATCCTATGTGATGATAGGTGTGGGAAATAGCAACATGGTACACACTAGAAATTACCCATGAAGGAGCCTAGATGGTTCCAGTTTTGATAGAAACCCAATGGCAAAACTTGATCAAATCTTGTTTGTGCTAAATGAAACAAAAGAAAGATTGGAAACTCTAGAACAGGAAGTTAGAGGAGTAGAAAAAAATAAAGAACATCATTCTGAGAAAGGGGGAGAAAACACTCAAGGAGATAGTTCGCAAAGTGAATCAAGAGGAAGTAAACCGAATTCTAAAGTCCTTAGTGAAATTGAAATTCACCTCACTGTTGAGTTAGCAAGGGATATGAAAAAGATTACTCCACCTAAGTTTGATGAAACTGTGAGTGGTGAAGCAGTCGAGGCTTGGCTCATAGAAATGGAGAAATATTTTGAGATCAGAAACTACTCCGAGATCACTAAGGTAGTTTGGGGAGCTTACAGTTGGCTAGAGAAGCATCCACATGGTGGATGAATAAGAAAATAGAATTGGGATTGAGTTCCCTAAGTTTGCCATGGAATCAGTTTGTGGGCCTCTTCAAGAAAAGATGGTTATCACAATTATATTTTCATCAAAAACTAACTGATTTCCAAAACTTGCATTAGGGAGACATGATAGTTACAGGGTCTTGGGAAAAATTCACAAGGCTGTTAAAATATGTACCACAATATCAAAAGGATGAGAGATTCTAGATAAGGAAATCCATTATGGGCTTGAATGCTCAAATTGGAGGTGAAGTAGACATCCATGGACTAGGTATTTGAGAGGGCCATCAAACAAGAACAAAAACTAAAGTCTATCTCAACTTATAGGGAAAAATCCCATAAGAAATATAGTTCGAATCATCCATCCACCTTTTTCAAAAAGAAAAACAAGAATCAAGGTATAAAAAGGAGGAACTATGGTAAAGATTCCAAGTACTGTAGAAATGAAAACAAGGAAAAGTATGGAAGCAATACGTCTAAAAATAATGATGAAAATCTCAACCAATCTTCTATAAACAAAGGTCCCCGGGAGGGTGTTTCACTTGTGGAAGAGACGATTATGCTAATTAGTGTCCTACTAAGACCTCAGGGAACCTATATCGAGGTAACTCTCTACCATCGTAGAAAATAACTTTCCAATAGAGGATCCATGCCGCTTTAGACAACCGACAGGCTGAATACCAAAACACTCCAATTGAAACCACATGTAATTTATTTGGCATTCTAGTTACCATTCTCATAGATACTAGTGCAACATAAACTTTTATTACTCCTAGTTTACTCTATGGAATACCAAGAAGAGTCGAGTTCATGGCGAAGCCATGGACAACAAAATATGCAAAAAAAGGCAAGAGCTTAGGTAGAGCAATGCATGTTTGAAGCTAGATTGAGCTTGCCCTCTTTTTCTACTGAAGTCAACTTATATGTGGCCCCATTAGAATCCTATGATATTATCTTAGGAATGAACTAGCTATGGAAACATAGGCAAGAGTGTACTATTTCTCTAAGACTGTGGAGTGTCTTGACGATGTTGGTAACACTATCTTGATTCAAGGATTTTAGCAAGAAATAAAATTCAAACAGATCTTTGCCATGTAATTGAAGAGAGCTAAGTGGAAGGGTTGTCAGATGTTTGGAGTCAAGATGGAATAATTGAGTGAGAAGGGTGAGGTTTTAAGGAAAGAAAAAGGACTCTCAGTGGAAGATCATCATTGTCCTCGAGAATTTCATAACGCATTCTCTGAAGACCTTCTAGGTTTGCCCTCAAAAAGGGCATTTGATTTCTTGATTGACATCATTCCTAGTTTTGAACCTATGTTGAAAGCACCGCATCGGATGACCACAACTAAGTTAATGGAGCTGAAAGCTCAACTTCAGGATTTGTTGTCAAAAGAATTGATTAGACCTAGTGTATCACCATGGGGAGCACCGATGATCTTTGTCAAGAAGAAGGACAACACCCTATGGTTGTGTATTGATTATCATATGCTTAATAAGGCAACAATAAGAAACAAATATCCTTTACCATGCATAGATTATCTCTTTGACCAAAAGTGTGGTGCAGTTGTATTTTCAAAGATTGACTTGATATCAGGTTACCACCAAATAAGGATAAAGGATGAGGACATCCATAAAACAACCTTTAGAACAAGGTATGGGCACTATGAGTTCACGGTTCTACCTTTTGGGTTGACCAATTTTTTTTTCTATTCTCTTGCTTTCTTTCTCCTGATGATGGATCACAGAGTGTGATCCGAAACGTTGAGAGAAAAATCTTGATCACAGTTAAATCTAGAAGCTCAATCACAACAACCTTTATGAATCTGATGAACAATGTCATTAGAGACTATTTGGATAAATTTGTGTTACTTTTCCTTGATGATATCTTTATTTACTTCTGCAATGTGGAGGAGCATATTCAACATTTGTGGATAGTCTTACAACGCCTTAGGGAGCACAAGATATATGGTAAGCTATCCAAATGTACCTTCTTTCAAAAGGAAGTCCAATACTTAGGACACATAATTTTTGCATATGGAATTGCAGTAGATCCTTCAAAGACAAAGGTTATCCTAGAATGTCCTGCACCAAGAAATGTGCATGAAGTTCGTAGTTTCATGGGCCTAACATGATATTATAGGAAGTTCATTTTGAACTTCTCAAGAATTCCAAACCCTATTACTTATTTCCAGTGAAAAGGAAAATGATTTGAATGGTCAGAAAAGTGTCAAGAGGCTTTGAACATCCTTAAGGAGAAGTTGACCTCGGCACTGATCCTTCAAGTCCCAGATCCATAAGGTCTATTTGCAGTTGTAACCGATGCCTTCGGAGAAGGCTTGGGTGGCATATTAATGCAAGAAGGTCAAGTAGTGGCCTATGAGTCTAGAAAATTGAGAATGTACGAGAAAAATTATGCTCTGCATGACTTGGAGTTAGTGGCAATTGTACGTGCTCTCCAAGTATGGAGGCATTATTTACTTGATAAACGATTTGAGCTCAAATATGATAATCAGGGTTTGAAGTATATCTTCACCCAACCAAACCTTAATGCCCAACAAACAAGGTGGTTGGAGCTAATATCTAATTATGATTTTGAAATTAGTTACATTGAGGGCAATGAAAACTAGGTTGCAGATGCCCTAAGCCGTAGAAGGAATATTGCAACTACGATGTCTATGCAAACAAATTTTAGAGATCAAGTGTTGACGAATTCAACAGGAGATGAGTATTATGAGAAAATCCTAAAATCTCTATCTAAAAACCCTCAGAAAACAAGATACAAAGGATTTTGTTTTGAGTCTGACAGACTTCTGAGGTGTAATCTTGAACAAGATGTATGTTCCAATTCAACAAGATTTGAGAAACATGATATGGAAAGAAGTGCATTCCGCTCCTTATTTTGGTCACCTAGGAGTGATACAACTCTTGGTAGATGTGAAACCACTATATTTTTAGAAATGGATGAAAAATGATGCCGCAATATTTGTGGTAGTGTCTTGAATGTTAGTGAGTAAAGGATGAACATCAATGTCCAATAGTGCTCTTATACCCTAATGACATTCTTGAATGGAAATGGTAGGTAATCAATATGGATTTTGTCCAAGGATTGCCTATGAAAAAATACAAGCATGATGCAATCCTAGTGGTGGTGGATAAATTAACTAAAGTAGTACATTTTATTGTCAGAAACCTTGCTGATGGGGCACATATCATTGCTAAGAAATTCATTCAAGAGGTCTTCAGATTGTACAGAGTCCCAAAAAAGATTGTCTTAGATAGAGATGTGCGGATGACCTCAAGGTTTTGGCAAACCTTGTTTTTAGTGCTTGAGGCTTGGTTAAACAAAATCTCAGCTTATCATCTGGAGATGGATGGTTAGACAGAAAGAGTAAATCAAGTACTGGAGGACTTGTTAAGGATGTACTACATGGATTAACAATATAAATGGGAAGAGTACCTTCCACTTGTTGAATTTGCTTATAACAATTTATACCATTCAACAATAAGAATGGCTCCTTTCGAGGCATTGTATGGTAGGAAGTTCCAAACTCCTATAAGCTGGGATAAGTCTTAAGAAAAGTGTGTCAACCTTGCAACTACGAAAGTTTACTATTCTTCCCAGTTTTGGTCTTTTCGAATACCCTTTATCTTGAAGAATGGTCTAGAACTTTCAAAGTTTCCAAAAGGGCTAAAAATGGCGGGACTTACTATTTTTAGTAACTCTACATTTGACCTCAGATGGACCTAAAATTTTTCCAAAAGGTGTGGAATGACTAATTAAACATCTCGAGTGAGTTTCAACTTAAGATCATACCTGTATCGTGAGATATTAAAATTTCTATTTTTTGAAACTGTCAAAAAAAGATTCAAACTTAGTTTTGAGGCACTTACAGGTCCCTAAACATCCTAAAAGTTGTCATAACCAGAAAATTAGGCTATAGTTTGATAGATCTCTTCATGAGCTTTCCGATGCATTAAATGGTTCATCAATCAGACACCTAGATCAAAATTTATGGCCTCCGAAAGTTAGACCACTTGTTTTTGGGAAATGTAAAAACATGTTGGACACTTAAAAGAGATGTAAAGGGGAGAGTTACACGTGTTGGTGTGTGATTTGGTACATCAAAAGGCATCTTTGATTGGAGATAATTTGGGCGCCACTTTTGGGTGGTTTTGGCTCATGGTTTTGTAATTACTGTTGACGGTTTACTGTATTGTATCTCCTATATATCAGGAGCTTGAGATGGAGGTTGTGTGTAAGTGTCTTATAGATGTTGAATTACCTCATGGATCTCTAGTTGGTTATACTCTTGAGAAAGCTTTCTCTTCAAGTATATTGTAATCTTCTTAATTTCTGAATAATATATTGGGCGGCTTTGGAGTGTGGGGTTTTTTACCTGAAAGGGTTTTCCCCACATATATCTTGTGTTGTGAGTTTTGCATTTGGAAGTTGATATTATCTTTTTGTTAATGTGCATCTTAATCTATAAATGTAAAAGTTAAAATTTGCACAAATCTTTTCTCAATAGATTAGTGTAGGAAGCGTTTTCTGCATACCTTGCTTCATTTCAATTGGTATCAGAGCCTGATCACCTTTGGTTCTAGTTGTTGGGTAGAGGATTTTTTGAGCTTATCTTTATTTTAGTGGGAGCTTGTGTAGAGGATTTTTAAATCTTTGTTGCAAGAAAGAGATGGCAAGCACATCTAGGAGGTTTGAGATAGAGAAGTTTAATGGTAGTAATTTTGAGTTGTGGAAACTCAAAATGGAGGACATGCTTGTAGATCAGGATTTATGGGATGCCATATTTGGTATAAAACCAATGACAATGTCTCAAGTAGACTGAGATCTCAAAGATCAAAAGGCTAAGGGTTTGATAAGACTCTATTTGGCTGATTCAGTGCTCCTGAATACCCATGAAGAGAAGACTGCAAAAGATCTTTGGAAGAAACTTGGAGATGTTTATCAGGCTAAATCCCTGGTGAACAAGTTATTCCTATGAAAGAAATTGTATTCTCTGAGGATGAAAGATGGAGGATCTGTTGCTAATCACCTAAATACTTTCAATATGCTTGTTGCCTAGTTGACCTCTATTGGTGTGAAGATGGAGGAGGAGGATTGATGTATGACATTATTGTGTTCCTTACTAGATTCATGGGATCACCTTGTTGTGGCCATTGGGAGTACCACTACCACCTTCAAGATGGATGAAGTGGTTTCTTCATTGTTGTCTGAAGAGATGCGGAGAAAGTCCTTTGAATCGGCTAAGGAGGCTCTTGCAATTTGTGGTAGATCTAAAGAGAAGGGAAAGAAAAAGGATAAGAAGAAGGAAGAAAAAGGAAGATTCAATTCCTGTGGAGATCTAAGTCTCCCGAAAAGTCCAAGGCCTTATGTTGGAACTACAGAAAACTTAGCCACTTTCACAAGGAGTGCAAGGAGGAGAAAAAGAAAAAGAAGAACTATGATTCGGATTATGACAAGTCATATTAGAATGAAGGAGAAACATTTTTCACTTCCTTGGCAACACATGCATCTGAGGATGTGTGGCTTATTGACTCTAGTGCATCTTTTCAAATGACTTGACATTGGGGTTTGTTTTCAAAGTATGAAGAATACAATGGTGGAAAGGTGTACTCAGGTGATGATTCTCACCTAAAGATTGTTGACCATGGAAGAGTCTTGATTCAATTCCCTGATGAACAAGTGAAGGGGATCAATGGTGTTTTTCATATCCCTGGTAGGTGTGCAGGTTGTTTTCTCGAATGGAGGATGGAAGATGAATAGAGGATCTATGGTGTTAGTTAAGGGTATTCAGATTGGCACTCTGTTTTAGCTTGATGCATGTGTAGTTCAGTGTAATAGTGCCTCTATTTTGAAGAAGAGAGCTTCAGAGTCTTCATCCTCACCATTGGAACCAACAGTGAAGAGGATTGTTGCATCTACTTCTGATGGTTGTTCTTTCTGGGTACCTAAGGGTGCTCATTCTATGGAGATGAAACTTCCAGTTGAGGAAATAATGTTATGGCACCAAAGGCTTGGTCACATTGGTGAAAAGGGTTTGAGAACCCTGAAAGATAAAAATCTTGTTGAGGGTATGAATGACTATAACCTTGAGTTTGATTTCTACAAACATTACATTTATGGAAAACAAAACCATGTTCAATTTTATTCTAGTTCTCACAAATCTTCTAAGTTTTTGGACTTGATTCATTATGATGTGTTTGGTCCTGTTAATGTTCCTTCAATTTCAAAATCTTTTTACTTTGTTTCATTCATTGATGATTACAGTAGAAGGACATGGGTGTATTTCCTTAGAAGCAAATCTGAAGTCTTTAGTAGATTCAAAGAGTTCAAAGCTCTTGTAGAGAATTAGAAGGATAGAAAGATTAAGTGTTTGAGGACTGACAATGGTGGTGAGTTTTGTTCATCAGGTTTTGACAAGTTCTGTAAAGAACAGGGGATTGAGAGGCACAAGACAACTCCATATACCCCTCAGCAGAATGGAGTTGTAGAAAGGATGAATAGAATGTTGATGGAAAGGGTAAGGAGTATGCTAAGTGGAGTTGGCCTTGAACAAAATTTTTGGGTTGAAGCTGTTGCTACTGCTTGTTACCTGGTTAACTAGTCTCCTACATCAACGCTCATTGATAAGACACCTATGGAGGTGTGGTCTGGTAAAAAGCCTTCATTGAGACAAATTTGAGTATTTGGTTGTGAGGCATATGCACATGTGCCTAAGGAGAAGAGGTCTAAGTTAGAGAACAAGGCTGTGAAGTGTATCTTCATTAGTTATGGCATCGGTGTGAAAGGGTACAAGCTTTGGGATCCAACGACTGTGAGAGTTTGTATAGCAGAAGTGTGATCTTCAGAGAACCCAATCCTTTTTCTGTTGTCTTGCAGCCAGAGAAAAAAGAGAAGAAAGAGGGTGTGGTTTAACTTCCTTCCACCCTTGAGAAAGTTGAACCAAAAACATCTATTAGACATGATAATGAGGAGAGATCTAGTAGCTCTAAAAGTTTAGAAGAAGATGAAGAACCTCAATTTCAATCTTTGAGGAGATCCACACAGATAAGGTGGTAACCTGATAGGCTTGGTTATTCATTTCATGATTCCAGTTGTATTTTTGCTTTTATTTCTAACACTGATGAGCCTAGAACTGCAAAAGAGGCTATGGGTATGAAATATGTAGGTTCTTGGAAGGAGGCCATGGAAGAGGAGATGGCTTCTTTGGAAAAGAATAATATTTGGGACTTGGTGCCTTTGCCTGAAGGACAAAAACTGTTGGATGAAAATGGGTGTTCATAAAGAAATTTGGTGTAGATGGCAGTGTTGAGAAATATAAGGCTAGATTGGTTGCAAAGGGGTATTCTCAGGTGGAGGGAATTGACTATGGTGAGATTTTCTCTCCTATTGCAAAGCTGACATCTATTCAGTTCCTGTTATCTCTTACACCAGCGTATGATCTAGAAGTGGAATAGATGGATGTGAAGACATCATTGTTGCAAGGTGTGCACTCGTGGTCTCCTTGTGTTGTGTATCACACCACTTGGGTTCGTGACAAGGCGTAACTGCCTCCCATAGATTCATTAACTCTGGCGGTTGTATCAAGCATTAATAGGTCAATCTTTTGGTGCAATGGTAACTGTCTTGCTAACAATTGGTATCAAAGCCTGGGTCACGGGTTCGAACCCCTCGCTTGTGCTGGGAGGGGGATTGGTTCAAGGTGTGCACCCTTGGTCTCCTTGTGTTGTGCATCACAGCACTTGGGTTCGTGACAAGGCTTAACTACCTCTTGTGGATTCATTAACTCTAGTGGTTGTATTAGGCATTAATAGGTCGATCTTTTGGTCCAACAATAACCATCTTGCTAACAAGCATTCCTTCATGGTGACTTGGAGGAGGAAATCTATATGTCACAACCAAAGCACTACGTGGTGAAAGGTAAAGAAAATCTAGTTTGCAAGTTGAAAAAGTCTTTGTATGGTTTGAAGCAATCTCCTAAGATGTGGTACTAGAAGTTTGATGCCTTTATGTTGAATATTGGACTTCTAAGATTGAAATCAGATCATTGTGTTTATTACAAGTTTGACAATGATCACATTCTCATTATTGCATTGTATGTCGATGATATGTTACTCATTGGGAATGGTAAAAATTTGATTTATGATTTGAAGTCTCAATTGTTAGCACAGTTTGAGATAAAAAAATCTAGGGGCATCTCGGTACATTCTAGGGATGGAGATTAGAAGAGACAAAGAAAACAAAAAACTTTGGTTAGGCCAGAGTAAGTATGTTAACACTGTGTTGGAGAGATTCAACATGGTAGATTACAGACCTTTGACTATTCCTGTTACAATGGGACAATGTTACCTATTGCAGATTGTCTAAAGTCTCCTTGTGAGATGGAGGATATGAGCAGAGTTCCTTATGCTACTGCGGTTTGCAATTTGACATATGTGATGGTCTGTACAAGGCCAAACATTACCCAAGCAGTGGGAGTCCTTAGTCAATTTATGGCTAATTCTGGATGGGTGCATTGGGATGCAGTGAAGAGAGTGTTCAAATATTTATAGGGTACTTACGAGTATTCCTTATGCTATCATGGTTATCCTACAAGACCTCAGCATTCACTTTGTATTCATGGATTTGTGGATCCAGATTGGGCAGGTGACATTGACAGCAGGAGATCCACCAGTGCTTATGTGTTCACTATGTTTGGTGGTGCTATTAGTTGGATAAGTAAGTGGCAACTTGTGGTCGCTTTGTCCACTACTGAAGCTGAATACATGGCAACAACTCATGCTTGTAAAGAAGCCATTTGGATTAAGAGATTGTGTTCTGATGTTGACTTTGATGCATGGAAGATTACTATTTGTTGTGATAGTCAGAGTGCCATATGTTTGGCAAAGAATCCTACTTTCCATGTGAGGACTAAGCATATTGATGTCTAGTACCATTTTGTCTATGACATGGTAGAGGATGGGAAGGTAAACTTGGAGAAAGTTAACACTTTGACGAATGTTGCAGATTCCTTGACAAAACCCGTGAGCATAGAGAAGTTCAAATGGTGTTCATGTTAATAAAAGTGTCTTAACCTTACAACTTCAGAAGGTTACTATTCTTCCCAGTTTTGGTCTTTCTGAATACCCTTTATCTTGAATATTGATCTAGAACTTTCAAAAGTTTCCAAAAGGGCTAAAATGGTGGGACTTACTATTTTTAGTAACTTTACATTTGGCTTCAGATTGAACTAAAATTTTCCCAGAAGGTGCGGAATAGCTAAGTAAACATCTTGGGTGAGTTTTGACTCAAGATCATATCTGGATTGCGAGATATTAAACTTTATATTTTTTGAAACTACTAAAAAAAGTTTGAAACTCAATTTTGAGGCACTTAGAGATCTCTAAATGCTCCAAAAATTATCATAATTGACAAAGTCAATTAGAGAATGATAGATCTCTTCACAAACTTTCCAACGTGTCAAACGGTTTGTTAATCAGACACCTAGATCAAAAGTTATGGCTTCCAGAAGTTGGACCTCCTATTTTTAGGAAATGTAAAAACATATTGGACACTCAAAAGAGCTGTAAAAAGGGGAGAGTTACATGTGTTGGTGTGTAGTTTGGCACATCACAAGGCATCTTTGATTGGAGATAATTTGGGTGCCACTTTTGGGTGGTTTTGGCTCATGGTTTTGTAATTACCATTGATGGTTTACTATATTGTATCTCTTATATATCAGAAGCTTGAGATGGAGGTTGTGTGTAAGAGTCTTATAGATGTTGAGTTACCTCTTGGATATCTAGTTGGTTATACTTATGTAGACACCTAAAATTGACTTGCTCTGTAAACCAATTTCCTATATCTCTACACCACCAATTATCCCTCCTATTAATTAAATAAATTTAGTTAATTTAATTAATTTATCCCTAATCATCTACCTTAACCATTTATCCATTCTTTGTGATCAATTAATTCATTTAATTTATCACTAAACCTTACAACACTACCCTCATTGATTAAATAAATATTCTCAATATTTATTTAGTTAATTTGTCCATCTCCCTAATCCTTATTAATTAAATAAACCATACTTATTTAATTAATTTACCCTACTAATCAACCTAAACCTAGCCTAGTTGATTAAATAGCAATTATTTAATTAACTACCCTAGCCTACCTATCCCCTAGACCTAAATTAATTAAGCTAAACACTTAATTAAACCTTGTTTAATCCCTTCTCCCACACACTTTGAATAAAAATCAATCTTTTATTCAAAGGGTCACATCTTCTTCTTACACATGTAAGTGTACATATGTCATTGACCTTCCCACTTGTCTTAGTCTCTATTAATCTAAACTCTTCCCTATGAATGGAACTCTTCCCCATGAAGGGAACTCTTCCCCATGTGTGAATTAAAAATTCACATCTAACTTGTCATATCCAACTCTTCCCCCAAAATAAATTTTTAATTCATTTTAATTCTCATCACCCTTCCCCATGTGAATTTAAAATTCACAAATAATGAGAGCCCTCCAATCCCATTGACCAAATCCCAACCCTTGATCTCTCTCATCCAACCTTCTTGTGACACTTGTCATAAGACTACAACTCCAATCCAAACCCTAATCTTCAAACATTCCTAGCCATTGATATAAACTTTCAATCCTAACCCTCCATCCTTTTATCAAAAATTTATAAATAGAACCCTCACCCAAGCCATTTTAATCACTTTTTCATCCTATCATTACTATGCCAAAATTCCTCTAAAATCTCTCAACCTACCCTTACCATGCCAAAATCACTCTAGCCTCATCTCTCATCTTTACCCAATCTATTAATCTATCATCCAATCCCTCATCCTATTGTGTTGAGCAAGTAAGAAGCAACCCACATTTCACAGTACATCAACTTGGGAAAAGCTAGAGTATTTGGGTGCATTACTCTCCTCCTTATCTTGGGTTTGTGGGTCACATTTGAAGGTAAAACACTTGTTTTATTGCATTTCTTTTATGTTTTTACTTTCATTTTGATTTCATAGATCACATTGGCACGCCTGGTGGGACCCACAAGGTCCCTATCTAACATTTTTTGTGAGTTTTTGTTGTAGAAAATGTGCTCTTGCAGGTCTTGGCGCTAAACACTCTCTATTTGGCACCATTCCTCCGTGCAGTGGCACCATTTCTACATATAGTGGTGCTATCTCCGACTATTGTGGCACCATTTCTAGATGACAAGCCAACTCACCTTAGCCTTAAATCTTTTCTTCTTCTTGTTTTCTGGCATTTTTAGCATTTTAAGCTCTCGATTTTTGCAGAAAACACACAGAGATAAGGGGAAACTATGGCAAAATTTTCTTAAGATCTATCCAACATCTTGTCGTCTAACCCTTGTTTGGTTGGCTTGTTTAGAGCTTTGTTTCTAGTACTTTAACTGGTATTTTGAATGTCTTTGGGGCAACAAACAATTACTAACCTTGTTTGAACAAATATCTTGCAACTAAACTTGTCCTTTTTTTTAATCTTTAACCAACACTGTGCTGTATTGGTGCTATCTGAGCCCAGATTGGCGCTATCCTATCCAAACGACAACGTAAAAGTAACAAGAACATCTTAGCACCCTCCTACCATTCTGTGGCACCATCCTCTAGTTCGACGCTATCTTCTGTATCAGTGCCATCCTCCATTGTGGTGCCATCTTCCTAAGTAGAGCCATCCTCTGTTGTAGCGCTATTTCTTGTATTGGCACCATTTTCCAAATATGTGGTGCCATCTTCTATTTTAATGCATTTTATCTCTATTTTGATGCCTTTCTCATATTTGTCTTCTTGAGGTTTATGTAGGAAGCTAACTCATCTTTGCAGGTATCAAAAACGCATGTCAAAGCATCATTCATCAAACTACTAACATTTTGTAGGGATTTCTTAGCATAGAAAATACTTTATCTTGGTGCACCTAAAATGAACATTTTGTACTTAGCATAGAAAACATTTATCTTTGGTGTACTTAAAATGAATCTTGTTTGCAAACAATCATAGGCACATTTCATTTGGTCTTTAAAAAGAACATTAGCAATTGTTTTCCGTGTTTGGTGCACTTGCACATCTTTCTCACCCAAGGGATAGAATCAAAGTATTCTCTCCCCTCACCTTCAAAAGGATCTTGGGTGAAGAGAAATGGTTCTACTCTCTTTTTCTTTTTAGGAAGTGGGCCTACCCTTGAGACACATCTGCAAGGAGAACTCATTGGTGACCCCAAGCGATGCTTTCCATTCGGTCTGCTATATAAAAGGCCTAGGTGAAAGCTGAAGCTTCTTGGCGACGTATTCTCTTTCCGACAGTTCCCTAGCATCCACACACTTGTGTGTGAGATACATCAATCCCATTCTCTCCTTGCAAAAGGATTGATGTAAGTGGGCTGGGATAGGCTCTTAAGTGGGTCATTGCCACATGAATGAGCTTCAAGTCCCTAAATGTTCCCCCTCTACGAACATTTGTTTTAGTAGCCAAAAACCTTCTACTTGTTGGTACAAGAGGTCAGACCTCTGAAGTCGTCCCATGTTCTCGCAGTTCTTAGAAGAGATAGAAAAGTACTTTAAGATTTGCACGTCTTAAGGACTTGGATCTTGGTGTGCCTGAGAAGTGAGTGCACTGTAAGGGGGAGCCCATGCCACCAAGTTTCTGGAGCTATCCGCTTTGAATAAATGTGGTTGGAGAAATCCAAGTGGGAATTCAATAAGTATTGTCCTTGCTTCACCTTAGGTTGTGCATGCTTGATAAATCTTTCACATTTTTCACAAAAAAACTTTTGGCCTTTGTGCTTTCTTGTTTGATTTATCTCTTGCCAAGAGCTCAAACCATCAAAAAATCTAAATTCCCAATCAAATCTAACAACATTCAACATCAAACCATCCATTTAACACCTTCTTTCCTCTGTTTAATGCCATCTATTCATCCTATAGTGCCATCTATCTATCTTGTAGTGCCATTTCCCTCTGTTTCAACGCCATTTCCATCTATTTTAACATTTTCTTCATCCATGTCCAAAAATCAAATTTTCCTATAAAAAACATCAATTTTATAAGCCCATTTTTAAAAAATTTCCAGTCAAGGCCCCCCGCACCCCCCCTCACGTCAAGTCGGGTTTTCCTCGCAACACTGCTAAACCATCTCCCCCATTTATCAAACCCCATCAATTGAGCTTATCCAATCCCTTTACTTGAGTTTAATCAAATTCATCCTAATCCACTTCCTCTTTAGTCATAGTCCATCTTCATCATCCTAATCATTCTTATCCACCTCATCTTAATCCAATCACCTATCTATCATAGTCATCCTAACCATCTATCTTATCGACATCATCATTCAATCAACCTATCACTTTCATCCAAATCATTCAACCCAATCCTATCCTAGTCACATCTAGATCATCCTTAATCCACCACAACATCATAATAACCAATTATCCCAATCATTATCAAAATCCAAATCCAAATCAACCTAATCACAAAATCAAGACCTTAGTTGATCACATGAACCTTTATCCAAACTTGCTTGAGATCATTAGTCTATCTTAAGTAAGTCAGCCAATCAAATCAACCCAATCAATTCTATTACTTAAGTGTCATTAGTCTACCTTAAGTATAGAGAATCATCCATCTTCTTGAATCAAAACAAATCACCCTAAGGTCTTGAAATTTGATCCCCAACATCACAATCATCCATTATCCTCCATCATCTCATATCCTTTGAACATGGATCCTTATGTAGCAATGCAACAATTACAAAGACTTAGAAAAATCTATGAGAACATGGATCCTAATGCTAAGGAGAAATGCAAAAACAACATTAGAGATATCCCCTTAGCACACCTCATCATTGGAGAATCCCAAACCCCTACCCAACCTCCATCATATCAACAAACACCCTATCTTTCATCCCCATTACTCTCATATCACTCTTCATCCCCTTATATAGCCATGCCATCATACTTATCCAACCAATCAATACCTCCAACTTACCCATCCCCCAACCTTTGTCATGCTAACTTTGATCAAGGGAACACCAATCTAGCACACCTCATAGCTGAAATTCAAAGCCTATATCAACAACCATTATCCTATGAGAATCCCCATCCTCTAATCCCCATCCTCCAAACCCTCCATCACCATATCTACCTTACAATCCATCAATCCCAATCCCCCCATCATAATATCCCTCCAATCCTTTCACCTTGAACCCATCAACCTATCCATCTCCCAATCCACCAATCCCTATCACCCATACACCATCTAATCCACCATCAAATCTTCCAAATCCTAAGCCCACGACATCCAAAGAATCCTTGTGGGATTTCCTCCAAAGAACATTAGCAAAAAATGAAAGCAAAGCTATAGAATCCCCCAAATTCCCCACCCCTCCAACACCACCACCTAATCCAACATCTATCCTTGAACCCATCCAAGAACCATGACTACCTAATCCCATCACCCACCTATCCATTCCCAATCCTAATCCTACACCATCCACCATCATTATCCATCAATTATATTGTTTTTCAACCCATACACTCATGAAGGATACCATCCATTGGCTATTAGCAAGGAATCAAACACCCTCATGCAATCCAACACCCACCAAACCTCTTGAACAATATCCTATTATAAGTCAAGAACCATCATGTAGCCATGTTCAAGAATCCATAAGTCAAGCACCCACCGCATCTATCGAAATCACTTCCACTTCCATGCAAACACGTGAGCTATGTCAAGAGTCAAATCCAAAGCATGTTGAAACATCAACCCCCTATCCTAATCAAGATCTAACCACCCCATCTAATCACATCCCCGATCCCCTCCCACCTATTGATCAACTTATTGATCCCACACCATCTTCTACCACCCCTTTACCATCCCCCATTAATACTTTACCTCCGTCTACCAATCCCATCCCAAATCCATCCTCCTATTCACTTGGACAAAGCACCTTCATTCGCGGTGACTCCCTCATAGGAGGTGAACAAATTCCATCCACCACATATCCTTCTCCAACAAATAATGGACTTGCATCTTGTTTCCAAAGCACTAAATATCCCATTGCATATTGCATACTCCAAAACATGCAATATCAAGGCAAAGGCTTAGGCCTTCATGAACAAGGCATCTTGGAGCCCATCCACACCACATTCCATCCATCCTCGCATGGCCTTGGCTATATAGGTGAACAATCTAAACATGTTGGTAACATCCACACATCCTCCAAAACGCATTCATCCAAACATGGTGCATCTCATTGCACCCCCAAATCATATGTTGCTATCCCTCCTCCATCTTCATATCATGAACAAAAGCATGTGACCATCCATCTTCCCCCATCAAATTTACCTCCACTACTTCCAACTCCAAATATCCCTATTAAATCCACTTTACCTCCTATCCTATCAATGCCAAACATCCCTATCCACAAGTCCTCTTATCCTCCCATCCTCCTAACTCCTAATATCCCTACCCTCAAATCCCCTCATCCATTTATCCATAAATCCACTTTTAACCCCTCCACCCATAAATCCCCTAAAATTCCCAATCAAGACCAACAAAATCACACATCATTCAAACATGAAGCTTCCCCCAAATCCATGGGATTCAAATGTAATAATTTGAATGCATCAACTCATAAAGCATAAAAGTCTAAAGATGTTATCCCTTCCAAGCAAAATCAAAAATCCAAAAGGCTACCAAAGCCCCCACCATCAAAAGAAAAGGGAAAAGCAAAAATGGTGTGGGTCCCTAAGCACAAAGAAAACAAACAAAATGAGGCATGCACCCCAAAATCCAAAACATCCCCCTCCCCATCTAAAAATCCCATAATTCCTAAGTCTATTTGGGTCCCTAAAAACCCAAATCAACCATCCAAAAATCCCCCATCCCAATCCCCATTACTCCCAACTCCACATCCAAAGTATAAGCTTCCAAATACATCACGGTGTGAGCAACCATTAGTCTTGGTTCCCCTCCACCACATGGCATTCCCACATACCCCCATATCTCCATCTTTCATCCACTATCCTACATATCTCCCTCATCACATTCCTATGGTCCATGCTTTTGCATAATCCACATCATAATCTACATAATCCACATAATCCACTATCCACCATCCATTCCATCTTCTCCTATCCACCAACATCCATGCGCATAATGTTATCTCCATCTACCTCACAACTATCCAACATGGGACCATCTTCTCCTTGCCATGGAAATAGACGCTAGAGTCCCCATTCCATAAAAAAAGTCAAAAAAGTCAAAAACCACTCTTTGTGGCACCTTGGGCAATTACCATGATGAAAACCCCTTGTGGGAGTCATGTGTAATCCCTTTCCCATCCATTTGTACCCTACACTTGGGGCAAAATCATCCACATCCATAACATCCTTTTGCATATCCTATCCACGTATCCTTATCCTATCATATTCCTATCCACTATCCCCCTATTTATCCTATCATTTCCCATCCATCCTATCTACTATATCTTCCTCCTTAGATCTTGATAAAGACAAGGGGCAAAATATCAACAACATGCTTTGGACACCTCTCGGCATACTCCCTTTCCAAGCATATCCTCCATCCATCTACTACAAAGTCCATCCATTCAAATGTGAACCCATCATGCAAAATTCTAAGCATTGGGGCATATGATTCCTTGCAACCTAGCCCTTGGAGAAAATCCTAAAACCCCCCATCCATCTATTAGGCATCCCTATAATATCCCTCATTCCCTTATCCTCATGTATCCATCTATCTATCAAAAATCTCCTATCCATTAACCTTTCATCGCAAATCTAATCTAATCCTATCACTTTATCCACCTTCACCTCTAGACTTGGTGTTCCATTATCATTAGTATCTAGCACTTAGGCTATCCAAATGAAATCCAATGCAACTATCCTGTAATAAAACCATACCCCATCCAAAACATTCAAACTCAAAAATTCAAAAAAAAATCAAAATATCCCCAAAATCCCAAAAACATTAGAA
Source organism: Cunninghamia lanceolata (assembly GCA_027924645.1). Taxonomy (NCBI): domain Eukaryota; kingdom Viridiplantae; phylum Streptophyta; class Pinopsida; order Cupressales; family Cupressaceae; genus Cunninghamia; species Cunninghamia lanceolata. Next base: position 490,871 of record BSBN01001845.1, on the reverse strand, counting down.
AATCTAGAAAATCCAAAAAAATTCAAAAATTACAAAAATTACAAAAACAATCCCACAACATCATCACAATCACCAAAATCATCCAGCACATCATCTTCCAACATCATCACATCTATCCTCAATCATCCCACATCATCATCACAAATCAGAACTACATATTATCACCACCCACATTTTAATGTGCCTTGATCCCGTGGATACAGGGTATGTAGGCAGTCTGGAATACGAAGGAAGTTTCCAGTACTCAGGTACATAAGATGCACCCATCCAACCCGCTTGGATGGTCCCTACCCGCTGAGCTTACACTAGATCCAAATGCAATATCCCAAGCATCGCATTACCTATCAAAGCAAGCATGCCTTAACAAAAATCATCAACTATCAAATCAACATCAACCACAACTTGTCACCATCATATCTTACACCAATCCAACAACATCAACCATCAATATCATCCATCGATTCTTGCCTTAGGATATATCATTTTTACAATAGGCAAAATCCATCATCAAATCATCATCCATCTTGGCAAAAGATGCAATGGCTATTTGTTTGGTTTGTTGGTCTTTTGGTTCTTGATTTTTATCTTTTGTCCTATTCGAAGATCACATCAAAACTACCTTGATCTCACTATATCATGGTATGTGGCGAAAACATCTAGAATGGGGCATAGTCATTGCTTTTGTATGCTATGCTTGTGGGTTGGTCTGATTACTCCAAGCTAGTATTCATATCTTGTGGATAGTAGGGTCGGTTCTAGCATATTGATCTCCTTGTGCATCTAAGGTTCATCATACCTTTTTTTGTATTAAGGACTTATGTTATGAGTCCCCTTCCCTTGTCTGGACAAGATTGTACTATCTTAGGCATGCATGGGATGACCCTCTTGTTTGTGTGTCTAGTCCATGCAAAATGTTGGATAAACATCATCACCATGGTCTTCCATACCTTGGTGAAAATATCCACTTTGCTATAACAAACCTAGGATTGCTCTGAATCTTTTTCAACACAATGATCATCTATCAACTAGTCTACCCTAAAAATCATCATTCTTTCATGTCACCCCTTATCCTCCAACCACTACAACTAATCCATTCCATCCATTTCGAGAGCACACTCGTGTTCTTGCAACCCGCCTATCCTCTTGAGGGGGCATCACCCTTACCAATCATTTAAAAAACATTACCCTATTCTTCTAAGCCAAAACCTTTTTCTATCTAATCTAACTCTATATTTTAACTTCTTTGAAATAATGTTACTTAGCCACAACACCATTTCAAAGAGGGGCAAATGTAGACACCTAAAATTGAATTGCTCCGCAAACCAATTTCCCATATCTCTACACCACCAATTATGCCTCCTATTAATTAAATAAATTTATTTTATTTAATTAATTTATCCCTAATCATCTGCCTTAACCATTTATCCATTCTTTGTGATCAATTAATTCATTTAATTTATCACTATATCTTACAACACTACCCTCATTGATTAAATAAATATTCTCAATATTTATTTAGTTAATTTGTTTGTCTCCCTAATCCTTATTAATTAAATAAACTATACTTATTTAATTAATTTACCCTACTAATCAACCTAAACCTAGCCTAGTTGATTAAATAGCAATTATTTAATTAACTACCCTAGCCTACCTATCCCCTAGACCTAAATTAATTAAGCTAAACACTTAATTAAACCTTGCTTAATGCCTTCTCCCACACACTTTGAATAAAAATCAATCTTTTATTCAAAGGGTCACATCTTCTTCTTACACATGTAAGTGTACATATGTCCTTGACCTTCCCACTTGTCTTAGTCTCCATTAATGGAAACTCTTCCCCATGAATGGAACTCTTCCCCGTGAAAGGAACTCTTCCCCATGTGTGAATTAAAAATTCACATCTAACTTGTCATATCCAACTCTTCCCCCAAAATGAATTTTTAATTCATTTTAATTCTCATCACCCTTCCCGATGTGATTTTAAAATTCACAAATAATGAGAGCTCTCCAATCCCATTGACCAAATCCCAACCCTTGATCTCTCTCATCCAACCTTCTTGTGACACTTGTCACAAGACTACAACTCTAATCCAAACCCTAATCCTCATGCATTCCTAGCCATTGATTTAAACTTTCAATCCCCACCCTCCATCCTTTTATAAAAAATCTATAAATAGAACCCTCACCCAAGTCATTTTAATCATTTCTTCATCCTATCATTAATATGCCAAAATTCCTCTAAAATCTCTCAACCTACCCTTACCATGCCAAAATCACTCTAGCCTCATCTCTCATCTCTATCCAATCTATCAATCTATCATCCAATCCCTCATCCTATTGTGTCGAGCAAGCAAGGACTAACCCACATTTCACACTACATCAACTTGGGAAAAGCTAGAGTATTTGGGTGCATTACTCTCCTCCTTATCTTGGGTTTGTGGGTCACATTTGAAGGTATAACACTTGTTTTATTGCATTTCTTTTATGTTTTTACTTTCATTTTGATTTCATAGATCACGACTCCTATGAAAGCTTTCTCTGCAATTGTAATCTTCTTGATTCTTGAATAATATATTGGGCAGCTTTGGAGTGTGGGGTTTTTTACCTAAAAGGGTTTTCCCCACATATATCTTGTGTTGTGAGTTTTACATTTTAATGTTGGTATTACATTTTTGTTAATGTGCATCTAATAACCTATAACTATAAAAGTTAAAATTTTCATAAATCTTTCCTCAGTAGATAGTGTAGAAAGCATTTCTGCATACCTTGCTTCCTTTCAGTTGGTATTAGAGCCTAATCACCTTTGGTTCTAGTTGTTGGGTAGAGGGTTTTATGAGTTGATCTTCATTTGAGTGGGAGCTTGTGCAGAGGATTTTGAAATCTTTGTTGCAAAAAAGAGATGGTGAGCACATCTAGGATGTTTGAGATGGAGAAGTTTAATGGCACTAATTTTGAGTTGTAGAAAATCAAAATGGAGGACATGCTTGTAGATCAAGATTTATTGGATGCCATATCTAGTACAAAACCAATGACAATGTCTCAAGAAGATTGGGATCTCAAAGATTAAAAAACTAAGGGTTTGATAAGACTCTGTTTGGCCAATTTAGTGCTCTTGAATATCCATGAAGAGAAGACTGCAAAGGATATTTGGAAGAAGCTTGGAGATGTTTATCGGGTTAAATCCTTGGTGAACAAGTTACTCCTACAAAATAAATTGTATTCTCTAAGGATGGAAGATGGAGCACTAGTAGAATTTTGGCAAATAAATGACTACATGACTAAAAATTTTAGTCATAACAACTATAAATGACTAAATTCTACTATTTTTTTGCAACACAGCTATAAATGACTAATTTGATTGTCACACAAATAAATGACTAAATAAATTATTTAGTCACACAAATAAAAATGACTAAATAATTAGTCACAATATGATATTAAAGTGGGTAAGTTTTGATTTTTGAGGCATTTTTCGTGGAGGGAAAATGAACAAAATGTAAGGTTTTGATTTCCCTCACATTTTTCATGGAGGGAATATGGGAAAAACCTAAATTCCTATTCTGTTATTTTTTGTAGATAGGAATGTGTGTTTTGCATGTTGGGATACATATGTGGTGAACATTTCTCTTCATGGAGGCATCAGAATAGGGTGAAACTGCCACCAGGACAAAGAAGAGGGTTTAAATAACTTATTTTCAAATGGCATTGACATGCTTTCCTACAAATCCTAGTCTATCCAAGCATTGTGTCATGGATTTGAATAGGTAATGGTTTAAAATATTGCTTCATCAGTGCGTGTGCCCTTTATTCGTCACTGTATTTTTCATTGTACATTCTACATTTTGCATGTTCTGTTGTTTGCTAGGGCACTTCCAATGCGTACAAAGAACTAAACACGTTTTGCATTGATAGGTTCCTATGCGGCTTGTCGATTCACAACCATTATGACAATGATTTCTCCATTAATTTGCTTGTTGATTCATAGAGAAAAGTTATGTTCACACACTCCTGGACCCCTGTTACCCAGAGCATGAAGTTGTTTGGACTTTTCTTTTTTCTGTATTGGGGGATCGCTTTTCATAAATGGAAATGCCTAAAAGATTTGAGAAGGAAGGGGTTTTTATTTCATTCATTCATTTTGCTCTATTTTTCTCTCTTCTTCTTCTTCTTGTGAATATGAATACTTTCATGGGAGGATTAGATGGTGATAACAGGGGCAGGTAGCCAAGTATCCAGGTTGAAGGAATCATGAGGAATGACTGGAGACTCAAGTAAGTGAACTTAATCTAAATTTCTTGGTATTGTATAATTTTTAGATGGTAATGTTTCCAATGGTTCTTTGGATATGTCATATCTCTAGTTAAGAATTTATTTACGGTATTATTCTAGGAGCTATTTTGCATAGAATCAAATCTCTCTACCATCCACTCATTAATTTGCCTCTGCATGACAATGGATTCAAATCTGTACTTTTAATTCCTCTGCATGTTAATGGTATTATACCATAATCTTTTTACACCTACTGGGCGTGGATCTTCTCTGTATGTTCTTAATATTTTATTCCATAACTTTAAAATCTCTTAAAATTAAAAATTACTAAGTTAAAATCTTTTATAATTATAGAATGTTAGTTTATAAGATTTTAACTCAGAAATTTTATAATGGTTGTTTAAGTAGATAAACATCATCACACTCCTGGACCCCTATTACCCAGAGCATGAAGTTGTTTTAGGTATCCTATTGTGTGGTTCATCACACCATTTCACAGTTAAGGAGGGTACCAAGGTTATACTAAGTCATTTCACAATCCACATCAAATGACATTATGAGCATTTTCAGTGATATTTAGCCAGGGACAGTCATATAAAAGTCCTAACCGAGTCTTTTAAACCATTTTTCAAGAGTCTTTGTTATCATTTGGTGCCATGAAGTATGATAGAACTCGTAAAAGTATAGAGTGCTCATGGAATAAAGGGACAATCCACATGCAAAGGCAGCCATGTTATGACTGTCAAAAGAATGATAATCCTTAAAAAAAATGAAAGATTAGATAACAATAAGTGGAAGGGTATGAGGGCAGTATAATAGTTGGGAAGTTAGTAGAATGGAAGAGGGTTTGGCAATGCATGACAGTAGTTCTCAAGACAATAATATGTTCCCTATAGAAAGTCCATGTATTGACACATGCAAGTTGAGGTCATGAGCTTCATTTGTGTATTGATTTTGTAAAAATAATAAGATTATATTGTCTGCAACATATCCTACAAACAAAAGATTGATTCACTTATGCTATTGTCAAGTATAACCTACACGATGCTTGGAGCTTTTGAATTTTGACATCATTCTTTGTGTAGCTAAGACAATCATCTTTATATCAACAAATTTTTTTTATCATTATTTAATTACTTTAATTAAACTGGACACAACAATTGTGTAAATACCTTGGCGAGTATGATCATAGTTTTAATATAGTCTCTTTTTCATTCATTAGTTACTCCTAGAGATTAATATTCTTATTTGATAAGTGAAATATTTCATTGGAATCACAATTTATTCTTGTCATTTGAGCTCTAAGTTTGCATGGAATCTAATTTGCAGGCTTGTCCAAGGTTGATAGAAAGGTTCAAAGAGAGAGGAAAATGTTAAAGTATTAATATTTTGTTTATATTTAAGTTTTAGATGAATGATGCCATTTTCTTGTATTTTATTATTTCAACTTCTTGTTAATTCTGCAGCAGATGGATGTGTTTAATGCCTTTATTAAGTTGTTACGCTAGACTGGGAATGTGACTAAAGGATCAGGGGATGCTTGACATTCAAGGCAAGTGTTTAATGAAATATGAAGAGCTGATATTACTTGTAATTCTATAAATTTTTCTCAGAATAGTATCTATTAGAGGTTTGTTAGCTACCTTGTGCATGGTTGTTTGACTTCCAAGTGTGTTATTTTAAGGAAAAACATACTTTTTACTAAGTTTGTTGGTTTTGTTTCCAAATTTTTGCTATTAGTTATTGAGGCCTTTGTAATTTGTTGATGAGTACTTTGGACGAAATGACCAATAATAAATGAAATCATATATCTTTATGAAATTTAGATGAAGTTGATAGATTGGGTACCCTAAAATAGAAACCTTATATACAAAAGGGATAGAAGGAAACCCCTTTGTATTTACCATCAAAATAACCATTTGCATCAATGATTATGGCTTGGTATTCAAAACTATATTTATCTTAGGCTTTAGCACATACTCATGAAAATATGGACACCTTCCTCTTTCAAATTCTCATCCTTGCATAATTTAGACAGTCAACTATTATCTAAAGTTTGTAGCCATATAAAGAAAAGAAGAAGAATATCAAGTCCTTCTGTAAAATGTCTAGAAGAATAAAATGGTTACACTTTAAAATGCTCTAAGAAGGAAGAAGTCAATCAATCTACCAGAATTATATATGAAAGGGCTAAAAAGAAGGAAAGTTGTCTTTACTGATGTCAAAATAATCATTTGCATCAATAATCATTACTTGGTATCCAAAAGTATATCAGAGATTGCTACAACTTGTAAAGATAATAGATGGATCTAATAGGGACCTTTTAGGCAGTCTTCAGAGGTACAAGGTCAATGTACCTTTTTGAGCCCATGTATCTAGTTTGCTAGCTAGGGCAAGAGGGTTTTGTCTAGAAGGGATGTTACAATCTCCATGAAATTTAGTATTTTTTGCAAATTGATTCAAATTCTAATTTGGTAAGATAGGTTGGATAGAAGAAGTAATCAGGCTCATTATCATAGGCTTTCTCAAAATTGTTACTGTACCGTAGTCTGTCTTGAAAGCAAGATCATATGTGAAAGGTAGTATTGTAGATAATGGATACAATATACCATCTTGACCTCATTTGAAAATTGAAGAAAATGTTTCAGAGGCTAGTTTCTTGAACTTGAAGGGGCACTATAATCTAACTTTTCCCAACAATAAAAATAAAATAGATGTAACCTAATTAATTCCAGCAATAGAAAATAAGTATGTTGCAATTTATTTAAGGAATAAAAAACATGTAAATATTTCGAACATTAATAAAGGAGAAGCCACAATATTTAATCATGAAAACAATATGAACAGTGACCAAAATGACAAATTAAGATGGAAATAATAAATTATATTGCCTTGGAATAATACATATCTTAATAGTTTGTGGAGAGCTCCCGCACATAGAGGTAGGGTTATAGGTCTGACTTTTCCTGGCACAAACACCCCTAGAGGAATAGGTTTTTGTACAAAACCAAACTTGCCTTCACAACATAAAACTTAGCCCTGGCTAGGACACTCCCGGGTGTATGATGTACCCTGAGTTGGACACACACTGTGTGCCCCTTCTCCCAATGTTTAAATGCTAGCCAGGACCTAAACCTTCACTCTGGTGTCTTCCAATTTTTGTATTGCTCTTTCCTTTTGCTTTTTCCTCCCTGTATATCTTCCCGTTTCAATTATCTTACGGGTTTATTTAATATTCCAAGGGTGGTTACAACAGTCACACCCATTCACAACAATAATAATAATGTTTAATTAAAAATTTACAGTCTTTCTTTTCTCTTTTACTTTTTCATGGGCAAAAAGTCCCGTAACAATTTGAAAATTGAAGAATAAACCATCCTGATCTCATTTGAAAATTGAAGAAAATATTTTAGAGGCTAGTTTCTTGAACTTGAAGGGGCACTGTTTTATTGAATGCCCCATAACCTGACAAATATCACAAAACATTTTTCTGGGACAATTAGCTTTGGTGTGACCCTCATGGTTGCAATCAGTACACCATAGTTCTTTCGACTCTTTGTTAATTTCTTTTTTCACCTTCAATTCCTGCATCATTCTAAGCATGTCTCTCGTTAATGCTTGTACTATTCCTATTTCACTATCATTGCTTCCATTCGAACCATCATCTTTGTGATGTCCCAAATCTGAATTCTTGCAATTTTCTATAGTTTCTAAATTTTTATGTTTTTTTGGGTGCTATTAGAGCTGAAACAAATTGAAATATTGACCAATACAGTATCTTAAGAACAACCTAGATAATTTGGAAGAATAGTTTAGTAACCTCAGTTTATTTAATATCTTAACAATTTTGAAACAAATTATACAATATGCTGATCTAGAAATGTATATCTCAGAACTACATTAGATAATCATTAACTCACTAAATAATCCTCAGCAAGGTCTGAAACTCATAGCCCTTGCAATACCATTCAAGGACTATCCAAACTGTTTATGTTGCATTATTAAATTTGAAAAACAATAATCATGTTAACAGCTGCAAAAAGATTCCTCCACTTAGATGACAAATCAACTCAGATAACACCAAAAGATCCCAAAGGAATGTATTTATCAACAGTCTAAAACAAGTACAAGGCAGATCTGGGAAATGTAAATTTTTGAAATAGATATCAACTCACATTATGCTGTTCAATATAGAATTTGGATGGGTTATGGACTGTCTAATGATGGATCCCTGCCTTAGGGACTAATAAATGTGTTTGCCAAACTTAAGATATTCAGTCCCTAGTATATGATAGACCCCTGAGGACATAAATGGATTGCTGTGACCTGCATCAATGTACCATAGTAGGTGTGCCTTGTCTATGAGGCATTTTGTCAAACAATTCACATGCCTTGTCTATGCTTCCACATTTTGCATACATGTCTAACAAGGTAGTTGCAACTACAATATCTGACAAAATTCCTCTATCTTTTATGTTTTTTTGGATGTCCATACCCTATTCCAAAGCTCCCATTTTGACATAGGCAGGGAGGATGCTGGCAAAGGTTGTGGAATTTATCTTTACATTAGCTAATTGCATTTGCTTTAAATTTTCTAAAGCCTTTTCAACAAATCCATTTTGTGCATATCCTGCAATCATTGCATTCCAAGAGATGACATCTCTTTGAGCCATTCCATCAAATAGTTCACGTGCCTTATCTATACTTCCACATTTTGCATACATGTCTACCAGAGCATTTCCAACTATAATATCTAGCAAAAATCCCCCTTCCATTATGTTATGATGGATGTCCATACCTTGTTCCAAAGCTCCCATTTCAGTACAAGCAGGGAGGATGCTGGCAAAGGTTGTCGAATTTGGATTTACACCTACTAATTGCATTTGCTTGAAAGTTTCTAAAGCCTTTTCAAAAAATCCATTTTGTGCATATCCCGCAATCATTGCATTCCATGAGATGACATCTCTTTGAGGCATTCTGCCAAACAGTTCACATGCCTTGTCAATGCTTCCATATTTTGCATCACCCACTCTCCCATAGGCACTTCAAGTCATGCCTGCAGTGATGCGGGGCTTTCCCTGCATCACCGTAGGCATGACTTGAAGTGCATGCGGGAGAGCAGGTGATGCAAAATGTGGAAGCATTGACATTCCAAAGCTCCCATTTTGACACAGGTAGGGAGGATGCTGGCAAAGGTTGTGGAATTTGGCTTTACACCAGCCAATTACATTTGCTTTAAAATTTCTAAAGCCTTTTCAATAAATCCATTTTGTGCATATCCTGCAATCATTGCATTCCAAGAGATGACATCTCTTTGAGCCATTCCATCAAACAGTTCACGTGCCTTATCTATACTTCCACATTTTGCATACATGTCTACTAGAGCATTTCCAACTATAATATCTAACAAAAATCCACCTTCCATTATGTTATGATGGATGTCCATACCCTATTCCAAAGCTCCCATTTTGGCACAGGTAGGGAGTATGCTAGCAAAGGTTGTCAAATTTGGATTTACACCTGCTAATTGCATTTGCTTGAAAGTTTCTAAAGCCTTTTCAACAAATCCATTTTGTGCATATCCCACAACCATTGCATTCCATGAGATGACATCTCTTTGAGGCATTTTGTAAACCCCCCTTCCCACTCATGTGCACGGTCTTTGGTTGGTCTCTGCGGGAATGTGGGGAGAAAAGTAAGTCCATCACTCTCCTGCACCACATTTAGGGTTTGCTTGCGGGGATGCGGTCCTCACTTAGACTACCTCCTGCAAGCCCGTAGTTAAACTTGAGAGTCCCTGCGATGATGCAAGAAAGGACAATATCAATCTAGAAGAAGTCATGGCTTATGGGGTGACTCTTAAACCACGAAGAGCTAAGTATTAATGAGTTGTGGCTATGCAACATTTTGAGATTTGGGAATGAAAAACTGAGGGAAAAAAAGTGAATTCCATAGAAACAAAAAGGCAGTCTCCTGCAATTGGAACTGTAGCTACTGAAAAATTGGAATAGCTGAAAGGTTTTGAAAACCAAACTACAAGAAAACAATGAAATTTGAACATCTTCAGAGATTAATGAAACTACTGAAAATGAGAAAATTTCTAGTTGTATCTGAACTTCCTTGTTCGCTTTGGTCTAGAATTGATTTAAACCTCTTTTGCTTAAGCGTAGAGGTTAGAGGTGAAATTATGTGAACAATAAATGAATGAGAAAAGTCATATAGATATTTAATATATGTGATATAACGAGCCCTTGAGATTAACTACCTAAACCATTCAAGAAAACATGGTTCGATTTATATATGTTATTTCAAAAATTTCCATTTTTATTTGTGATTTTAACTATTTCAATTGCTTCAATAGGTCAATTTTGAGCAATAAAAGTAGGACAAATATTTACCATTTTTGTTGTGAATGAGGTGTAAAATTGCTAGTGACTATTTAATTATTAAAATGGATGATATTTAAATAAAATTCTTTCAAACAGATCATGTTATGAAATTGAATATGAATTGTGCTTTTATCTTGGAGCTGTGTTAAACTCTAACCATTTTGAATATTGGATATATTATTTATTAGTTCTTGCCTCTATAAAATGCCCACTTATATTTTCATCTGATCATTTTCCTATTAGTGTGTTTTGAAATCTGTGTCAAAACCAATTAAAATCATGTGCTATAGGGAAATTAAACCTTTAGTAATTCTTGATTTTCCTTTTTTTTTTTGCACTAAATATGAAAAGTTTCTAATTTTTGTTATTGGTTAAGGCTATTTTTTCCTGGTGGAATGAATTCTAAAAAAATTAGAATTTAAAAATACTTCTTTTCTCTTTTGTAATGTTGTCTCTATGGGCATCTATTGTTTTACTTCTGAGAACTTGATCATTTCTCTCTCCCATCTTGGGTGAGGCTCACCAGCAAGGAAACTCCCAATCACCTTCAGAATAAGAGGCAATTGCAAGCCCTAGGTTGCAAAATATAAATCCATTTATAGTGAAAAAATTTTGGTAGCTGACGTTTTTGTGGTTTTACATGATCATTTTTCCCTAGTAGTGCAACTTTTTGAAGCAATGATCATCTTAATTAATGGATTGTTTCTGTTCATTGAACTTTAGGAGATACACACAATTCTATGGTACCTCAGAAGAGTCAGCTATAAATTTAGTGCATGAGGCTTTGATGGGTAATTAGTTGTGTTGTATTAATTTGATAGACGGTTGTCATTCATGGAAGTTGTTTTTTATTAATATTTCTCATGTTTAATAGGAACTTTATTGAATTCTATCACATGCATTGGTGAATAATATCTATCTGTCACACTATTTGTCCTATTAGCCAATGTCTTTAGATGCTTTGTATGCATTTCACTATCCATTAATACATCCAAGATGCTTCAAACTCTCCTTGCAGATTATCATAGGTGGGAGATAGAAATTGAGGAATGGCAAGGTCCTATACTTAAGAATGAAAGACTTCATGAGTGGTAAGAATATCTCATCAATATTCAAATATTTGTTTACATGGGTGAGTACAGAGAGAAAGGTTAGTGAGTGCATTTGGATCTCCTTCCAATTGGTGAACATTTATTTGAAGGGTCCACAGCACCAGCCAAACCATAGTAGATAATAACTCATGCTACTGTGTCAAGTGGGAATGCCAATCCAAACTAGCTCTCTCTCTCTGAATCTCCCCAATTGCATGTATGCTTTCTCACATAAATCTGAACACACACATGCATGTGAATGCTTCTCACATAAATCCAAACACACACACATATACATGTGTGATCTATGAAATCAAAATGAAAGATTAAACATAAATCAAATGCAAAATACAATGATTATACCTTCATAATGACCCATAAATCCAAGAGGGAAGGAGTTGCACCTGATAGTCTCCTCAGATTCTACCCATGACTAGTGTGTAGATGTGGATTGCTCAAGGCTTTTCAACACAAATGTAGATGAGAGACAAGTGGATTCAGATAGATTAGATGGAGATGAGGCAAGATTTTGGCATTATGATGTTAGGATGAGGAGATTGTGGAGTGATTTTGGCAAAGGTTTGATGCATGAAGAAGTCTCTCTAAAATGGCTTGGAGAGGGTCTCATTTATAGATTTTCTGAAAGGAGGATGGAGGGTGAGGATTGAAAGATGAGATCAAGGGCTAGGAATAAAAGTAAATCTTTTATTCATTTTGGGAAAAGGGGTGATAAATGAGGTATGGGTGTGAAAGAATATGAAATGAATTAAAAATTCATTTGGGGAATGGGAAATGAATTAAGAATTCATTTGGGGATAAGAGATAATGAATGAGGATGGGTGAGGTAAGGGGTGTGTAAGAGAAGGTGAGGTAAGGGGTGTGTAAGAGAAGTAAATGTGATGTGTGATTTATTTCAATTTTTAATTTGGGGGATGTGGGGAAGGGTGTTAAACTAGGTTTGACCACCCCAATGAGAGGTTAAGACTAATCAAACAAAGGTTTTGCTTAATTGATCCTAGGGCTAGGATGAGGTAGGCTAGGGTATGTTAGGGTAGGTCAATTAGTAGGCTAGATCAATTAGATAACCATGATTTATCTAATTAATGAGGATTAGGGAAAAGGATAATTTAACTAAATAAATATTATGAATATTTATTTAATCAAATGAGGATATAGTTGTAAGGTAAAAATGATAAATTAAATGAATTAATTGATCACAAGGGATAGACAGATGATTAGGGATAAAATGATTTTATTCCATTAATAGGAGGGATAAATTGGTTTGCAAAAGCAAGTCAATTTTAGGTGTCTACAACATGTGTGCATGCTTTCTCACATTAATCCAAACACACAAACACATTCACTTGTTTTCTCACATAAATTAGATTGATGTGGTATGTTAGCTTTGGTTGTTTGTAGGAAGGTTCAAGCCATGACTATGGAATATATTTTAGGGCATTTGAGGAGCTATATGACTTATCTAATGCTGACACTACATCTTCTTCTAAGTTTCATTTTCATGTCACTGTCTTTGAGTTACACAATGAGCAGGTTTGTTTGTACATTATCCTTTTTTGAGAAAATATTAGGGCTTCTAGTATACTTTACTGTGTGTGCATTGATGACTTATCTACTTCTAGTATTCTTTCTATTTGTTACAGTGGATATTTATGCATCTCTCATTTGCTTTTGCACCATACTGTACTGGTCTCTTGTTAGCCCATTGGGTGTTGAAGCAATTGGAGATGGATGATGAATATGTTGGCAATGAGGAGGTGATGCATGAGTTATTTGATGCATTTTCTTATCTTCTGTGGAAGAGTTATCAGTTAGGAAAAGGGTTTAAGGAAGTCTTAAGACTATCTTCCTCTTGACAGTAATCACCATGCTATAATCTAGATTTTTGGACTCTCAAGAAGCTTATAACAGATGCATGTCAAACTATTTAGGGGCCTTTTCCACATTGGCAACCACAAGCATATGCATTCACTATCATTGGATCTCTAATGCTGAGAATTAATACAACAGATCCAAATTACCTATCCCCTATTTCAGTTTCCAAATTCTAACAATATCCTAATTTCCTTATGGTAACAGTGGCCTAACAAGGCTAAAATAGTAGCTATCAGAGATAAGGACAGTTTATTACTATAGGTAACAATTCATAGTGGCAGCTTATGAACTAGAGAAAATTGGGTGCATGAGACAGGATCTCTACAGAGATGACAGTGTGATCTTGAACTTGGATAGTGAGCTTCATGGGACAATCATGGTTTTCTGAAGAAGACATCTATGGATGTCTTTGTGCTTCTATGCTTAGTGATACTCACAAAATCAGTTTCTTGCTCATTCTTTGAGCTATGTATTGTACCCATGAAGGTTTTCTTAGCAAAGAGAAAGCATTGTAACTTATTTTTAGATCTATATGTTGTTTATAAGCATTTTTTATCAATAAAACAAGGTTTTTTTACCTTCTCAAAGTTGTTTCATTGTGTAAGCTTCAAAATGACTAAATATACTACTAATTGACGTCAATTAATAATTAAATTGACTAAATATACTACTAATTGACATAAATCAGTGAACAATGAATAAATATGACTATATATATGACTAGTGTTAAATCAGTGAATAAAAATGACTAAATATACTACCAAATTGATCAAAATGATGATTAAAATTAATGACTAAATACACTACCAATGGACAGAAATTAGTGAATAAAAATGACTAAATAAGTGACCAGTTAACAACAATCAATGACTAAATTAATGACTAAATATATAGTGAATAAAAATGACTAAATAAGTGACTAGATTACATTAATCAATGACTAAATATACTACCAAATTGATCAATCAAAACAACCAATAAATGACTAAAAATGGTTTAGTCATCAATTTGGCCATGTTATAAATGACTGGCAATAAACTATTAATGGTCACGTGACCATGTTTGGTCATTTATAAGCAGTTTTTAGTAGTTTTTTAGTAATATATTGCTCTTTTTGTAGTAGTGGAGGATTTGTCACTGATCACCTGAATACATTCAATATGCTTGTTGCCTAGTTGACCTCTGTTGGTGTGAAGATGGAGGAGGAGGATCGATGCATGACATTACTATATTCCTTACCAAATTCGTGGGATCACCTTGTTATGGCCATTGGGAGTACCACTACCACCTTCAAGATGGATGAAGTGCTTTCTTCACTATTGTCTGAAGAGATGCGAAGAAATTCTTCTGAATTGGCTAAGGAGGCTCTTACTGTTCATGGTAGATCTAAAGAGAAGGGAAAGAAATAGGATAAGAAGAAGGAAGAAAAAGGAAGATCCAAATCCCATGGGAGATCTAAGTCTCTCGAAAAGTCCAAGGCCCTGTGTTGGAACTGCGACAAACCTGGTCAGTTCCGCAAGGAGTGCAAAGAGGAGAAAAAGAAAAAGAAGAAGAATTATGATTCAAATTTTGACAAGTCCTCTCAGGATGAAGGAGAAGTGTTTATCACTACCTTGTAAATGCATGCATCTGAGGATGTGTGGCTTATTGACTCTGGTGCATCTTTTCACATGACCTCATACTGGGGTTGGTTTTTGAAGTATGAAGAATACAATGGTGGAAAGGTGTACTTGGGTGATGATTCTCACCTAAAGATTGTTGGTCGTGGAAGAGTCTTGATTCAATTCCTTGATGGACGAGTGAAGGGAATCAATGGTGTTATGCATATCCCTAGTTTGGCATGGAACCTTCTTTTTGTAAGTAAGTTGAATGATGTGGGTGTACAGGTTATTTTCTTGAATGGAGGATGCAAGATGACTAGAGCATCTATGGTGTTGGCTAAGGGTGTTCGGATTGGCACTCTATTTCAACTTGATGGATGCAAAATTTAGTGTAATAGTGCCTCTATTTCGAAGAAGAGAGCTTTAGAATCTTCATCCTCACCATTGGAACCAACAACGAAGAGGATTGTTGCATCTACTTCTAATGGTCATACTTTTTGGGTACCTAAGGGTGCTCATTCTATGGAGATGAAACTTCTAGATGGGAAGACAATGTTATGGAACCAAAGGATTGGTCACATTGGTGAAAAGGATTTGAGGACCCTTAAAATAAAAATCTTGTTGAAGGTATGAATGACTGTAATTTTGAGTTTGATTTCTGCGAACATCGCATTTATGGAAAACAAAACCATGCTTAATTTTATTCTAGTTCTCACAAATCTTCTGAGGTGTTGGACTTGATTCATTTTGATGTGTTTGGTCCTATTAATGTTCCTTCAATTTCAAAATCTATTTATTTTGTTTCATTCATTGATGATTATAGTAGGACATGGGTATATTTCCTTATAAGCAAATTTGAAGTCTTTAGTAGATTCAAAGAGTTCAAAGGTCTTGTAGAGAATCAAAAGGATAGAAAGATTAAGTGTTTGAGGACTAACAATGGTGGTGAGTTTTGTTCATCAGGTTTCAACAAATTCTGTAAAGAACAGGGGATTGAGAGGCACAAGACAACTTCATATACCCCTCAGCAGAATGGAGTTGCAGAAAGGATGAATAGAATGTTGATGGAGAGGGCAAGGAGTATGCTAAGTGGAGCTGGCCTTGAACAAAAGTTTCAGGCTGAAGTTGTTACTACTGCTTGTTACCTAGTTAACAGGTCTCCTACATCAGCACTCATTGATAAGACACCTATGGAGGTATGGTCTGGTAAAAAGCCTTCATTAAGACACATTCAAGTATTTGGTTGTGAGGCATATACACATGTGCCTAAGGAGAAGAGGTCTAAGTTGGAGAACAAGGCTATGAAGTGTATCTTCATCGATTATGGCATCGGTGTGAAAGGGTACAAGCTTTGGGATCCAGTGGCTGAGAGAGTTCTGGTTAGTGGAAGTGTGATCTTTAGAGAGCTCAATCCTTCTTCTGTTGTCTTGCAACTAGAGAAAGAAGAGAAGAAAGAGGATGTGGTTCAGCTTCCTTCCACCCCTGAGAAAGTTGAACTGAAAACATCTATTGGACTTGATAATGAGAAGAGCTCTAGTAGCTCTGAAAGTTTAGAAGAAGATGAAGAACCTCAACCTCAATCTTTGAGGAGGTCCACATGGATAAGGTAGCAACCTGATAAGTTTGGTTATTCATTGCATGATTCCAATTGTATTTTTGCTTTTATTTCTAACATTGATGAGCCTAGAACTATGAAAGAGGCTATGGGTATGAAAGATGCAGGTTCCTGGAAGGAGGCCATGGAAGAGGAGATAGCTTCTTTAGAAAAGAATAATACTTGGGACTTGGTACCTTTGCCTGAAGGATGAAAACCTATTGGATGCAATTGGGTGTTCAAAAAGAAATTTGGTGTAGATGGCAGTGTTGAGAAATATAAGGCTAGATTGGTTATGAAGGGGTATTCTCAGGTGGAGGGAATTGACTATGGTGAGATTTTCTCTTTTGTTGCAAAGTTGACATCTATTCGGTTCCTATTATCTCTTGCAGCAGCGTATGATCTAGAAGTGGAACAAATGGATGTGAAGACAACATTCATTCATGGTGACTTGGAGGAGGAAATCTATATGTCATAGCTAGAGCACTACATGGTAAAAGGTAAAGAAATTTTGGTTTGCAAGTTGAAAAAGTCTTTGTATGGTTTGAAATAGTCTCCTAGGATATGGTACCAGAAGTTTGATGCCTTTGTGTTGAGTATTAGATTTTTGAGATCAAATCAGATCATTGTGTTTATTACAAGTTGGACAGTGATTGCATTCTATGTTGATGATATGTTACTCATTGGGAATGGTAAAAGTTTGATTTCTCATTTGATGTCTTAGTTGTCAGCACAGTTTGAGATGAAAAATCTAGGTGCAACTTGGTAAATTCTAGGGATGGAGATCAGAAGAGAAAGAGAAAATATAAAATTTTGGTTAGGCTAGAGTAAGTATGTTAACACTGTGTTGGAGAGATTCAGCATGGTGGATTGCAGACCTTTGACTGTTCCTGTTATAATGGGGACAAATTTATCTATTGTAGATTGTCCAAAGTCTCGTTCTGAGATGGAGATTTTAAGCAGAGTTCCTCATGCCAGTGCCATTGGTAGTTTGATGTATGAGATGGTCTGTACAAGACCAGACATTGCCCAATCAGTGGGAGTCCTTAGTCAGTTTATGGCTGATCCTGGTCAGTTTATGGCTAATCCTGGATGGGTACATTGGGATGTAGTGAAGAGAGTGTTCAGATATTTGCGGGGTATTTCCAAGTATTCCTTATGTTATCATGGTTATCCTACAGGACCTTGACATTCACTTTGTATTCATGGATTTGTGGATTCAAATTAGGCAGGTGACATTAACAACAAGAGATCCACCAATGCTTATGTGTTCACTATGTTTGGTGGTGCTATTAGTTGGATGAGTAAGTGGCAACCTGTGGTCACTTTGTCCACTACTGAAGCTAAGTACATGGCAATGACTCATGCTTGTAAAGAAGCCATTTGGCTTAAGAGATTGTGTTCTGATGTTGGGTTTGATGCAGGGAAGATTACTATTTGTTGTGACAGTTAGAGTGCCATATGTTTGGCGAAGAATCCTACTTTCCACTTGAGGACTATGCATATTGATGTCCAATACCATTTTATTCGTGACATGGTAGAGGATGGGAAGGTAAACTTGGAGAAAGTTGACACTTTGACGAATGTTGCAGATTCCTTAACAAAACCTGTGAGCACAGAGAAGTTCAGATGGTGTTCAGAGTCTGTGGGCCTCTCGAGCCCTAGCAATTAAAGTATGGTGTTGATACTCCCTTTTCTCTTGCAAGGTGTTCGACAAGTAGGAGAATGTTAAGAAATGTGTCTCAACCTTGCAACTTCGAAAGGTTACTAATCTTCCCAGTTTTAGTCTTTTCAAATACCCTTTATCTTGAAGAATGATCTAGAACTTTCAAAGTTTCCAAAAGGGCTAAAAATAGCGGGACTTACTATTTTGAGTAACTTTACATTTGACTTTGGATTGACCTAAAATTTTCCTAGAAGGTGTGAAACAGCTAAGTAAACAGCTTGGGTGAGTTTCGACTCAAGATCATATCCAGATTCTGAGATATTAAAGTTTCTATTTTTTGAAATTGCATAAAAAAGTTTTGAACTCATTTTGAGGCACTTAGAGGTCCCTAAATGCTCTAAAAATTTTCATAACCAACAAAGTCATTATAGCGTGATAGATCTCTTCACGAGCTTTCCAACGCATCAAACGGTTCATCAATCGAACACCCGAATCAAAAGTTATGGCCTCCGGAAGTTGGACCTCCTATTTTTGGGAAATGTAAAAATGTGTTGGACACTCAAGAGAGCTATAAAGGGGAGAGTTACATGTGTTGGTGTGGTGTTTGGCACATCACAATGCATCTTTGATTGGAGATAGTTTGGGCACCACTTTTGGGTGGTTTTGGCTCATGGTTTTGTAATTAATGTTGAGTTTTGCATTTTGATGTTGTTATTACCTTTCTATTAATGTGCATCTAATAACCTATAACTATAAAAGTTAAAATTTGCATAAATCTTTCCTCAATAGATCAGTGTAGGAAGCGTTTCTGCATAACTTGCTTCCTTTCAGTTCAGAGTCTATGGGCCTCTCGACCCCTAGCAATTAAATCATGGTGTTGATACTCCCTTTGCTCTTGTAAGGTGTTCGACAAGTGGAGAATGTTAAGAAAAGTGTGTCAATCTTGCAACTACGTAAGTTTACTATTCTTCCTAGTTTTGGTCTTTTCGAATACCCTTTATCTTGAAGGATGGTCTAGAACTTTCTGTTGATAACTGAGAGGGGGGGGGTGAATCAGTTATCCTAATTATTTCCCTTATTGAACTTTTCTTTTAATTGATGTAGCATAAAATCAAACACAAAAACATTAACCATGAAATAAGAAACACATGACACAGTATTTTTGACGTGGAAACCCTGTTAAGGGAGAAAACCACGGGGTGATTAACCCAAGAATTATTCTCTGTTAGAAGAATAGGAAATTACAAAAATGGCACTTGCCAATTAGGGCTCACTGCCCGAGCACACTGCTCACAAGAGGCCCACTGCCTACAAGAAGACACACTGTCTACAAAGTGATGAGAATCACAGTCTTGAACTGATTGGAAGCATCTGCATATGCTAGAGTTCAGTTCCGGTTAGGCTCAGTACACTGATCTGCTGCACTTCATCTTTCCTCTGTTCTTTATTCTGCTATCTTTCACATACTGGATCCTTTTTGCTACCTCTGCTCTTTCTCTGGACTTATTCGCATATCTCTCTACACACACTACCAACTTCACAACTAAATCCATCCTCTATATATATCCGCACAAGTAATTTCATCACCTTTCTAGTCGGCATCCGGAACAGTCTAGTTTCTTATAAACTTTCATTCTGTCGGCTGAATCCTTCCTCACCAAGCAATGCGGATCAAGCATATACTTGTAGATATCATTAATCATGTCGGCCAAACATGATTCATGCCTTCACAACCTCTGTCATCAATAGTAACTCATCCGGAAAGCAGTCTGATACTCTGCCAGTCAGTTCTTCCTCTGTTTTCACTGTCTCTCAGGAATCCGGTACTCAACCATTCATATCTTTTTCCTTGTCCATCACCGGAGGCTAAATCCTTGGAATATACCACTCAAGGTAGTCCTCTTGACTTCCCCAAATCCGCACTGCACCAAGACACTTCCACTGAGAGGTCCGGACCAATCTGTCGGACCTTGCCACATGCTCTGTTCTTCTTCACCGGACCACAACATTCTTTATTCTGACTTCCGGTAGAGACACATCATGACTTGCGGATATGTGGGATGACCTTTGTTGCCATCAATGACAACAACCATGAATCCATATAGTGTCTCTTGCCAACAATCTCCCCCTTTGGCATTGATGGCAACACTTAGTGAAAAATGACTAAGTGTTTTCACTATGCTCCCCCTTTGCTGATGCTCTGTCTTTATATACAATTTCTGAAACTCCCCCTTAGTTGGATCCCTCATTTTTCACTGCTCCTCACTCCCCCTTTGACATCAATGGCAAAGGGTAGGGTCCGCATATCAAAATTTTCAAAAATTTCTTATACTTAGCCGCATATTTACATACTCACATATATTGAAGAATGTCTGCAAAGGATGTCTGTAATTGAATCATTTCGGTAGCCCAACTTTGCTTCATTCTGTCCAAAATTGAAATGTGACCACTCAATAAAAATGCAAACGCTTCTGCCCGCTTGAGATCTGTCGGATCTTTTGTTTGGGCAGTGGTCCTAGCATCACTGATGGCCTCATGCATGGTTTCCAACTTAGGGATTATAATCCTTCTAAGTTCTCCCATCCGGTTGGTGATGTTCTTCCTTTCCTTCTCAAGATTCTTTATTTCGTTCAAGACTGCAATAGTCTGACATTCTTGATTTATTATAGAGGAAGAGAGAGGATCAAAACTTTGAGATAAGCTTTGTAGCTTATCCTGTTCCTCTTTTATTTTCTTGTCAAATGCTGCTGTTGCCTTTGACCAGGATATACAAAATTTATAGATATCACCGCCATCCTTAAGAGCATTCTCTAAGCTCTTTATTCCAATGCTTACAATCTTCCTATCTTTAGAAATTAATTCTAATATCTCTGAAAATCTCTTATCCAAAAATTCCTTCCGGACCTTTTCTTCAGCTGATTTTTATAGAGAATCAAAATGTGTATCAACACTGCTGACTAAGGTTTTTAGATTACCGGAAGTGGAGGCTGTCGGATCTATCTGGATTGATGGCATGATCTTTACAAGTATTCCGGAAGCAGCCTCTATCAACTCACAGTCTTCCATATGAGACTTCAGGAGCTTTTCATTTGCCTTGGCATTTGCAAATGAAGCTATCTTCATTGTTTGTACCGGAGAGAGAGAGTCAAAATCAAATGGACCTTTTAGAAGCTCCGGTTCATCAATCTCTAGAGTTTCCTTACTCAAAAATTGTTGAACAGTTTGTGCAGTGTCTCTTGCCGGAGACAGATGTTTCTTTTCTTCTGCAGTCTTAGAACTGTCAACCTCTTTGTCTTTCACCACTGCTTCCTTCTCCTGTAGTTGCTCTTCTTCTTTGGATCCGGAGACTGTAGGGGAAACCGGAGGAGAGATGCTAACTTGTTCATGGGCCACTTCTTCTTGAGCAGAGGGTCCCAAGTCCTCACTTGTCTGTTCAGGGCTCACTTCTTCCGGAACAGAAGATTCCAAATCAGCAGCTGTTTCTGCACCTAAGTCCTCTACAATAGGAAGATTGAACCTTTTGAAGGCCTTCCGGAGGATCTCTTCTGTTTCTTGGGCCACTTTGTCAGTCTCACCAAGCATGAGTTGATTCATCCTGGCTTTGCTTCTGAACTCATCTTTGCAGTCCTTGAAGATAATGTTCATTGTCTTGGGATCAATTTGAGGATATAGCTGAATAGCTATCTGCTCCCGGATCTCAAGATCTTTGGCATGAGCATTATTCTTTCTTACTTCCATTTCCTTCTCTAGGCTTTTAGGAATGAGAGATATGATCTCAATGAAAGCCTTATTGTATATGTTCAGATATTTAACTGTGGCTTCCTGCAGAGTCTTTTGGTCTGCCTCACTGAAGTCATCATAAGATTCAGTCATTGGTTGAAGGTTTCCATCCACCGTGACTGACTTGATTATGCTCTCTAGTGACAGAGTGGGCTTTTCAACAGTTACCTCTGCCATTTCATCCTTGTCTTGGCCTGTGGAGGGCTTACCGGATCCTTTCTTCTTCTGTTTCTTTACTTCTCTTACTCCCTCATCTGATTCTGTTTCCTCTTCATCCTTTTGGCTTCCATAAGCCCTTGTGGCTTTTGTCTTGGATCTCTTACCGGATGCCTGGACTTCCGGTTTTGAACTTTTGGTTGAGGGAGGTGCAGATCTCTTTGTTGATCTGGTCCGGGTGGGAGCTCCAACCGGAGCACTTTCTTTGCTTTTCTCTTCTTCCTCAGCCTTCCTCCTCTTTTCCCGGCTGGCATCAAGTGCCTCCTTTGAGATACCTAGGCCTTGAGCAATGTGCTCTACTTCTTTTCTTACCTTTCTTTTAATCTCAGGTTCCCTGAGTTCTACATGTATTTTTACACTCAGCTCCTCAAAGGTTCCAAACCTTTCTGCCTTAGGATCTTTGGGCTGACTTAGCATGTGTTGAACATGTAGCTCCACTATCTGTTCATCAACTTCATACCCCATGGGCATGATCCAGACAGTCCTTGGCTCCACTGCCTCCATTAGGCACTGATCAGTGTCAACCATAAAGCACACTGAGTCCTTGTATTTCTCAATGAGAGACTGAGGAATTCTCTCTCTTGCTTGCATCATGCTCTGAAAGTTTTTGAAGTATCCCCATAGAGCTGAATTTCTCGCTTTTGCATCCCCAAGTCCATGCAAGTAGTCTCTTATCTGGACTGCAACAGGTTTGTCATTCTGCCATACCCATCCACTTGTTCCGGGTAGCTCATTCATGAAGTAGAAGAATAGACATACAATAAGAGTACCATACTTGAAGGAATTCTTCTTATCCTTCTTGATTTTCTGTATGTTTTCCATTAATTGGCTTAGCAGTAGTTCGCAGAGGTCATATTCTGCATTTTTCCTTAGCATTTCAAAAGCAGTGTATACTGCAGTTCCGGATACAGAATTCTCCCTGCTGGAGTGATAGATCTTGTATCCTATTATCATTGATGTATATTTGATATCCGGATCCGAGATATCTTCAATGGTCATTGCCCTCTTGTCAAATTTTGATCCGGTGGCCTCTGTTACAATGTTGTTCTTGACAGATTTGAGGATAGGTACCCCTCCGGAAGAGTATAGGCCAGTTACTGCTCTAATTGCCTCTTTTGTGATCTTACAGGGTCTATCTAGCCATAGAAAGTTGTCATGCATCCTGCTCAGTACATACCGGACCCATTCATCTTCTTCAAAGCAGGGGAAATGAATAAATTGCTCAAATTGTTTCTTCTGAATATCCTTATACTCTGGTTTAAGCTCAAAAGCATTGTCAATCAGCTGCTTGTGATAGAGGTCTCTTAATTTGAATTCCCCAAATTCCTCAATGTTTGCATGTATGTAAACCCTAATGTCTTCGGTGTGTAAAACTCCGTGAGGAACACTAGAGAAGGCTCCTAGTGGGTCTACCTCCAATGATTTGTAGGGATGTTTCTTGAATGAGGGGCGAGGTCTATCGGAGATCTTAACTATGTTTGGAGTAGCCATTCTTCAAAGATTTGCAGTGAGGTAATGAAAAATGGAGAATACCTTATGCGCCTTCGGTTTGCACGGAGTGGTTGGATTGATTTCTTTATCCAATAGCTTCGGCAGGAGATCCTTGGTGTGCTTGAAGAACCTTGTTGCAGAGCTCCACTTTTCGCTTCTTCTCGAGTGCAGAATGAGCAAATGACCTTTGAGAAATCCCTTAAATTGCTCCGCGAACCCTAATACCTGTCTGCAATAAATGCTTCACCTACATCATTCCGGTTTGCCTTGTCTGGATAGCTTGGAGTATCCCAGATTAGTCCTGATCTGTGGATATCATCCGGATCTTTCAATCATGAATAAATCGAGGTAGCATATTACAAGATCATCTCAAACACTCTGTCCAATCCGCAGAACAAGATAGTGCATTTCCGGATCTTTCCGGACCTTTTTGTAATCCTTTATCATACCGGAGCATCTCCCTGAACAGGTCTTATTTGATCGATCACAGCTTCTTCATAACTTCATGCGGACCTCTGAAAACTTGACTGAAGTATCTCAAGATTCATATCTACAAACCCTTTGATCCGCATCTTGTGCCACATCCGGCACCACTTGTTTGGCTGGGGGAATAAGATTTTCTTTGAGTCTCCCCCTGAGCCTGAGCTCACTTTTAATTTCCAGAAGAAATATCAGCACCAGAGTCTGGTGTGGATCCAACCTCTACATTCTCTGAACTTTTCTTCACCTAAATCTTGCTCATCTGATTCCTAACCTCATCCGCATTCATCTTTTGTTTACCCTTGTCTTGATTCTGATTATACACCGGACCTCTTTTGTCCTGATTCTTGTTTCTGCAGACTTTAGCATTATGACCGGACCTATTGCAGATTTGGCAAATAACATTTCTTTGCATATTTGACTGATATCCTCTTGATCTGCATTGATTTGCCATATGACCTATTCTATTGCATGTGAAGCATCTACCTTTGAATGATTTGTTTACTTGCATAATTCTGCATTCATGGGATTTGTGTCCATACCTTTTGCAGTTGAAGCACTGTCCGGAGAAGGATGAATTATTCTGATTCATTCTCATTCTGCACTGATTAGCTTTGTGACCAAAGTGGTTGCAGTTGTGGCAGTATCCATTGAAGGATGGATATCTTTGAGCATTTGGCTGTCTTACCGGAGGTCTTCTAGGCCTGCTCCTTGGATTTTCTGATCCAAGATTCTTCTGACCGGATCCGGAGCTTTCTCCTTTCTCATATCCCAAGCCATACTTGTCATCTGTCCTCTTTTGACTTCCAAGAAGAACTTCAAGTTGAGCAGAACTTATCTTGAATTTCTCTTTATATTCATTTGCTGTTTGAAGGTCTCTTTTGAGAGAGGCAATTTGATCCTCAAGTTTTCCTTCATTATCTTTGGCATCTTCAAGATCAGATTCAAGGTGTCTGATAATCCTGTCCATCTGGTGGCATTCTTCTGATTTTTCTTTAAGAGATTGTCTTAGATTGTCTTCAGCCTTTCTTTTTTCTTCAATCTCTTGAGTAAACTTTATAGTTCCTGATTCCATTTCATGTCTTAACATAATGACTTCTTTTGATAACTTTTCACATAACTTGGTTTGCTCAGTCAATTCCTCATTTGTATTTCTTTCTTCACTTTGTCTTGCCAACTGTTGAAGCAGCTCCTTTCTCTTTTTCATAGAGAGACTTAATTTGTCTTTTAATTCTCTCATGAATTCATCAGCCTGTTTGAGTCTTTCCTTTAATTCACTGACTTCAGAATTTGACTGTTCAAGATCCTCAAGGGCAGTCTTGAGTTGCTCCCTTAAACCATATGCATCCATTTGAAATCCCAGATCTTCCTCAAGCTGTTAGGCTCTATTAGGAGGAACTTAGCTCTGATACCAATTGTTGATAACTGAGAGGGGGGGGGTGAATCAGTTATCCTAATTATTTCCCTTATTGAACTTTTCTTTTAATTGATGTAGCATAAAATCAAACACAAAAACATTAACCATGAAATAAGAAACACATGACACAGTATTTTTGACGTGGAAACCCTGTTAAGGGAGAAAACCACGGGGTGATTAACCCAAGAATTATTCTCTGTTAGAAGAATAGGAAATTACAAAAATGGCACTTGCCAATTAGGGCTCACTGCCCGAGCACACTGCTCACAAGAGGCCCACTGCCTACAAGAAGACACACTGTCTACAAAGTGATGAGAATCACAGTCTTGAACTGATTGGAAGCATCTGCATATGCTGGAGTTTAGTTCCGGTTAGGCTCAGTACACTGATCTGCTGCACTTCATCTTTCCTCTGTTCTTTATTCTGCTATCTTTCACATACCGGATCCTTTTTGCTACCTTTGCTCTTTCTCTGGACTTATTCGCATATCTCTCTACACACACTACCAACTTCACAACTAATCCATCCTCTATATATATCCGCACAAGTAATTTCATCACCTTTCTAGTCGGCATCCGGAACAGTCTAGTTTCTTATAAACTTTCATTCTGTCGGCTGAATCCTTCCTCACCAAGCAATGCGGATCAAGCATATACTTGTAGATATCATTAATCATGTCGGCCAAACATGATTCATGCCTTCACAACCTCTGTCATCAATAGTAACTCATCCGGAAAGCAGTCTGATACTCTGCCAGTCAGTTCTTCCTCTATTTTCACTGTCTCTCAGGAATCCGGTACTCAACCATTCATATCTTTTTCCTTGTCCATCACCGGAGGCTAAATCCTTGGAATATACCACTCAAGGTAGTCCTCTTGACTTCCCCAAATCCGCACTGCACCAAGACACTTCCACTGAGAGGTCCGGACCAATCTGTCGGACCTTGCCACATGCTCTGTTCTTCTTCACCGGACCACAACATTCTTTATTCTGACTTCCGGTAGAGACACATCATGACTTGCGGATATGTGGGATGACCTTTGTTGCCATCAATGACAACAACCATGAATCCATATAGTGTCTCTTGCCAACACTTTCAAAGTTTCCAAAAGGGCTAAAAATGGCAGGGCTTACTATTTTTAGTAACTCTACATTTGACCCTGGGTGGACTTGAAATTTTCCCAAAAGGTGCGGAATGACTAAGTAAACATCTCAGGTGAGTTTCGACTCAAGATCATACCTGGATCGTGAGATATTAAAGTTTCTATTTTTTGAAACTGCCGAAAAAGGTTTTAAACTCAGTTTTGAGGCACTTAGAGGTCCCTAAATATCCTAAAAGTTGTTTTAACTATTGAAGTAGGTTATATCTTGATAGATCTCTTCACAAGCTTTCTGACGCATTAAACTGTTTGTCAATCAGACACCCGGATCAAAAGTTATAGCCTCTGGAAGTTGGACCTCCTATTTTTGGGAAATGTAAAAACATGTTGGACACTTAAAAGAGTTGTAAAAGGGAGAGTTACACATTTTGGTGTGTGATTTGGCACATCACAAGGCATCTTTGATTAGAGATAATTTGGCCACCACTTTTGGGTGGTTTTGGCTCATGGATTTGTAATTACCGTTGATGATTTACTATGTTGTATCTCCTATATATCAGGACCTTGAGATGGAGGTTGTGTGTAAGAGTCTTATAGATGTTGAGTTATCTCCTGGATCTCTAGTTGGTTATACTCTTGTGAAATCTTTCTCTGCAAGTATATTGTAATCTTCTTAATTCCTGAATAATATATTGGGCAGCTTTGGAGTGTGGGGTTTTCTACCTGAAAGGGTTTTCTCTACGTATATCTTGTGTTCTGAGTTTTGTATGTAGAATTTATTATTATCTTTCTATTAATGTGCATCTTAATCTATAATTGTAAAAGTTAAAATTTTCATAAATTTTTCCTCAATAGATCAGTGTAGGAAGCATTTTTTGCATACCTTGCTTCCTTTCAATAAGCTAGAAGATAGGATTCACCTTGGACTAGAATTGTTAACTAAGATGGAAGAGCAATTATTGTTGAGTCGACGACTTTATCTTACATGTCGACATTCCTTGTAGTTGTACTTGTTTCTGCTTGCAAAGTCGACTTGAGAAGCCAACCAATCCAGTGTATCTTTTATACCACCTGTGTAAGAGGTCACATTGTTTCTTTTATTCTACCTATGTAAGAGGTCGAAGTGTTTCTTTATACAACCTGTGTAAGGCTAGAACCAATTATATACATATATTAATGCTAATGTGAGGTTGAAGTTGTATTTCTTTTTGGAATGCTTGCAAGAGGCCGATGTTGGTTGCATGTGTTAACACCTATATAGGCCATTACACCTCTCAACTATTTAAACACTTGAGTAGGGTAGGTAATCATGTGTCAAGATGCCTGAGCAAGGTCAATGACCGTTGGTTGAATTTGAGACTTGAGTAAAACAATGTTAAACTTATTTTTTGCATAATCATTAGCTACGAGAAGTATATAAATTTACTTATTCTATACTTGACCGGTGACATGGATATGACAGCCATTAAGATAAGGTACCATATCATTTCTATGAGATACTATGTTTAACTATTTCAAGAGCCCATGCAAGGCTGACACTATACTTTAACTGTTACTTTGCAGACTCTTAGCAACAAGTTTACCAGAAGAAACAAAGTTTGTTAATTAGACCAAGGACTGCTAAGTTATCAAACACTTGAGAAAGCCGACAACATTACATGTAAGCTATAAATAAGAGTGATGTATTAATCGCCTAGTATGGCAGTTGTATCCGTATAGATAACAACAATTTAACCAAAGTATGTAATAATGACAGTAGA
Organism: Cunninghamia lanceolata; assembly: GCA_027924645.1. NCBI lineage: Eukaryota > Viridiplantae > Streptophyta > Pinopsida > Cupressales > Cupressaceae > Cunninghamia > Cunninghamia lanceolata. The sequence continues at coordinate 462,124 of BSBN01001845.1, read as the reverse complement.
AACATGTTTTACTTAGTTGTTTCTGTGGCAATAAATAGCCATGTGTCTTAATATGAATAGCAGCTAAGATGGTCAACATCACATGATGACAGCGATATGGCCAATCTATGTGTTATCAATAATGATAATTATCATGTGAGATCAAAACTCCTCAAGGGGAAGGTCATAAACAGTAAAGACCCCTAAGATAATTATTGTTATGGAATCTTAAACCAAATCGACACTATGTGTCAAGAATTATCAGAGTTACTTATGATTTTTGTGTCTCGACAAGTTACGATTTGGGTATAAACAACAGATGAGATAAATTGCTCCTAGGATGCGGAGACATTAAAACCCTGGTTGTTAATGATAAGAATAAAGATCTTAGAAAATGATAATTATTTGAATCTCAAGTACGAGATCGGGGTTGACTAGTCTTTGAGCAGATTGACAGGAAGTCATAGACATGAGATTGCAAGGATGCAAAGAGGGGATCAATGCAAATACTTAAGTCAACCCAACTCTTACCTTTTTCTTGTTTAAATGACCTATGGTAGAGGTATACCAGTTAAACAGGTATAGGGTGTAATTGAATACTAAACCTGGATTCCATCATTAAACCTAAGAGGTCGGTGGAATGCCAATCTCCAAGTTGAGAAAGGAGTGTGTGAACATACGACTCATTTATATGAAACTTTGGCCAAAGTAATGCAAAATACCTGCTTGCACTGTCGGTTCATCATCTTTCTGAATGGCACAAACAATTAGATGGGTTGTTCATAGCTAGAGCTAGACTAGAAGTTGTTCAACTAATTGTTTCTACTAGGACACTACACTAGTTCTCATATGGCACATTGAATCAGTTTGATTCTCATTATCTATACCCTCATGAAGGGAAGGGCCACTTTTGATAGGAAGGTGAGTGGGGGACCGCTAGGAAAAGTGCCAGAGTGATACTCTCTCTAGCAGTGGATTTGTTGATGACTTGTGATACAGAAAACATAATTTCATTTGTATAATATTTATAAAATAATGTGTATGTCGTAAAAAGTGTGACCAATGATTATTGTATTAAATTACTCTGATGCAAAATTATTAAATAATATCTCTTTTGAAATCAATCTCTTTTGTAAATGGGAATTATTGAATTTATTCCTAATTTAGTCATTTATTTTTAATGATATTAGAGTTGGATGTTATAAAGATACCACCCAAGACAAATACATTTGCACCTCATCCTTCATCATTAGCTTCACAAGCCACCACAGAAGCTCTACAATCCACTTCATCAGCTCCGCAAGTGCCCACTTCACCACAAAATCCAAGGAGGTTAGGAAGAAGCACATTTGCAACAACTAGTGTACATACTGCACCACAGCCTACATCTTTGACATAAACAGTTTCAACAGGGAGAAGGGTAGCATCAGAAACCCAAGTTGTGCAATTGAGTGTGGAGAATAAAAAAACACCTAAACAAAAATAACAAACAAAAAGAAAGAAAAAGAAAACTTCCATAGCAGAAATGGAAGAGGAAGAAGGGGAAGAAGAAGTTTCACAAGCACAAAAGAAAAAGAAAAAGATGTAAACATAAGACTTATTGAGTGTTGATGCATTAGTAAATGAGATAGAATTCCATGGTTGATTACAAGAAACAACATAATTATATAGTGAAGTCTCTGTTGAAAACAAGAAAACAATAGAAAGGGAAATGATAAGATACATGATTAAAGAAAATAAAACAATGGATGAGATCCTAGAAAAGTTATCGGAGGATTTGAGATAACAAGCTATTGATGGGGTAGGAACTTCTATTTCCACAGAAGAAAAAAATAAGTTAGCCCAATTACAAACTAAGGAGCTTAGGACAAAGAAGAGGGTTGATACCCTAATGAATATGGAACATGCAGACAGGGAAAAGATTCAAAAGGAAACAAAACAAATCACAAAGAAAATATATGATACTGTGAAGGAGGGAGATAAAAATGTAGAATACACTACAACAAATCCCTGTGATTAGCTCCCTTTTTTGCTTCCACCCACTGTTTTAATGTATTTTTCTCTAATTTTTTGAAAAAGTTGGTGCTATTTATAGGGATGGCGCTATTTTTGGCATTTTTTGCACTGATCAGAACAAGTAGGTGCTAAATTAGGGACAAATTAGCACCTAAATTAGTGCCCAAATTAGTGCCTAAATTAGCACCCAAATTAGCGCCTAAATTAGCACTTAATTTAATGCCTAATTCAATGCCTACTTTAGAGCTTGCTTTAGCACCTAATTTAGTGCCTAATTTAGCACTAATTAGGGTTACTTGGGTTTAGGGTTTAGAGAGAGATAGAGGACCAATAGGGAGATATAGAGGAGACCGAGGGGAGAGATAGGGAGATAGATAGTGAGGGACATGGCCAGAGACATAGGGAGAGAGATTGAGAGGTAGAGGGACAAAGGCGATAGGGAGAGAGGGGAGAGATAGGGAGATAGAGGTTTAGGGTTACTTGGGTTTAGGGTTTCTCAGGTTTAGGGGTTAGGGGTTAGGGTTTAGGGTTTATAGAGAGAGAGGAATGATAGGGAGATATAGAGGAGATTGTGGAGAGAGATAGGGAGATAGAGAGTGAGGCACATGGCCAGGGACATAGGGAGAGATTGAGAGGTAGAGAGATAATAGAGATAAGAAGATAGGGGAGAGATAAGGAGACATAGGTTTAGAGTTGCTTCGATCTAGGGTTTAGGGTTGCTCGGGTTTGGAGATATCTAAATAGAGATAGAGAGAGATGAGACAAATAGGGAGAGATAGAGGAGATAGAGGGGAGAGATAGGAAGATAGAGAGTGAGCGAGATATCTAGAGAGATAGGGAGAAGGATTGAGAGGTAGAGGGATGATAGAGATAGGGAGATAGGGGTTCAGGGTTTCTCAGGTTTAGGAGTTAAGGTTTAGGAGCATTATTTAGGGTTTACAGTTTTGTGTTTAGAGGTTTAGGGTTTAGTGTTTATAGAGAGAGAACCAATAGGGAGATATAGAGAGTGAGGTACATGGCCAGAGACATAGGAAGAGATAGGGATATGGAGAGTGAGGGACATGGCCAGAGACATAGGGAGAGAGATTAAGAGGTAGAGGAACGATAGAGATAGGGAGATAGAGGTTTAGGGTTGCTTGGGTTTAGTGTTTAGGGTTTAGGGGTTTGTGGTTTAGGATTTAGGGGTTTAGGGTTTCTCAGGTTTAGGGTTTAGGGGTTAGGGCTCATGGCTTAGGGGCATTATTTAGGGTTTATGTTTTAGGGGTTAGGGGTTAGGGTTTAGGGTTTAGGTGCATTATTTAAGGTTTAGAGGTTTAGGGTTGCTCAGGTTTAGGTTTTAGGGGCATTATTTAGGGTTTACAGTTGCATGTCAAAAGAAGTCTCTCTCTCTCTCTAAATCCCTCAACCCTAAATAATGCCCCTAATCCCTAACCCCTAACCCCTAACCCCTAAACCTAAGCAACCCTAAACCTCTATCTTCCTATCTCTCCCTTATCTCCCTCTCTCTATCATCCCTCTACCTCTCAATCTCTCTCCCTATCTCTCTAGACATCTCACTCACTCTTTATCTCCCTATCTCTCCCTATGTCTCCTCTATCTCTCCCAATCTATCTCCTCTCTCTCTACCTATCTATCTCTCCCTATCTCTTGCCTCACTCTCCCCTATCATTCCTCTATCTCCCTATCTCTCTAGACATCTCTCTCACTCTCTATCTCCCTATCTCTCCCCTCTATCTCCTCTATATCTCCCTATCTGTCTCCTCTCTATCTCTCTCTACCTAGCTATCTCTACCTATCTCTCTATCTCTTGCCTCTCTCCCCCTATCATTCCTATATCTTCCTATCTCTCCCTTTTATTTCTCCCTCTCCCTTATCGATGAAGGAAATGAACAAGAAAACTAGGACTCTCTCTCTCTCTCTCCCTCTCTCTCTCTCTCTCTCTCCCTTATCAACAAAGCAAATGGAAACAAGAAAACTAGGACATGAAAAGAAGGATGAGGATATAAATTAGCAGTATGAAATGGAAACAAGATAAAACTAAAGTTCATTGGATGGGAAGAATGATGAGAGGAGAGGTGGAAAATAGTAAAATAGGGAAAAATGGGTGGGATCTAAAGGGAAATTAGAAAAGGAAAACTAGGAAAGCTAGGAAAAGGATTTAACTAGGGGAGAGAGAGAGAGAGAGAGAGAGAGAGAGAGAGAGAGAGAGAGAGAGAGAGAGAGAGAGAGAGAGAGAGAGAGAGAGAGAGAGAGAGAGAGAGAGAGAGAGAGAGAGAGAGGGTTGCTTGGGTTTAGGGGTTTGCGGTTTAGGATTTAGGGGTTTAGGGTTTCTCAAGTTTAGGGTTTATGGGTTAGGGCTTAGGGCTTAGGGGCATTATTTAGGGTTTATGGTTTAGGTTTTAGGGGCATTATTTGGGGTTTACGATTGCATGTCAAAAGAAGTCTCTCTTTCTCTCTATAAATCCCTCAACCTTAAATAATGCCCCTAATCCCTAACCCATAACCCCTAAACCCTAAACCTGAGCAACCCTAAACCTCTATCTCCAGATATCTCTCCCTTATCTCCCTCTCTCTATCATCCCTCTACCTCTCAATCTCTCTCCCTATCTCTCTGGACATCTCACTCACTCTCTATCTCCTTATCTCTCCCTCCGTCTCCTATATCTCTCCCAATCTATCTCCTCTCTCTCTACCTATCTATCTCTCCCTATCTCTTATCTCTCTCTCCCCTATCATTCCTCTATCTCCCTATCTCTCTCTCTCTCTCTATAGCTCCCATCTATCTCTCCCTCTCCCTTATCAATGAAGGAAATAAAAACAAGAAAACTAGGATTCTCTCTCTCAATCCTCTCTTTCTATCTCTACCCCTCTCTCTCTCTCTAAATTTATATCTCTATTTAAGATGTATAGTATGTCTTTGGCATGCTATATGGCGCTCATGTATTCCATGTGTTTTCCCCCATGTGTGGTTTCAAGGGTGTAGCGATGAGCTCTTCCCACACTCAAGTATTGTATGGCATGTTTTCCCATGTTTGTGGTTTCAAGGGTGTAGCGATGAGCTCATCCCACACTCAGGTTTTGTATGGCGTGTCTTCCCCCGTGTGTGGTTTTAAGGGTGTAGTGATGAGCTCCTCCCACACTCAGGTTTTGTATGGCATGTTTCCCCCTGGTGTAGTTTCAAGGGTGTAGCGATGAGCTCCTCCTACATTTTGGGGTTTTATGTTACAATTTTTATTTCCATGCATATTATGGAAATGAAAATATTATATCAATGCTACATCAATGTATTCATTGTGTTTGGAGTGTCTTTAATATTGTCTTCTTCATGTATTGTGTGTCTTCAATACTGCCTTCTCCATGTTTTGCGTTCCTATTACTGTATTCTCCATGCTTTATGTGTCTGTAATGTGCTTACCTGAGATTGGGGGATAGAAATAGTTCCTCGATCTTTGTGTATGCCTTAGCTTTAAGTGCCTGACGTGTTTGATGTGTTCTTGATCATACTTTAATGCATGTATGGGTCATAAGATAATACATACATTAAAGTGGGGGCTAAATGTTATGTCATAAAATGTCCCCCTAGGACTTTTACCTCCTAAGTTTAGCACCTGAGTCCCTTAGATTTGATCATGCATGTTTAAAATGAATCCTGAAGCAAAACCCTCGAAACCCATGTCAAATGGAACCTAGGGGTGAACCTTAATCTTAATCAGGCCCTAAAATAGGTTCCTGAACAAGGGCGCCCACGCCCTTGTCTTACCCTATTTTGTTAGGGTCCTAAATTTGAATGTCAGTTTGTGATCGTTCAAAAGGTTTCCTTGTCGGCATCTTAAGTTTGAATTATGAAATTATAGCAGGAATGCATATATAATCATGTTTAGGACTTCATTTTAACAAAGGATGGATAATACAAACTTGTGATCTTGCACTAAGGATACTCAAGGCTTTCATTGTGTTGCAGAGCAATATTATGTTGTGTTTGTTCATGTTTGTTGCAGATTTGTCTTCATCAATCCATCTCCTCATGGCATGAAAGATCTTCATCTCCCAATGAGAGCTTGACCTTCGAGGTGACATCTACTTTATGTTTCAATCATTTAACATATCATTTTATTTTTCCTCTGTCCATTAAGGACATGCACTCTCTATCTAACAATGGTGTTGGAAGGCTTGAATGCCATTCCAGGGCTTGACCGAGGCAAGCTCCTAAACACCACAACCCCCAACCCCTCTCTTGTGATTGCAGGTGATAGGTGTTAGATCTTGCAGAGAGGAGTTGCAAAGGATCATTGCAGAGCATAAGGATTCTAGATCTAAAGAAAGCAATGGAAAATATGTCTAAAAGGAAAAGGGCAATCCCTCTTTTGTCCCTCAATCTATCACTATTGGAAATCCCTGAGCAGGAATAGTCTACAACAGATTTAGCTCTTGACCTCCAGAAATTATGCCACCTTGGATAAGGGCGATCCCTCTTTCATCCCCAAATTTTCCACTTTCTGAAATTAAAATCCTGGTATGTTTCTAATCTGTATTTAGTGCCTTTGTATTCAAGCATTTGTCAAGATTGGTCCGTTTGTTTACAATTTTGTATAATTACAGTTTTAGGCCTAATCAGATTAGGGTTTTAAGGAAATATCAATCTATTCTATCTTTCCAAGCATCTCATAGTGACATTAGACCTGTAGTTGAGTCCTCTATTACAGTTGTGACTTAGATCGATCTATGTCCTTGAATGTATGTGTGAAAGAAGGCTTTGATTGAATCTAATTAACACACAAATCTTATCGATCCCATTTTTCTACATAACACTAACATCATCCCAATTAATTAAATAAATATGATAAATATTTATTTTATTAATTTGACCACTTTCTTAAACCTAATTAATTAGCTAAATCACACTTATTTAATTAATCTACCCTGCTAATCAGCCTACACCTAGCCTAGTTGATTAAATAGCCAATATTTAATTAGCTACCCTAGCCTACCTATCCCCTAGACTTGGATTAATTAAATGAATCATTATTTAATTAATCCTAAACCCTGTTTAATCCATTCACTATTTTTTCCAGCCATGTTAATTAAGTTAATCAACCTGATTAACTTGGTCAAAGAATCATTAACTCATTCTCCCACAACCCACAAATTAAAAATTCCAAAATAATCCCATGGGTCACATGACCCTTCCACCTCACCTTACTATTTCCATTCTAAGATCTTCTCTATGCCATGAGCTCACAGATGTGTGAGTTCTAAAATTGCCCATGTGTCACATGTCCCTCACATTTCCACATAAAATGGAATTAAAAATTCCACATCCTCCCAAGGAAATAATTTTTTAATTTCCTCATATGTCCTCATCACATTTAATGCAAAGCCTTCCCAAAAAATGAATTTTAAATTAATTTTATTCCTAGCCCTCCATTGTTGTTGATGAGATCTTAGCCCTTGATCTCATCTTTCATCCTCCACCATTGATCTCAACTTTTAATCTCCACCATTGGATCAATCCCCCCCCAAATTTGCCTATAAATATAAGCCTCCACAAGCCATTTTCACATCCAAGTTTAGAGAAAGTTTGTCATGCCAAAATATCCCTAAAATCTCCATTACCATAGCTAGGTTATGCTAAATTTGTGTTGCACTTGAGAGTATTCCACATTCACTAGTTTATTTGGGTAAAGCTAAGGAGATTGGGTGCATCTCTTTCCACCTTATCAAGGAGTGAGGAGGCTTCAAGGTTTTGAAGGTATAATTTTCATGTTTGCTTTCATTTTCATTTGTTTTCATGCCTTTTAGCTTTTCTCATCTTCAGTTTCCACCATGGACAAATGATCTGGAGTTGAGAAAAATAATATAAATTATTTTATATGGACCCAACATCCACCTATAGGTATAAACAAAAAATTCCTCTCCTAATATAGAAGCACATAGTTGAAGAAACTATGGTTGTCAACCTAAATGTAGCATGAAAAAATAGAGTTTTAAACAACAACAAATAACTATGAAATACTAGGTGTGTAAAGATTTTTTTTTAAATGTTCTCAAATTTACTAATTTCTTAAACAACCATATCTAGGCACAAATGAAATAGTGTGGATAGACCAAATGAAAAGCTTTTCATTATGAAAAGTATGTAAAATGTAAGGCCTAACAATGATAAGAGTACCACTTTTGATAGACAGGTTTAGATTAAAAAAAGGATTGGGTGCATTTAGACCATACAAATAGGAGTGCCAAAAGTTCAAGAAAGATTGCAATTCTTACAAGAGGAGTAAATAATAAGCATCCCAAACTACAAGATTTTTTTCATGAAATCAATCTATTAATGCATTCGATGAAGATAATTCTTTATTACCACAAGTGATAAATTATGTATATTTAGTTAGTGTATGTAAACTAGAAATGAAATTTCTAATTTATTTGCTATTACCCAATACAATTGTATGTCAAGCTCTCTCTCTCTCTCTCTCCATATATATATATATATATATATATATATATATATATATCCATGCACATACCCATTAGGTAGGCTATTTTGCATATGGTGATCATATCCTTTAGGTCCAATCACCTCCAAACTTCACAAATAGACATAGAGCATAATTATAAGCATATTTCATAAAGACCACTTCTCTACATAGGTGCAACTAATACCACTTTTTCATTTTTTTTCCACATTTAATACTATTGTTTTCCATTTTCCAAGTCCTACATGTGTCCAAGTTGTATTGTTTGTCAAGTTTTTAGTCTAATCGTTAGTCCTAGCTCTCATGGTTATTAAAATGTTAGTATAGTTAGATTTATCCTTAGGTAACATTAATTTACACATTGTTGCACAAACAACCACACTCAAAAATAACCTTACCTAATTAAGGTTAACCTTTAAGGTTCTTTCATTTGGTGAGCCTAACAGATCCAACTAGTTAAATCTTCTTATAGTCCATGCTTAGCCTTCCAAGAGAGTTCATGCCATGTTAACTTTGCATTATGTCCTCACTTTCCTCTTGCTAGTTGTAGTACTCTTATTTTCTAATCTCATCCCTATATCATACTATTGTTGTTGACTTTTCTTTCCATCTTCATCATCATAGTCCTAGTTATCCTATTTTGAGCCTTCCATTTATCCTATCTTGTACTTCTTCTATTCATGTCAATTTTAATGATCGAGCCAAATTTTCCATAAATTCTTCTCCACCAAACCCTAGACCCTCACCCAAATCCTTACTTTCCTAAGAAAATCCCTTCCCCAAACATCATTTGATCATGTGGCTTCTTCCATCACTAGACAGGTGCCCCTACTATCCATTATTCATCCAATACAATCCTAATGTCATAGCTCACATTCCCACACCTACATTCATAGACTCCATTCCCCTTCTCGACACAATCATTGATAATCATTTTAAGGAGTCTCCCTTGAATAATCATTAAACCATGGATTATCCCATATCCCCATCTTACACTTTCCTCACCTTTGAACCCTTAGAAGATGACATTTAGCTATCCCCAACATTACCAATCACACTTTTTAGCAATCCCACATAAGACACCTTACCCATCACTTCACCTAGGTCATCACCAATTAAATCACCTCATTACTTCATTCAACCATACCCATACCACCTCTTTCTCACTCCACAACCTGTATTAACACATGATTCACCCCATGACATGCTATAGTTACCACAATGCCAATTCACTCTACCATCATTCTTCATATTATCTTATGAATCACCATCCTTTCTTCCCATTCCTTAAGACATCATACCATGAAACACATCCCTTCCTCCATTACATCCTTCCTAACCCTTTCCCAACATTGATAGCCCACTACCCATGCCACCTCATTTTTATAACACATTTGACCATAACATTACCACAACAATCATCACTCATCCCGACACCATCCTCCACCATGTGACATTTATCTAACATAGATAGGCATTAAATTAGGCGCACTTTGCGCCACCTTTGGCACCCCAAAGAGATTACATTTAGGGTTAAAAGTTGGCGCTAAAGTCGGCGTTAACTACGCCGACTATAGCATTGACTAATGAATCAAAAACAAAAAATTAAAATTCTCGCCTCACAACAAAAAACACAAAATAAAAATTTCATAGTTATTGGTGTTTATTTTGTGTTTGTTGGAGATTGAGCATTTGGCATCCAGAAATCTCATCTTCATTTCAATGAGGGTTTTTTGTGTTCGCCCTTATTTTGGGTAGATCATTGATGTAGCCTGCTCACTATTTTGTTTGAGAAGTAGTTCTTGACATTGCTTCTGCAGACTTTTTGAAGTTCACCAGATGTGGCTTCAAGCATCTCCAGTCTCTGGTTCATTGGCCCTGGTCACACATTCAAATCCCATTATGTTTGATAGTCGTTCAAAGCTTCCAGAAGGTGGTGTCCTGTTTCTTGCCACTGTCGAGGTTGTAGCTCATGCCATACACAACAAAGCCAAGGTTTTTGAAGATCATTGTTCATTGTTTGCACCATTCAAGATTTGGTGGTTTCTGGTTCACACACCATTCATTGCCTGCTCTCTAGTTAAGGTATTTCTTTGGCAGACTTGTTTTTGAACATTGTTTTGTTCCTAGATTGAAGTATTTGAACGACACCACCATTATCTTGTCTTTCTCATTAATCGCCCATTTCTTTTAAATTGCCCATTTCTTTTAATTTATTTGATTGGTGGCTTGCTTTCATACCACAAAACAAAACTTTCATACTACAAATTGGACGAAAACTTTCATACCTGGTAGTGTGTACTTTCATTTAAGTTATGAGTTGTATCATTTGAGTAACTTAGTCCCATATTGATTTGATTTATCTTCTTTTCTCTCAAACATGGTATCTCAAGGAGTGCTTCCTTGTGATGCAGAGCAGGGGTGGTTTCAAGATTTCAACATCTCACAACAAGATTTGGTGTTTTCTTGCTCATAACCTTCAGTGGATGCAAACTAGGTTTTAACCCCTAATGGGTCATTTATACTTCAATAGGTAAATCAACACTAGGAGGACTCTCAATGGAATAAGGATGACAAACAATAAGTGTTAGGATTGCAAAAGAACTTAGGGCTAGCAAACATCAATTGTTCTCTTGCCAAATTGACTCTAGGGCAAGTAGGACAACAAATTGACTTTTTCTAACATAACTTGCAGAGAAGACTCAAACCCACAATCTAAAAACTATTTTGAGTACCCTTTTGGGAGTTCTTGAACATATCCAAAACTTAGATATGGTTGTTTTGTAACACAAGGCTCTAAAATTGACTGTCCCATTTGACAAAAGGTCTAATTAGGCTTGTTCAACTAGGTCACCACAAGGTCTTCAACCCCTCATTTTCCAAACTTCATACCAATGGCTCAAACATGTCTTATGACGTCTATCAACACCATTCCAAGAAATTTCAACCACTATTTAAGAGTTCTACCTCAAACCCTAACTCCTATGCACTTCTATGCCAAATACATGAGGTTAAATGGACTAGGGCATCACCAAATTTGCACATAACACCATCCCTTGCTCCTGCAACATTGTGAACATGAAATACACCCTACCTACATCCATTCCACTGAGTTGGAGGCCTTTTCACCAATGAAATGGAGAGAAATGCATTATTTTCAGTCAAAGCACACCCTTGTAAGGGTTTCAAACCACTTTCAGTAAATCTGTCCTAACTCGCTTCAAACTTAATGAAATCAAATGAAATTAATTGCAAAGAATAAGGATTCAAGGCACCATTAATTCCAATCAATGTTTGACTACTTCCAGGCTGTACAGAGCTGTACAGTACAATTTAACAACAAATTAGGCTTCCAAAACGCAGAAACATGGCACCTTGTTATTCAAAATTCAAAATTTTACAACTTCTAACTCTTGTTCTAACATGTCCCACCAAAAACCAAAGCCTAACCATTCAACTTCCCCAAAAATGCAAAAATGCAAAAGTTGCTTTGACAACTTTTTGCAACTTTTACAAATTTCACCAAATTGACTCCAAAATGACCCAATTGACACACAAAGACATAAAACATGGTCTTAAAGACCTTATTACATACAAAATGACTTCACCACACCAAAATACTAACCCTCTGCAATTTTTACATTAAGACCCAGGTGCCCTGCACCACCTTGGTATCTCAAGGAGTGCTTCCTTGACTTCATGTTGCCATTCTACTAAGAGATCCACATGCATCTTTGCCATCCTTCCTCACTATGATGCCATTCTTTTAACATGTAAGAATGTTTTGATGCATCTTGGTAGGCATCATATAGATCTAACACATCCTTGTAGAACTCCTTTTGCACCAAGGTCAAGTCATCATGGATTTCTAATGCATATTCCATGAAATCACCTATGTCATACCTTGCAGCCTTGTAGTATTCCACTTGATGTTTCAAGTGCTCAATTTCCTTCTTATGCCCTTCCATTTCTCATGTCATTTTAAGGATGTTTGATTCATTTGCTTGTGTTGTGGTGACCCTAGTTGTAGCCCTAGCCACTAGATCCATATCATCTACATCCATTACCATTGCTTCCATGGCTTCATTAAATCTCAAGAGTATAGTATGACATGCAACTTCTTGATCAACAACATGTTAGGTACATGCTTGGGAAAAGTATGGGGTGCCTTTGCGGTGCCATAGATCTTCCTATATGTTAACAACTCATATAGGGAGTAATCTTTTAGGTTCTCAAAGATTCTGATCATGTCTTTAGACAACCTAGGGAACCTTTTCTCAAATAATAGCTCATGCAAGGGAGCAAAAAATTGGTCACAAATGTGCTCATATTTGGATGAATATTTGTGCTCCCATCGGTCCTAGAAATAAACATGGACAAAACGACATGGGATGCTCCATGTCCAATTCATACCCAAAGAATTTTGTAAGAGGTTGTATAGAATTTTGGCTTTGTGCCCACTGGAGGAGACTCAACTCTCATTATTTCATTGCACAAAGTGAGTGACAAAACAACTACCTAGTTTAAAATTGGCCCTTCTTTAAGCAACATATGTAGCAATGATACTTAGGATTCTTGAAAATGAGAAGCATCCTTCTCCCCATATAACCTGCTAACTAGGGCCACTATGTTTTTTACTGAACCCTTGAGGCTGATGGAAGGGTACCATTTAGTGTTCCTATAAGTTAATTATCTAACTCCTCTTAAGGTTTAGGCTATTTTTCAGGGTTGAAAACTAGGCACTTTTGTTGTAACATCCACTTCGAGGACCCATGGGTGATGTGGCACAGGGCCTTGAACCACCACATAGGTCTTATAGAGAGAGTGTTTGGTGTAAAAGATAAACCTAATCCTATAGAGAGAGGAGGTGGCACTAGACTCCAAGCACCGAAAAGCCATAAAATAGTCCTCTCATGCATGAACATGTGTGCCCAAATGCTAGATCAACCCCACACATGTGGAAGATGAAGGGTCACTCCACATAAAAAAGTAATAAAGTATCTCGTGTGGGTCAAGTAGACCAAATAATCCATGCATGAACCAATAAACAACCTCCATGATGCTTCAACATGCGTGCAAGGGTGCTATGTCATCTCTATCATGCCTCAACATATGTGCCAATGCTAAATCAAGTCCCACGTGTGGTGATGAGAAGGTCGATCTATGTCAAAAAGTGATGAACGAACATGTGTGTGCCAATGGAGACCAAGTGCTCCATGAACTAATCTCATATAATTTGCAATAGAAACTTATAATTTGCAGTAGACCCAACAAATTTAACATGCACTTCTTGAGGCAAAAGGTGATTCAATTTTAGGTTCCTCAAATATTTCCTTCATTTTTAGTAGAAAATCAGATCTTCTATTTGACTTCTCCCCTATGTTCTGATAATTCATTGTATGTTTGAGGTAAAGGACCATTCTCATTCTACTAATGTTCTCAATCTCCTTAACGAACAAACTATACTCTGGGTGGCAATGATGAGGCTTTCTTTCAATATAGCTGCATGAACAAACACAACACTTAAATATTAAAACAAGTTATGAAAATATTTATCTCATAAATAAGATAAGCTAAGCTAACTTTACTGGCCTTCAGGCCAAAATGGATCAAAAGACCTATGAGATTTTGTTCATTATTTCTATCACTACTTTGTTTTAAGAATAAATTTCCAAAAACTTTTCATGGATATCCCAATTAAATATTTCATAAGTAAGGCTATTTGCAAATGTATCTGTAACTGTGCTTAATATTATTACCATTTATAAAGAAACAAACAAACACAAATAAAAGGACCTGCATATTCTCTCCTTAAGTGCATCGATTTTTTCCATAGTAGTAGTAGCATCCACAAAGAAATCAATGCTTTATCCCATATCTGAACTTCTATAATATTTAGTAATTGGTTTTGTTGATAATATAGAGTTGGGGTAGTATACTTTCTTGTTATCATTGTACAAAAATACTGTTGTGAAGATGTTCATTTCTTCTACAACCATCTGTACTGTTCAAAAACCAATTAGTCATATGGTGTAGAATTGAAAACTTACACTGATTAGCTGAGACAATATGTTTGTTCAAGTGAAATAAGATGAATTTAAAAAATAAAAATAAAAGTGATTGTTTAAGATATATCTTCATATCTAAGCCCCCTTTATAGAAGTAAGCCAAGGTGTTTAAGCTATATCTTCATATCAAAGTCCCCTTTACAGAAGAAAGCCAAGGATAATTTCACTAGCTCAAGCCAAGAATAATTTCACTAGCTCCCTTTAGCCCAGGTCATTTTTTAAATGACATTTTTAAACTATTTTTGGGATATCCTTCATCTGACAGATGGTTGAGAGTAGTACAACATCCATTGGTTGTATTCTCTATGTCATGGGTGAAATATTTTCTACTTTTCTACTTTTTCTTTTATAGTTCATTGTTGAATCAGTACTCCTATTATCTACTATAACTAGATGTATTTTTATTACCCATTCACCCATTTTAGTCATTTGTGAAAATTAGTAAAATATTCCAAGCTTCTTCAAGGAGTTAATGGTGACTTTTACCTGAACTCCATCAACAACACACCGATCACCCAACATCAAATGGATGCATGATAACTACAAACACAATGGCTCAAAGATTGTTTTGCATGTATTTCTGAACATGAATGCCATAAGTAGCAGCTGAGATAATATAATAACAATAGCATGGGAGCTGGCAATGCCCAGAAGAACCAAAGAAAGCATTAGTAGATTAGCGGATGAGAGATGTACATACTTCAATCACATTTGTAACCCTTATTGCATTACACCTGTAGTTGATCATTATGTGTCCATGGTTGACCTCCTTGCTCGTGCTGGCTATCTTGAAGACACGTTAAACTTTATCATTGAGATACCTGTTAAATCTATTGAAAAGGCATGTGAACTGTTTGACAAAATCCCTGAAAGAAATGTGGTCTAATAGATTGCAATGATTGTATGATATGCACAAAATGGATTTGTTGAAAAGGCACTACAAGGACGCTCTCAAAATCTTTGAATTAATTAAGCACTCTGGAACATATCCTAACATTGTAAGCTTTTCTTGTATTCTAGGTGCATGCAGCCATGTAGGTTTAGTGGATGAGAGCTGTACATACTTCAATCACATTTGTAACCCTTATTGCATTACACCTACAGTTGATCATTATGTGTGCATGGTTGACCTCCTTGCTCGTGCTAGCTATCTTGAAGACACCCTAAACTTTATCATTGAGATACCTGTTAAATCTATGCTGGTGAACTATTTGACAAAATCCCTGAAAAGGCGCTGCAAGGATGCTCTCAAAATCTTTGAATTAATTAAGCACTCTGGAACATATCCTAACATTGTAAGCTTTGCTTTTATTCTAGGTGCATGCAGCCATGCAGGTTTAGTGGATGAGAGTTGTACATACTTCAATCACATTTGTAACCCTTATTGCATTACAGCTACAATTGATCATTATGTGTGCATGGTTGATCTCCTTACTCGTACTGGCTATCTTGAAGACACCCTAAACTTTATCATTGAGATACCTATTAAATCTATTGAAAAGGCATGTGAACTGTTTGACAAAATCCCTGAAAGAAATGTGGTCTAATAGACTGCAATGATTGCATGATATGCACAAAATGGATTTATTGAAAAGGCTTTAGAAATTTTAAAGCAAATGCAATTGGTTGGTGTAAAGCCAAATTCCACAATCTTTGCCAGAATCCTCCCTGCCTATGTCAAAATGGGAGCTTTGGAATAGGGTATGGACATCCATCAAAACATAAAGAATAGAGGACTTTGGTTAGATGTTGTAGTTGCAACTGCCCTGTTAGACATGTATGTAAAATGTGAAAGCATAGACAAGGCATGTGAACTGTTTGACAAAATGCCTCAAAGAAATGTGGTCTCATAGACTGCAATGATTGCAGGATATGCACAAAATGGATTTGTTGAAAAGGCTTTAGAAATTTTAAAGCAAATGCAATTAGTTGGTGTAAAGCCAAATTCCACAACCTTTGCCAGCATCCTCCCTACTTGTGTCAAAATGGGAGCTTTGGAATAGGGTATGGACATCCATCAATATATAAAGGATAGAGGAATTTTGTCAAATGTTGTAGTTGCAACTGCCCTATTAGACATGTATGCAAAATATGGAAGTATAGACAAGGCACGTGAACTATTTGATAGAATGCCTCAAAGAAATGTGGTCTCATGGACTGCAATGATTGCAGGATATGCACAAATTGGATTTGTTGAAAAGGATTTAGAAATTTTAAAGCAAATGCAATTGGCTAGTGTAAAGCCAAATTCCACAACCTTTGCCAGCATCCTCCCTGTCTGTGTCAAATGGGAGCTTTGGAATAGGGTATAGACATCCATCAAAACATAAAGGATAGAGGAATTTTGTTAGATGTTGTAGTTGCAACTGCCCTATTAGACATGTATGCAAAATGTGGAAGCATAGAAAAGGCACGTGAACTATTTGACAGAATGCCTCAAAGAAATGTGGTCTCATGGATTGCCATAATTGCAGGATATGCACAAAATGGATTTGTTGAAAAGGCTTTAGAAATTTTAAAGCAAATGCAATTGTTGGTGTAAAGCTGGAAACATGAAAGAAAATAAATGCAAAGTCTTTCCTATTTTAACCAATGGCATCATGGTAGGAGGATTCTTGTGAGATATTTTAGTTTGAAATGTTCTCATGGACATGTATGCAAAATATGGAATCATAGAAAAAAAATGTGAACTGTTTGACATAATTCTTCAAAGAGATGTCATCTCATGGAATGCAATGATTACAGGATATGCACAAAATGGATTTTGCAAGGACGCTCTCAAAATCTTTGAATTAATTAAGCACTTTGGAACATATCCTAACATTGTAAGCTTTACTTGTATTCTAGGTGCATGCAGCCATGCAGGTTTAGTGGACGAGAGCTGCACGTACTTCAATCACATTTGTAACCCTTATTGCATTACCCCTACAATTGATCATTATGTGTGCATGGTTGATCTACTTTCTCGTGCTGGCTATCTTGAAGACACCCTAAACTTTATCATTGAGATACCTGTTAAATCTGTGCTAGTTGTAAGGATGTGTTTTCTTGGTGCCTATAGATCACATATGAATATAGGCTTAGGAGTATTTACAGCAACACTGCTTTTTGTTTTGGATCCTAAAAATGCTGCACAACTTATGTTCTTCTCTCAAACATCTATCTAGAAGTGGGCAGGTGTGGTGAGGTAAGGAAGATAGAGGAATTAAAAAAATCCCCAGATGCAGTTGGATTGAAGGGCATAAAATGGTACATGCTTTTTGTGTAGGAGACATATCACATCCATAGACAAAGGAGACCTATGCAAAGTTGGAGAAATTTGCTGGGAAGATGAAGGCGGCAAGGTATTTTCCAGATTCAAGAATTTACTTAATGATGTGGAAGGATGGGGAAAAGAATTATTTCTCTGCCACCATGGTGAAAAGTTGGCAATTACATTTGGTTTGTTAAACATGCCCCATGGAACAACTATTAGAGTTGTTAAGAACCTTCAAGTATGTGTTGATTGCC
Source organism: Cunninghamia lanceolata (assembly GCA_027924645.1). Classification (NCBI taxonomy): domain Eukaryota; kingdom Viridiplantae; phylum Streptophyta; class Pinopsida; order Cupressales; family Cupressaceae; genus Cunninghamia; species Cunninghamia lanceolata. The sequence continues at coordinate 444,078 of BSBN01001845.1, read as the reverse complement.
ACACTCCAACAAAATTTATCTCCAAGATTGTCACAAGAGAAATTGTCGTGAGATGTGAACCCTTTCCATCATTTTAAATAGGGACAATGTTCTTGTGGAGATTATTGATGATGCTAAATGAAGAAATCTGAAAAATACCTAGGCTTACACTATAATAATATGTATCGTGTCAGATTTCCAACTGGCAGGTGTAAAGCCCAACTCCTCAACCTTTGCCAACATCATCCTTGCCTGTGCACAAATTGAAGCTTTGGATGAGGATATGGACATCCATCAAAGCATAATTGGAAGTGGATTTTTGTCAGATGTTTAGTTGCAAGTGCCACTTTCGATCATGAAAGCCTTCACAAAGACTTATGCACAAAATTCAATAAAGAAGAATATAATTTATGCACAAATTCTCTTGTGAATGATTTCAAATTGTAATCAATTTCTTTGGAGCTTATAAAGTGTGGATAAGAATTGACATTCCTTGTAGTTTCCTATGCCATTAATTAAAAGGAATCTAGATCTACACATTCATCTTAGATGCATTTGCACAGTTGAAGCCTGTTGTTTTAAATCCTTTACACAAGTTTTCCATGGGTTAACCTATGATAACATGTCTCCTAGCAACATAACAGCAATCCTCTCAAGGGGTTCTTAAATACCACCAATCTAGGTTAATTTATGCTGAGTTGTGTGCATAAAATAGATTACATCCCTCAAAGAAATGTGGTCTCATGGACTACAACGATTGCACAATATGCACAAAATGGATTTGTTGATAAGGCATTAAAAACTTTCAAGTAAATGCAATTGAATATACATATACAGAGAGAGATGTATGTGGAAGCATAGACAAGGCATGTGAACTGTTTGACAAAATCCCTAAAAGAAATGTGGTCTAATAGACTGTAATGATTGCATGATATGCACAAAATAGATTTGTTGAAAAGGCTTTAGAAACTTTCATGCAAATGAAATTGGCAGGTGTAAAGCTAGATTCCACAACCTTTGCCAACATCCTCTCTGCCTGTATCAAAATGGTAAGCTTTGGAACAAGGTATGGACATCCATCAAGGTAGAATAGAAGGCAGATTTTTGTCAGATATTATAGTTGGAAATGCTCTGATAGACATATATGAAAAATGTGGAAGCACAGACAAGGAACACAAATTGTTTGACAGAATGCCTCAAAGAGATGTCATCTCATGGAATGCAATGATTGTAGGATTGCACAAAATGGATTTGTTGAACAGGCTTTAGAAATTTTCAAGCAAATGCAATTGTCAGCTATAAATCCAAATTCTGTAACCTTTGCCAGCATCCTCGCTGCCTATGCCCAAATGGGAGCTTTGGAACAGGGTATGGAAATCCTTCAAAGCATAATGGTAGGGGGATTCTTGTGAGATATTATAGTTTGAAATGCTCTTATAGACATGTATGCAAAATATGTCCATCATAGACCAAAAACGTAAACTGTTTGACAGAATTCCTCAAAGAGATGTCATCTCATAGAATGCAATGATTGCAGGATATGCATAAAATGGATTTTACAAGGACGCTCTCAAAATATTTGAATTAATTAAGCACTCTAGAACATATCCTAACATTGTAAGCTTTGCTTGTATTCTAGGTGCATGCAGCCATGCAGGTTTAGTGGATGAGAGATGTACATACTTCAATCACATTTGTAACCCTTATTGCATTACACCTACAGTTGATCATTATGTGTGCATGGTTGACCTCCTTGCCCGTGCTAGCTATCTTGAAGACACCCTAAACTTTATCTTTCTTTCTAAATCCCCAAATTTGTCCTATTCCCGCTCACATTGAAGACCTGTGAGTGGGAATAGGGCTAACATTTTTTCTTTCTAAAATCGGCCGGATAAAGCCATATTGCTAACTTCATTTTTTTTTTCAAACAAAATAGACCTTTATATTAAGGTTACTCATAAGATAAATAATTATTGAAAAACAATTGTGCATTCCTTAATGACATGTAAGAGAATTTAATCAACTGCTACTTAAAAACTCTTTGATGTTTCTGTCTAATGCAGGTTATTAGATTAATAGTGAAAAAGAACATACATGGACCAAGCAATTTGTGGCACTTAAGGTTATGTAATAGAATTTACAATTGATAGTTAAATTGTATAACAAATTTTTTTATGATCTTTACTAACGTTTATTAGAATTGTTGCATGTTTGACATCATTGGAATGACATATTAGCTGTAACTTTTTTGAAATTTTATTATGGTATGTGCACTTTGATATGATGTAATATGATTATGGTTTCGTTTCATATGTTGTAATATTAGATATATAATAGAAAAATAAATCATTGCATGAAATAAATAATAACTTTTCATTTTAAATATTTTTTTTTGCAGAACACAGGTCTTCCAGAAGATCAAGATGATCCTCATGACATAGATCCAAAATATATTGGTTCTGGTACAAATCACATGGTAGAGGATGATGATGACGCAGATACAAAAGACACCAAGACTGATGACGATGATGATCACAATGGTGATGATGATGATGAGGCAGTTGCTGGTAGTAGCCAATGACATTCATGATCATATAGACTACATCATGGATCATTGTTGATATATCGTTATGATGCCTCTTTTCATGGTTACTATCATATGTATTATTTTCACGGCCTACAGTACCATATTATTGAGTTGTATCATTTTGACATGTATCATTTTGACTTATATCATTTGGACATGTATCATCTTGACTTGTATCATTTTGAGTTACATAATTTATCATTTTTACATATATCATTTGTACATGTATCATTTTGACTTATGTCGACTGTTGGACATGTACCATTTTGACATGTTATTGATCTACTGGTATATTTGAATTTCACTTGTTTTAGTTATATATGATGATGATCTTATCAGTATTGACTTGTCAATTTATATATATTGAAAGTGGTTGATGATTTTTGGATGGATATTTATTACGTATGATGATTTTAATTTACTGCTTAAGATGGATGTTGTCAAATTCAATTAAATTATAGATATTTGACTCACTTGTTTTAATTATAGATGATGATCATGTTATAATAATTATCTTGTTATTTTATATATACTGGATATTGTTGTAGATTTATTTTGATGGAGATTTAATAAGTATAATGATGTTGTTAATTTGTATGGATGTCCATTTCCCTAAAAATTCTAAATATAAATGTTATCCTATAGAATATTTCAAATGCTTTAGGGGTCTTCAGGTGGATGGAGCGCAGATTAGTGAGTTAGAGAGTATTCTGTTAAACATGTCTGTGATCTTGTCTCGCAAAGAGGATAGAATAAGATGGAGTTGCTAAAAAGCTGGGGAGTATTAGGTTAAGCTAGGATATAAGGTGAAAGATGGGGTGGTTAGAAAGCAAGATTGGCCCACTCACCTTTTTTGGAACAAAGACGCAAAAATGGAAGCAAAGCTAGATGCAACAAGAGACGTTATATCATAAGCAAAATTGGAAGCAAATCTGGAAGCAAAACTAGAAGCAAAATTGGAAGCAAACCTAGAAGCAAAACTGGAAACAAAATTGGAAGCAACACAAGAAGCAAAACCAGAAGCAAAATCGGAAGCAACAAAGGACGCCATAATGGAAGAAAAACTTGGTGTCAATTAGGAAGCCAAAAAAGAAGCTATTTTCAATGCCATACCAGAAGCAAAATATGAAGCATGATTGGGAGCAAAACTAGAAGCAAAAATGGGAGTAGACATGGAAGCAAAACTAGAAGCCAAATTGGGCACTAATTTAGGCACTATTCCAGCACTAAAGGAGGCGCTATTGCTTGCGCTACTTTTCTAGTGTAAAATTTGATGCAAAATCTGGGGCCAAAGAGAACATCCAGTTTGACACTGAGTTTTGCGCCGGTAGAAGTGTCCAATTCCTAAACTCAAATGCACTAAATTCTGGCACTATTTTAGGCACTAATTGCATGTTTTGTTATAGTGATAACAGGAGATATCCCCTCTGTATAATGCACAAGAAGAGAAACAAAGGGTTTCTCCTCTGCACAACACAAATACACAGTAGGATGAGTAGCAAATTGGAGAGGATGCACAAAATACAGAGGATAATCAACAAGAGAAAGAGCTACAAAGACAAGATAGTTAAGACACATCCTCCTTTGCATCTCCCATTCAATCTATCAAAGATTTTTTGGTGCAACAGAAACAAATTCAACCTGTCATAACACCCCAACTACTACAATTGCCAGTAGTAGGAGGATAGGTCAATTTATCAGGGGTATCACCTATCCAAAAACTACAACTTGGTGACATCTTCCACTCCACAACGAGGGAAGAAATTTTGCAACAACATATAGAAGGTAGTGAAATACTAAAAGAGGTGGTAAACCTAATTCAAAATGAGACGTTGGAGGCACAAAGGGACCCAACCCTACCTCTTACACAATAGTTGAAACAACTGATGCAAACTTCAACGCACATTCTACCTATCTAGAGAACAAGGCAGAAGAACATATCAAATAAATGTGGTAAGGCACATACCAAAATAGAAGACACAAATAAGAAATATCTAGTATGGTATGGGGGAAGCAAAGTTATTGTATCAATTTTGTCTACAGTGGCCTACCACTACTAAAAATATTAAGGATCAAATAGATGCACTAGAAGCATAGATTACACAAGTAGCTACTACATATGATCCTATACAAGATACTAATGGAGCAATAAGGGCACAAGTAGAGTCATTACACACTTAGCTCCAGCAGTTCCAAGATCAGAGGGAACAAATAAAAACACAAATTAATCAATTAAGGGAAGTAGTAAGCCTGAGATTGGAATCCCTGACTGGCATTTTCTCAGGGGCTAAACAGACTATCCAGAAGATGCAAATGCCCACTACATTAGGAGATACAGAAGACACATATATACAATTAGATAGAAAAATCCAAATTTTGATATTAGCCAAAAAGCAATGGGATGCAACTTTGGCTCAACTCAGAGTAATCTACAAGAATATCCTACCTTCAAACTAATCAGAGTATGTCTTGAGGACAAGGCACAATTTTAAAAGGGGGAATGATGTTGGTGGAAGATAGAGCGAGCACCAAATCCTACCACAGGTAGTATGCGGAGAACAAAGTTGAAATACAAAGAGGTATTTTAGGAAAAGACACACCTCTATGTGATAAAAATATGATAATAAGAATATGAATGTAATGTAATAGTAGAAGAATGATATATAAGGGTAAGGATATGTAAAAGGGCAAAGACTAAGACCTGCCATTATGAATGTGTAATTACCCATTGAGTATATAAATATATATAAATGAGATATAAGGGTTCTAATATGTTTATGTGTAACTTATGAATGTTTGTATGTGACTTATGTAGTACTGGCTATTACCATTCCTTAATGTTTGTCTAGAATTCTCTCATTGTATGACTGGGGTATAAACTAACTTTAGAGATTTGACTGAAGACCAGATCTCCGAACTGGTTCCTTCCCATTTCTTGCTAACAAAAGTAAACATTTGAAACTTGTTTTTCTCCCTTGCCTAGTTAGAATATTGGCATTGCCTTTTCCCATGACTGACACTCTATTATCATTGCCCAAAGTAACATTTGATTTTAATGACTTGTCCAAAACAGAGAACATTTCTAAATTGTCTGTCATGTAATTTCTACATTTTGAATCTAGAAACCAAACATATTTTGGATTTTCTTGAGCAATATTGCGTGCCAAAAACATACTAATCTGATCTTGATTTTCTTTAGAAAGGTTTGCACTTTGCTTGTTGAAATAAAATTATATTTTTCTACATTCGTTTACATAATGGTGATTCTGTTTATAGTGATGACATTGAACTTGAGATTTGTCATACCTTTGACCATAAGATTGATTGTGACTTGGGATTTGGTGGTTGCCTCTTCCATTGGAATTTGTTGGATTGGTTCTTCCACCTCTTGATGAATTTCTTCCTCTACCTTTGAAGTTAAATCTCCCTCTCTCTCTACCTGTACCATTACTGACAGAAACTTGTGACTTGAAGGCATGCTCCAAAGAAGAACTAGAAGAGTGACTCAACCTAGATGATCATGACAAATTAAAGATATATGAAGCTCATCTACATAAAACTGTGAAAGATTTTTTGTCTCTTCTATAGCCACAACAATAGACTCAAACTTTGTGGGTAGGCTCCTATAATCTTTTCTACTATTCTCTTGTCTTCAAGAGTCTCACCATAAGATCTGATTTGATTAACTAAGCCAATAATTTGTGTAAAAAATGAATCTATAGATTCAAAATCTTTCATAAACATAGTTTCAAAATCTCTTCTTAACATTTGCAACTTTGCAATTTTTACCTTAACCTTTCCTTGATATGCAATTTGGAGGATGTCCCATGCTTGCTTTGATTTTGTTACCGTTGTAACCCTTGGGAAAATACTTTCATGCATTGCTTGAAAGATGTAGAAGAGAGCCTTGGAACCATTTTTCTGTTATCCTTGAGCACATCCTTCTTTTCTTGAGATAATGCATTGTATGTTGTTGCATCTATATGTTTAGAAAATCCATTCTCCATAAGCTCCCATTTATCTTGAGAATTAAACAAATCCTTCATTGTGATTGACCAATACTCATAATTCATGCCAATAACCTGAGGAATTTGAGAATTTGTGAGACTTATGCCAAAAGAAGATGCCTTTGTTTGCTTTGATACCAGATATAGGAAACAAGACAATAGAACCTTACAAAGATCAACTAAGAGAGTCGATGCTCACAAAAATTTTAGATAGAAAAATATATCATTTTAAAAAAAAATAATAATATTTCTCTCATGTCATAATAAACTGTTTACATCCAAAAATATAATATTCTTTTAACAACAAGCTTTTAAAAAGACATTTAACTTTAAAAATAACTTTTACATGAAAGCTTAAAATAGTTTTTTTTAATATTGCTAATCATTTACAAATAATCTACATAATATCCTTTTAACAACAAATTTAAAAAAAAAAAAAAACTTTTAATGAAAAAATATAATATTCTTTTAACAACAAACTTTAAAAAAAGACTTTTTACTTTAAAAATAACTTTTACATGAAAACTTAAAATAGTTTTTTTTTTTATATTGCTAATCATTTACAAATAATCTACATAATATTCTTTTAACAACAAGCTTTTAAAAAAAACTTTTACATAAAAACTTAAAATAGTTTTTTTTATATTGCTAATCGTTTACAAATAATCTACTCAACTAAGCATCGGCATGAGACCAATACAAGTTCCTTTTGAAAAACCACACTAGAAGCTAATTATGGAAGACCAAGAGTCACAACTTTAGATGTCCCTTTGCGATTCCAACTTCGATCTCCAAAATAAGAACTAAATGCTTTAACCAATTAAGCTCAATCCCTTAAAGAAAAACTTAAAATAACTTTAAAAAAATTAAAAACATAAAAATAAACTAAATAAAGAAGGATAATTAAAAAATAAAAATACTAAAAATACTAGAAGATAAGGTTTTTTTAACCAACGTGGATTAGGCTTATCTATCATCCAACAAGGATTGGGATTAGATATTCCAACATTTATCGCATATGTTAATATACTCCATTAAAAAATTATCCCATATGTTAATATATTCCATTAAAAAATTACTTTATACAAATTTTAGAGTGTGATACGATTCTATCCATTTTTTAAATATAATATATTTTTTACACAAAATATTTAGTGTTGTGGCTCCACACTCCTCACTTCCCATTCCCCACTCCACTGCCACTCTGCCCCTCATTTACTACTATATTTTGCACGTCCCAATCTGGATTGAGTGCCGGGATGCCTCCATCCAATCCTTCTGACGTTCATGCAACTGCTCATCTTCCTCTTCATATGTTTTCATGTCAATCTGGTTACAAATAGTACTTCAAGCATTAGTATGATATGCGTCAAAGGGCTCTGAATCTTACCTAATTCTTCACATCTCTTGAAAATCTCTCAATTTTTTGCAAAATGTTTCTCAGAAATTACTCTGCCCCCAACCCAAAATTGAGTCCTCTCGTCTGCATTTCATAGACAAGTGTGAGGCATAGAGACCACTATTCTATGCTGCCCACTCTCTCTTCTTCTCGCATGTTAAAAACAGCTTTCTCACATTTTCATTCGGCAGTTCCCCACATGAGAAAGCCACAAGAATGCCATTGCAAGCTTACAGAGGCATATTATGAAGAGATTTTGGAGGCAAATCCTAGCAGTCCTCTCCTGCTCAAGAACTATGGCATGTTTTTACATGAGGTAAGCAGGCAGGATTCTCAGAAGAATGATTTTTCTTTAAAACATTTACTTGCATGGAGATAGTTGATATCTCTCATTCTTACTGCTAATTGAAGGCAAGTAGTGTTTGATGGTGATGTTAAGTGAAAATGGACATTAGCGAGGCAGAGGAATTCTATGCAAGGGCCATACTGGCCGGGCCCACAGATGGAGAAGTGCTGTCACTTTATGCCCAACTCATATGGGAAACTCAGAAAGATGGAGGCAGAGCCCAAGCTTATTTTGAACAAGCAGTAGAGGCTGCCCCTCATGACTGGTACCCAATTGCCCACTTTCTTTAAGATCTTAAATCCTGATTTTCTTGGCTAATTTAGGGCTGGGCTTATCTAACACACTCTAAGCTTTGACTGCTTAGGTGGGGGCCGCCTAACCCGACCTTTCCACGAACGCTCGCATTAACCAGAGTCAACAGCCCAGTTTTTATAGTTGCCGGAAGTTTGGTGGATGCCGGTAAATTGTGGATGCCCGAAATATGATTGTTGCAGCGTTCAGAGGACATGGGTGTCCTCACGAGGCAGTCCCATTGTTTCACCATATGCAACAAATAGTTTCATGTCTTCTTCCATGGGTTGGAATACCACCAGTCGATCTCCTGCCTGAACCTCCAATGCCAACAATTGAAAGGAAGGCTCGCGATAGAGTGGGGAACAGAAACTCCAATCCGATCCGTTTACATTTGCAAGCGTACTCTCAGCGTGCTCCAAAATAGGAGCTTTGAAGCAGGGAATAAACTCATAAAGTATAGAGGAATTTTGTCATATTTTGTTGTTGGAAATGCTCTGGTAGGGTTTGGCGTTTTAATCCCACATTCGCTCCATGTCTTGTTCGTGGTGAATAAAGAAATTATTAATAAGCCAACCCACACGCTACTTGTTTTTATCTTATCAACTCACGGTTGTAGAGTAGTCAAATATGAGAAAATATAATTTCTTTATTAGAAGTCTAAACTTGAAATTTTAATTATTATTTTTTTATAATATTTAAATTTTTAATGTCTTATAATGATTATGGTGATATTTCATAATAATTATTATTAAATTTAATATATTTAATAATGTAATTATATTATTTTGTTACTTATTGTAAATTTTATAATATTTATTAAAATTTTAATGTTTTATAAGGATTATATTTAAAATTTTAATCTCTTATAAGGATTATGGTGATATTTAATAATAATTATTAAGTAATAAATTTAATAATATAATTATATTATTTTGTAAGATAAATGGTGTCGATTATGATTTATTTATTTAGGAAAAAAGGGGATTAATATTGAATTAAATGTGATATTTAGCTCAAAATTCAATGACACAAATATGATGTGGGAGACATATCGATTTGGTGTTGGAATTTTAAGGTTTGATTGGGTAAATGCCTCAAAATGTGTAATCTAAATCTACTATGTTTTGGTTCAGATCTATGTTTATGAAAGTGAACTAGTTCATTGACCTAAACTTGTACCTATATGAATGAATTAGTAGAAATTTGATGCTTGGAATTCAATGTCCTTGATCTTATAATGTATGAATCTCAATAAGGACTTGTAGTGTTTAGAAACACTTTTACGGAATTTGTTGAACTATAAGGACCATGTTCTCCTGAAGCAAACCCCTAGGCAAACTGATTCAATGAATTCAAAACAATGATCATAGATGTATGACGATATATGTTATGACAAAATATTGCTACATTGCTCTTAATGTAAATGCTTTTTTGATAACTCCTAAATGTCCTAACATTCTTTGATAACTTTAAATGAATGAGAGAATATCTTTAAATACAACAACATAACACACAAATCAACACAAACATGTGCTAGGTTAACTCACAATAGCTAATGTGAGGGAGTTGACAAGAATTCATTTGAATTTAAATTTTAAAAGTTCAAGGTTCAAAACTACAACTATGGAAATGACCCAGGGCAAGCTTTCTCAAGTAGATATAATTCTAGGAGCATTGAGAAGAAAACTAAATAGCTACACATTTGGATTTGGTTCTTTAAAAATGAGTAACAAATTTAATTTCTAAGCGAATTATCTATTATCTTTGATCATTTGTCCACTAAATAGACATCCTTGCTAGCTTGACATGGTGGAAAAAAGTGGGATTCCATCAATTGCAAGTCAAAAACTATACTAACCCCCTTTTTCTAGTCAGAGCTCCAATAATCCATCTTCAAGTTGCACGCAAGATTAAAGTTAGAATTACATCAAAGGTCAAGTTTGTAGCAAAATATTGAGTTTTGGTTGTAAATTAAACCCAGATTGATGAACTCAACTAGAGAAAAGGAAAGATCATTATTCTAATTTTGATCCATACATATGACTATTACAAAGTTTCTCAAATATGGAGATGTACCATGATTTTAGTGGCTTCATCCACTTCACATTCATTCTTCATTCATAGAGTTAAGCGATCTACCCTCCTATTTATTTCTATTTATAGGGAATTATACAATGTTTAAAATTGTTTATGATCTAATCTATTTCACCCATCCACTCTTTAGTTTAGGTTAAGTGTACTTATGTTTATGTATTTTACTGATTAACCTAGACTAACCATAAGGGATTGTGTTTTCCTGTCTTCATTTTGGTGAACCCCATTGATCCTACATAACCTAGTTTACCTATATAAGAATTTATAGTTTTTTAGATCTACATTATTTTTCATTACATCTTATTTTTGTATTTGAACTATTTGAGTGCTTTTCCATGTGATTCACTGATAGATCTTTTAACTTAGGGTTTGGTGCTTCTTTCCATAATCCTATCCTTCATGCACCCTACCCACTCTAGCTAGGTGATATATGGCATCCACTTTTAGTACTAGCTTATAAGGGGAAATGTGGAAATTTTAGCCTTTTAGTGGGTGATTACACCTTGAAATCTAGTATGTTCATCCTTCCATTCAATAGCTATGATGTGGTTCTTGGTGTATAATTGCTATGCACACTATTATTTCATGTTATATTAACTTAGACTAATCCTAGGGATTGTTCTTTTCCCTTCATATTTATGGTGAACTCGATTGATCCTACACAACCTTATCTTCACTTTAGGGCTTCTAGTTCATATTTTATAGATCTCATATTATCATTTGAAATTTACCTAGGGTTTGATTTTCATATTCTTATACCTTTTGGATTAAGGTTGGAGTACACATTGTGATATGTCTTTTAACCCATGCTCTCACCTTATGGTATTCTATTAAGGTTCCTCATATATTACTCCTAGGAGGATATTCATGCATACATTTTATATTTTGATAGGTTCCTACCTTTACTTACATAAAATCCCTCTATCATTGACATGCTCAAGACACATTTTTTATAAGGATAAGGATGTGTTTTCTATGGAAGGTTTGTTCTACCATGTTTCATCTTTCCCATCCCTCGTGGAGTTGATTAGTGTAATCGAGCTATGTTATTAGAAATGTTTAGTTCCTTTTTCCATACATGTCATGATGATCATATGCCTTGTATTAATGATGAGCATATACTAAGAAATGATCTATCATGTAGCTCATCTTTTCATGACATTTATATAACTTGTGATGATATATCTTCTACAGGTCATGTTTTCCCCATGTCTATATTTTCATATAATTCACATGATTTATCTTCTTTTATACATGATGATAAGTATAGTGATGATCATTTTCCTGCATCTCATGTGGAGATTATGGATGATTATGATTTCTCATCTCCACCTATCTATGATGACTATCCTAGTGATGAACCTTATGTTGATTACATTTGTTCTACCACTAGTGATATAGTTGCATATATTAGGCTACAAATGATCTCTCTTGATAAGAGTCCATCTAGCCACATGGTTAACACTTATATGACTTATGCTTCTCCTTGTTTTATATCATCCTAAGCCTAATTTTCATACCATAGCTACTTATAGACATAACCATATGGGGTACGGTTTTAACAATCATACTTGTGATGCCCCTTTATCTTTTGTACTTTATGAGTTTCCTTCTCCACATCTTATTCATGGGTATAGTACACTATATATTACAATTAGATATGGAGATATTAGAGTCAAGTGTGCATTAGTTGACAATATATCTATACAAAACATATATACTATACACTTTCAAGATGTGATCCAAGTTAGTTACTCTATTTTTTTGAAATCTAATACATGTAAACATGAAATGATTTGACAATTTTATGAGAGTCCCTTAGTTTAGGTTGTTTTTACTTCTCTTGTATGACCTCTTTTTTTTAGCACAAAGGATCATTACCTCTTTTCTTGGTTGAATAGCATTTTTGTGATACCGTAGTGGCCTATGGTATCCACACAATTACTTTATATCAATTGTCATCTTGAGGTACTACATGTATCATTTCTTTCTTAAATTCCCTTCTTACCTGCTTTTCATGGTAGGTTATTACTTCTTCAATTCTTTTTAACAACTTATTTATTTTTGGATTTGGGTCTTGGAACTTTAAGGTTTTACAAAAAATAGCTTTGGTTATGTCCCAATATCTATCCTCTACCCTTAACTTTTGATGTATATACCATTCTCTTGCAATAGGAGTTAAGATCTAGTTGAATAGTTGAATTCTTAGCCTCTCATATATCTCTCTTATTTTGTCCTAGCTATATCTTCTATTTAATAGGAAAAGGGGGACAATGGGGTTTAATGGATGTGTGGGTTAAATCATCCTTTCACTACAAACATTCAAGGACATATCAACCGAGTTGAATCACACTTTTGCAAGAGGATTCACCTACAGATTAGGCTGTCACTTGGAACGATGTAAAAACTCAGATATTATCCAAGGTTAGTTTTCTTTGTGGAATCCTCATTTCCTTCCAACACTGATGTTCATTGTACTTTCCATTTCTGTCCCATCAAATGCGGGGGACACTGGCACTAGTGCTCGAGTCCAAGGTAGGGTTATTTTTGGGATGCCAGAAGCTCTTTAGATGCTGATTGTCACTATCCAAATTGTTTTTGTTTTTTCAACCTCGGAGGACACTGGCATTGGCGCCCTAGTCCAAGCAATCTTTTTCTTCAGGGATCTAGAATTTGCACACTGTCTCACTATTCCCTACAACTCCACTCCATCAATATGCGAAACTTGTAATCTGCAATCACAAGGAGAGTGGTTGGGGGTTGTGATGTTAGGTTGTAGATTTGTAATAAACACCTTCTGAACATCCTCATCCTTCATCTGATATTTGAATTTGTTCATAAAGGGCTTGATATCGACTAATAAACTCAGTTAACTTCTCTTTCGGACCTTGCTTGCAATGAAATAAATCAATCAGTGAAACTTGAGGTCTAATGTTTAATTGAAAATGTTGTAAAAATTGATCAACAAGCTATGAAAAAGAGTATTGAATTTGGAGGTAAAGAGCAAAACCATTCTAAAGTGGTATCTTTGATAGATCACAGGAAAAGTTTTGCTAACAAGTCCTGTTCAAAGTAGAAATAATGTAGCTTTGGGACAACTGAATGCATTGTGTATATCATCACTCCAAAGCCCACAACTTTACTCTTATTTATTTCTACTTCTATATTTTTTGGCATAATTTCCTAGTTTATTATAGTAATATTAGGTTGGTCTTTAACTTCTTCCTCTTCCATGACCACCTCTGTTGTTGTTATGATAACCTCTTCTTCCATATCCTTGACAATAATCACTATTATAGCTTGTGGAAGGTTCCTTATTTTATATTTGTGGTACCACATGGTTTACATGATTGATTTATCTTTGGTTTCTCCTCCATTGTGGTTCCTAGTGATCATGTGTTGTATATCCATTCAATGCACTTGTGATCAATCCTTGTGCCCTGCCCATGCCTCTATTTATGGAGGATTCCTCTCTATTCAATCCTCTAACCATTGGAAATTGTAACTATCTTCTTCAAGTAACATGGGCCAATCATTTGTTTCATGCATATATCCCATTGTTGACATATACCATATTAGAAACTTATTGATCTTTCAATGACCTTTTTCAAATTATATAGATATTCATTCCTTATGTGTTCCTCCCTAGTGTAGTGGGTACACTCGATATTGTTCCTTCTACATAAAGGAGAGGTCACACTCTTCTCGCCCTTTGCTAGAATTTTAACTTTAATTTTTCTAATTCTAAATTTAGTTTTTTAATTTCTTCATTTCCATAGGAGTCATTTTCCATCCTCTAGTATTGGGATTCCATTTTGGTAGGTAACTCTACTATAGAATATCCTCCAAGGAGTAATATATAAGAGGAATCATAATATAGAATGCCCTAATGTGAGAGCATGGGTTAAAAGATATATCACAATGTATACTCCAACCTTAATCCAAAAAGTATAAGAATATGAAAATCAAACCCTAGGTAAATTTCAAATGATAATATGAGATCTATAAAATATGAACTAGAAGCCCTAATGTGAAGATAAGGTTGTGTAGGATCAATTGAGTTCACCATAAATATGAAGGGAAAAGAACAATCCCCAGGGTTAGTCTAAGTTAATATAACATGAAATAACAGTGTGCATAGCAATTATACACCAAGAACCACATCATAGCTATCGAGTGGAAGGATGAACATATTAGATTTTAAGGTGTAATCACCCACTAAAAGGACAAAATTTCCACATTTTCCCTTATAAGCTAGTACTAAAAATGGATGTCATATATCACCTAGCTAGAGTGGGTATGGTGCATGAAGGATAGGATTGTGGAAAGAAGCATCAAACCCTAAGTTAAAAGATCTATCAATGAATCAGATGGAAAAACACTCAGATAGTTCAAATACAAAAATAAGATGTAATGAAAAATAATGTAGATCTAAAAAATGATAAATCCTTATATAGGTAAACTAGGTTATGTAGGATCAATGGGGTTCACCAAAATGAAGAGGGGAAAACACAATCCCTTATGGTTAGTCTAGGATAATTAGTAAAATGCATAAACATAAGCACACTTAACCTAAACTAAAGAATGGATGGGTGAAATAGATTAGATCATAAACAATTTTAAACATTGTATAATTCCCTATAAATAGAAATAAATAGGAGGGTAGATCGCTTAGCTTTATGAATGAAGAATGAATGTGAAGTGGATGAAGACACTAAAATCATGGTACATCTCCATATCTAAGAAACTTTGTAATAGTCATATGTATGGATCAAAATTAGAATAGTGATCTCTCCTTTTCTCTAGTTGAGTTCATCAATCTGGGTTTAATTTACAACCAAAACTCAATATTTTGCTACAAACTTGACCTTTGATGTAATTCTAACTTTAATCTTGCGTGCAACTTGAAGATGGATTATTGGAGCTCTGACTAGAAAAAGGGGGTTAGTATAGTTTGTGACTTGTAATTGATGGAATCCCACTATTTTCCACCATGTCAAGCTAGCAAGGATGTCTATTTATTGGACAAATGATCAAAGATAATAGATAATTCGCTTAGAAATTAAAATTGTTACTCATTTTCAAAGCACCAAATCCAAATGTGTAGCTATCTAGTACTCTTCTCAATGCTCCTAGAATTATATCTACTTGAGCAAACTTGACCTGGGTCATTTCCATAGTTGTAGTTTTGAACCTTGAACTTTTAAAATTTAAATTTAAATGAATTCTTGTCAACTCCCTCACATTAGCCATTGTGAGTTAACCTAGCACATGTTTGTGTTGATTTGTGTGTTATGTTGTTGTATTTAAAGATATTCTCTCATTCATTTAAAGTTATCAAAGAATGTTAGGACATTTAGGAGTTATCAAAAAAAGCATTTACATTAAGAGCAATGTAGCAATATTTTTATCATAACACATATCATCATACATCTATGATCATTGTTCTGAATTCATTGAATCAGTTTGCCTAGGGGTTTGCTTGAGGAGAACATGGTCCTTATAGTTCAACAAATTCCCTAAAGGTGTTTCTAAACACTACAAGTCCTTATTGAGATTCAGACATTATAAGATCAAGGACATTGAATTCCAAGCATCAAATTTCTACCAATTCATTCATATAGGTACAAGTTTAGGTCAATGCACTAGTTCACTTTCATAAACATAGATCTGAACCAAAACATAGTAGATTTCGATTACACATTTTGAGGCATTTACCCAATCAAACCTTAAGATTCCAACACCAAATCGATCTCCGACATCATATTTGTGTCATTGAATTTTGAGCTAAATATCACATTTAATTCAATATTAATCCCCTTTTTTCCTAAATAAATAAATCATAGTCGACACCATTTATCTTACAAAATAATATAATTATATTATTAAATTTATTACTTAATAATTATTATTAAATATCACCATAATCCTTATAAGACATTAAAATTTTAAATATAATCCTTATAAAACATCAAAAATTTAATAAATATTACAAAATTTACAATAAGTAACAAAATAATATAATTACATTATTAAATATACTAAATTTAATAATAATAATTATGAAATATCACCATAAACATTATAAGACATTAAAAATTTAAATATTATAAAAAAATAATAATTAAAATTTCAAGTTTTGAACTTCTCATATAAAGAAATTATATTTTCTAATATTTGACTACTCTACAACCTTGAGTTCATAAGATAAAAACAAGTAGCATGTGGATTGGCTTATTAATCGTCTCTTTATTCACCGCAAACAATGCATGGAGCGAATGTGGGATTAAAATGCCAAACCCTACCAGAGCATTTCCAACAACAAAATCTGACAAAATTCCTCTATACTTTATGCGTTATTCCCTGCTTCAAAGCTCCTATTTTGGAGCACGCTGAGAGTATGCTTGCAAATGTAAACGGATCGGATTGGAGTTTCTGTTCCCCACTCTATCGCGAGTCTTCCTTTCAATTGTTGGCATTGGAGGTTCAGACAGGAGATCAACTGGTGGTATTCCAACCGATGGAGGAAGACATGAAACTATTTGTTGCATACGGTGAAACAATGGGACTACCTCGTGAGGACACCCATGTCCTCTGAATGCTGCAACAATCATATTCCGGGCATCCACAATTTACCGGCATCCTCCAAACTTCCGGCGAATGTAAAAACTGGGCTGTTGACTCTGGTTAACACGAGTGTTCATGGAAAGGACGGATTAGGCAGGCCCCACCTAAGTAGTCAAAGCTTAGAGTGTGTTAGATAAGCCCAGCCCTAATTTAGCAACTTATAATTGACAATGACTGATGTTGGCAGCTATGTAATTGCCTCCTATGCCAATTTTCTATGGAAGTCTGGGGAGAGTGATGGTGGTGTATAGAAACCACTTTTGCCAATAGATACAAGCTAGAGCCCCTCATAAGACTTGCCTAAAGTGACTAGCTCTTATACGGGATGGTGGACATCCACTTCAAGCTCTTACACTATCCAGTTATTTGAGCTCTTTTAGTAAACTTGAGCTCTTTTAGTGAATGCCTTCTCTATAACTCCAATCCATAAAACTTTGTTTCTTATCATTAGTACTTGTCATGGCACGAACTCTTGTAATCAATATGCAAAACTCTTCTCAACTATCAACCAATCACTTTATTTTATTTTGGTCATGATTATAGTTTGCAAAGTTTGGGAAGAAATATGATTGGCTATTGGAGTTTAGCCTCTTATTGTTGCCTTCACGTGAATCTATGCAACCATTAAATGCTTCAATAAATATAGCCCGTACCTAAAATCAAATCATTAAATCAATATAGTCCATACCTATCAAAATGACCCATACCCAAAATAAAATGAATGTCTTACAAATAAAGTAATATTTATTGCAATTGTTGAATCATCCTCATCTGTAGGTAAATTTTTTAAAATGACCCATACCCAAAATAAAATCAATGTCTTTCAAGTAAAGTAATGTTTATTGCAATTGTTAACTCATCTTGATGTGTAGGTGATTTTTTTTCATTAACATAATTTGTAATGTTGATAAAAAAATTTGATTGGTTATTCAATATATCTTGTAGCCTTCATGAATATAAACATTACAAAGCACAATAAATATGGTCCATTTTGAAAATAAAATCAAACAGTCTCATTGTCTTGTAAGCCATCAAATAATCATAAATGATAAGAAACAATGAATATGCTCCATTCTGAAAGTCAAATCAATGTAAAAGAAGGCATTAAATATTCATAAATCAATTTGATCTATACAAGAAACATATCATAGAATTGGTGTAGTAGACACTTTGGCTATCGTGAATTAGGCCTTTCATGTGTTGGAAAATTATGTATTCACATGCAAATAGCTTGACAATGTACTGCTTATGATTCTACAATCTAGACGTGCCATTGCCTAGGTGATTTTTTCTACCTTCATTATACTTTTATTCCAATCTTGTTTGTTTTCCAACTATTGGCTCTATGTTATTCTAAATAATCTCTCACAATAAGGTATGGGCTTCTGTTGTTAAATAATTTGTTGGGTTGTGATTTTAAATTTATTTTTTTACATCTGACAAAAATTGGGCCTAACTATGCTTTATGTCTAGATCCATACCCATTTGGGAAGCCCATTTTGGCGAAGGCGAAGTCAGTGCTGGCAAATGTTGTAAAATTTTGCTTTACACATCACAATTACAATTGCAAATTTAATATCTATTCAAAATGCCCCTCCCTTTATGATTTGAGGTATATGCATACTGTATTTGAAAGCACATTTATTTGTGGATTAGATTGAGTGAAACCTTTTACATATAAGAGGCATTCCAATCAAGAGTCTTCAGATTATTAAGATTGCTAAGCTAATTTTGGCTCGTTTTTTAATTTTGCTCATACAAATTTGGTTTAGTGTAGGTAATTCCATATCCTTCAGTCATCAATTTTGTGCACATCCTGTACTCATAACCTCAATCAATTTCATGCCCAATTGTCAATGGTCTTCTACAATCCATTCTGCAATGTAATTCCTTCCACAGGCCTATGATATGGAGATCCATTAAGGCCATATCTATTCATAATCACATGTCTGATTCTATGTAGACTTATAGTAAAGGTTAAAGCCAAACACCAAATATATTGGACAACCGGCTAGATAAAGGCAAAATTATTCATCCAACTCCATGAAATCCCCCACCCTCTCAACCAAAGAATAAGAACTTTAATAGTTGCACATGGTATGGAACATGTCACACTAAGTCTACACACCTCACAAGCCCTGCTCCTCCACATGTCAAAGTGAAGACCTCTAACTATCTTGTTACTTTCAACTTTCCTTTTCTCTACTTTTCCATCTTTCAAAACTCATTTTTTAATTTTTTTACACATAATGATGATGTGCTAAATGTTATGACCTTATCTACCTTTATGTTGAAACAATTGGTGCCCAGTAAGGCATGGATCAATTATTTGTGTGTAGGACTTAGTGGTCCAATGATTCACGTCCAAATCATCTGCAAGGAACAAGCGTAACAAAGTAAAAAAAAATTGAAATTTCTTAGACGAACCTATATGAACAAATTGTAATGTCAGAAAATGTCCCCTTGGGGGCCTTTTTCTCATAAGGTTTAGCTCCTGGGTCTTTTATATGCATTTAGGACACTTGCATCATATTTTGACATCCCGATGAAATGATCCCTAGGTTTCATGACAAATGGGACCTTGGGGGATCCCTTGAACTTAACCCTGACCAAAATAAGGGGGGAGGACTTGGGCGCCCACGCCCTAGTCCTGCCCTATTTTGGGTTAGTCCCAAATTTTTAGTGTCAGCTTGTGACCGTTATTTGGGTCCTATGCTAACACGGTAAGTTTGAATTACGAAATTCTTGGCGGGAGTGTTTGTAGTTGCATATAAAAGCATGCTTAGGCATTCATTTGTAAACTAGATGGAAAATTCATGAGCATTGACATTCTAAAGATGATTCAAGACATTCATTGTGTAGCAAGAGTAGATTTGTTTTGTCTATGTGTTTGTATTTGTAGATTTGAGCAATCATCCCCTCATGGCATGAAGAGCTTCTTCTTTCCATGAGATCTTCACTACAAGGTGACATCATTTGTGTTTTTGAGCATTTATCATTTGGTTTTTGCCTCTGCCTCCAAGGGCATGCACTCCCTATCTGACAAGGGTGTTCGGAAGACTTGAATGTCTCTCCAGGGCTTGACTGAGGCAAGCCTCTAAAAACCACAACCCCCTCCCAAAGTTTTCATGATTGCAGGTTACAGGTTGAAGATACAAGAAAAGTGGAGTTGTAGGAGGGCATTATAGAGTGTCAGATTTGCAAATCAGAGTTGAAAACAACACCCTGGACTTGGGCACCTGCTCTTTAGTCCTCCAGATTCTATGACGAGAAAATCTCTATGACAACAGGAACAGGTTGCAGACTGAGCTTCTAGATCTTGAATAAACCTAGGCCTTGGACTTGGGCACCTGCTCATTAGTCCCCGACTGTTCCACTTCTGAACCCTGAAAACAGGTGCATAATTATTTGTTATTTTACATCTTTTTGTAGTAATATTTTCTGATATTCATCTATTTGCTGTCATATTTGCATAATTAGGGTTTTAATGTATAATTGAGCATAAGTGAGCATAGTTGACAATCAAATAATGCAAATCCAAGTTTCCCTACATCTCATAGTGACCTAGGGTATGATAGTACATTGCAACTCGACCCTAGGTCCTTGAATGAAAGGGTGAAAGGAGGATATGCACACCAAACTACCAAAAACCAACTATCCAAATTCCATCTTTTACACAAATGTGGAGATTTTGAAGCCCAACACTAGATAAACCAAGATATTGATTAAAACCATAGATGATACATGATAAAAGTTAAGTGAGGAAATAAAGATAGGTGGTTCAAAAATAAGGAAGTCAAATATGGTGGTTATGTAATAATAAAACTTTCAAGGCAAGTAAAAAAACATCAATATGGTGAAACTTGGAGATCCTAATCATGTTATTCTCAAATAAAGTGGAATACTCATTGTTTTATTGATCTTCTACCTCTAAATCATAACGGTGAGGATTGTTATGCCCATGTTGCTTTGATCTATTCTCTTCATCACTGTGCAAACACATATTTTGTTGGCCCCTACCAACCGCAACCATATGTTAAAATACACAGGACAAATGAGAGGGGGGGTGAATTAGTTGTGTATTAAAACCTTAAACCCTTAAAGCAATTTCAATCATAAACCTCTTAATATGCATTAGCATATAATGTTAACATATGAAGCATCAATGTAAACACATTTAAACGCATAAGAACACCAGATTTATGTGGAAAACCCAATAAGGGAAAAACCACGGTGAGGATTAGCTCACATATATATGAATAACAACACCAAAAATCAATAGACTCACTGCCAAGGGCTCAGTGCCCAAAAGAGAGAAGAAAGAAGAAGACTGTATAGAGAGATTCACTATCTCAAAGCAACAGGAGAGATCCACCACTGCCACTCCTTGCCATCCGCAACCTTTGGCTCACTACCTCCAGCAACTTTTGGCACACTAAAATGTAGACACCTTCTATTCACTGCATTCTGGAGTCATAAGAATTTAAGTTCACACACAACTCACTTCCCTTAATTCACATTCACATTCTCTTCTCTACCTTGCTCCAATCAACTTCATCTTGCATTTATACCATCTACAAGAAAGACCTATCTCAATTAGGTCAATCCTAATGAGGTGTGTGCACCTCAAACATGCAACACCAATTAGGTCGGCACTAAACGCTTCTGCGGTGGAAAGAAGTGTAAGTGGACCATGTCAAGGGTTAACTAGGACTCAAATATGTATCACCAAGCTATTCATCACATCCACAATCCATGAGGTACCTCTGCAAATGGTGCTAGTAAGTCAAGTCGGCCAAACCTGAGCTAATGACCATATCCACACTTCTCCAAGTCCAAAAACATTATGCAGACCAGAGAGAGACACTCCAAAGAATTCACACACCTTCCCAGAATACTCATCATCAACATAAACTTCTACAACACTGTTGCAACCGTCTGAATCAGAGAATGTCTTCATTATGCACAAGCATATCTTCAATTAGGAAGAAATGCGAAGCATAACACTGAGAGTACCTCTATCACACTACACACCTTTTTATCAAATTTTATCAAAAGCACTTGGAAACCAAGTGAACCATCTGCTAGTAGTTGACATCAATGACAACACCAACAAGTTTCCAACAATTTCCCCTTTGTCATTGATGGCAACACTAGCTTTTGGAAAAACCATCAAGACCTAAAGCAATCAATCAGCAGCTCTGCAACTAGTAGTACTCCCCCTGATAGAAATAACTTTTACTCTTCACACACCTCTCTGCACAATGGTTTTTCAATCACTTCAACTCACTCCCCCTTTGACATCAATGACAAAGGGAAACAACTCCAACACCAGCAAGTATGTGCTCTATCTCCACTGCTCTCACTTTTTCTACACTCTCCCCCTTAAGGTCATAGGATATGCTCCATTTGATTACACCAACCAATAGTATCACTACCTACTCCTCCTGAGAGGTAGTCTTCAACATCAATCCAGGACCAAAAGTGTGTCTTGAAATGCTTCCTGGATAGATGCACACACTTATGCATCTAGTTAAGAGGAGGGGCAATAACCCCTAACTTTTGTTAGAGATATTCAAAAGTATTCTTAGGGAGAGCCTTTGTAAAGATGCTTGCAACTTGATCCTTGGTAGGCACATACTCCAACTTCACCTCATTCTCTGCAACCTTTTCTCTTAGGAAGTGATACCGGATTGACATATGCTTTCTCCTTGAATGCATCACTGGATTCTTTGAAATGTTGATAGCACTTGTGTTGGAATAAGGTGCCATTAACCTTGTAAATTCCAATATTGTATTTTATTCCATTTATTATTTGTTATTTGTAATTACCCATAAGGGAATGAGGTAGT
Organism: Cunninghamia lanceolata; assembly: GCA_027924645.1. Lineage (NCBI taxonomy): Eukaryota > Viridiplantae > Streptophyta > Pinopsida > Cupressales > Cupressaceae > Cunninghamia > Cunninghamia lanceolata. The sequence goes on along the minus strand of BSBN01001845.1, from coordinate 420,893 downwards.
CTCATTAACAGTTGTAATTTCGGAGTTACCAGCGGCAGTTACGAAGTGACATTTATGGTTGGCAAATGTAAATAACTCAAAGTAAATGAGGATAGGTATGCTCCCTTGAGGAATATACTATTTTTGGCATGTATGACAACTGTATTTTATTCCATTTATTATTTGTTATTTGTAATTACCCATAAGGGAATGAGGTAGTCTCATTAATAGTTGTAATTTCAGAGTTACCGACGGCAGTTACGAAGTGACATTTATGGTTGGCAAATGTAAATAACTCAAAGTAAATGAGGATAGGTATGCTCCCTTGAGGAATATACTATTTTTGGCATGTATGACAACTGTCATAATGCTTGGTGAGTAAATCTATGACAACTGCAAGTTGTCATAAGATTCTGAGATTCTATGACGCATATGACGGATATGTTAGTTGTATATTTTCTATATTTAGCCCAAGATTTCTATCTTGGAAAGATACTCTTTTGTGGAATCTATGATGGTTATGACGCATCATAAGATGCTGTAAGAGGCCAGATTTAGTCTTGGGCCTCCAACCTTTGCATGGCTATTTTTGGACAAGTGGATGCTTGTAAGATGGTAATTAATGTTTACAGGTTGGAGAATCTTAGGAGAGAGAAGGTGAACGCCTAAAATGAGTTAGAAAATGTTTCTATAAGTTTTTGGCATGTATTAGTTGCTGTAATACAGATTTTAGGTACTTGGGTGCTGCCGGAATGCTGTCAGATTGAGGACTGGTGGAGAGAGTTTAAGTGTTGTATTGTAAATCATTTTCAGATTAATACAAACATTGGGCCTCTTTTTCGTGTGGAGTTTTTTACTCAAAAGGGTTTTCTTCACATTAAACATTGTGTTATGTGTTCATATTTCTAATTTTGCATTTCTGTGAAGCATAGTTTTGTTTCTGTGTTACAATCTCCATTAATAACACACAGTTAAAGATTGCAGAAATTTATATTAAATCAGCTTTCCATTGAAGTAGTGTTGCTTTCATTTCTAACATTTGGTATTAGAGCCTAGCCAGCTTTGACTCTTGGGTGGTAGTGTGGAAGCTGTACCTGCAGTGGGAGATTTGGTTGTGTTTGTTTTGCAGATCTTGTGTTGTTATTATGGTTGCATCCACCATTGCATCAACCTCTTGATTGGACATTGAGAAGTTTAACGGAATGGGGTATGAGTTGTGGAAGCTGAAAATGGAAGATTTGTTGGAAGAAAGAAACCAATGGTTGGCTGTTCAAAAAGAGAAGAAACCCGATGATGTCTCTCAAGATGAGTGGGATAGACTGGATAAAAAGGCACGGGGAACAATCCGGTTGTGTCTTTCAGACTCTGTCCTATTGAATGTTGCAAAGGAAGAGACTGCATACAAGTTGTGGAAATGGTTGGGTGAGATCTATCAAGCCAAGAGTATGGTAAATAAACTTTATTTAAAAAGAAAATTATTTTCCATGAAAATGCGAGAAGGTGAATAAGTTGCAGAGCATTTAAATTCTTTTAATTTATTGGTGAGTCAGCTTGATTCAGTAGATGTTGAAGTTAGTGAGGAAGATAAATGTATCTTACTTCTTTGTTCTTTACCTGAGTCTTGGGAGAATGTTATCCTTGCTATCACTACTAACCTTGCGGATTTGAAGTTGGATTCTCTTGTTTCAGTGCTACTGTCACAAGAATTGAGGAAGAAGAGTTCAGATAGTTCAGGGGATACTCTCAGTGTCAAGGGAAGGTCTAAGGAAAGAGGACCTAAAGGAGATCAAAAAGGGGCTAAGGACAAGTCCAAGGGCTGGTCTAAGACTCCTAGTAAAAAGAACAGAGTTAAGTGTTGGAACTGCGGTAAAAGGGGACATGTGAAGGAGTGCAGAAACCCTAAGAAACAATGGGAGAGTACTTCAGATAAGTCCTCAAATGTAGGTGAAGAAGTTTTACTTTTTGCATGTAATCTTGTTTCTGATGAAAATTGGTTGGTTGACTCAGGATGCTCATTTCATATGACCCCGCACAAGGAATGGTTCTCCACATATGAATAATACGATGGAGATAATATCTACCTTGGTGACAACTCTACATATCCGATTGTTGGGAAAGGAAAGGTATTGTTGTGTTTCAGTGATGGGAGGATTAAAACCCTCCCTGGTGTTTTGGATGTTCTGGATTAGCTAGAAATCTGATTTCAGTTTCGAAGTTGAATGATTTGGGAATGCATGTGAGATTTGACAAGCATGGCTGCAGATTGGTGAGAGGGAACTTGGTGGTAGTGAAAGGGAAGAGATTTGGAAGTCTGTTCAAGCTTGAAGCCACTATAGTTTATAATGCCTCCTATGTATTTGAGGCTAATACTGAAAATGCATGTATGTTGTGGCACCGTAGATTGGGCCACACAAGCAATAATGTATTAAAAACTATTAAGAATAAAAATTTGTTGGATGGTTTCTCCTATTCTGATGAGCACTTTGATTTCTGTGAGCATTGTGTGTTTGGTAAACAAAATAGAAAATCATTTCCTTCAGGAAGCAATAGAGAAAAAGAGAAGTTAGAAATTATTCATACGGATGTGTTTGGACCTGTGGATAATAAATCTATCAGAAAATTTTGTTATTTTGTAACCTTCATTGATGATGTATCCAGATTTACATGGATTTATTTTATGAAGCATAAATCTAAAGTTTTCACTAATTAAGGAATTCAAAGTCTTAGTAGAGAACCAATTAGGTTTAAAGATAAAAATATTAAGATCTGACAATGGAGGGGAATATTGTTCTAAGGAATTTGATGAGTTTTGCAAGCATGCAAGTATAATCAGACAAAAGACAACTCCGTATACACCACAACAGAATGGTGTTGCAGGAAGGATGAACCGAACAATTATGGAAAGGGCCAGAAGTATGATTAGTGATTCATAGTTGGATAAATGCTTTTGGGTAGAGGTTGTGTGTACTGCTTTCTACTTGATAAATAGATCTCCTTGTAAGGCTCTTGATTCAACACCTTATGAAGTGTGGATAGGTAAAAACCCTTTTGTTTCACATTTAAGGGTTTTTGGTTGTGAGGCTTTTGTTCATGTGCTTAAGGAAAAGTGATCTAAGTTGGATCCAAAGGCTGAAAAGTGTACATTCATTGGATATGGTGATAATGTCAAAGGTTATAAGCTTTGGAATCCACTAACCTGCAAGATTATCTTTTCTAGAGATGTTATTTTTGGGGAACCTAGAGCTATTTCTGAACCTGAGCAGCCCAAAGAAAAAGATGAAAAGGTAAATAAGGTGCACTTTGATTTATAGCAGCAAGATGCACCTTAGGAAGAACATAATGATGGATTGGGGGGTGAAGAAGAAGAAGAAGATTCGAGTAGTTCTGATGAAGATGAGTCTGTTGTTACAGAAGAAGTTGTTGCAGATGATCATATAGAAGAACGAGTAGAGTCTCTTACTCCACCCTTGAGGAGATCCACAAGACAACAGAATCCAGTTGATAGGTATAGCCCACCAGATTTCCATTGTGTATATGCTTTATTGAGTACTAACGATGAACCTAGATCCTATAGGGAAGCTATTTCTGTAAATGATAGTGAGTCTTGGCAGTTAGCCATGCAGGAGGAGATGATGGCTTTAGACTCTTGTAACACCTGGGATCTTGTTCATTTTCCCAAAGGAAGAAAGGCCATAAGATGTAAGTGGGTCTTCAAGAAGAAGTTTGGAGTAGACAGGTCATTGGAGAAGTACAAGGCTAGAATGGTAGCCAAGGGCTACTCCTAGAGAGAGGGAGTTGATTTTGGTGAGATATTCTCTCCTATTGCTAAATTGACTTCTATTAGATTTCTCTTAATCATTGCTGTAGCTTATGATTGGGAGATTGAGCAAATGCATGTTAAAACTGCATTCTTGCATGGAGATCTTGAAGAAGAAATTTATATGCAACAACCTATAGGTTTTGAGGTAAAAGGAAAAGAACATTGGGTTTGCAGGTTAAAGAGGTCTCTTTATGGTCTAAAACAGTCCCCCAGAATGTGGTATCAAAAGTTTTATTCATTTGTTTTAAAATTGGGTTTTGTTAGAAGCAAGGAGGATCATTGTGTTTACATTCATTGTGTTGATGATTCTATACTGGTTATTGCTTTGTATGTTGATGACATGTTTTTCAACAATACTAAGGGTATGGTCAGTGACCTTAAAGCCCAACTTTCAGGTGCATTTGAGATGAAGGATCTTGGTACTACAAGGTATATTTTGGGAATGGAGATCATGAGGGATAGAGTTAACAGAAAGCTTTGGTTGTCACAAAGTAAGTATGTGAATACTATTGTGCAGAGGTTTAGTTTGCAGGACTGTAACCCAGTTAGAGTTCCTTTACCCATTGGTACTAAGCTTTCATTAGATATGTGTCCAAAGACTAAGGATGATCTTGAGGATGTGTCTAATGTGCCATATGCTAGTGCTATAGGGAGTTTGATGTATGCAATGGTTTGCCAGATATTGCCCAAGCAGTGGGAGTTTTGAGTAGATTTATGTCTAACCCTGGTAGACAACATTGGAACTATGCGAAGAAGGTGTTTAAATATCTCACAGGTAGTCCTGATCATTGTTTGGTTTATTCTGGTACTGATAGTGCGGATAAATCTTTGGACATACAGGGTTTTGTTGATGCAGATTGGGCAGGTGACTTAGATAGTCGAAGGTCCACTAGTGGCTATGTGTTTACTTTGTTTGGAGGTGCAGTGAGTTGGATGAGTAAGAGGCATCCCACAGTTTCTTTGTCCACCATAGAAGCAGAGTATATGGCTACTACTCATGTCTCTAAGGAGGCAGTTTGGTTGAGGAGACTGTGTATAGGTATTAGTTTTGATTGCAGGATCATTCAGATTGGTTGTGATAGCCAGAGTGCTATCTATTTGGCCAATAATCCCATGTATCAAGCTCGGACTAAGCATGTTGATGTTCAATATCACTTTGTTCAAGAATTGGTTACAAATGGAGAGATTGAGCTAAAGAAGATAGACACTTAGGAAAATGTTGTAGATTCATTGACCAAGCATGTGAGCACAAAGAAGTTTGTATGGTGCAGAGAGGCCACGGGCCTTGTTTCTAGTGCCTGATTATTTTTCATTTGTTTTCCTATGGGTTGATTTACAATGTATAATGTCAAGTGGGAGAATGTTGGAATAAGGTGCCATTAACCTTGTAAATTCCAATATTGTATTTTATTCTATTTATTATTTGTTATTTGTAATTACCCATAAGGGAATGAGGTAGTCTCATTGGCAGTTGTAATTTCAGAGTTACCGGTGGCAGTTACGGAGTGACATTTACGGTTGGAAAATGTAAATAACTCAAAGTAAATGAGGATAGCCATGCTCCCTTGAGGAATATACTATTTTTGGCATGTATGACAACTGTCATAATGTTTAGTGAGTAAATCTATGACAGTTGCAAGTTGTCATAAGAATTTGAGATTCTATGACACATATGACGAATATGTTAGTTGTATATTTGCTATATTTAGCCCAAGGTTTCTATCTTGGAAAGATACTCTTTTGTGGAATCTATGATGGTTATGACACGTCATAAGATGCTGTAAGAGGCCAGATTTAGTCTTGGGCCTCCAACCTTTGCATGACTATTTTTGGACAAGTGTAAGATGGTAATTAATGTTTACAGGTTGGAGAATCTTAGGAGAGAGAAGGTGAATGCCTAAATGAGTTAGAAAATGTTTCTATAAGTATTTTCCATGTATTAGTTGTTGCAATATAGATTTTAGGTACTTGGGTGCTACCAGAATGCTGTCAGATTGAAGGCTGGTGGAGAGAGTTTAAGTGTTGTATTGTAAATCATTTTTAGATTAATATAAACATTGGGCCTCTTTCCTATGTGGAGTTTTTTACCTGAAAGGGTTTTATCCACGTTAAACATTATGTTATGTGTTCATATTTCTGATTTTACATTTCTGTGAAGCATAGTTTTGTTTCTGTGTTACAATCTCCATTAATAACACACAATTAAAGATTGCAAAAATTTATATTGAATCAGATTTCCATTGAAGTAGTGTTGCTTTCATTTCTAACAACTTGTATTGTCACATAGGATAGGAATAGGTTCATCATATGACACTTTGATAGCCTTCAATGTTGGCTTGATCCATAACACCTGTGTGCGGCAAGATGCTGTTGCAATATATTCTGCCTCTGTAGTAGATAATGATACCGAGTCTTGCTTCTTACTTAACCATGAGACAAGTTTGCTTCCCAGAAAGAAAGCACCACCACTTGTACATCCTACCCAATCTACATCTATATATGCACTCAAGGAGAAATCAATATCCTTGGGATACCATAGGCCAAACTCTAGAGTACCTTTCAGGTATCTGAATATCCTCTTTACTGCTGAAACATGTGACTCTCTAGGATCAGCTTGGAATCTAGCCATAAGATAGACTACATGCATGATATTCGGTCTAGTAGCAGTCAGGTATAATAGTCCACCAATCATTGATTTGTACTTTCTTTGATCAACCTTAGGAGATTCATCATCTTTGCTTAACTTACAACCAGCAGCCATGGGAGTACATACCAATTTGGAGTCTTCCATTCCAAACTTCTTCAACATTTCCTTAGCATACTTTGACTGTGAAATGAAAATACCCTTTTTTGATTGACTGATTTGTAACCCAAGGAAGAAGTTCATTTCCCCACACATTGACATTTCAAATTCGTTCTGCATTTCTTCTGCAAATCTCTTGCACATACCTTCATTTCCTCAAAATATTATATCATCAACATACACTTCCACAATCAAGATTTGATCTTCTTCAACTTTGAAGTATAGATTTCTATTTGTAGTGCCCTTTTTGAATCCTTGCTACAGTAGGTACCTATTCAACCTTGCATACCAAGCTCTAGGAGCCTGTTTGAGTCTATAAAATGCCTTCTTCAATCTACAGACCATATTTGGATCATTTGATAACTAAAATCCTTCTAGTTGCTCAATGTATACCTCTTCTTCCAACTATCCATTCAGGAATGTAGATTTCACATCCATCTGATAAAATTTGAAGTCTTTATGAGTTGTAAAGGCCAAGAACAATCTAATGGCCTCTAGTCTTACCACTGGAGCAAATGTTTCTTCATAATCTATTCCTTCCACTTGTGAGTAGCCTTTACACACAAGCCTAGCCTTATTTCTAACTACTTCTCCATTCTCATTCAATTTATTCTAGAAGACCCATTTAGTTCCTATCACAATTTTGTTTGTTGGTTTTGAGATAACTTTCTAACTTTGATTCTTCTCAATCTGCATCAATTCTTCTTCCATAGCCTTGATCCAGTGCTCATGTTTGCTTTCTTTAGTCACTATTTTGGGTTCTATTTGAGACAATAATCACAAATTTACATGTTCATCTACCATAGAAATACTTCTCCTTGTTAAGACACCTTTGTTCTTATCTCCAGTGATCTGATTTTTAGAATGATTCTTCTACACATACTTAGGGGTCTTAGGAATCTTTTTAGAAACATCTTCTTCATCAACTTGCTTCTCCTTTTCCTTTTCTTCCTCTCTTTCTTCTTCTTCTTTGCAAGGGGTTTCATCAGATTCATATCCTTCTAATATCATTGAACTTTGACATGGTTCTTCATCTACTTTGACATTTGCACTTTCCTGTAATTTCTTCAGTCTCTTGTTGTAGCACCTGTAAGCCTTGCTCTTTGTAGAATATCCAAGGAAAATTCCTTCATCTGATCTAGTACAAACTTTCCCAAGTTTTCTTCATCTCTCCTGATATAGCACTTGCTTCGAAACACTATAAAATACTTTACAGTAGGAATTCTTCCATATCATAGTTCATATGGAGTCTTTGAACTATTGACCCTTGCTTGTACTCTATTTTATATGTAGACTGCAATGTGAATGGCTTCTCTCCAATAGATATTTGGTAGATTCGATTCTTTCATCATTGTCCTTGCTACTTCTTGAACTATCCTATGCTTCCTTTCCACAACTCTATTTTGCTAAGGAGTCCTAGGGGTTGTCAAATGCCTTTTTATTCCATGATCTTCACAAAAGTAGTTAAACTCATTGGAGGTGAACTCACAACCTCTCTCAGACCTCAAACACTTGATTTTAAAATCAATTTCATTTTCAACCATGACCTTGAATGATTTGAACCTAATTAGAGCTTCTGATTTTTCTTTGAGAAAAGTTACCCAAGTTATTCTAGAGTAATCATCAATCAACAACATGAAATACCTATCACCTTGAAAGCTTCCTACTCTTGTAGGTCCGCACAAATCTGTATGCACCAATTCTAGAGGTTCGGTGGTAGAATACTCTTTGATCTTGAAGTTCTTCCTTGTTTGCTTCCCAATCTAACATTCCTTGTAGGTTGCATTGATAGACTTTGTAATTCTTGGCAGATCCCTCACAACTTGAGTAGAGCTGATCCTCGATAGAATGTCAAAACTAATGTGACACATTCTTCTATGCCATAGCCAACTTTCATTAACTTGAGTCATGAAACACATACCATTAGCACCTTTGACCTTATATATATTTCATTTTGTCCTTGTCCTTGTAGCAATCAGAGTTCTGGAATTTTCCTTTCTAATTTCACAACCACCATCTTAAAATACAAGGTTATATCCTTTGCTACACATTTGTCCTACACTTAGAAAATTATGTTGAAGACCCTTGACATAGAGAACATCATCTGTATTGTACTTTCCATCAAAACTAATTGAACCTTTTCCACATATCTTGGCAGATGCATCATCTCCAAACTTAACAAAACCTCCATCAAACTTCTCAAACTTATTCTTATCACCTATCATATGATTTGAACACCCTATCAATTAACCATAGGTTCTCCTCTTCTCTTGCATGAAAAGAAGTTACCAAAGCTCCTGTGATAGTATGCTTTGTTTCTAGAGCAATTTCCTTCATACCCCTTTCAGAATTAGTTTCATCATTCAAAGCCATGAACAAGCATTCATTACTTTCATCAACCGTATAGTCAGACTCATCATCAGATATGCTCTCATCTTCTTTAACATAATAACTTCTCTTGAATGAATTTCCTCTGTTATCCTTGTTCTTGTCATTTGAAATTTTGATTGGACATTTTGAAGCATAATGACCTATCTTTCCACAGTTAAATCATTTGAAAGGTAACTTACCTCTGTATTTTCCAAAGCCCTTTTTCAATTTTCTTACAAAATTTGCTTCCACTTCATCAAAGTCATCATAATATGATTCAACATTCTTTTCTATCTTGCTAGCCTTAAAAGCAATTTCTTTCCTTGAATCATCTTGACCAAATTCTCTTATCTCAAAAGTAGTTAGAGTACCAAATATTTGATCCTTAGAATACTTATCCAAATTTTGAGTTTTTTCAATAGCAGAAACTTTAGAACTATAATATTTTGGAAGAGTTCTTAGTACCTTCTTTACCACTTCACTTTCCTCCAGCTTTCCACCAAGACCATTGATGGAGTTGACAACTTCATCCACTCTCTGCATGTAACTTGCAATATTTTTATCTTCTGACATCTTTAGGGTTTCAAACTTGGTCTTCAAAATCTACATCTTTGCTTGCTTGACCTTGTCATCTCCTTCATAGGTACTTGCCAGCTTCTTCCAGATCTCATGAGCAGTTTTGTAACTCATCACCTTCACTAATTCAGAGTTAGAGAGACTGTTCAGAAGAGCACTCCTTGCCTTGCCATTATTCTCATATTCTTTAATCTCATCTTCATCCTTTTGACCATTAGGAGGTATAGTATACTCTTTGTCAACTATCTTCCATACGCCATATCCTAGTGAGACAAGAAAGCTTTTCATCCTGGTCTTCCAAAAAGAAAAAATTGTTCCATCAAACACTGGAACCTCCATATCTTTCCTATGCACCATCTGAATCATATCTTTGCTTACAAAATTTGCTTCCACTTCATCAAATTCATCTGAATTTGATTCAACATTCTTTTCTATCTTGCTAGCCTTAAAGGCAATTTCTTTCCTTGAATCATCTTGACCAAATTCTCTTATCTCAAAAGTAGTTAGAGTACCAAACATTTGATCCCTAGAATACTTATCCAAATTTTGAGCTTTTTCAATAGCAAAAAGTTTAGCACTATAGGATTTTGGAAGAGTTCTTAGTACCTTCTTTACCACTTCACTTTCCTCCAGCTTTCCACCAAGACCATTGATAGAGTTGACAACTTCATCCACTCTCTACATGTAACTTGGAATATTTTCATCTTTTGACATCTTTAGGGTTTCAAATTTGGTCTTCAAAATCTACATCTTTGCTTGCTTGACCTTGTCATCTCCTTCATAGGTACTTTCCAGCTTCTTCCAGATCTCATGAGCAGTTTTGTAACTCATCACCTTCACTAATTCAAAGTTAGAGAGACTTTTCAGAAGAGCACTCCTTGCCTTGCCATTGTTCTCATATTCTTTAATCTCATCTTCATCCTTTCGACCATTAGGAGGTATAGTATACTCTTTGTCAACTATCTTCCATACACCATATCCTAGTGAGACAAGAAAGCTTTCCATCCTCGTCTTCCAAAAAGCAAAATTTGTTCCATCAAACACTGGAACCTCCATATCTTTCTTGTGCACCATCTGGATCTATCCCAAGTAGTTAAGCTTCTTAGGGAATTTAGCTCTGATACCAATTGTTAGAATGCATAGGACAACTGAGAGGGGGGTGAATAATATGTGTATTAAAACCTTAAACCCTCAAAGAAATTTCAATCATAAACCTCTTAATATGCATTAGCAGAATGTTAACATATGAAGCATTAATGCAAACACATCCAAACACATAAGAACACCAGATTTACATGGAAAACCCAATAAGAGAAAAACCACAGCGAGGATTAGCTCACATATATATGAATACCAACACCAAAAATCAATAGGCTCATTGCCAAGGGCTCACTGCCCAGAAGAAAGACTCATTTCCAAAGAAAGGCTCACTGCCCAAAAGAGAGAAGAAAGAAGAAGACTATTATAGAGAGATTTACGATATCAAAGAAATAGAAGAGATCCACCACTGCTACTCCTTACCATCCACAACCTTTGGATCACTGCCTCCAGCAACTTCTGGCACACTAAAATGTAGACACCTTCTACTCACTGCATTCCGGAGTCATAATCATTTAAGTTCACACACAACTCACTGCCCTTGATTCACATTCACATTCTCTTCTCTAACGTGCTCCACTCAACTTCATCTTGCATCTATACCATCAACAACCAAGACCTATCTCCATTAGGTCAGTCCTAATGAGGCATGTGCACCTTAAACGTACAACACCAATTACATCAGCACTAAACATTTTCGTGATGGAAAGAAGTGTAAGTGGACCATGTCAAGGGTTAACTAGGACTCAAATATGTATCACCAAGCTATTCATCACATCCACAATCCACAAGGTACCTCTGCAAATGGCGCTAGTAAGCCAAGTTGGCCAAACCTAAGATAATGACCATACCCATGCTTCTCCAAGTCCAAAAACATCATGCAGACTATAGAGAGATAGTCCAAAGCATTAACACACCTTCCCAGAATACTCATCATCAACATAAACTTCTACAAAACTGCCGCAACCGTCTGAATTAAATAATGTCTTCACTATACACGTCAAGGCACATTGTTACTAATCATCAACACAAGAACTAAACTTGCAGAGCATCCCAACATAGGAAACTTCAAAGGAAGGTAGATATAGATAATATATAATCACTCTCCCAGATCCGCAAGACAAGAAAGCTCAATGTGGAGAAATGTGGAGCATTCTCATTTCTCCTAGACACCCTCCTTCACAGTCAGATATTTTGTCAACCACATCTTCTACTTCCACATGATCTAGAACTTGAAACTCTAGATATAACACCTCTAAACACCTCTGATCAATACTTCCAAACTGCACAAGCATATCTTCAGTTAGGAAGAAATGCGAAGCATAACACTAAGAGTACCTCTGTCACACTACACAACTTTTTATCAAATTTTCTCAAAAGCACTTGGAAACCAAGTGAACCATTTGCTGGGAGTAGACATCAATGACAACACCAGCAAGTTTCCAACACCATAGCCACACCTTCTTCTATATTTTCCTATTTAAACTCAAAGTTAATCTTGTGCTTCACAACTCACCAAAACTTCTTCCTGAATGAAAAAACCCAAATTGTTTTCCCCCACCATGACTTCGTTATTAATGTAACAAGCTTCATTCAATTGCCTTTCCAAAGCACATTTCCCACAAATAGACAGGTTCAATAATTATTATTTCACCTTTTATGATACATACAATGATTTACATGTATATGAATACAAAGAATTCTTGCTTGTTAGTAGTCAATTTTCTTTTTTGTTTGCATATAAGTTTGTGTATAATAATTTTCTTTTATAAAGTCATTTGGTGCTACTTTTATTAAATTGACCTATTATATTGCCTATGTATTTCATAGATTCAATGATATGGTGACGATGCAAGTTCAAAAACTTTGCATGGTGCAATCACGGATGGAGAGTCGAGGAGAAGGACTGTCCAACCGTGCAACCTTAGGGTAAACACAACGCGATAAACACAATGAATGCAATAGTAAACTAGAATTTTGATTGTTTCAACTTCACAAATGTTTACAATAGGGCTCATAGGCCTACCGTATGGGTATTACAATCCTCCTTACAATAAGTTATGCGAAAGATATGACAATTGGGCACATACTCCTTTCAGAGATTCTAAAACTATTTTATTTATTAGAACTATGAGAACTATTTCCAAATGAATATAGGAGATGTTTAGAAATCTTTTCCAAGATCTCAGAGTGATTTGTGTCAGCTGCAAGAGGTTCCAAATCCCAATGCTTGATGAAACATTTAGGTCAGTATAATTCCAATGTTGAAGCCTCCAATGTTGGTGAATCATGTTGGGGTTCTGGTTGAAGGTGCCTTTGGTCCCATAATTCCTTGTGATGTGTTTCATTAAGTGTCGCAAGTCACAGGAAGGTGTCACAAACTTAGTATGCTGAACTGAATGTTGAATGCTCTGAACAGTGAATCTTGATGAAGCTTCTGACAATGATAACTTACTGTAGACAATTGCAAATATCTTGAAATTTGGATATGATGTAGATGAGCCATTGTAGAATCTTGATCCTGTATCATGAGCCATGAAGTGATCATGTGGTAAAATGAGTTGCAATCTACTGAGACTGAATTAACTAAAATGCAAGAAATGAAAAGAAATAAAATGTTTTCGGTTGATGCAAGATTGCCTTTCAACCTGGGATGCTCTTGCATTAGACACCTAGGATTTTTTGAAAAATGAGTCCTTCACTTTCTTGGGGCTAGATGAAATCCAATGTGGTCTACCTCAACTTGAGAAATCCATGATGAATCTTCTTCCAGCCTTCCTTTCCACTTAACTAGGTACTCCTTATACTGCTTGTTTCTAGTATTGCGCCCAACTCTGCTATCCAGAATATGTTCTATCTACTCTTGTTGTTGATTCAGTGTCTTATCCTTCAAACAAAATTTTGTAGTGTTGTCACTTGAGTGTCCTTCATGTTACTCATATAGATCTAGAATATTGAAGATTGGTGATATGCCATATGCTTCCGGTAACTCCACTTCATATGCATTTTTTGAGTCAAACTTCTTGAGAATCTTACATGGTCCAAACTTCCTCATCTTCAACTTGTTGTATGTCCCCACTGGAAATCTTTCCTTTCTAAGTTATACCATGACTTCATCTCCAATGGAAAATTCATTGTGTCTCCTTTTCTCATCTTCTTGTCCCTTATACTTGTTGTTCATCTCTTGCAAATGCTTTTGGACTTGAGTGTGTACTATTTCCATGTATCTTGCAAATTCTTCTTCTTCCACACTCCTTTTGTTCTCCATATTGATGTCTCTGAGTTTCACAACTCCTCTAGGTTGTAATCCAGTCACAATTTCAAATGGTGTCTTCACTGTACTTTTGCTCACTGAATTATTATATGCAAACTCTTCTTGTGGTAGAATTACATCTCAATAAGTTGCCCAAACTCCTATTTATCACTTCTATTTGTCCATTTGCATGTGGGTGAAATGATGAACTAAACTTTAGATCTATCTTCATCTTCTTCCACAATGTCCTCCAGAAATATCCTATGAACCTTGTATCTTTGTCTAAAACTATACCTTTTGGTAATCCATGAAACCTCAAAATCTCCCTAAAAAATAGGTTAGCAACATGTACAACATCATTTGTCTTCTTACGAGGAATGAAATGCGCCATCTTTGAAAATATGTCCACTACTACAAATATAGAATCATGTCCCCTTTGTGTTCTTGGTAACTGTAATAAGAAATCCATGCTTATATCTTCCCAAGGTCTTTCCGGTACTATCAAAGGTTTATACAATCTAGTATTTTGACTACTCCCCTTTGCAACTTGATAAATTCTGTAACCCTAAACAAACTTCCTTACATCCTTTATATCTATGGCCAAAACTAATGTTCATTCACCAAAGCTACTATTTTATCAATACCAAAATATCCTGCTAATCCACCACTATGTTTCTCCTTGATCAAATTCTCTCATTGAGCTCTGTAGAATACACAATTGATTCCCTTTGAACACCATATCATCTTGAATGAAGTAATCCAGACACTTGCTTTTGTCTATTACATCCGGTTCTCTACATGCTTTCTAGGATTCCAAAAAATCAAGATCATCCTCATACATGTGCTTGAGTTCTTCAAAATCTAGTACTTCTACCGTCATTTTTGTCAACAAGTTCCTTCTTTTACTCAATGCAACTACAACTTTGTTTGACTTTCCACTCTGGTGTTTCAACACAAATGTATAACTCTGCATGAATTCTACTCATCTCATGTGTTTCTGACTCAACTTACCTTGACTGTTCAAATAGTGCAAAGCTTGATGGTCAGTGTACAACACAAATTATTTTAGCAACAAATAATGTTGCCACTTCTTCAAGGCTTGAATTATGGAATAGAACTCCTAATCATATACTAAATATCTCTTCCTTGCATCATTCAACTTCTCACTGAAATATGCTACTGGTCTCGCTTCCTGGCTTAACATTGTTCCTATTGCATTTCCACTAGCATCACCATTGACCTGAAATACTTTGTCAAAATCTGGTAATGCTAACACTAGTTTCTCTGTCACCTTTTGCTTCAATAATTCAAAACTCCTATGTGCTCCAAAAGTCCACTTAAAATATTTCCGGTCTCCTCTCATTGTCTCTATCATTGGTGTGCATATGGTACTAAAATTTCTAATGAACTTTCTATAGAAACTTACCAATCCATGAAAAGATCTTACCTCTCCAATATTCATAGGTGTCGGCCATTCAAAAACTGATCTTACCTTTTCTAGATCCATCTTCAGTCCTTCCGCAAAAATCACAAATACCAAATATACCAGTTTTGTCTTCATGAAACTACATTTCTTGATATCAACAATTTCTCTTCTCCTAGCCTCTGAAATACTTGTCTGATATGCCACAAATGCTCTTCTTTGGTTCTACTGAAATTAGAATATCATCCATGTAGACAATAACAAACTTGTAATATCCCAACTGGAATATTAAATATCCTAAAATATAATTAAGAAAAAACTCACACAATTTTTTAAAAACTAGAATCAAAAGATATTACATTTGCAATTTCAAGTACAATACATATATTTAGAAGAATGTTCGCTTCACATGCAACTAACAAAATTCCATGAATATCAATTGGTCATATTTCTTATGACTTACAATTTTACCAATATCATTTACAATTTTAAGCAATGTGTTCTTGTTCACAAGTCTTCGGCAGCCAACTGTAGGAGAGAGAGAGCATCACCGTGGTGCTTTTCTTCCAACCACAGACCAATAGTCCCCCACACACCTTCCTTCTAGAAGTGGCCCTTCCCTTCATGAGGGTATTAAATAATGTGAATCAATTGATTCTTATAACATCTGAGAACTAGTGATGTGTCCTAGCTAATACAATCAGGTTTACAACTCTAGTCTAGCTCTAGCTATGTATGACCCAATCTCATTATTCAGCTATCTGGTACACCATGAACCGACAAAGCAAGAAGTGACTTTTACATTACTTTGGCCAAATTTTCATATAAATATATGGTCAGATATTCACTCACTCTTTTCTCAACTTGGAGACAACACTCTTATTTCTTAATTTATATCATATAAATAAAATAATTCTTTTTGACTTGATTATACCATATTGGTCTTAAAGTCATATCTATATCCTTATCTACTAGCCATTTTGACAAGTCTAAGGTGAGAACTTAAGTGACTATAAAACATACATTGAGTCCCCCTTTGCATCCTTGCAATCACTGGTCTATGACATCCTATCATCTACTCAATGACCCATCTACCTAATGTCATGCTGACTCTATTCTTCTACATATGTAGAATTCTAACACTTAAGTCAAAGGATTTTATGATTAAAGACTTTATCTGTCTTAATCTAAGAACATAATCATTCGACTCATAATCTATCGAAGTTTAACTATAAATTCATATACCAATGAATTGAATGCACCTTCTCATATATATCAAAAGATAAAATAATATCAAATAGTCTATAGCATAACTTTCTATTGTCATAGTGAATATATTTCTTAACAATCCTGTGGCTATCCTTAGCCTAAAATGGGATTGAAGGTAATTTCTCTATAAAACTAAATTATATATTTAAATAACTCTAGGATAGCTTCTAAAACAACTTATTCTTCATTATATACTTTCACAAGTATGATCTTCTCTTGGCTGTCTCTCACTTAAGTTGCATTGGATCAATAATAAAGTTTCTTGGCATAATCGTACCTCACTTAAGGATAGTTGGCCTCTTGAAAGGGCTCAGTCGACCTCTCTTATAACTCAGTCAACTTCTTCTTGAGATACAATCAGCCTATTCATATTACACTTGACCAATTAATATCACATTCGACCTAAGAACAATACATTCGGCCTATGATTACCCATATGGCTTAATAATAACATATTCAACCTATTATAAACACATACGGCCTATCATTAACATTTTCGGCCTATTGTCAACACATGGCCTTTCATTAATATATTCGGCCTTCCATACTTAACACTGTTGGTGAATACTTAAACACAGTCGGCCTGTATAAGCACATAGTCAGCTTCTATGAGCACACAGTCAGCTTCCATGAGCACACAGTTGGCTTCTATGAGCACACAGTCAGCTTGTATGCTTTAAAATACTCATAGTCTCTCAGTCACATAGTGGTTTATCATTTAAACACTGTATATCTATGTATACATCACCATTAATCTATAATAGTATACCATAGTTAGACTGTAAATCAAGATCAATCTGTATAAACTTATGTATATATACTTCACAGTTGATAAGAATAATATATAGTCAATCTAGGAAGCATCACGAAGTAACCTTGTTTAGTTTCAAAGGAATTTAGGGCCAATATATCTATTTCTCTATGTAGCCTAACTAGCTTCTTTAACAATGCAGAGGAATATGCATCTATAATGTGGTCGTAAGGCTCTCTTGCATAGAGGTAACAATATATTTAACATCTCTAAGCATATATGATCTATATATGTTAACTTGAGCACAGAGTAAGACCGCTTTCTATACATAAGATAAACACTATTATCTTTACCTCTAATGCTTACTATTCTATATGAACATAAAGTTATCTTGTAGACTTTATCATAGTCTTTAAAGAATGATATACTTACCTGAATGACAGTTCAGACTATGCCTTCTTCAAACCTCTTGTTGTCTCATCCAATCCTAACAGCTACTGAGCTCCCTTAAATTCTCCTCTGTCATCCTTTTACTTTTCGTCTCCCTCCTATTAACACCCTCTCGTACACTTAATAGCTCACAACCGATAATAATGGCATCATCCATAATTCTCTCTTCCACTCCCATGAGCTTATCAAGCAGGGATATGTGGAGAATATGGAGAAAGTGGAGCTACTACTCCTTTCTCCCCACTCTCCAAGCATATAGGGGATTGGATATGAAGGGAAAAAAAGAGACTTAATACCTCCATGACATGATCTTAGCTAACAATAATATTAATTATAATAATATTATTAATAATAACAACAATAATAATAATATTAAACATAACACACTTATCTAATAGATGTCGTTACTACAAACTCTCCAACACTTACCATGCTTAATCGTAAACACAATTATCGATAGAGAATTTTCGCACATCTATTATGATCTTGATGACAAAAGTAAATAGTTTTAGTCAATTTATAAACATCGACTTGACATCCAAAGTCATACACAAAGTTCTACCTAATGACGAAAACAGATTTATCCTTTGTCTTAACAATGACCTCAATAAACAAGAATAACATGATCTCTCTCCTAAATATGTGTGTGTGTTTCAGATGGTATAAGGATCATTAAATTCATGCGATCTCGCATCCTCTCCATGGTGATACTCTCTCTCCGCTTAGAGGGGAAAAACAACATTGTTCCTGCATCCACCTCAGTTACATGACAGTAGTTAGTCTATTTCATTATTTTAACCACATGTTCAATAATGACGTCATAAACAATTATTTGTTGCATATAAATTAATATGAAGCAAAAATGCATTTTCCATTATAAATATAATCATAATATTTTCTCTGACTAACTATTTGTCTTCATGAAAATAATGAAAATAAATACATTAGTTTAAAAAAATGGGGTGTGACATATCTCCCCCCTTAGAGATCATCATCCTTGACGATTATGGACAAGACAAAATAAATACTTCAAACATGTTCTTATACATTATGCTATATCAAAATATGTGGGAATTTGTGATAAATATCATTATAATCCTCCCAGGGAGCATTTTCCTTCGAATACTGGTCCAACTGGACCTTGCATTGGATAACCTCTCTTTTATGTAGGCAGAGCTTGTGTACCTCGAGCACTTTGAGAGGCTCGATAATGACCACTCTTGGGTCCTGTATCTGAAGAGAATTCCAATCAAGTATATGATTAGATCCTGATATATATTTCTTCAAATATGACACATGAAAAACATCATGAAATCTAGCAAGCGCTGGTGGTAGAGCTCTCCTATAAGAAATTGGATTAACCACTTCTAGGAATTCAAAAAGTCCAACATATCTAGGTGCTAGTTTGAAGACTTCCCAAAATTAATTAGGCTCTTAAGCGGTTTGACTCTTAAGAGAACTTTATCTCCTACTAAAAATTGTCGGGGTATTCGCTTGGCATCAACATAACTTTTTTGTCTATCATTTGCTTCTGCTAATATTTTCCTAATCGGCTTTACCTGTTCTTCCATTTCTGAAAGCATTTCTGGCCCAAGGCTAATCCTATCTTCTAGCTTATCCCAGCTTATAGGAGTTCAACACTTCCTACCATACAATGCTTCGAATGGAGCCATTTTTATTGCATAATGATAAGAATTATTATATGTAAATTCAACTAGTGGAAGATACTCTTCCCACTCATACTGCTGATCCATGCAATACACCCTCAACAAATCCTCCAATATTTGATTTAATCTCTCAGTTTGTCCATCCATTTTTGGATGATAGGCTGAAATTATATTCAGTTGTGTTCCCAAAACTGAGAACAAAGTTTGCCAAAACCTTGAAGTTATCCAAGCATCTCTATCCGAAATTATTTTTTCTAAAATTCCATGTAACCTAAAAACTTCTTGCACGAACTTCTTTTCTAAGATGGGCGCTCCATCTATAAGATTACTAGGTATAAAATGAACTACCTTAGAAATTTTATCCACTAATACAAGAATAACATCATGCTTATAGTGGGATATAGGTAATCCTTGGACAAAATCCATACTAATAACCTGCCATTTCCATTCGGGTATGTCATGAGGATACAAAAGTCTTACTGGGTGCTGGTGTTCAACCTTAACTCACTGACACTCTAGGCATCCTACCACAAATATTTCAGTATCATTCTTCATTCCATTCCAAAAATATAAGGGTTTCACATCAGATAACAACTTTGTCACTTTAGGGTGACCTAAATAGGGTGCAGAATGAGCTTCTTTCCACACAATTCTTCTTAACTCTCCTTGATTTGGAACATATATTTAGTTATTGAATCTCAATAACCAATTAGGTTCAAAATAAAATTCATCATACCTTGTATCTTGAGGATTTTTTGTTAGAGCTTTCAAAATTTTCTCATAATATTCATCATCAGTCAAATTTTTCAATAACTGAGCTCTAAAATCAGAGTGCACTGATACTATTGCTAATATGTGCCTACTTCTACTTAAGGAATCAACCACTTGATTTCCCTTACCCTTGATATAGTTAACCTCAAAATCATAGTCAGAAATGAGCTCTAACCATCTTCTTTGTTGGGCATTAAGGTTAGGTTGTGTGAAGATATACTTCAAACCTTGATTATCAGATTTTAGTTCAAATTGTTTTCCCAACAAATAATGCCTCCATACTTGAAGAGCATGCACAATTTCTGCTAATTCCAAATCATGAGGGGCATAATTCTACTCATAAGGTCACAATTTCCTGGACTCATAAGCCACAACTTGGTCTTCTTGCATGAGCACTCCTAACCCTTCTTCTGAAGCATTAGTCACAACAAAAAAATGCCCTTCTGGGTCTGGTACTTTAAGAATTGGTGTTCAAGTCAATTTCCTTTTAAGAAAATCAATTGATTCTTCACACTTGTCAGACCATTCAAATCTCTTTCCCTTTCTCTGTAAGGAAGTCATAGGATGAGAAATTCTAGAAAAGTTCAAAACAAGCTTCCTATAATACCCTGCTAATCCCATAAAACTACACACTTCATGTACGTTTTTAGGAGTAGGCCACTACAAAAATAGCCTTTATCTTCAATGGATCTACATAAATTCTTTTAGCTGATATAATATGACCCAAATACTATAGCTCTTTCTAAAAGAAGGTACATTCAGATAGCTTTCCATAAAGTTTATGCTCCCTGAGTCATTGTAGAACTATCCGCAAGTGCTAATGGTGTTCCTCCTCATTGTGAGAGTAGATTAAAATATCATCTAAAAACACCAGAACAAATTTGTCTAGACAGTCTCTAAAAACATTGATCATCAAATTCATAAATGTTGCTGGGGCGTTAGTCAAACCAAAAGGTAAGACTGTGAACTCATAATGCCCATACCTTGTTTGAAAGGATGTCTTGTGAATATCTTCTTCCTTTAATCTCAATTGATGATAACCTAACCTAAGGTCAATTTTGGAAAATATAGTTGCATCGTGCATTTGATCAAAAAGATCGTCTATGTGCGGTAAATGATACTTGTTCTTGATCATTTCTTTATTAAGCATACGACAATCTATACAAATATGTAGAGTACCATCTTTCTTCTTAACAAAGATCACTGGTGCTCCCCAAGGTGACACACTAGGTCTAATCAGTCCTTTTTGCAACAATTCTGGTAGTTGAGATTTTAACTCCATCAACTCATTAGTAGTCATCGGATAAGGTCCTTTGTACACCAGTTCAGAACCAGGAATAATATCTATTGCAAAGTAAAAAACTCTTTTCGGGAGCAGACCTTAAAGGTCTTCTAGAAACACATCCCAAAAATCATGAAGAAAGGGGTACATTTCAAAAGAATTTTTCTTAGGTTCCTTCTCCTCTTCATCTTTCACCTCCTCGATTTTAACTACAAACATTTGGCATCCTTTCCATTTCACTCTTTTCAATTGTATCGCATAATTTTTTTTGATTTTCATTTCTCGCTGAAAACCTTGGATAATGACAACATTTCTGTCATCATCAAGACACTCTACTATTTTGGAAAGACAATCAACTTTTGCCTTATGTTGAGATGAACATTTCATCCCTAAAATGACATCATAAGATCCTAGAGGTGCTACATATAGGTTAACCTGTGTGGAAAAAGTAGGTAAGGTTAATCCAGCTTCAAACAAGCATTGCTCTACCTAAGCTCTTGATTGATTTGCAAACTCTGCTATCCATGAATTTTCCATGAAACCAACTTTCCTAGACATTTTATCTAGTATCATAGGGTTCACAAAATTTTTGTTTGCTCATGTATCTATAAGAATAGAAATTAGGGTTCCAAAAAGAGTACCTATGGTTTCAATAGGAGTAACCTGATACTTAGCTTGATGAATATCAAGAGCAACATGA
The DNA here is from genome assembly GCA_027924645.1 of Cunninghamia lanceolata. Classification (NCBI taxonomy): domain Eukaryota; kingdom Viridiplantae; phylum Streptophyta; class Pinopsida; order Cupressales; family Cupressaceae; genus Cunninghamia; species Cunninghamia lanceolata. The sequence goes on along the minus strand of BSBN01001845.1, from coordinate 398,681 downwards.
ATCTTTTGCTAAAAATCCATTTGCTATGAATGTAAAGGTTTGCCTCCATAAGAATTCCCTTGACTCTTCATGGGGCACTAGTTAGCATAATGATCTCCTCCACATGTGAACACCCTCCAGGAGGACCTCTCTTACTAGTTGATCAGTTGGTATTATCATCATCATTCCTTTTAGGTTTGACATCCCTGTTTCCATCCCTGGATTCATTTCTATTAAATCTAGAACTTTTACCATGGTTCCTCTCTCTAGATTCTTGATTCCCATTCCTATTTTTGAAGGATGATGACTGGATGACTCTAGCTAAATTTCTTTCGAGATCTTTCTTGATACAAAGAGATAGATTTGAGATTTTTCTCTTGCTTAATGGCTTTCTCAAAAACTTGATCCATGGTTGTAGGTCCATGAACATCCACTTCTTCTCTAATCTGAGCATTCAAGCCCATGATAAACTTCCTTATTCTAAATCTCTCATCCTTCTGATGTTGTGGCACAACTTCAATAATCTAGTGAATTTTTCCTAATATTTAGTGACAGTCATATCTCCTTGACACAAATTTTAAAAATCTATTAATTTTTGGTCAAAGTAAAGTTGGGGCAACCACCTTTTCCTGAATACGACCACAAATTGATCCCAAGTTAAACTCAAGGAACTCAATCCTAATTCCATTTTCTTATTCATCCACCATTTGGATGCTTCTCCAGCTAACTGGTATGCTCCCCATATAGCCTTAGTGATCTTAGAATAATTTCTTATCTCAAAATATTTTTCCATCTCTGTCAACCAAGCCTCAGCTACATCTCCACTCACGGTTGCATCAAACTTAGGAGGTATAAATTTCTTCATATCTTGTGCTAACTTGTTGGTAAGATGATTTTTTGCCTCATTATGCATTTGTGAGTCTTGATTATTTACTCTAGGTTCACCATGGAAACCAGATTCTTCTCTCCTTTCAGAGTATTGTTATTGATTGGTTTCTCCCCCTCTAACTTCTTGTTCTAGGGTTTCCAATCTTCCTTTTGTTTCATTTAAAATTGACAAAACTTGATCTAATTTTTCCATGGGGTTGTTCTCAGGATCTGGGCCATCTGGGTTCCCTCCTAGTTGTTTTCCAAAGTGTCCATAACATTACCACTCCTAATCATTTACATAGAAGTTTATCAAAACATTTAACTTTTTGATATGCTATCATAAAATTACAAGTTCATAAATACAAAAACTCAGAGATTCATCACATAAGCATCTAAAAAGAAAGCCAAAACTTTACTTTATTAACTTTCTAGATCTTTACATCCTTATTCAAATATAAAATTGTTTGTGAAAAGGGAAATACCTACATATCACTTTCTGACAGAGGAAATTCCTCAGGTTCCTCCTCTTTGTCAGAATTGAGTAATACAAACTTAGTAGGTGGATGTACTCATGAGTACTCCTTCAACACCTCTAAACTTGTAACAGGCACATCCTGACCACACCCAAAAGGCATGTCATGATGAGCAGATGGTTTACTAATCTTAACAATAGTAGGGGTTGACAATCTTTTTGCCTCCTCAAGTCATTTCCTCCTTTCTAGACGGATACGTTTAAGTGCCTCAACTAATGTTTCAAAATTAGTGAGCCAAGCTTCCTTTGCATAACTCATTGTATCTTCTATATTTGGTTCAAGAATTGGCTCTTTCTTAATAGTGATCTTAGGCATTTCACTAAGTTTTGATTTCTTGGCTCGCTTTCTTGTCCTTCTATTTCCTGGCATTCTGGTACAAGAACAAATATTTTAGTATTAGCATATCTTTCCAATCTTGTAAAACCTCGCAATGAGCTCCAAGGTCCAAGTGTTGAACCTGGTAGCTTTGATACCATGTGTAACATCCCAACTGGAATATTAAATATCCCAAATCATATTCAAGCAAAAACTCACACAATTTTTTAAAAACTAGAATCAAAAGATATTACATTTGCAATTTCAAGTACAATACATATATTTAGAAGAATGGTCACTTCACATGCAATTAAAAAAATTCCATGAACAACAACTAGTCGTATTTCTTATGACTTACAATTTTACCAATTCATTTACAAAATAAGCAATGTGTTCTTGTTCACAAGTCTTCGACAATCAACTAGAGGAGAGAGAGAAAGCATCATCTTGGTACTTTTCCTCCAACCACAGACCAACAGTCCCCCGCACACCTTCCTTCTGGAAGTGACCCTTCCCTTCACGAGGGTATTGGATAATGAGAATCAACTGATTCTTTACGCCATCTAAGAACTAGTGATGTGTCTTAGCTAATATAATCCGGTTTACAACTCTAGTCTAGCTCTAGCCATGTATGACCCAGTTTGATTGTTTAGCTATCTAGTACACCGTGAACCAACAAAGCAAGCAGTGAATTTTGCATTACTTTGGCCAAAGTTTCATATAAATATATAGTCGTATGTTCACTCACTCTTTTCTTGACTTGGAGACAACACTCTTATTTCTCAATTTATAGATCATATAAATAAAATAATTATTTTTGACTTGATTATACCATATTGGTCTTAAAGTTGTATCCATATCCTTATCTACTAGTCATTTTGACAAGTATAAGGTGAGAACTTAGGTAACTATAAAACATACATTGAGTCCCTCCTTGCATCCTTGCAATCACGGGTCTATTACATCATGTCGTCTACTCAATGACCTGTCTACCTATTCTCATGTTGATGTATTCTTATTCATATGCAGAGTTCTAACACTTAAGTCAAAGGATTTTATGATTAAAGACTCTATTTGTCTTAATCTAAGAACATAATCACTAGACTCATAATTTGTCAAAGTTTAACTATAATTTCATATACCAATGAATTGAATGCACCTTCTCATATATATCAAAAGATAACATAATATCAAATAATCTATAACATAACTTTCTATTGTCATAGTGAATATATCTCTTAACAATCTTCTAGCTATCCTTATCCTAAAATAGGATTGAAGATCATTTCTCTATAAAACTAAATTATATATATTTAAATAACTCTAGAATAGCTTCTAAAACAACTCATTCTTCATTATATACTTTCACAAGTATGACCTTCTCTTGGGTCTTTCTCACTTAAGTTGCATTGGTTCAATTATAAAGTTTCTTGGCACAATCGTACCTCACTTAAGCACAATTGGCCTCTTGAAAAGGCTCAGTCGACCTCTCTTATAACTCATTCGACTTCTACTTGAGACACAATTGACCTATGAATATTACACTCGGCCAATTAATATCACATTCAGCCTAAGAACAATACATTCGGCCTATGATTACACATATGGCTTAATAATAACATATTCAACCTTGTATTGTCAACACATACGACCTATCATTAACATATTCAGCCTATTGTCAACACATATGGCCTTTCATTAATATATTCAGCCTTCCATACTTAACATTGTTAGCCAATACTTAAACACAATCGACCTATATAAGCACACAATCGACTTCTTTGAGCACATAGTCAGCTTTCATGAGCACATAGTCAGCTTCCATGAGCACACAGTCAGCTTCTATGAGCACACAGTCGACTTCTATGCTTTAAAATACTCATAGTCTCTCAGTCACACAGTGGTTTATCATTTAAACACTATATATCTGCATATACATCACCGTTATTTTTAATAGTATACCACAGTTGGTCTGTAAATCAAGATTGATATTTATAAACTTATCTATATATAACACAATTGATAAGAATAATAAATAGTCAATCTAGGACTGAATCACGAAGTAACCTTGTTTATTTTCAAAGGACTTTAGGGCCAATATATCTATTGCTCTACATAGCCTAACCAACTTCTTTAACAATGGAGAGGAATACAAATCTATATTGTAGTCATAAGGCTCTCTTGTATAGAGGTAACAATATATTTAACATCTCTAAGACTATACGATCTATATATGTTAAATAGAACACAGAGTAAGACCACTTGCCATGCATAAGATAAACACTACTATCTTAACCTCTAATGCTTATTGTTCTATATGAACATAAATCTATCTTGTAGACTTTATCATAGTCTTTAAAGAATGATAGACTTACCTGAATGATAGTTTAGACTGTGCCTTCTTCGAACCCTTTGTTGTCTCGTCCACTCCTAATAGCTACCGAGCTCCCTTCTATTCTCCCCTATCATCCTTTTACTCTTTGTCTCCCTCCTATTAACCCCCTCTCACACACTTAATATCTCACAACCAATAATAATGGCATCACCCATAATTCTCGCTTCCACTCCCACAAGCTTATCAAGCAGGGATATGTGGAGAATATGGAGAAAGTGGAGCGACTGCTCCTTTCCCCCCACTCTCCAAGCATATAGGGGATTTAATATGAAGGAATAAAAAAGAGACTTAATACCTCCATGAAATGATCTTAGCTAACAATAATAATAATAATAATAATAATAATAATAATAAAAATGTAACATCAGAAAATGTCCCCTTGGGGGCTTTTCCCTCATAAGGTTTAGCTCCTGGGTCTTTTAGCTGCATTTAGGACATCTTGCATCATATTTTGGCATCCCGATGAAATAAGCCCTAAGTTTCATGAAAAATGGGACCTAGGGGGATCCCTTGAACCTAACCCTGACCAAAATAGGGAGGGAGGAATTGGGCACCCATGCCCTAGTCCTGCCCTATTTTGGGTCAGTCCCAAATTTGGAGTGTCAGCTTATGACCATTATTTGGGTCCTATGCCGACATGATAAGTTTGAATTACGAAATTCTTGGCAGGAGTGTTTGTAGTTGTATATATAAGCATGTTTAGGCATTCATTTGTAAACTAGATGAAAATTTCATGAACATTGACATTTTGAAAGTGATTCAAAGCATTCATTGTGTAGAAAGAGCAGATTTGTGTTGTCTGTGTGTTTTTATTTGCAGATTTGAGCAATCATCTCCTCATGGCATGAAGAGATTCTTCCTTCCATGAGATATTCACTACAAGGTGATATCATTTTTGTTTTCAAGCATTTATCATTTGGTTTTTGCCTCTACCTCCCAAGGGCACCCACTCTCTATCTAACAATGGTGTTCAGAAGACTTGAATGTCTCTCCGAGGCTTGACTGAGGCAAGCCTCTAAACACCACAACCCCCTCCCAAAGTTTTTGTGATTGCAGGTTACAGGTTGAAGATACAGGAAAAGTGGAGTTGCAAGAGGGTATTACAGAGTGTCAGATTTACAGATCAGAGTTGAAAATAGCACCCTAGACTTGGGTGCCTGCTCTTTAGTCCTCCGGATTCCATGATGGAAAAATCTCTGATGCAGCAGGAATAGGTTACAGATCAAGCTTCCAGATCCTGATAAAAACCTAGGCATTGGAATTGGGTGCCCACTCATTAGTCCCCGACTGTTGTGCTTCCAAACCCTGAAAATAGGTGCATAGTTATCTATCATTTTATATCTTTCTGTAGCAACATTTTCTAATATTCATCCATTTGCTTCCGTATTTACATAATTAGGGTTTTGATGTATAATTGAGCATAATTGATAATCAAATCATACAAATCCAAGTTTGCCCACATCTCACAATGACCTAGGGTATGATAGTGCATTGCCACTCAACCCTAGGTCCTTGAATGAAAGGGTGAAAGAAGTATACACAAACAAAACTACCAAAAACCAATCATCCAAATTCCACCCTTTACAAATAATAATAATAATAATAAACATAACACACTTATCTAATAGATGTCGTTACTACGAACTCTCCAACACTTATCGTGCTTAATCATAAACACAATTATTGATGGAGAATTATCGTACATATATTATGATCTTGATGATAAAATTAAACAGGTTTAGTCAATTTATAAACGTTGACTTGACATCCAAAGTCATATACAAAGTTCTACCTAACGACGAAAAAGGATTTATCCTTTGTCTTAACGACAACCTCAATAGACAAGAATAACACGATCTCTCTACTAAATATGTGTGTGTGTGTGTGTTTCGTATGGCATAAGGATCGTTGCATTAACATGATCTAGCATCCTTTCCATGGTGATACTCTCTCTCCACTTATCAAAGGGGAAAAACAACATTGTTCTAGCATTCACCTCAGTTATATGACAATAGTTAGTCTATTTCATCATTTTAACCACATGTTCAATAATGACGTCATAAACAATTATTTCTTGCATATAAATTAATATAAAGTAAAAATGCATTTTCCATTTTAACTATAATCATAATATTTTCTCTGACTAACTATCTGTCTTCACAAAAATAATGAAAATAAATACATTAGTTTAAAAAAATGGGGTGTGACAAAACTTACCCAAGAATTTCTTCAATACCTCGTTCATCAATGTTATGAAGTACTTGGTGCATTAGTCAATCCAAAAAGCATGACTAACCACTCATACAATCCTTCATTTGTCTTGAATGCAGTCTTCCATTCATCTCCTTCTCTAATTCTAATCTGATGGTATCCACTCTTTAGGTCAATCTTTGTGACATATTTATATTTGGATGGAAAAAGTGTTAATATTTCTAGCTCAAATATGGATTCCCTCAAAAAATTCTTAGCGATTACCTTAGATTTAGGAAATTTGAAGTCTTAAAACTTGGCAAAGAAACTTGCAAAACCACTTGTTTAGTGTTATCCTAAAATTTTCTATGACTTCATCCTAGATGCTAATAGACTTTTTTGTAACTAATTTTTAATAAAACAAAAATTGTGTGTAGAGGAAACTATCAAGATTCTAAAAATATAATAAATGCCTCATTATAATTTTAATAGGTAATTATTATTAATTTTCTACATATGTTGTCTAATTTTCTAATTGACATACATATGGAAAAATATTCATAACTTTAAAAATATTTATCCTTTTTTAAATCCAAAGATGCATCACATTCTAGGATTTATTGGCTATAGGTTTTAAAAAAAATTTGAATTTTATATATTTTTGACCAAGTTAGGTTGGTAAGAAAATTATTTTTTAATATTTTTAAAAAGTCACAATAAAATATGCATAAATATAATTAAAAATACAAAAAAATTGTGTCACATCTTCTCATGTGTCATTTACTTAAATCCAAAGTTTGGAGGAAAATATTTTCTTTTGGTCATACTTAGGTTGGTTGGAATGACACCTACTTTTTATGTTTTTCTAAAAATTTAAGTAGTGCCTCATTGAAATATCCAATATTTAGAAAACTAATCTTAAATTTTTGAAAAAAAAGTAGAGGCCCATAAACTACATTCAATTTCTTACCAACTTTTATTACTACGTTATTTTCACATTATGTAAATAACTCATTAAACTTTTGATGTGAAGTTACTTAAGTCTATTTTTATCATCTTCATTTCCACTTAGGGGTATTGTTTGACCCATCATGATCCTGTACACACTCGACACATCTTTCACTCTCCCCCCTTTATATACCCTGCTGGAACATGCGGTTTGGGTCATCCCTTAAGGTGATGAAACCCTTAGGTAGACCCACTAAAGGGAAAGAAATATAAGTACTTTTGATCTTCAAGATCACTTTGTGGTGTGAGGAGAGAACATACACACTTAGACTCTTGGGATAAACACAACAAAATAGAACTTCAAGAGTGTTTTTGATCTCTAAGCTCACATTTCGGTGCAAGGGGAGAGCATACACACTATAGAAGCTCCCAAACATGAAAAAGTAGAATTAATTTTCTTTCGATGAAATGAGTGTGCCACTAATCTAGTGATGCAATGTAGCCAACAACATACAGTCAATAAAATTGTGCCATTAATCATGTGTGAGAGCCAAAGATTTGGAACACTGGAAATAAAAATCTTCTATTCACCAACTCTACTGCTGCAATGAGAGAAAACTCTCTTATATCCAAGAAAACAAAAAAATCAAAAAATTACCTTTTTTGGCAGATTTCGACAATTGTCAGATTTTGCCATTTTAGGTAATTTTACAATCATATCTTGAGAATCCAATTTTTTCCCAAAAACTTCCTAAAGCTAAGGTAGGACAAAAAGCCAACTAACATCCTAAATTTGAAACATGAGTTTTGAGTTATTAAAAAAAAAAACTTTTAAAAAACTAGAAAAAAACACGAAATTGTCATTTTGAGGACCAAGACGAAAGTCTTAAGCCCCAAAAAAGTGCCAAGACGAGGTCAAACCAACTAAGGTGGTTGGGAAACCACCATCCACCTTATAATGCATCCACTTGTAAAATTTCATAGAAAACCCACATGTGAGTCAAAAGTTATGACCTCCGGAAGTCCTTGCATCATTCTCCTCTGGTTGAAAAGAACGCAGCGCCTGCAAGTGAGTGTCTTCGAACTGCTGCCATTTGACTGGATCTAACCTCTATACTTCCCACTTTGTAATCCATGTGCTATCTGTTGGTGGCAATCCTTCCCACTGTACTAAATACTTGTTGTAATGCCCTTGCCGAGTGTAGATAGTTTTCTTATCAAGAACCTGTGCAATCTTTTCCTTCTTATGGGGAATGTGGTGGTGCCATGCCACTTCTGGTTGACTATCTTCAGCATCATCCTCACCATGGAATGCATATAAATTAGAAATATTAAACACATGAGAAATATCAAGATCATCTGGTAAACTGACCTCATATGCATTATCATTGATCTTCTTTGTAATTTTGCAAGGACCAATTTTCCTGTACTTCAACTTGTGGTATGTTCCAGTAGGAAACCACTCTTTTCTCAAATATACCATCACTAAGTCATCTTCATTGAATGTTTGATGTCACCTACTAGTATCCACTGTATTCTTGTACCTTTCATTACTGTCCTACAACTTCTGTCTCACTTCTTTCTGCAACTATTGAAGGTGTTTTGCAAATGCTTCCCCATCATCATTGACCCTATCTTTCATTGGTAGCTATACCAAATCTAGAACACCTTGAGGATTCCTGCCATACACAATCTGGAAAGGGGAATTTCTCGTTGATTTGTTAACATAACTATTATAGGCAAATTCGGCCTAGGGTAATGCCACGTCCCATTGTTTTGGCTTTTCTCCAACAATACACCTCAACAAATTTCCTAGACTCTGATTGACTACCTTTGTTTGCCCATCCATTTGAGGATGATAAGCACTACTAAACCGTAACTTAGTCCCCATCTTCTTCCATAAAGTCCTCTAGAAATGACTAAGGAATTTGGTATCCTTATCAGAGGTAATAGTCTATGGAACTGTTGGAAACAAGGTATATAACTGAGAGGGGGGGTGAATCAGTTATCTTAAATATTTTAATTTTCTATTCTTCTTTAACAATTAGTGCAGCATCAAAACATATAAGCATACATAACCATGAGAGAAGAAATAAAATCAACACACATAACACAATGATTTTGATGTGGAAAACCCTGTTAAGGGAAAAACCATGGGGTGACTACCCAAGATTGTATTCTCTGTTAAAAGAATAAGAAGTACAAAATGGCACTTGCCAATTAGGGCTCACTGCCTGAGCACACTACTCATAAGAGACACACTACCTACAAGAGACTCACTATCTACAATGTTTTATGGAAGGTAACCAAGTGTTTGAACTGAGAAGAGGCATCCACATATGCTGAGGTTCAGTTCCGGTTAGGTTTAATATACTGATCTACTACACTTCATTCTTCCTCTGATTTAGTGCTGTTGTTCTATCACATACCAGACTTGTATTCCTACTTCCACTCTATTCTTTGCCTTTCTTCGCACACTATTTTAACACACACACCTTCATACCGAAATCCATCTAGTATATATATCTGCACCAAGGATTTCAACATCTTTCTAGTCAACAACCAAAATACTCAAGATATTTACTAAGCACCGATCTGTCGGCTGGATCCATACTCAATATGTGATGCATATAAAAAACATAGATATAGAAGTCATAAATCATGTCAGCCAACCATGTATGATTCCTTAAATAGCTTGACCATCATCAATTTCTCATCCAGATTAAGGTCTAATGCTCTGTCGGTCAATTCTTCCTCAGTCTGCTCTGCCTGTTAGGAATCCAACACTTAGATGCTCATATCTTTTCACTCTTTCATCACCGGAGGCTCAATCTCTGGAATGTAGTAGTAATGGTACTCCTCTTGACTTCCCCAAATTCGTAGTTTGCTGAGATACATCCTCTGAGAGATCCGGACCTGATTGTCGGACCTTGCTGCATGCTCTGTTCTTGTTCACCAGACCAAAATACTCTTCAATCTGACTTCCGGTGTAGACATACTATGTGCTATGGATGTGTGGGATAAGCTTTGTTGCCATCAATGACAACAATCATGAAGCCACACAATGTCTCTTGCCAACAATCTCCCCCTTTGGCATTGATGGCAACACTTAGTGAAAAATGACTAAGTGTCGTAGCCAATTCCCCCTTGGCTGATGCTCTATCTTATGTACACTTTTACCGGAGCTCCCCCTTAGCTAGATTCAACATTTTTTACTACTCCTCACTCCCGCTTTGACATCAATGGCAAAGGGTGGAATCTGCACACCAAAATTTGCAAAAAACAACCTATACATAGCCGCATAAGTATATACACATGTTATACTTACATATACTTAGGTATATCCGCAAAGGTAGTCTTCAACTGTACAACTTTTATCACCCAACTCTGCTTCATTCTATCCAAAATTGAAATGTGGCCATTCAACAAAAATACAAAAGCTTCTGCCCTTTTTAAGTCTGCCGGATAACTGGTATAGGCTGTGGTCTAAGCATCAGTTAGGGCCTCATGCATGGCCTCTAACTTAGGGATAATTATCCCTCTAAGTTCACTCATTCTGCTTATTCTATTCTTCTTCTTCTTCTCAAGCCTCTTTATCTCATTTATAGTGGCAATAGCTTGGCACTCTTCATTCATTATGGATGAGGTGAGAGGATCAAAATTCTGAGATAAACTTGATAGTTTACTCTCTTGTTCTTCCACCTTCTTTGCAATGTCTGCTGTCATTGTGGACCAAGATAAGAAAAATTTGTATAATTCTCCACCATCTTTAAGAGCATTTTCTAGGCTCTTTATCCCAATATTCAGATTTCTCCTATCATTTGCTATGAGTCCCTGCACTTTGGAGAATCTCTTTCCCAAAAACTCTTTTCGGACTTTCTCTTCTGCTGATTTCTCTAAAGAAGCAAAATGTGTGCTAACATAAGTAACAAGAGATTTTAGATTACCGGATGAAGAGGCCGAAAGATCCTTTTGGAAGGATGGCATGATTTTCTCTAGCACACCGGATGTAATCTCTATTAGCTCATAGTCTTCCATGTGAGACTTTAGAAGCTTCTCTTTTGCTTTAGCTTGAGCAAAAGATGCTACTTTCATTGTCTGAACCGGAGAGAGGGAGTCAAAATTGAGTGGTCCTTGAAATAATTCCAGTTCATCTATCTCTAACATTTCCTTGTTCAAGAAGCTCTTTACTGCCTCAGCAATGTCTCTTGCCAGAGACAAAGTCTTCTTTCCTTTTCCCACCACAGAATTGTCATCTGAGATTTTCTCTGTTTGAACTTCTTCTCTTCCCTTTACCTCTTCTTCTTGGCTAATTTTCTCTTCTATTCTTTCTTCTCCTTCAGTTCTGGAGTCTGCTGGGGGATCCAGAAGAGAGATGTTTACTTCTTCATGGACTTCCTCTTTCGGAACAAAGGAATCCAAGTCCGTAGTCCTCTCCCCACTTATCTCCTTTGGCTTTTCTGTATTTTTCTCAGTAGGTTCATCATCCATGTCCTCTATAATAGGAAGATTGAATCTTTTAAATGCATTCCAGAGGATGTCCTCTATTTCTTTGGCAACTTGATCTGTCTCTCCAAGCATAAGTTTATTTTTTCTTGCTTTGCTTTGGAACTCATCCTTGCAGTCCTTAAAGATTATGTTCATTTGTTTTGGAGTAATGGAAGGATAGAGTTGGATTGCAATCTTTTCCCAGATCTCAAGGTCCTTTGCCTTAGCATTTACTCTTCTCATTTCAAGTACTTGCTCTAGGCTTTTGGGAATTAGTGAGATGATTTCAATGAATGCTTTATTATAGATATTCAAATACTTAACTGTGGTTTCCTCCAAAATTCTTTTGTCAGTGTCATTATACTCATCATAAAATTCTGTTATGGGCTGCAGATTCCCATCTACAGTGACTGCCTTGATGATATCATCAATAGAAAGAGTAGGCCTTTCAACAAATTCTTCTGCTTCTTCTTCCTTGTTTTCATCGGCAGAGGATTTCTCAGAAGTTTTCCTTTTCTTCTTCATTTTCTTAACCTCTTCATCAGTCTCTGTCTCTTCATCATCCTTCTGGCTTGTGTATGACCTTGTGGCCTTTGTCTTTGTTCTCTTCTCTCCTTTTCCGGATGTCTTTGCTTCTGGTTTTGAGGCTTTTGGGTTCTTAGAGGTGGCAGGTGTAGAGCTCTTTGAGGATCTAGTCCGAGAGGGGGCTTACACCAGAACACTTTCTTTTTCTACTTCTTGTCTCTCTTTCTTTCCCCTTTCTACTTTCTCTCTGTTGGCATCAAATGCCTCCTTTGATATGCCATATTTCTTGGCAATTTCTTCTACTTCCTTCCTAACTTTTCTCTTTATTTTAGGTTGTCTTAGTTCAACATGAATTTTCACACTCAATTCTTGAAAGGTTCCAAACCTTTCTACCTCAGGGTCCTTAGGCTGACTCAGCAAGTGTTGGACATGTAGCTCTAGAATTTTCTCATCTACCTCATAGCCCATTGGCATAATCCAGACTGTTCTGGGTTCCACTACCTCCATTAGGCATTGATCAGTGTCTACCATGAAGCACAATGTATCCTTGTATTTTTCAACTAGAGATTGGGGGATTCTCTCTGGCCTGCATCATGCCTTGGAATTTTTTGAAGTATCCCTAGAGTGCTATACTTTGTGCCTTGGCATCACCAAGCCCATACATATAATCTTTGATTTGTATGGCAACTGGTCTATCATTTTGCCATACCCAACCACTGGATCCAGGTAGCTCATTCATATAGTAAAAGAAGAGACATAGTATTAGGCCACCATACTTGAATGAGTTCTTCCAGTCCTTCTTGATCTTTTGCAAGTTTTCTAGTAGTTGGTTTAGGAGAAGTTCGCATAGGTCATAGTCTGCATTTTCCCTTAACATCTGATATGCAATATAGATTGCAATTCCAGATACAGAGTTTTCCCTGCTGGAATGATATATTTTGTAGCCAATTATCATAGAGGCAAATTTGATATCTGGATCAGTGATATCTTCTATTGTCATTGCTCTCTTATCAAACTTTGATCCGGTAGCCTCACTCATTGTCTGATTCTTAACAGATTTGAGAGTAGGCAACCCACCAGATGAGTGCAATCTAGTTACTGCCCTAATGGCATCTTTTGTTATCTTAAATGGCCTCATTAACCACATGAAGTTGTCATGTATCCTGCTAAGAACATACCGGACCCATTCATCTTCTACAAAACAAGGAAAGTGGATGCAATATCCAAAATGTTTGTCCCGGAGGGCCTTGTTGATGCAGAGCCACATATACTCTATGCCTGCATTACCCTGAAAAAAACCTTAACATACATTTCCCATTGTATGACATACACTCATTTGCTTAGGTTTCACTTTACTTGCCTATCGGCAAGACCTAACATCATCGGCCGAACATCAGAATGTTATCCCAACCGCTTATCTCCCATCGATATACATAGCATCCACTCCTATCGCCAAGACATGACCTATCGGCAACACATTATCGCCTTCGCCCAACGGCCAAACTCTTCCTGATACACTTATCGGCTAACACTGTCGTTGTGACAAACGACTATTGGCGACCTCTCTAGATCTTACGCCAAAACACTTCTCACTTCAATGAAGCCCTTGACTTATTGACCATCGGTAACACATCCTCCCATCGGCACCACCTTTGTTTCCTCTGCCGATCGCTATCCTCTTGCTGATGGAGAATCGCCTTTTCACCTATCGGTGGGACCTTCACTGTCGGCAAACACCTTAAACCTCTTGCAAATATCCTTTGTCTCCCCGACACATCACCCTTGGTTGCCTATCAGCAACACTCTATCTATTGGCCACTTCGCTTGAAGTCTCCCCAATGGCTGCTCTCTCTCTGATAACTTTGCTTATCGGCCAAACACAACATTGTCGGCCCACGATGGAAATGCCACCCTGATCTACCAACTCACGCCGATGCGACCACAACTTCCTTCATTGTGACTTCTACCATCGGTAAAGCATTCACTCCTTCTTCCGATCGCCTCTCTCATACTGATGGTGTGCGGAACTGTATGTCTTGACACTCATACAATGCAACATGCATCTTTTTCCAACCTGTTTGCACACTAGCGATAGCCCGATCTGCTCCTCGAATGCTTTCGCCGACATGATACAACCTGCACAGTCTAGCACATGCCAAGGCTAGGGTACTCAACACCTCTCAACCTCGATCCTACAAACATGCATGTGAACAACCAGAAAATGCAAAACTAAAACCCTAAGCTACTGTACATAGCCATTCCTCTGATTCACAGAATCAACCGGAGGAATGGGGCAAAGAATCCATTCGACCAAACAAAACAACAGATCGATTACACAGTAAAATCAAACAGGATCTCTTATTTCTCTATTAGAATGGTGATTACAATTGCTCTATTTCTTAGTACAACTGACTGATTGCAACTCCCAATCTCTATTCCTCTAAATCAACCGATCTAGGGTATTTATCCAATGACCCTCGATAGTACAGATTTGGTTCCAAGCGGCTGGGAACCATAACCAACTAACAAACTGTAACAACCTAACAAACTTGCACATTAACCTAGATACAAACTAAATAATGGTCTAGGTTGACCTTATTACAATGCATTGGTCTTATAAGACCTTCTTGGAAACATCAACAAGACTTAAAACTAACTAACTGCCTCATGGAGGCCACTGTAAGGTAGGTACCCCTGCACCATACTCCCCAACAGAAAAAGAACTCATGTCCCATGAGTTAGGATGTGGAAAAATTCCACCTTTACTCTTTGCCATCTCGGTGTTCTAACCTATTCCAGCTTGATACTCTGCTGTCTCTTGGCGGCTCCAAGATTTCTGACCTGTAACTTGCTATCTTGCAAGTAAACCCTCATGCCTGTCAATGTAGGCTCTGCTCACACATACCCTATGTTTTCCAGTCATTCTATCTATCACCTTTGTTTGAACAGCTGGGTGAATAACCTTGGTAATTGCTTCTTCAATTGTTGTAGAATCTGGTTTCTTATCAACTGTTATAGGACAAACAATAGCCCCAACTATAATCACATCCTTGGCTTGCCAATCAACTCATGGCTGCTCATAAACTTGTGGTTTGCTCTGCTATTGATCCACTTGATCTCTGTCAGTCAGAACTGAAATCTTCTTCACACTTTGGTCTCTTTCCCTTGAGATATCATCAACTGCTATTATGCCTGGGGCTGTAGGCATTTTCACAAATTCCTTCTTTCCCTCTAAAATGATTTTTGCTGCATTCTGTGCTGCAGCTTCTTCCTGTAATGGTATCAACATAATAGTTTTTCCATCTTTCTTGATGGTGTAGGTATTTGCATACCCATCATACAGTACCCTCCTATCAAATTGCCATGGCCTACCCAATAGTAGGTGACAACATTCCATGGGCAAAAAGTCACACAAAACTCTATCATGATATGCTCCAATCTGAAAATCAACATATGCTTGTTCATATACAAAAAAGTGATTGACTATCACTCACCCAAGATGCCTTGTAAGGGTTTTGATGTGGAATCCTTTCCAAATTTAGTTTATCCACCATTTCCTGAGATACCATGTTATCTGTTGAACCAGTATCAATTACAACCTTACATACTTTACCTTTGCTCTTGCATGTGGTCTTGAAAAGAGCTTTTCTTTGCATCATATCCTTTGATGTCTTCAAGACTGTCCTTCTTAACATCAATGCTTCTCCCTCCTCCGGATATCCATAATTGTTAGGAGCTCTATCTCTTTGATAAGTGGTTGAACTTTGCACACTTTCCTCTACTTTCTCTTCTTACACAAGTTGTACTCTCTTGTCATTCGTTCTATCATCTCTGGATGATGAACCTTGTCTTTCTAGACATTTAAAACATGGATGACCAAACTCACCACAGGTGTAACACTTTCCTAAAAATGTAGTAGAACCTCTACCACCTCCAAATCTGCCTCTAGTACCCTTCCATCCACCTCTAAAATCAGACTGGTCCTGTCCTTCACCAGTGTCTTCTTGACCCTCATTGGTTTGCCTTCTTGTTGGGGCTGATCCTCTTCCCCTCATATTGCTGCCTCTTCCTCTCATGGATTTATCTTGTCTTCTATTCATCCTTTCTTCAATCCTGATTGCCATTTAATAACAATCTTCTACACTCCTTGGGTTAGCTAAAACTAACTCATTCTGTATGTTCAATCTCAAACCAGCCAAGTACCTAGCTACCTTTTCTACCTCATTCTCATGATGACCAGATCTCATACTCAACTTATAAAACACCTCAGTGTATGCCTTCACATCCATTTCCTTTTGCCTTAGAAATTGCAATTTTTTAAACATCTAAATTTCATAATCCTTAGGCAAGAATTTACCTTTGATCCTTGCTACCATCTTATCCCATGAAGTGATCTTTAACTTTCCTTGTTTCCTTCTCTCAGATTGTACATAATCCCACCATACCAAAGCATGACCTCCTAACTTGGTCTTTGCAATCTTGACCTTCTGATCCTCAACAACATCTTCACATTCAAAGTGATTATCCAATGCAGCAATCCAATCTAGTAACTCATCTTCATTCAAACTTCCATTATACTTGGAAACATCAACATTTACCTTAGGTTTATCACTCTACACTGCCTTTAACAGTTTTGCAAATCTCTGGTCTTCAGCATTCAGATCTTCAGCTACCTCTTCATACTCTTCAACAGCATCTTCATCTTCTTCTGATTCACTGTCTTCTACTTCTCTCTTCTTGTTCATCTCCAAGGCTACAAGCCTTGCTTGAAGTGCTTCAGCAAGCTCCTTCATCTTCCTCATCTCTCTGGCATGTTTTTCCTTCATCTCCTGCAACTCCCTTGCAGTACCATTACCTTTCGGAGGCATTTTGTCAACCTCTCACTCCTCTACCTCTGTCTTCTCAGTGACAGAATCAAAATAGCCTAGACCTTTTGCTGAGCTCTGATACCACTATGATGTAGAGCCACATATACTCTATGCCTGCATTACCCTAAAAAAACCTTAACATACATTTCCCATTGTATGACATACACTCATTTTCTTAGGTTTCACTTTACTTGCCTATCGGCAAGACCTAACATCATCGGCCGATTGCTTATCTCCCACTGATATACATAGCATCCACTCCTATCGCCAAGACATGACCTATCGGCAACACATTATCGCCTTCGCCTGACAGCCAAACTCTTCCCAATACACTTATCGGCTAACACTGTCGTTGTGACAAATGACTATCGGTGACCTCTCTAGATCTTACGCCAAAACACTTCTCACTCTGATGAAGCCCTTGACTCATTGACCATCGGTAACACATCCTCCCATCGGCACCACCTTTGTTTCCTCTGTCGATCGCTATCCTCTTGCCGATGGAGAATCGCCTTTTCACCTATCGGCGGGACCTTTGCTGTCGGTAAACACCTTAAACCTCTTGCCGATATCCTTTGTCTCCCCGACACATTGCCCTTGGTTGCCTATCGGCAACACTCTATCTATCGGCCACTTCGCTTGAAGTCTCCCCGATGGTTGCTCTCTCTCCGATAACTTTGCTTATGGGCCAAACACAACATTGTTGGCCCACAATGGAAATGCCACCCTGATCTACCAACTCACGCCGATGTGACCACAACTTCCTTCGTTGTGACTTCTACCGTCGATAAAGCATTCACTCTTTCTGCTGATCACCTCTCTCATACCGATGGTGTGCGGAACTGTATGTCTTGACACTCATACAATGCAACATGCATCTCTTTCCAACCTGTTTGCACACCAGCGATAGCCTGATCTGCTCCTCGAATGCTTTCACCGACACGATACAACCTGCACAGTCTAGCACATGCCAAGGCTAGGGTACTCAACACCTCTCAACCTCAATCCTACAAACATGCATGCGAACAACCAGAAAATGCAAAACTAAAACCCTAAGCTACTGTACATAGCCATTCCTTTGATTCACAGAATCAACTGGAGGAATTGGGCAAAGAATCCATTCGGCCAAACAAAACAATAGATTGATTACACAGTAAAATCAAACAGGATCTCTTATTTCTCTATCAGAATGGTGATTACAATTGCTCTGTTTCTTAGTACAACTGACTGATTGCAACTCCCAATCTCTATTCCTCTAAATCAACCGATCTAGGGTATTTATCCAATGACCCTCGGTAGTACAGACTTGGTTCCAAGCGGCTGGGAACCATAACCAACTAACAAACTATAACAACCTAACAAACTTGCACATTAACGTAGATACAAACTAAATATTGGTCCAGGCTGACCTTATTACAATGCATTGGTCTTATAAGACCTTCTTGGAAACATGAACAAGACTTAAAACTAACTAACTGCCTCATGGAGGCCACTGTAAGGTAGGTGCCCCTGCACCACTTGTACTGAAGTTTGAGTTCAAATGTTTCATCTATTAATTGCTTATGATAGATATCCATTAGCTTTGATTCTCCAAATTCCTCAATATTTGCATGGATGTATACCCTAACATCTTCTACGTGTAGAACCCCATGCAGAATGCTAGAGAATGCGCCTAAGGGATCAACTTCTATGGATTTATAAGGATGTTTCTTGAACTTTGGGCGCGGCCTATTAGTGATCTTAACAAAATTTGGAGTAGCCATCTTGTAAAGGATTCAGAGAGAGATATTCAAGAACATAAATACCTTTTTATGCTTCTAGGGTTCACGATATGAGCTAGAAAAGATCGTTGGTTGAATCGGATTCTGCGGTTGATCATTGACAGGGTTGAAGTAAACTTGTTTGCAGAGCTCTTTCTTTCTTCTTCCTGAATGAAAATGTGCAAATAATGAATAAAAGAACCCTTTTATCTCTGCACAAACCCTAAATTCATATTGCAATAAATTCACAACTTAAGTTATTTCGGTTGCCTTGTTCTGAGAGAGATCTTCCTGAATTACTGAGATGCACTTAGAACTATTTTAGTGATAATTGACAATGTATCTCCTTTCCTCGAATCATCCCATTTATTCACAGATCAGGATATTTCAATTTAGAATCACACCGGATCTAACTATGAAAATCTTGCTTTTGCTGGATGGTTGTCAAACCGGATCAATCTTGGATGAATAAACTCTTCAAAGCTTCTTGCAGATATTTCATATTTTACTGAGGGTTATTTTAGATATATCTCTCAGAACCCTTTAATCTGCAGCATTCCATGTGCCAAATTTAGGCACCAATTGACTGGCTGGGGGAATTTATTTTCCTTTGTGACTCCCCCTGAGCCAGAGCTCATCTAATTTAGTTTCCAGAAGGAATATCAGCACCAGATTCTGGTACGGACCCATTCTCAACATTTTCTATATTTCTCTTCACCCAAATCTTGTTCATCTCCCTTTGAACTTCATCTGCATTCACTTTTTCTTTTCCTTTATCTTAATTTTGGTTATGATGCACCAGACACTTTTTACCCTGATTCTTACTTCTGTAGAATTTGGCAATATGACCAGATCTATTACAATTGTACTAAACAACATTTCTTTGCATATTTGACTAATATCGTCTTGATCTGCACTAATTAGCCATATTTCCCATTCTATTGCATGCAAAGCATCTACCATTGAAGGAATTGTTTATTTGCATATTTCTACATTCATGAGATTTGTGACCATAGCTTTTGCAGTTAAAACATTGTCTAGAGAAGGATGAATTAGTCTAATTCATTCTTCTTCTGCACTGATTTACTTTATGACCAAAGTTATTGCAGTTGTGGTAGTATCCATTGAAGGATGGATATCTTTGAGCATTTGGTTGCCTTATCAGAGATCTTCTAGGCCCGTTCCTTGGATTTCCTGATCCAGAGTTCTTCTGAACAGATCCGGAGCTTTCACCTTTCTCATACCCCAAGCCATGCTTGTCATCTATCCTCTTTTGGCTTTCAAGAAGAACTTCAAGTTGAACATAGCTTATCTTGAATTTCTCTTTGTATTCATTTGATGTTTGAAGATCCTTTTTAAGAGTGTCTATCTAATTCTCAAGTTGTTCTTCATTATCTCTAGCTTCTTCAAGATCAGATTCCAAATGCTTGATTATTCTATCCATTTTGTGGTAGTCTTCTGACTTCTCCTTGAGAGATTGTTTTAGATTATCTTCAATTTTTCCTTTCTCTTCAATTTCTTGGGTGAATTTCATAACCCCTAATTCCATTTCATGTCTTACCATAATGACCTCTTTTGATAGCTTCTCACATAACTTGTTTTTCTCATTTAGATCTTCATTAGTATCATTGACTTCACTTTGATTTGCTAATTGTTGAAGTAGTTCCTTTCTCTTTTTTACGGAGATACTCAGTTTTTCTTTGAGTTCATTTATGAAATCATTAGCTTGTTTGAGTCTTTCCCTCAGGTTATAGACTTCAGAGTGAGATTGCTCAAGATCATCTAGGGCAGACTGAAGTTGTTCCCTCATACCATACATATCCATTGATATTCCTAGATCTTCCTCAAGCTGTTAGGCTCTATTTGGAGAAACTTGGCTTTGATACCAATTGTTGGAAACAAGGTAGATAACTGAGAGGGGGGTGAATCAATTATCTTAAATATTTTAACTTTCTGTTTTTCTTTAACAATTAGTGTAGCATCAAAACATATAAGCATACATAACCATGAGAGCAGAAATAAAATCAACATACAACACAATGATTTTGACGTGGAAAACCTTGTTAAGGGAAAAACCATGGGGTGACTAACCCAAGATTGTATTCTTTGTTAAAAGAATAAGAAGTACAAAATGGCCCTTGCCAATTAGGGCTCACTACTCAAGCACACTGCTCACAAGAGGCACATTGCCTACAAGAGACTCACTATCTACAATGTTTTATGGAAGGTAACCAAGTGTTTGAACTAAGAAGAGGCATCCACATATGCTGAGGTTCAGTTCTAGTTAGGCTCAATATACTGATCTACTGCACTTCATTCTTCCTCTGATTTAGTGGTGCTATTCTGTCACATACCAGACTTGTATTCCTACTTCCACTCTGTTCTCTGCCTTTCTTCACACACTATTTTAACACACACACTTTCATTCCGAAATCCATCTGGTATATATATCCACACCAAGGATTTCAACATCTTTCTAGTTGGCAACTAGAATACTCAAGATATTTACTAAGCACTGATTTGTCGGCTGGATCCATACTCAATATGTGATGCGTATCAAAAACATAGATATAGAAGTCATCAATCATGTCGGCCAACCATGTATGATTCCTTAAATAGCTTGACCATCATCAATTTCTCATCTGGATTAAGGTCTAATGCTCTGCTGGTCAGTTCTTCCTTAGTCTGCTCTGCCTGTCAGGAATCCAACACTTAGATGCTCATATCTTTTCACTCTTTCATCACCAGATGCTCAATCTCTGGAATGTAGTAGTAATGGTACTCCTCTTGACTTCCCCAAATTCATACTTTGCTGAGATACATCCTCTGAGAGATCCAGACCAGATTGTCAGACCTTGCTGCATGCTCTGTTCTTGTTCATCAGACCAAAAGACTCTTCAATCTGACTTCCGATGTAGACATACTATGTGATGTGGATGTGTGGGATAAGCTTTGTTGCCATTAATGACAACAATCATGAAGCCACACAGTGTCTCTTGCCAACAGGAACACCATGTAGTCGAACAACTTTTGAAAAAAATAACTTTGCTACCCTCGTTGCATCATTAGTTTTCTTACAGGCAATAAAATGAACCATCTTGGAGAACCTATCAACAACTACAAAAATGGAGTCATTACCTCATTGAGTATGTGGAAGTCCCTACACAAAGTCCATGCTCAAATCTGTCCATGGTGCAGTTGGTACTGGTAATGGCATATACAACCCTGTATTCTGTGAATGTCCCTTAGCCACTTAGTAGATTCTACACCTTGTTACATACTTAGTTATATCCCTTTTCATCTTTGGCCAGTAATATTTATCTTTTATCAAGGCTATTGTCTTGTCCTTGCCAAAATGTCTAGCCAACCCACTACTATGAAATTCTCTGATAATGTTTTCCCTCATAGAGCTAGCTGGTATGCATAGTTGTTTTCCTTTAAATAGATACCCATCTTGTATAAAATATTCACCCCTAAAGTGATCCAAGTTACCAGATGTTGGTGCCTTCAATTGTTCCACAATCTCCCAAAAATCATCATTAGACTCATACAAAATTTTGATGGCATCAAAACCAATCACCTCAGTTTCCATTGTGGTCAAAAGTGCAACATGCCTACTTAACAGATCTGCAACCTAATTTTGTTTTCCAGACTTATGCTTCAATAAAAAATTATAACCCTATAAGAAAGAGACCCACTTGGCATGCCTACTATTCAACTTTTTCTATGTGTTCAAGTATCTTAGTGCAATATGATCTGTAAACAATACAAACTCCTGGGGAACTAGATAATGTCTCCAATGCCTCAATGCTTGAACAATTGCATAAAATTCCAAATCATAGGTAGAATAATTCTTTCTCACTTCATTCAGCTTTTCACTAAAGAAAGATATAGGTTTTCTAGCTTGGCTAAGCACAACACCTATTCCCACATGGGAGGCATCACATTCTACTTCAAATACCTTATCAAAATTTGGCAATGCAAGTATAGATGCTTCCGTTACCTTTTGCTTCAAGTACTTAAAGCTCTCCTTAGCATCCTTGGTCCATACAAACTCCCTTCCTTTGGTGCAATCTGTTATAGGAGCTACAATACTACTGAAATTTTGAATGAACTTTTGATAGAAAGTGGCCAAGCTATGAAAACTTTTTACCTCTGTGATGCTGCTTGGACTAGGCCATTCTAGAATTGCCTTGACCTTTTCTGGATCCATTCTGACGCCATCTTTAGAAATGACAAAGCCTAAAAAAACCAAACTGTCCTACATGAACCTACACTTCTTCAAATTGGCATAGAGCTTCTCCTTCCTTAACACACCAAATATGATCCTCAAGTGTTGTATGTGCTCTTCTTTGCTGTTACTAAATACCAAAATATCATCAAAATAAACTACTGCAAACTTACCAATGTAAGGTCATAGTATAGTGTTCATCAATCTCATAAATGTGCTAGGTGCATTGGATAACCTGAATGGTATAACCATCCACTCATATAATCTGTCTCCAGTCTTAAAGGTTGTCTTCCACTCATCCCCTTCTCGGATCTGGATTTGGTGGTAGCTACTTTGTAGGTCGATCTTGCTAAAATATTTAGCCCCTTCAAGGACATCCATCATGTCCTCCATACAAGGTATAGGAAACTGATACTTGATGGTAATCTTATTAATTGCTCTGCTATTAGTGCACATCCTCCATGTTCCATCTTTTTTGGGGTCAACAATGCAGGTACAACACATGGGCTCATGCTCTCTCTCACCACACCTTTACTTATGAGTTCTATTACTTGCTTATTCATCTCTGCATGTTGTGTTGGATTCATCCTATAAGCTACTTGGTTGGGTAGAGTTGCTCCTGGAATCAAATCAATATGGTGTTGAATATCTCTCTTTAGCGGTAGACCATCAGGCAAAACATCAACAAATTCTTTCAATAGCTCTGCTACTTATGGGGGAACTGAAATGTCTTCCTCTTCACCTTTTTTCACTACTAATGCATAGCAACACCCTATCACCTTCATTTCTTTAACAAGATCTCTTTTAGATAACATGGTCTCACCTTTTCCTTCATCCTTGATAGGCAATAAAGTCACCTTAGAGCCATCTTTCCAAAAGGTGTATGTGTTTTTCTCTCCATCATGCATAACTTTTCTATCATACTGCCATGGCCTTCCCAATAACACATGACAGGTATCCATCGGGACAACATCACACCATATCTCATCCTGATAGATCTTCCCTATGCTAAACTTAATTAGGCATCTTTTATCAACAGTGACTTCATTCCCTTTTTAAACCATGCAATGCAGTACAGATGAGGATGTTTTTCACAGTGTAAATTCAATTTTTCTACCATTTCTTTAGAAACCATATTTTCACAGCTACCTCCATCAACAATAACTTGACATACCTTGCCACCTGAAGTGCATCTGGTTCTAAAGATATTGGTTTGAAGCCATGAACCATCAAATCTTTTGGCTTGTGTTTTCTCCTCTAGAATCACCATTGCTCTTCTCATTATGAGACTTTCTCCCACATCTGGTGGAACCTCTAGTTCCGTCCCTTCCACTTCATGTTGCGTTTGAATCAGGTTCACCCTAGGT
This sequence comes from Cunninghamia lanceolata, assembly GCA_027924645.1. NCBI lineage: Eukaryota > Viridiplantae > Streptophyta > Pinopsida > Cupressales > Cupressaceae > Cunninghamia > Cunninghamia lanceolata. Next base: position 374,212 of record BSBN01001845.1, on the reverse strand, counting down.
TGCCCTCCTTGATTTCTTTCTTGCATGTTATAATTTGAGCATTCAAATGCCCTATGACCTTCTTCTCCACATCTAAAACAAGTGAAAGGCCTTCTCTGGTTTTCCCATCCTCTACCGCTACCATAACCTCTACCTCTTTGAAATCCCCTTCCTCATTCTTGATTCAGAGGATCTTGTCGAGTGTCTACTTATTTTTCCAATCCATGGGATGACTCTCCCCTGCCATAATTTGAACCTCCTCAAAATGGGGTTGATGTACCCCTTCTTCCTCCTCTATTCCTCTGATGGTACTGCCTATTTTATTTTTCTTCAGCCTTTAGAGCCAATTGGTAAGCCTCTTCCATACTGTTGAGTCGATGCATGCTCAATTCATCTTGAATAAAGAATTTTAGGCCATTCACATATCTAGCAGCCATCTGTTCATCAGTTTCTTTGATGCTCTATATGTATAGACAGCGTATAAAACTCATTTGTATAATCTTGCACAGAAGAGAGGTTCTGCTTTAAATTTTGAAACCTACGAAAAATGGTTTGCGCATAATCTATGGGCAAAATTTTTTCTGTCAACTTCTTCTCCATTTTATTCCATGTCCTAATCTTATCCTTGCCTTTCCTTGTTTGTTCCTTTTGAAGATGATCCCATCAAATCATTGCATGACTCTTTAATTTGGTGCATGCAAATTTCACCTTCTTTTCCTCTGTCATAGATTTCCATTCAAAAAAATTTCTCATGTCATTCAACCAGTCTATCAACTCCTCTGGTTTAAGACTACCTGCATAATTTGAAACATCTACCTTGATCCCTTCATTTTTTGCTTCTAAGGCCCTGAGCATCCTCTCTTCAAAACTCATGCTTTCTAATTCTTCTTCTTCATGTTCTATATCTTGATTTGCACCTCCTCGACCTATCTCTTCATCAGATTCGTCTCCTCCTCTACCCAGTCTTTGGTTTTCCATCCATGTTGTAAGTTCTACTATTTGCCTTTGTAGATTTTGCATTTCTCTATGCATCTGGGTAAGACCGCCTCTTCCTCTTCCTCTCCCAGCCATCAACCTGGCTCTGATACCAGATGATATTGCCAACAACATACACTCAATAAAATTGTGCCATTAATCATGTGTGAGAGCCAAAGATTTGGAACACTGGAAAGAAAAAACTTCTATTCACCAACTCTGCTGCTACAATGAGAAAAAACTGTCTTATATCCAAGAAAACAAAAAAATCAAAAAATTACCTTTTTTGGCAGATTTTGACAATTGTTAGATTTTGCCATTTTAGGTAATTTTACAATCATATCTTGAGAATCCAGTTTTTTCCCAAAAACTTCCTAAAGCTAAGGTAGGATGAAAAGCCAACTAACATCCTAAATTTGAAACATGAGTTTCGAGTTATTAAAAAAAACAACTTTTAAAAAAACTAGAAAAAAACACTAAATTGCCATTTTGAGGGCCAAGATGAAAGTTTCAAGCCCTGAAAAAGTGCCAAGACGAGGTCCAAATGACTAGGGTGGTTGGGAAACCACCATCCACCTCATAACGCATCCACCTGTAAAATTTCATAGAAAACCCACATCCGAGTCAAAAATTATGACCTTCGGAAGTCCCTGCATCATGATGAGATTATGATTTTTGACATATGGTGTTACACACAATGTGTTAGCAATTTAATTATTTTTCCTTTAACATGTGAGGATAGCTATAAATAAGGTGTTAGAAATGATAATAAACTACAAAAAATAAGAAATGACGTTTTCAAATAGTAAAATAGATGTGGACATGGTTTTTCTTATGATTTTCTCATAAATTTCAAAAAAAGTTCTTTAAAAAAGGCTTTTGTTTGCAAAAGATATGAGTGTTTGAAGTTTGAACATAAATGATGGGTTTCAAATTGTTATACCTAGTTTTTGGTGGAAAATATGGAATTCTTTCCTAATCCATAGTGTAATTCTCTAGGTTAGCTTTCTAATACCTATAAAAACTCAAAAATCCAATAAGATATGTAAAATTTATAGAGTTTTTAAAAACTACCTATTTTAAACTAATCAGGCACAAAATTTTAATACTAAATGTACAAAAATTAAACACTAAACAAGGGGAAATTTTTAGACTAAATAGGCTCACATCTATAATACTAAATAGGTGCAAATATTAATGCTTTTACTTTTCTCTACACTTAAAAATTATAATTTACAAGTTAAACTATGTTTTTTTTCTTAAGGTATGCAATTTTTTACACCAACAATACAATCCACACTGTGCAGGTGGTACAAATTCATATAGTATGGATTTTGCATGCAATACAGATCTGTATGGGAAGAGAACCTTAGGGCACCAAGAAAATGTAATTTTTTAATTTAAAAAACAAAGTGTGTTATATGAATCCTTATTTCTCAAGCCTTCAAGATGCAACTATGAGGTTTGTTTTGCCCCAAGAGGTTTCTTGCAAAAGTGTACCCCTAGATCTTTCCCAAAAAGAGAGTTAAAACCTACAAGAACAAGTTACAAAACTTGAAAACAAGGGATTAGATAAGGGACAAGTATCCCATTAGGCATGCTAGAATGTAAGCAAGTAAATTTGAAATGTAAAGGTAAGACTCAAACTCAAAGATCTAAATCCTACATTCAAATCTAAAATGCAAACCTCAGATAAAGCATAAGGAAAAACAAACAAGAATGAAATAACAATAGATCTCATCCAACTCTTCCTTATTGCACTAGCAATGGTAGTTGTGCTCTAAGATAGATTGGTTGAAAATATGATTGGATGTAAGGTGTTCAACTCAACAACATAAGTTTGCATTCAAATTTTTGATGATTATGGCTTGCGAGAGACTTAATTTATAGATTTTTGATGGATTGATTTTGTTAAAAAGTTAGGATAAGGATAAGATCCTTGATTTGTTTCAATTTAACTAGTTAAGTATAACTTAAAAAACTAGAAAGAAATCAAGAGGGATAAGATAGGATGCGAGAGGATATTTAATGGAATTATCTAATTCTTTTAATTAATTTGGTGCACATGAGTTAGAAATGGAAATAAATCATGGGGAATATTTGAATGGATAATTAACTAATTAAAATATATTTAATTTAATTTATTAGTGTGAATAATGATGAATAATGAATTTATTAATCAATTAATTAATTAATCATAACTTATTTAATTAATGAACTAGGAAGACGATTGGTTTGATAATTAGGTGAGGGTAAGACATGAGAATGTGGGAGGAATTAGGTGGCGTTAGGACATAGTCAAATTTAGGTGTCTACAATAGTTATGACAATTTTTTGACCAAACATATAATGACACATCCAACTCACAAATCACAAGAAAAATATCTCCATGCAAGTCTACTTAGCTACCACTATGTTTTAGTGTTGTTAGACAAATGTAGTAATCTTAAGTTTGAAGTGAGTGTTAGTCACATTTAAAAAATACTAAGCTTTAAGTGAGTGCTAAAATCATTTAGAACATTTATGATTACTCCTAGAATAATAAGTTTAATCTTAATCCTTATTATTCAAAGCACTCAAATAACTTAGACCATTTAAGTCATCAATACAAAAAAAATATTTATATATTGATCTCAATAAGGCCATTAAGGTATACATAATGTAATTAAAATTCCATAAGGCCTACAATGCCATATATGTATATAATGAATGTATAAAAAATCTATGTAGGCCTACAATGATATTTACATTTGTAAAACATAGATATATGCATACAAAGCCATATATGTGTACAATGATATACATTGGCAAAATAAAAAACTACACCTAGACATGTAATGAAGGCATACAACAAAATGTCCAAACACTTAGAAACTATGGAGTGTCATAGAACAATTGACAACTCTTTCTCTATTGGGAAGATGTAAAACTAGTATCATAGCTAACATCTCTCCTCCACCAGCTAGACCTCCTTTCAATTTTTTTTGTAGCTCCATCTATTAATACAATTAAAAAATATACACATTAATATTAAAAAAAATTAAATATACAATGACATAAGTAAATAACCACTTACTACAAGCCAATGATCCTCCTAAATCATTTTCTACTTCACTTTATCCACACGAGGGGAAAGTGCACAAATTGAAGTTGTACCTTCTATAACAAGCATGAATAAGAAAAATAGACTAAAGATGAATATCATTTATTTACACTAGAAATGATGTGAGATAAAATGATAAATACCAAATAACATTTACATTATTAGCTCATACATCTATCAAAGGCATTGAAGACAAAATTGTTATAGCAATTCCCATCTCCATTGTTTCATGAATATCAAGAGGAGTCTATACTTATGTCATCAACTAAAAATACCTGAACAACATTATTTGACCAAATCTACATAACACTATTTACATATATAATGATTAAAAATAGTATAACTTATCTTAGTGAAATTTTATATCTAACTAGTGCCACCAATGTGTCCTGATGTTGGAGGTCCAATATCCACAGATTCATCATCAAATTATCATTTTAAGATTACCATATTATATGAAAAAAAATCACATCTAGTATATTTACTATTTTTCTATAAATTACATACCTATGGACTTGACATGCCCACACAACCATGTGATGAAGGGCCAATAGATGCAAAATGCATACTTTGACCCTAGAACTTTATAATACATATAATTTTTTACGTTAATTTTTATTCATAATGGATTAATATAGTTAATTACAGACTTCAATAGGAAATATACTAATTTGCACAACCTTATGGAAAATTACCTATTGATCAATGCCAAAGGTCATATCCAACAACTTTTTTGTCAAGACCAATCTATTTAATATAGATGCATCATGTGCTTAGCCCTATGTAGCATACTCCTCAGAGTGTGAAGAATCATGACCATGTACACCATGTGTTGTATACTTCATCAAATAATCCTTGGACCCATACTCACAAGTAGATCCACAAGCATGACAAATGTGTGGTGAGAGTTGACGCCTAGAAAGCTCACCCTCATCACCCTACAAAAGAGGCCTACTATGTTATAAGAAGGCTTGTGTGAGGGAATTGATGGATTGCAAAGTCTCCACCTCAACACTCTCCTTCATAGCAGAAGGGACTATGATATGTTGAATACATGGGCATGCAAGTGGTCTTGCTAGTTGCTCTTTGGTATGATGTGCCCCCTCTCTATCCTATGCAAAGCCTTTACCTACGTCTTGGAAAATAATTTAGAATTTTATTGAGGATGGACTTGCAATAGTGTTTCCTCAAGAAATACTAAGGAACTTCATTATTTTTGCATGGGGGATAGTTAATAACTATCCACCATGTATCCCAACAATTATCCTTTATTCCTTGGTGTTGGCACCAATGAATAGGAAATTGTTTACAACTTGTGTGAATGGGTTGGTTGGTTCTAGGGTCGAAAAATAATGTACATAAATCACCTTTCATAATTTTGTTTTCTTTTAATTTTTTATATGATAGTTTTGAAGAATAATATTGTTGATCATACTCTTTATGATTTTCCAATGTGTTTATTTGGCCACTAATTAAATTTATGTGAGAAATTACATATTCAAGGGATACTACAAGAGCTCTCTGATGTGTGGAAGTTGCATTTGAATTTTTCAATGTTTCTACCAATGTTTGAAGCTCTTTTTATTGTTTTTTTCAAATTTTCCTAATATATTTGCTTGGGTCTCAAGAGGATGCATTTGAATGTACTGGGATTCCTATTTTCAAGCCAAGTATTTCTAAAATCTTGCCAAAGAGATCAAATTTTCCTAAAAGGTGCCTATGCTTTTACCCTGGTGCATGTTGCTGAAACCTTGATTTTGGCTAAGTCTGAAACCTTGAAAACCCTAAAAATTTGGCCAAGTCTAAAATCTGATGGATCCTCCAAATTCTAAAATTTACAGGTTAACTCCTATGGATTTGAAACCTATCTCAAACATCTTGACAATATATTTTGAAATAACTTCATGTATAAGAAAGGTAAATAGTAAAAGGTAAATACAAAATTATACTTAAATGTAATTTTAAAATATACTGTCTTGTCAGGATTTCGGGACCTGAGTGCCTTTTGGGACTTAAGTCAATTTTGGGACCTGAGTTAATTTCAGGACTTGAGGCAATTTCAGGACTTAAGTCAATTTCAAGACCTCAGGTAGTTTCAGGACCTGAGGTAATTTCAGGACCTAAGTCAATCTCGGGTCCTAAGGCAATTTTGGGACCTAAGGCAATTTCGGGACTTAAGTCAATTTCAGGACCTAAGTCAATTTTGGGACCTAAGTCAATTTTGAGACTTGAGGAAATTTCGGGACTCCATGGCCCAATAAGACTTTTGGTCCTGGTCCAAAATCTTCTTGGACCCCCCGAATTTTCAAAGAGAATTTGGAGGTGCAAATGTTTGATTTTTTAAATAATTTTTTTAATAACTTTTTTTAAGGAAAGGGCTAAGTTTTTCATGCACTTTCGGGTCAAAATTTTAGTTTTAACTTTCAACATTTTTGGTCCCATCAGGATTTCAGGACCCGGCTGGACTTTTGGACTTTTTCCAAAAGGGTCCAAAAGTCCTAAGTCCTCTCATCAACCCGACACCGCCAAAGGCCCAAGAACATCTAGAAATGCGCCAACAACTTCCAAGATCACCATTAATGTGAAATGGGTAGTTGAAATTTATGTTTTTATTGCATTTGGTGGGGTTGTTGGGGGTTTTCCCACCCATTTCATCCTTAGATCTGAGTTGTGAAGCCTATAAAGGCAAGTTTGAAACTCATTTCAAGGGTTGGTTCTTTGGTGGTGGCTGGAGGTTGTGCAAGTTTAGAAATACTTCTAGGGCTCCAAATCATGCCATGTATAGTTGGAGAGAAGTAATGGGGTGGTGAAACATATGAAAGATAGTGTGTAGTAGGGGTTGTGCAGAGAATGTCTCCATGATTGTTTGTATGTATTTAGGGTTTTCCTCTTATCACATTTGCTGATAAGTTTATATTGGGCATTTGAAAATGTGACAACATTTTAAATATATTACAAGCTCTATAATTGTCATCTGTTCTTTACATTTGAATGCATGCATTTCATTCTGGATTACTAAGTATGTTTGAAGTACAAAACCTGCAATCTGATATAGAATGTGCTTAGATCAATTTTTATTTGTTTCCTTTCCTTTGTTTTCATTTCTGTCACTTGTGACTATAACCCAATTGGATTGGCACCGATCTTGGCTCCATTAGACCAATATCATATCATTTAAAAAAAACATTTACTAGTGGTTTAGGGGAAGAACCATCATTCCTGTGCATGTATTCTTGAAAAAATTATATTAGCTATATAGGGGTTTTGTGATAGCCAATTGTTCTTGGTTCAGTGACAGTTTTGGGATCAAGATAATGAGTTCGGTTTGGTTGTTCATTGGATTTTAGTTGTTCATCTAGTTTGAACTCAATACCTTTTAAGGTATACCCCTTGGAATATCCCTCTAGAGCCTCGCTAAGCTCAAAGTGCAGGAGATGAAACCCACTCCCGTAGAGTTGATCTTCAACCCTCCACATTTTGTTGATGAACCAATTATGCTTACACGATGACAACCCTGGCCTTGTGAGTGTGATCTATCTTAGGAAGTGGAGTTGTGGTTTTGGGACCCAACACAATGGATGGAGGAGTTTGAGTGGGATTAGTTTGTGCTTCCTCTTCAATAGGAGTTTCCTCATGTGTTTTGTTGGGTGGATTAGGGTTTGAAGGTGTTGAGGGGTTTTGATTTTCTAAAAATAAAAAGAATGAATTAACACAAGTGAAAACAAAAATGTTTCATTTTAACTTAAATTTCTAGAAAACTCGCCGAAGTTAGTTCTTCCACAATGTGGTAGCATGATTCCTTCATCAAATTAGCTCCAAGAGGTTGAAAACGTGCACACAAAAAAGCCTTATCATGTCTTTTGGGAAAATGACAGAATGAGGCCATGGTTTTCTTTTATTTTAACAGTTTATAACATAGGTGTGTTATGGATTGGTAGTGACCAAGCATTAGGCTAGTCGCTATCAAACCATAATGTGATCACGTTATTTGTAACATGATCATGTTATTACTTATTTTGACAAAAAATATTTTTTGGCCACTTTTTTGTCACCCATTTCCATGCACTTACCCATAGAGAACTTCTCATGTGTAGAAATAAAAATTTGAAACACATAACCAATTGTAAAACACATAAGATTATAATTGGAGAAAACCCAACATAGGGTGAAAAAATCTAATAAGAGTGAGAACCTTCTTCTCATGCCACTAATTCACAATTAGTATGTGTTTACTTTGCCTATTGGTATTTATAAAACTCTATTACCACATTTCAATCTCCCACACACTTGTGGACTACCTTGGGACCATTTTAAACCTACAACAACACTTGTAGCAATAGTAAGATGGATTACAACCACTTAAGAATGAGAGACATGGACTCACAACAACCTACTCCAATGAATGATGAACTCTCAAAGCCTTCATACAATGAGAGTAGCTTATCATAGAGGTTGATTGCAAATGTTCACAATGCCACCATAATATTCTTGAGCTCACACAATAGTTTTAGAGTAGCTTCTATTACACCTACAACTACTCTCACCATGATGAGGCCCACTATAACCCATGATGTAGGAGCATCCCAGGTTGTAGAGCAATATTGCATCAACAAAAAATATTTGCATTCTTTTCTTTTCTTTCATTTTAGTTTGTAGTTTAGTATTTTCCACCACATTTTACTGCATCTTCATATCAGAGCTTGTAGAGCAGGAATTAGTTTCTATGTCATGTCAGCTACATCATACTAAGATTTCAGGATATTTGGATTTGTCGACAAAAAAGTTATCGCTAGCAGAAAGACATTAACTTTCATAGAATAGAGCATTCATTCAGTCAACATGAGAACAAAAGGTTTGTGGGGCACATCCATGACTTTGCGGAGCCAAATAGAACATATCACAAGGAAAATAAGGACTAGATAGAGCTTTCTTGAGGTCTACACCAAGTTTCATTCATTTGCGGAGCAATACCATGAGTTGTAGGCTGACCTACATTTTTTCTACATGTTTCATCAGTCATTGGAGTTGTAAACTCTTGAGGTTGACACAGAGGGTCATTTGAATCCTGAGGAAGTGATTGACTAGATAAATGAATTGGAGGAATACTTTGAATATGAAAAAATTGAAGATCAAAAGAGAGTGACATTTACAAAAACCAAGTTGAAAGGACATGCTTCTATTTTGTGGAAATAAGTTCAATTGGATAGGAATAGGAGAGGAAAAGAGAAAATCATAAAATGGGATAGGATGGTGACAAAATTGAAGAATCAATTCATACTTGCTAACTATGAGTTGGAATTATTGAAGAGATTGAAAAACCTAAGACAAAAGGAGAAATCTGTTAAGGAGTATACTTAAGAATTTCATAAGATGATCATAAGGAATAGACATAGTGAAGCAAGTAAGGAGAAAGTGGAAAGATACATAAATGGATTAAGGATGAATATTCAAGAAGAACTAAGTTTGGTGAGGATGACAACATTAGAAGAAGCATCTCAGTTTGCCTTGAAGGTTGAAGACAAGTTGAATAAGAGGCATGAGCAAAGGTGGAGAGGTAGAGGAGGTAAATTTCAAATAGGTAGAACATATTCCAGAGGAGGAAGACCATATGTAGAGCTAAACAAGGAAAGTAGTCCATACAAGAAGGAAGATGGAGATAACAATTCATACTAGAGAGATGATATGAGTTTCTACCACAACAACAGAGAGAATCATAATTCTTACCGCAATGGACATAGGAGAGATGAAAGAGGGTTTGACAAAACATCATTTAGAGGAACTTGTTTCAAGTGTGGAGGTGAAGGACACAGAGCATTTGAATGTCATTAGGGAAGTACAAGCCTTGGAAGACAGAGAACAATGCAAGAGCAGCCTATGAGGAGGAAGAATTTGTTGGATCACCTCGTTCAGTTGGAAAACCAGAGAAAGAAGAATCATTAGTCATGAGGAGGGCCCTATTTCAAGTAGAGACAACTGAGGAACCATAGCAAAGGAAAAGTTTGTTTCAAACAAGATGCAAATCAGGAGGTAAATGTTGTAAGGTTATCATTGATAGTGGTAGTACTAATAATTTGGTTTCAGAGGAGATGGTGATAACGCTGAATCTAGAGAGATTGAAACACCCTAATCCCTACAAGATAACATGGATTCAAGATGAGCATAAGCTTTTAGTGAGTGAACAATGTTTGGTGAAATTTAATATAGGATCTTATGTTGATGAGGTATTATGTGATAGTATGCCGATGGATGTATGTCATATATTGTTGGGAAGACCATGGCAGTATGATAGAAAAGTTATACATGATGGAAGAAAGAATACTTATACTATAACCTCAAATGGGAAGAAGCATATCTTGATACCTTTGGAAGATGAGCCTAAAAGTGAAGTATGTGGAAATGCTAGTGTAATATCCCTGTTAGGATTCTACCTTTAAACTATCAAATTCTGATTTCTATTGTGTTGACATTTCATCAAACACTTGGCATAATGGGCCTGCTCTGATTTTTTCTAAGTTTGTTTACTTTTTAGAATGTTTTTTTGTGATGTTCTTTCATACATAAGGAGTCTCAATGCTTATATAATTCAATGGAATTTGTACAAACATTTTTTAAACATATCCACATGCCAACAATGCACAATAAACCATAACTGATATAGAATGTTTGTGAATACTTTAACAACAGTTTGTAATAAAAAGGTATATTCAAATTAAATATTTTATTAAGAACATACCAATGATTCTTCTAGAACTTGCCACTCTTGCAAACTATTCACAAAGTTCTTATGATGTTCCAGACTGATTAAAGACTACAAACAATCCCACATAAATAAATACTACTGCACCTTTGTCTCAGTCACCTTAAATCCTTCAAATTTCCCTTGTGTCTTCTTTTGAATCCCATGCAAGTCCCTCTTTAATTCCCATGAACTCTTCTTCAAATCCAAGCAACTTATTATATGAGCTAAAGTCTCAAAGAATCCTCACGTAAGCTTTCTATACCTTGGAAAATCTTTATAAAGGTAATGTAATGTGTTTGGAGGGGCCCACTTGCATAGCTATTCATATATGGATCCTTTTCAATAAATTGTTGATCTGCTAACTAGATTTACATGTCAGATCTTGTCTCCCTTGTGATAACCAAATTTACCAACAAACCTTATAAATGAATCTTTAGTGCTACTTGGTAATCTGAATTCCTTTGTGATATGAAATGCATTTGGGAAGGCTATAAGTGCTGCTATAATGCTAGGTTTCTGCAGACAAGTCTAAAAATCTGTCAGATGTTGTCCCTTTTTCCTAAAACTCCATGCTGGGACCCACAATCCACCACCCAACATATATTATAATCTTCATTAACAAACTTCAAAGATTAAATACATGAAGACTTATAAGCTCCTTTACCCATGATGCAATAGACTTTATTAGAAAGAGTCCCAAAATCCACAATATCAATATTTCACCTTTAAATTATATTATCTTTGAGCACTGCCAACAACAATTATAAATTCTTAAACCAAAGTCCCATTATAATGAGAATCTTTCTGAATATTTGCCAGAGCCTTCTAAAGGATGTGATTAGGAATGTGTGGCTCCACACATTTCACAAAACCATTTGATAAAATCATTACATTACAAACTCAACTTTGACATATGTACGATTCATATCTAAAGACAACTCCATGATTCTTTGAAGGCGGTGATAAAATCATACCAAGTGAAATCAGATGTTGTGCATTACATATATTGTCTAATTCTGAAACCAATACTAGTCATATATGGATCAAACCACCTTTACAAATTCATATTTTTTTACAAATCAATGAATTTGTTAATAAACCCTCCATCATATCTACAAATCTGCAACCTTAAAATGAATATATCTTGATACTCAAACCTGTTAATTTTGCCATTCCTGTAAACTCTCACATATACAATAATACCAACACACAGAAATCATGATGGCACAAATCTTTGAAGCCCAGTCATGAAATCTGAAGCAATTTCACCTCTACGATTCACCAAGGGGTCATCTCCTCAGTTCAGTGAATGTAAGGGGACATCACCTTGTCAATTCAGTTGATTACAAAAACTTGACAAAAGACATGAACACAAAACCAATCATACAAAACATACTCAACAATGACTCTCAACAACCCTTTTAAACTTTCATCAATTAGGACAGGCCCTAATTTTATTAAATGAAAGTTTTTATGTACACAATCACACCTTATAATTTTAAACTTTTACATGACCCTTTTTAAATGTGTGTGTACAATAACACTTTAATTCATAAAGTGTTTTTAAATGACTTAAGTAACTTAATAAAACTAATAATTTTATATAGTAAAAATACTTTATAAAATAAAATTACAATTTAGAACCATTTTAAGTTACTTAAAATTGGGGACATGACAGCCCTCCCTTCTTGACATTGCTTGTCCCCAAGCAATGGGAAGAAAAACTAAACTCAATCAATCCCTAGATCCCAAATCCAGCAAGGCTCCTCAAGCATGCTCAATCTCATCTCTTCAAGGTTGCTAATGAAGAAGATCTTGGGACCGCTTCCGCTGTCGTACAATGTAGCAAACACAAATGTATCCAAGTTGTCATGAGTCAGAACAACACTATGCAATCTAGAAATATCATTCCAAGTGATATGCAAGGTGTCATCTTCAATGCACGAAGATAGGGAATCATCATGAAACCAATCTTCAATAAGATAATAGTGATTTCCATCAAAGCAAACTCTTCTATGTACTGTTGTAACTAAACTGAAATCACATTTTTTCATGCTCAACAATAGATAGTAGTCATCAAACCATGAAACAATCAAGCCATTGACATGCTCTAATAAGAGAACATCATCAAAATGATGTTGCATCATCTCAAGAGTAGGCTGATCCTCTTCAATGGAAACCACTGTATCCTGCAAAACTGATTTACCTTCATTATCACATACTTGCTTATCAACCATGTACTTCAACAAGAAAGCATCATCAACATCATGAGCAAGTTTATTTAGTTCACCAAATGGAACTAATGCATCAAACAAAACTGAATCCTCTTTATCATCATTGTGATATTCATGCACATCATCATTAGCTGCCCCAAAGAAATCAAATAGAGTTAATTGCAAAGGAATAGTACTGCTGCCCTCAAACAAATTGGGGATTATATCATGCCATTCAACTCCATGATCAAATTTGCCATCTCATTAGAATGATCAACAATGACATCATGCCATTTTTCTTCATCAAATGTTGATCCAAAGCAAGGAACTTCATATGTATCACCTATGTCTTCTTCATGTGAATCACATACTTCATGGCTGATCTTTGTAGTATATATTATGTCCTCTCCTTTCATGTATGATTGGACATCAATAATATGCCCTTCATAACAAACTGTAATATCTAATTTGCTCTCAAATGAATGAACATTATCATTTTCCAAATTATTTTCTTCAATCTTCATGTGTTCCTCATCTTGGCCTTCAATAGGTGACTCTTCTTGATCACATATAGGCTGCAAATCATTTGAATCACCTGCATGTTTATCAAGCTTACCATAGAGACGTCTTCTAAAACCTTCACTTGTAAATATTTTTTCCATCATCACCCAACTTTTTTTCATATAATCTGACAACTTCTATGATTGCCGTTTGTACTCAGCAAAAAGCCCTTCCAACTCTTTCATGCTACCATCTTTAACTCTAACCATTGAAGTACCCTGTTAGATGAATGAAACTGATTCTGATTTTCCCCTCAAGCTGGCAAGATCATGGCTCTGATACCACTGTAATATCCCTGTTAGGATTGTACCTTTAAACTATCAAATTTTGATTTCTATTGTGTTGACATTTCATCAAACACTTGGCATAATGGGCCTGCTCTGATTTTTTCTGAGTTTGTTTGTGATGTTCTTTCATACATAAGGAGTCTCAATGCTTATATAATTCAATGGCATTTGTACAAACATTTTTTAAACATATCCACATGCCAACAATGTACAATAAACCATAACTGGTATAGAATGTTTGCCAATACTTTAACAATAGTTTGCAATAAAAAGGTATATTCATATTAAATATTTTATTAAGAACATACCAATGATTCTTCTAGAACTTGCCACTCTTGCAAACTATTCACAAAGTTCTTATGATGTTCCGGACTGATTAAAGACTACAAACAGTCCCACATAAATAAATACTACTGCACCTTTGTCTCAGTCACCTTAAATCCTTCAAATTTCCCTTGTGTCTTCTTTTGAATCCCATGCAAGTCCCTCTTTAATTCCCATGAACTCTTCTTCAAATCCAAGCAACTTATTATATGAGCTAAAGTCTCAAAGAATCCTCACATAAGCTTTCTATACCTTGGAAAATCTTCATAAAGGTAATGTAATGTGTTTGGAAGGGCCCACTTGCATAGCTATTCATATATGGATCCTTTTCAATAAACTGTGGTTCTACGGACTAGATTTACATGTCAGATCTTGTCTCCCTTGTGACAACCAAATTTACCAACAAACCTTATAAATGAATCTTCAGCGCTGCTTGGTAATCTGAATTCCTTTGTGATATGAAATGAATTTGGGAAGGCTATAAGTACTGCTATAATGCTAGGTTTCTATAGACAAGTCTGAAAATCTATCAGATGCTGTCCCTTTTTCCTAAAACTCCATACTGGGACCCACAATCCACCACCGAGCATATATTATAATCTTCATTAACAAACTTCAAAGATTAAATACATGAAGACTTATAAGCTCCTTTACCCATGATGCAATAGACTTTATTAGAAAGAGTCCCAAAATCCACGATATCAATATTTAACCTTTAAATTATATTATCTTTGAGCACTGCCAACAAAAATTATAAATTCTCAAACCAAAGTCCCGTTACAATGAGAATCTTTTTGAATATTTGCCAAATCCTTCTGAAGGATGTGATTAGGAATGCATGGCTCCACACATTTCGCAAAACCATTTGATAAACTCATTACATTACAAACTCACCTTCGACATATGTACGATTCATATCTAAAGACAACTCCATGATTCTTTGAAGGCGGCAATAAAATCATACCAAGTGAAATCAGATGTTGTGCATTACATATATTGTCTAATTTTGAAACCAATACCAGTCATGTATGGATCGAACCACCTTTACAAATTCATATTTTTTTACAAATCAATGAATTTGTTAATAAACCCTCCAGCATATCTACAAATCTGCAACCTTAAAATGAATATATCTTGATGCTCAAACCTGTTAATTTTGTAATTCCTGCAAACTCTTATAAATACAATAATACCAACACACAGAAATCATCATGGCACAAATCTTTATAGCCCAATCGTGAAATCTGAAGCAATTTCACCTCTACGATTCACCAAGGGGTCATGTCCTTGGTTTAGTGAATGCAAGGAGACATCACCTTGTCAATTCAACTAATTACAAAAACTTGACAAAAGACATAAACACAAAACCAAGCATACAAAACACGCTCAACAATGACTCTCAATAGCCCTTTTAAACTTTCATCAATTAGGACAGGCCCTAATTTTATTAAATGAAAGTTTTTATGTACACAATCACACCTTACAATTTTAAATGCTTTTACACGACCCTTTTTAAATGTGTGTGTACAATAACACTTTAATTCATAAAGTGTTTTTAAATGACTTAAGTAACTTAATAAAACTAGTAATTTTATAAAGTAAAAATACTTTATCAAATAAAATTACAATTTAGAACCATTTAAAGTTACTTAAAATTGGGGACATGATAGCTAGAATCTATATGGATGATGGAAGGAAATTTTTGGATGGATTGAGACATGAGAATATGTGTTTTGCTTTTATTCCAAAGAAGTGTGGAACCCTAAGTATAGGAAACACCACAATAGAAGAAGAAGAACCACCGCTAGAGAAAATAACTGAATTATTGACATAGTACCAAGATATCATATCGGATAATCTACCTGATGGATTGCCACCAATCTGGAGTATCAGTCATCATATGGACCTTATACCTGGAGCTAGTTTGCCTAACAAAGCAACACACTAGATGACACCAATAGAAAATGCGGAGCTGAATAGACAAATACAAGAGCTATTGAGGAAAGGATTGATCAAAGAAAGATTAAGCTCATGTGTGGTACCTGTAGTACTAGCACTAAAGAAAGATGGAGAATGGAGGATGTGCACAGACTCTAAAGCAATCAACAAGATTACTGTTAAGTATAGAATTCCATTGCCAAGGATGGATGACATCATGGACTATTTGAGTGGAGAAAAATATTTCACAAAGATAGACTTGAAGAGTGGATACCATCAGATTAGGATCAGAGAAGGAGATGAGTGGAAGACTGCATTCAAGACAAATGAGGGATTGTATGAATGGTTAGTGATGCCATTTGGATTAACTAATGCACCAAGTACTTTAATGAGGTTGATGAATGAGGTTTTGAAGAAATTCTTGGGTAAGTTTGTTATTGTATACCTAGATGATGTTCTAATTTTCAGTAAGACAAAAGAAGAACATTTGCAACATATTAGACAATTATTGTAGAAGTTAAGAGAAGATAAATTGTTGATAAACATCAAGAATGTAGTTTCATGAAGGAAGAATTGGTATATTTTGGATTTGTGATTTCTGCAGAAGGATTGAAGATGGACCCTAAGAAAGTTAGAGTAATTGTTGAGTGGCCAACACCTGTGAACATTGGAGAGGTAAGATCATTTCATGGATTAGCAAGTTTTACCAGAAGTTCATTATAAATTTCAGTACAATATGCACACCAATGATAGAAACAATGAGAGGCGACAAAGGATTTTAAGTTGACATTAGGAGTAGATAAGAGTTTTGAATTATTGAAGCAGAAGGTGACAGAGCAACCAGTGCTAGCATTACTGAATTTTAACAAAGTATTTCAAGTTGATTGTGATGCCAGTGGAAATGCAATAGGAGCAGTGTTAAGTCAAGAAGGGAGACCAGTAGCATATTTCAGTGAGAAGTTGAATGATGCAAGGAGAATAAATTTAGTTTATGATAAGGAGTTATTCCATAATTCAAGCCTTGAAGAAGTGGAGACATTACTTGTTGCCAAAGGAATTTGTGTTGTACACAAATCATCAAGCTTTGTAGTATTTGAATAGACAAGGAAAGTTGAATCAAAGACATATGAGATGGGTAGAGTTCATGTAGAGTTACACATTTGTATTGAAGGATAGGATTGGGAAGTCAAATAAAGTTGCATATGCATTAAGTAGAAGAAGGAACCTATTGACAGAGATGAGAATAGAAGTATTAGGTTTTGAAGAACTTTTAAGCATATGTATGAAGAGGATCTTGATTTTGCATAAGCATGGAAGACATGAAAGGAACCTGTTGTGACAGATAAAAGTAAGTGGTTAGATTATTTCATTCAGGAGGATATGTTGTTCAAATGAAATCAATTGTGTATACCTAGGAGTTCAATGAGAGACAATTTGATTAAGGAGAAGCATAGTGGTGGATTGGCAGGACATTTTTGTATTGACAAGATAGTGGCTTTGGTAAGTGAACAATATTTTTGGCCTCAGATATACAAGGATGTAAGGAAGTTTGTTCAGAGTTGTAGAGTTTGTCAAGTTGCAAAAGGGAGTAGTCATAATACTGGTTTGTACAAATCTTTGACAGTACTGAAGAGACCTTGGGAAGATATAAGCATGGATTTCATATTAGGGTTGCCAAGAACACAGAGGGGATATGATTCTATATTTGTAGTAGTGGACAGATTTTCAAAGATGGCACATTTCATTCCTTGTACTTGAAGACAAATGATGTTGTACATGTTGCTAACCTATTTTTCAAGGAGATTGTGAGATTGTATGGATTGTCTACAAGTATAGTTTCAAACAGGGATACAAGATTCATTGGATTTTTTGGAGGACATTATGGAAGAAGATGAAGATGGACCTAAAGTTCAGTTCAACATTTCACCCATAGATAGATGGACAAATAGAAGTGGTAAATAGGAGTTTGGGTAACTTGTTGAGATGTTTAGAAGGAGACAAAGCAGAAAATTGGGATCTAATTCTATCACAAGCAGAGTTTGCATACAATAATTTAGCAAACAGAAGTACAAGGAATACATTATTTGAAGTTGTAACATGAGACATCAGTATGTTGAACAAGAGAAGTGCAGAGGCAGAAGAATTTGTAGGATACATGTAGACACTACATAATCAGGTCAAAAAGCATTTGGAGGAGATAAATAGTAAGTATAAGGAGCAAGTGGATGAGAAGAGGAGACAAAGAATTTTTAGTTGGAGATGAAATAATGGTATACCTAAGAAAGGAGAGGTTTCTAGTGGGGACATACAACAAGATAAAGATGAGGAAGTTTGGACTATGTAAGATTCTTAAGAAGTTTGATTCAGGGAATGCATATGAGGTGGACTTACAAGAGACATTTGGTATATCACCTATATTCAACATTGTAGACATATTAGTATCATGAAGGAGAATCAAGTGATAATCTTGAAGATGGATTGAAGGATCAGTTACCATGCAACAACAACTGGAGCAGATAGAGTAGATTTTGGATAACAGAGTTGGATGCAGTACCAAAGGCAAGCAGTACAAAGAGTATTTGGTTAAGTGGAAAGGAAGACCGGAAGAAGATTCATCATGGATTTCCTAGGCTAAGGTAGACCACCTTGGTTTTCCTCTAGCCCCAACAAAGTGAGGGACTCACCTTTTCAACAACCCCAGGTGTCTGATGCAGGAGCATCCCAGCTTGCAGAGCAATCTTGCATCAACCAAAAATATTTGCATTATTTTCTTTTCTTTCATTTCAGTTTGCAATTCAGTATTTTCTACCACATTTCACTACATCTTCATATCAAAGCTCATAGAGTAGGAATTAGCTTCTATGCCATGTCATCTACCTCATACTAATATTTCAGGAGATTTGGATTTGTCTACAAAAAGTTATTGCTAGCAGGACATCAACTTTCACAGAACAGAGCATTCATTAAGTCATCATGAGAATAGAAGGTTTGTGGAGCACTTTTGTGACTTGCAGATCCAAATGGAACATATCACAAGGAAAATAAGGACCAGATAGACCTTCCTTGAGGTCCGCACCAAGTTTCATTCATTTACGGAGCAATAACATGAGTTGTAGATTGACCTACATGTTTTCAACATGTTTCATCAGTCATTGGAGTTGTAACCTCTTGAGGCCAATGTGGAGGATCATTTGAGCTTGTGGGTGATATATATACATCTCTTAGATGCATTAGGAAGTCAATAGTTTTAGAAGATAAGATAGATAGTAAAATTTCTTTCTGGAAGGCACTTCAATGCCATATCTTTCATTTCTGTTATAACTTTGAAACATGGCCTGTGAGCCCTTTGATTGTAGCCTGCATGTTGCCAGCATATAAACATTGTGATTATCTAATATATTGAGCATTTGAATCTTCCATTGCATGTTGTTATTGAGTTGTTTCCATTGTGTATACTCTTGCTTCATGGTTTGGATAGTCCCTTCTTAGGACCCTCCATCCATGACTGCACCAACCCACATTACAATAGTCAAAGATGTACTACAACCACCATATAATTACAAGTCCCCGTTCCTCTAAAACTTGCTGACAACAAGCACATAAAGAGTTTCAATGCCTTAGGAAACCCTTAGCAGTCAAAAGGAACAAAGTAATTGAATAGAAAATCAAAACTAGGACATCATGAGATACATGTTTTGTGAGCTTAAATAAAATCACTAGTTTTAGTAGAGAGATGGTTTCAAAACTGTCTTGATAGTTTAAAAACTACCAATGACACTTGTGAAACTACCCATGTTGATAGTTTTTTTCTCTCCAAATTTCTAGAATCCATAACTTTTACGTACAAACTCGAAATAAGGTGCCATTTTTTGAAATTATATAACATTTTTGGAAAAATCTAAATATACAACATATTTAGGTTTTGGTGCCATATAAGGTCTATTTTGGGACATGAAACATAAAGTGAACTTACTTTCCATATAATAAACTGGATCATCATCCCATGGAAAAAGAAAAGTGATGTGTCATGTGTGGTAAGCCTATTTTTCAAGGAAATTATTAGATTGCATGGATTGCCTAGAGGTGATGCCAATTTGTGAGTCACTTATGGGGAACATTATGGAGAAATATAAGGACTTAGTTAAATTTTAGTTTAGCATATGATATCCATAGACTAATGGTAAAATATAGGTCACTAACAAGAGTTTGGGAAATTTGATGAGATGTTTGATAGGGGATAAGCCCAAGTAGTGGGACTTAGTAAATCGACATAGGTATAGTTTTCATATAGCAATTAACTTAATAGGAGAATTATAAATATACCTTTCCAAGTGGTGTATGAATGTAGTGTGAGAGGAGTGGTAGCAAGGAAACTCTAATTCATAGTGCTAAGTTAGTAGAGTTTGTCACATCTTGTTTGCTTTGCCTAGTTAATTTTGATTAGTATAATGATTAAAAAAGATAATTGAACTTATGTTAATTATCTTTTGAATTCAATTGAAATGACTTCTAGTAATGTTTAATCATTTACAAAATTATGTTGATGTCAATTTTATGATGATTAATTATGTGTTTTATTTTCATGAAAGCGACAAGAAATACTAACACTCTCTTTGGTTGAAGAGAGAGTATCATCAGGGAGAAGGATTTAGATGTTTGTTGGTAACATGATCTGAACCTAGATCTGTTCACACACTCACTTAGAAACATGTAGTTAGAATTGCATATTTGAGAGTTTAATTGTATGTGCATAGATATTGTCTAGTGAGTGCCTAACTAGGTTAGTTCATGGTTGCTCCTTGTTTCATTTACTTGACAAATATTATCATGATGTGTTTAGTCCAATTGAGGGATTATGATTTGAGTCAGTGAAAGATTTGATCCTTATCTTCACCCAATTACTAAATATGTTTTGGCTCATTTTAGGAACCGGTCGCTACAAATCTAGTGATTATGATAGTATGAGAATTAGTGTTAATGGATGTTTTTTTATTCCTTTCTAAAAGCGAATGATATTGCTCCTCAAGACTATTCAGATCCTTGAAGACCTAGTTATGTTTACTACTTTGGCCTGGTTCAATAAATTAGAATATTGAAACTCTAACCCTTGCAAAGGACCAAGTAGAAAAGATGAGGGCCATGGGTTGATGGAATGCCATGTATCTCTATATAAATTAAATTATATTCTTTTAGAGGCGAGTCTTCTAGATTCATAGTCAATTCATGCCTATTATTTTCTATAAGAATTAGAGGTATACAACATATCTTAAGTAATTATTGTGTGGAATTTATTATCTAATTGATGTAATAGATCTATGTATACTGAAAAGAGAGAAACATGTTTTATTTTTCCATTTATAGAGATAGGGATATAGAACTTTTTACTCTTTTAAAAGGGAAAAGGAGTTTATTTTAAAAGGGAAACCATTTTGTGTTTTTTGGAAATGTTTGCATTCCAAGCAGTGACATCTCTTCAAGGCGTTATGTCCAACGACTGACGTGCCTTAATTTTTTCTTCCTCTTGTTGCATACATGTTGAGGAGAGCATTTCAAACTTTTATATCTGTTCAAATTCGCCTTTGGGGAAGGGGGAAGGGGATTTTCAGGAGTTGGGGAATTTTGGCGTAGGCTGGGATGATGTTGGTGAAGGTTTTGGAATCTGACCTTTCACTCCCACTGAGTACGTTAGTATCAAGCTCCAATTCCTCGTTACAATCCTTCATTATGCCTTTGTTTATCTTGTTTTTATTAAATTGTTAAATTTAGTGTTTGATAATATTATCCTGCAAACAATGCACTCCATGAGAGGACATCTCTTTGAGATAGGCGTATCAATTGTTTTTGCTTGAAATTTTTTAAAGCCTTTTCAACAAAACCAATTTGTACTTATCCTACAATTGTTGCATTCTGTGAGTTGACGCCTCTTTGAGGCACTCTGTCAAATCCATGTTTAATCCAATGTCTTCTTTTACAAATAGAAAAGCCTCGGTCGATTTGATAATGGTGTCACTTTTTGTTGAGTCGCCTTTGTATGAGGCAGTTTGCATAGACAAGGCAGAAAAACTATTGTTTTATGAACAAAAATCACCATTACGTGCAAGGAAAAAAGGGGTATACTTAAAATACCATAAATTCCTGAGGCAAACTAATTTTTTCCTCAATTTGCTACTAATTAAAATTGTTTTTGCTTATTCTGTTATAAGGTTTAGTATCAAATTTAACCCTTGTCAATAAAATGCAGTTTGTTTGTTAGTTAGCTGTCAATCAGATAAGCCATGATAGACAAATCAAATTCCAACTAGAATGACTTGTTGCCCCTTCAAAGTTTATAAATGCAAATTATATCATAGGATTGGATTATGTGTTGGCTCCTCTACATATCTTCAATTATTGCAGACCTGTATTCTTAAGTCTACCAAAATGGGATCTTGAGAACACTGTATGGACATCCATCAAAACATAAAGGATAGAGGAATTTTGTCAAATATGCAAAATGTAGACATAACTTTAGTAGACATATATGCAAAATGTAGAAGCCTGTTTGAGGAATGTGAGGTATGGTATGACTCATGTGAGCTATTGACTGCACGGGCTTGGGAAGGTTATTTACAAAGACATGGGTGCCATTGTTTCCTTTGATATTTAATGAATACTTTTGTCATTATTTATGATTTGTGAGCATAGTCATTACTAGACAACATTGTCAAATGATTATATTATCATTTGACTTGTCAAATATTATTGCATCACATATGTTAGTGCTATGATTTACTTGTTATCATTTATATTTATCAATGGATATTGTTGTTGTTACTTTATATATAAACATAGTTGTATTATTGAGGTAATTATTTGTGAAATTTCATTGTTTCATATCAACCGTTAATAATGTCATACTAGTTGAGATTATTGTCATCATTTATACTTATCAATGGATATTGTTGTTGTTACTTCATTTATAAACATAGTTGTATTATTGAGGTAATTATTTGTGAAATTTTATTGTTTCATATCAACCGTTAATAATGTCATACCAGTTGAGATTGTTGTCATCGTTATTGTCTTTTGGCATAACTATCCTTCTACAGTTAGTTATCTTCTTATGATTGCTGATCACTAGCATTCTATCATTGTTATAACCTATATCATTCTTGATTAGTAGAATGTTCAGTAGCATCATTATTAGTACTGTGATCAATTAATATGGGCATCGATACTACTGTCAATGTGATAAGAATATTTCTGATCAAAATGATTAATTCAAATGTTGTTAAGATAGTACATTATTTTCCTGAAATGCCAGGCATGAATGTTGCCATTGCTATAAAATTAAGAGGTACTTTAAGTGGTTAGGGAGATTGTTGTCAATTGCAGTTACAATTTTATGTATAGATTAGTCTCTTAAACTTGATAGTTAAGGAGAACAGGTTTAATGGCTTAGTGGAGTCTTAATTCTCTAAAACTTCTAGGTGGTAGACCAAAGGTGGTCATGAGTTTATCCAAATGCTAGGAAGACATACTATATTGAGTCAACCTAGAAGGTTATATAGGACCTAGAACATGCTGGTGTCATGCATAAATTAATTGATACTATTTGTATGGGCTTTGTGTTCTAGGACATATCATCCATCTCGTTAAGTTTCATGATAACATTAGGTGACAAGGGCAATAGTTATGCATTGATAGTCATTGATTCATATTGCTTGGGCATTGATTGACATTGCCTAATTACGAAGGTTTATATATCTGCTTTAAAATAGAAAATTGAATCCAGTCTCAACTATGTTGTGATGAGGTAGGAGACCTTTTGTCCACTATATCACCTAGTATTGGGTGGATTTAGGAAATTGTGTTTGTGAAGTGGAATAACATCCTCATTAGACTAATCGGTAAACACTATATTAGTACCCTGCAAATATATTATTTAAACTAAATTTATAGGACTAAATGGTAGTTATGGACATGTCCTCTGGATATATTATATCCATCATGTTGAATGTCGATTATCATGGTGAGATGATTGGACATTCTTAAGTTGTAGACATTTGATTGTCATTATTTTTATTAGTGGGATTTTATATCTATCCATCTTAAAACTATATGTAATTGAAATTATAATATATTTTAGTATTCCCGAGAGATGAGCATGGATGGGTTCCTTTCATGGGAACTCAAAGTGTGTAGGTTGTTTTGCCTATGGAAAGGATGCTATGACCATAGCTTCAAATCAAACATAGTGTGTTTCTTGCTTGATTTATATTCTCTCCCCTAATATGTTTATCAATGGACATGAGCATTAGATATATGTTGCATGAGCATACAGGCTTGCTAGATTGTCAGTGATTCACATATAGTGCACTAGATTCCTTCATGCATGATGCCATATATTGCTAGATCCTTCGTGATGGGTCGGGCTTCTCCAGTGGAGTAGCATGTGGGGAAGCTTAATGCTTTGTGGCAAGGTGGATGTCACCTCTCTCTCTCTCTCTCTCTCTCTCTCTCTCTCTCTCTCTCTCTCTCTCTCTCTCTCTCTCTCTCTCCTTGCAGATTTTCTGTATGGCTTCAGTAATTGTGAACTGGAAGCAATAATTGTAGATTTATATGTATTAGTGATGTATTATTCAATGATTATTATATTATTCATGATTTAATATAGTTGAAGTGAGATGATTTTGATGGAAATTAAAAAATTACTCCCCTTTTATAGTAATTATTGTTATTTTATTGTATATATATTTGGTCAGATCTTACAGAGTTTTCCACATTAATGCATAACGTACATAAGGGGATTAGAGATTTTTTATCCACTAACAACCATAAATATAAGCAAACAAATAAGAAGAGGAGAGAAAAGGAATTTTTAGGAGAATTGATCTTAGTACATCTTAGAAAGGGAAGTTTACTAAGGGGAACATTCAATAAGTTATGTTAGAAAAAGATACGGCCTTGTAAGGTGTTGAAGAAAATATTGATGAATGCAAATGAGATAAAATTGCCTTAATATTTCCATGGATAATTCACTTATATTTAATTTAGTAGGTATGTATAACTATCTTGTAGATATAGAGACATTAAATAATGAAGGAGAAATGAGTGTAAGGTCAGAATACCCAAACTAGAAGAGTAGGATTCAACAAGATAGGGGGAAGAGATATGGAAGATATTGTGGAAGAGGGTCATGAAGAGGATCAAAGGTAGTGAGTATGTGGAGTATTTGGTAAAATGGAGGAACATAAGCATAGAGGAGGCCACATGGTTTCCTCTAGAAGAAGTTGGCTACTATGGCTACAACCTAGAGAGACTTCATAAAAGCATCATGAGTAGGGGCTCACTCTTTTCTTACTTGAAGTGCCTAATATAGGAGCATCATTGGTCTATAGGTAAGTGTTTTTATAACTCTTTCTTTTTTTGTCACTTTATTTTGTAAGATGTTTGCATTAAGAGTTTTAGTTTTGGCCTTCTATAGTATGTTTTTGAAGATTTTGGATGCTTGTGCATTAATGCAAAGGGATGATGTTGTGGCATTCTTGTTGCACCAATTGATTAAGGACCTTGTCACATGTTTCTTTATCTAGATAAACAATTTGAGTTGTAAGGTAATGACCAAACCATCTTTGTAGGGCAGTTCATGTATAGGACCTCATAAGAGATGGATCTATTTGTTGTATCACTCAGTGCTCACTAACCATCTAAATTCCCTAAAGATTTCAAGTTTCATCCAAGGAAGGATACTTGTGTATGCTTTGATCTATAATTGAAACTTTATATAGATTTCATATGTTGGATGCTTGCCCTTAGATCTTATGTCTTGGAGCCATTAGACAACTTGATCATCACCTTAGTGACATAAATTTGATTATGGAATCTTTATTGGTTGATTTGGACATATCAAGAGGCAAAATTAGGTTGGCACCAACATAACACATCTAAATTATTTCAAATCTTAGTGTCTCCTAAAGATCCCACTTAGATATTGATCCACCTTGAGTAGATAATTCATGACCTTAGCTATCTACTCAATTTAGAGGTTGGTCTCGATCTATTGGGAATTGTAATGGGTTCAAAATGTGTATAAGTACACATCCCTTTATCATATTGTAATGTATCTCTAGAACCTTGAAGGTTTGCAAATTATTTATACATTTGTCACTATATTGTTTGATTTGATAATCGTTAAATAAATTCTCAAACCCAACATGCACTTTGACATAACCCTAGATACAGTATTATACCTTTGGGTGGATTTTCCACGCCACATTTACATAGCCCATATACTCATATGCTCACCCTTTTAAAATCTATTACTTCTTTACCATTCCTTCCTTAAAAAATCCAACTCTCATTAATTTCAACATGTACTCTTGTCCTTTACTCTTTTGAACAGAATTTAATTCTCGTATTAGATATAGAGTTGTTCTTGTTCATCCACCAACTAGACATTCCTTATAAAAGGCTCCTTTCTCTGATTTTCCTCATTTTCTAAGTGTCATGAGAGCTGAGCACAAAACGTAAATTCCTTCCTCTTTAATAATTCTAACTTCCAAGTCCTCACATCTTTCCTACAGCTTAAAAAAACTCAAGTTGAGACTATACTGAATGATCATTATAAATGTATCTTGAGGTTCACGTCCTTTGCTTCATTCATTTTGTCAAGTAAAACATGAGCTTCCTTTCTCATTCAATGGAACTTTCCCACTTTCTTGTTCTTCTGTCTTTTCCTAACAACTCCCTTTTCTTAACGAAAGATTTCATAATTAAAATTTTAAGACTGAGCATTTGAGTTTATCCTGAAGGCTGATGCACGGAACCGTTTCCACTCTACTTAAACGTTGTCTTGTTCTAGGATCACACAGTCAATAATAATTTTACATCTCATCCACACTAAAAAAAATAATTCCAATTCACTACGCTACTCTCTTCTAATGATGTCCTAGATTACAAGCAATGCAAAATGTAATCCAGTGTAGTGAGTAGAAATTTAATTAACTGCATGTAATTTTGTTCTGCAACCCGTCAATAGGGAAAACGCATACCCAGAATGCTCATGGTTTGAGACATCCACGAAATGAAGAGGAATTGCTGAGTGGAGAATCAAAATGGAAAATGACTCGCATAATAAAATGAAGATACCTTTCTTTGCGCAAATATCTAAGAAATGTTGATTTAAAAGAATGCAGAAAAAGTAATTGCAGAAAATAAAAAGAACACAGAAATGATCAAACATAGGACACCAGAAGTTTAACGTGGTTCACCATTTAAAATGGCTACATCCACAATGAACAGTAGGGGATTCTTCTATATTAAACTTTGTTTCAGCAATACATGCAACCAGCACTCTGGCTACAGAGATCAAAAATATGATACTCTAAAACTCATTCCAACTCCAAACGTTCAGCCCAGAAAGAATATATTCTCTCACACCAACCGTTCAGCTCAAGATGATTCGAATTCAGAATAGCCAGAGAAAATCAAGAGCTGGCAGTTAGAAGACAACGGTTACATAAACATGGAGATGCTGTCAGAAGAAGTTGAAGGAACCAGCAGTTACATTTAGAGGGAATATTTGGGCTTCACCAAGCCCAACAATCTCCCACTTGAAGACTAAATATTGCTTGAGATAGCTGCCCAAAGATATCCCCTGCATGTACAACCTTAATGTTAAATTTTAATCAAGACTGAAGACCGTACTGTCTCCAAAAGCAGTTCACGAATAGTGCGGATTGATTTTCTCCAAAACAAATCAGAGTTAAAAACATCTTCAAATACTACACTTTCAGACACAAGCTTACTTGCCCACGGCTCCATTTGTGGACCAAAATATAATGAAGAATCACTGCTACTCCCAGCATCAACATCAAACAAATCTCCAATAGTTTGTCTTCTATCTGGATGAAGCGGCTCATCCACATCCGTGGTTGAATCCATAGCTAAGCTCAACTCTTGCTTGACCCTCTGAAGCTCTTTGGTATTCGACATCAAGGCAGCCATATCTATCGAATGTTGTCTTTCCACAACTTCAAACCGGGACTTCCAAGCCATGTCCCTTTCTTTTGAAGTGTCCTCATAAGCCTACTGCAGCTCAGCGAGTTGGGCCAATCCATTATCAGAAATCTCTTGGGCTCTCTTATCTGATTCTTCAAGCTTTGAAGCAGTTGTTTCGGTAAGCTTTTTGGCCTCGTGGAGACATTCCTTGCAGTGCAAAGCCGCCTGGGATTTCTCCTCCCTCACAACAATAGTCTCCATGTCCATAGCTCCACCACTCTGGGCATCGTTATTCTCAAATAACACAATCTCATCCAAAGCCTTGGCAAGGTCAACATCATTAGGCTCAGCACTATCTTTTGCAACCTTCACACAATCATCTGTGATGGGTTCTTTTCCATTGTACCCAGTAGCCAAACAAGCAGGAGCTTCATCGATTTCCATTGGTAAAATTCCACATGCAACAGCAACAGTTGTTTCCTCACAAAATACTTTTAACTTCTTAGCTGTGGAACTAAAACCATAATTTCTCACCTTGCGTTTCATGAAATTCTTTACGTTCTCCTTCTCCATTCTGCCCCTGACAGGAGCAGCCAAATTAAATCTAACCTATTTTCTTACCTCCGGCTGCATCTTGAAAAGAGAAACATCTTCACCGACCTCCTCATTCGAGGTTCGAACTGGGATCTCCGCCTGCACATCTTTTTCCTCATGAATGTTGAGACCCTGCTTCAACATCTTATGAACGCTAGAAACAAAGGTATTTGGATCATCGAGGCAGAAGGTAGAAGTAAGAGAAACCATTTCATAAAGGAGCAATACCAGGTCCTTTACAGACTTACCACTCTTATCTTCCTTTGCCCTCTTCCACAACTCCGCCATGATGGATTTCCTGTGTTGTGCATCACCTGTGCGTTCAAGAAGTGCTCTAAGCTCAATTTTAAGATCTCAAGACTCTTCCGATGTAGATGCAATTCCAAATCCATCATCCTTCTCCTCTTCAGCCGAATCCTCCTTACTTTTCCAGCCATCCCACCAATGTACACGGCGTTTCGTTTTAGCTTTCACATCAACATCTATTGCTGCTGTATCCTTTATTTCCTTCAGCCTCTGTAGGCTCTCTGATTCTTTTGGCATGTCAAAATCCTCGCCTCTCAAATCTTGCGGAGGCCTTTCCCACACATACCTCACTTGGGCAGTGCTCGGGGAATCAAGATTAACATCACCCATAAGAACTTCAGTGGCAGGATCAGCAGCCAAATAGACAGGAGATTCATCTACTTCCATTGGCACAATTTCATCTAGCTTTGTGTGGCTGTCCGCAATAGTTACGACAGCTCCCATTTCATCAAAACTATCTCTAGAGCCACATGACCAAGACATGACAACTCGAACCCAATCATCCCAGTTGGGACTCTCTTCCATATCTACTTCATCCATAGCTCTGAAAAATTCTTCCATCCCTCAAGCTTCTTCACTAAGCTTCTTCACTAGGTTTCTCCACCATGCTCTGATACCAATTGTTGATTTAAAAGAATTCAGAAAAAGTAATTGCAGAAAATAAAAAGAACACACAGAAATGATCAAACATAGGACACCAAAAGTTTAACGTGGTTCACCATTTAAAATGGCTACATCCACAATGAACAGTAGGTGATTCTTCTATATTAAACTTTGTTTCAGCAATACAATACAACTAGCACTCTGGCTACAGAGATCAAAAATATGATACTCTAAAACTCATTCCAACTCCAAACGTTCAGCCCAGAAAGAATATATTCTCTCACACCAACCGTTCAGCTCAAGATGATTCGAATTCAGAATAGCCAGAGAAAATCAAGAGCTGGCAGTTAGAAGACAACGGTTACATAAACATAGAGATGCTGTCAGAAGAAGTTGAAGGAACCAACAGTTACAGTTAGAGGGAATATTTGGGCTTCACCGAACCCAACAAGAAATCTCTATAATTCAATTGATTCGCTTATACAATTATGGCGTCCCCATCTGAATTGACTGCTGTAACGCTTCCACCCACTCTTCGCGATGCTCATGCTCATGCTCAGATTCATGTTTATATGTTATGTTCATGTTCAGGTGATATCCATCTGGACATAAACAGTATTCCAGGCATCACTACGATATACGTTAGAGGGATAATTATTATTAGATTTTGGTTTACTTTGAGAAGGCGTCATTTCCATCGAAGAGAATTCTTCAACCACTACAAGAGCAGCAAGAAACCTTAATTCTTACCGACATTGTTGTTGCAGAGTCTTACCGTGTTCTAAAAAGCATATTGAGTGCAAGCCGTTCTCGAAATACAGGCCACCATCTTTGGCATGCTTCTCTTTGGGGAGGAAAGTATTTTGGGGCTTTTAGTGAGGCCTATCAAAACATGGAAGTATAATATTGGCCTACAAAATTGCATCGAAGGAAGAAAGGTGTATTAGAACATCGAAGTTCAATCTTTATGGGAATGTCATCCTAAAAATTTGCATGGTAAAATGGTTATTCTTAAATATCATCCACTTCAATAGTCAAATGTTAGTTTTGGCCAATAAAAAATAGGACAAATATCTAACACTTTTTAGTATGGATGAGTTGTAAATTTACTATTGATTGTTTGACCATTGAAGTGGATGGTGTTTAAGTAGAGAGGGGTAAAATAGGGGAGAGGACCCAATTGCTGAGCATGTTCTAATAGTTGTGATAGTATTTGTGGATTTAAGGTTCACTATTTTTAAAAGTTTAGTATTAGTAGTTGTGACTTTAAGGTTGTTACTGTTGACTATAAGTACTTATAATTGAATATGTGCTCTTTAGATCTAAAAAGCAACCAATCATGTGATGCCACATCAGCGCACCAACAAAACATGATTTAATGCACAACTATTGGTCCACCCTTTTTTAAGTCTTTTTGGACACCTCAACAAAAAGCATGTTAATGTGGCATCATATTTGATGATGTGGACCTAAAACCTTAGTTATAAGCAAGGACCTTGCCAAGTAAGTTGTAATTTTTTTGGAGTGATTCAAAATTGCCACATGATTTTGAGAGGCGTGAAGTTAGGGTGCTCAACTTCTGGGTCCTCTCCCCTATGGAAAAAAAACATCACAATTTTTTTTAATATAAACACTATTTAAGGTAGTGTAACATGTGTGCACATATCTTGTTATTACATGTGATTATGCACCTACATACGAGTGGACTTTTCATGCCAATAATGTGTAGAGAGAAGAAAAATGAGTGCGAGCAATGCACAATCTCATGGGACAGACCCTATATGAAAGCTTCCTAGGTGAGGAGTGACATAAAGGAGTGTGATGCCTTAAGGGAGTAACCTCTATGAGGTGTCCACCAATCAAGCTCTTTATATGAATAATGAGGATTATGCATCCAAGGCATAATTGAAAAACCTAACATATTTAATTTCTTATCCACTAGAGAATAGTGGAAATTAATTAATACTATCCATGCTAATCTCAATAGAAATGATCATCACACAGCAATCGGAACTATACACTTTCTAATAATTTAAATATTGTGTTTACAATATCAAATAACAAAATAATAAAGTGCTAGTCATAATAAAGGATGAAATGCCCACAAAGTCCATTCATGAGGAGGAAGGTGCTAGTCACTTTTCTGAGATGAATAAGTCCAGTGAGGAAGATATGGTGGAGGCTGTTGAAGATGCCAGGGGCAGGAAGAAGAAAGGAAGTTGCTCGATTTGTGTCAAGATGACTAAGGACCTAGAATTGCCCAGGATGGAGAAGATGCAGAAGAAGTGGTGCACCATGACCAAGTTTGTTGTAGGCTCTTCATTGTGTTGCCTTTGTGTTTTCTACGGTTAAAGAATTTGATAACAAGGTTCGTGATGTTGGGAAGTTGATAGCTTTGGTGACTACAAAGACATGGTCAATTTCTTGGCCAAGTATGGCACTACTGATAGTCCTTAGGTTTTTGTTGGTTTTTGTTTTTGATTAGCTTCATTTTTTGTCCCCTGTTACTATACTGTTAATGGGTTGTTTCTAGCATGCTTAAGACCTTTTGCCCTGGGGGTTGTTTTGTAAAGGGTTTAGGACCCTCTTTTCCTACTGAACTAATAAGAAACAAAATAATAAAGTTTATTCAAATAACATTATATATAATAATGCTAAATTTACATACCAATCAAAAGTATACATACAAATCAAATATATATAACTTCCTATCTCATATCACAATACAATTGGTTTAATAATCCAAATTATATAAATACTCAATTTACCGACCCTAAATTAATTCAAGACATCATAAAAATTCTCTTTGTATTCATTAATATAACTAAAAACACATTATAACTAAAATTTAAATATTTTATATCTACTATTTAATTTCTTATGGCAACCCTTGTTGTAAGTATGTGCAGTTAGTGTTGTCATTGATGTCAACAAGCTTGTGTTGTCATTGATGTCAACTGTATGAGCAAGATGGTGTTGAGAGGATGTTGTCTCTGATGATGAGGAAGTGTTGAAGATAATGATGATATGTTTCTGGTGCCTGGTTTCCAAGTGCTTTTGAGACAATTTGAATAATAGAGGAAATAGTGTGTTGTAAAAATATTCTGGCATACAGAGTGGTGTTCTATTTTTGCTCCGCATTTCTTTTATATTGAAGATATGTTTATATGTATTGGATATGTTGTTTAGAGGTGTTTAGAGATGCTACATTTAAAATTTGGTGTGCTGGATCAATGTGCAGAAGAAGATGTGTTCACTAGTGTATGAATTGTGTATTGCAGAGGTGTCTGAGAGAAATATTCTTGTTCCACATTTCCCCACAAAGAGGTTTCAGGTCTTGCGGTTTTGGAAGTATGTTTATAAGGTTCATATCTATCTTCAGTTGAAACTATTTGCAATTTGGTGCTCCACAAGTTGGTTTCTTGAGTTACAGTGCATAACAGAGATATTTGAGCATACTAGGTTATCCAAATAAGTTTGTTCAGTAGGTAAAAATTGTTGCGGAGTAATTTGATGGATTTCAAGATGTTTTTGGAGTACTCTAGATTGTGTTCAAGCTTGGTGTGTGGTCCATGAGTTGTCTTTGGTTTTGAAGAAGTGTGTACATAATTGTTTATGGTGTTAACACAGGTTCGGCTGACCTTGGGTGTTTACACTAATTGCAGAATTGCTTCAATTATTGTGGAAGCATGGTGTAACATGTATGAGTGGATTTAGGTCCAAACTAAGGTATGTTGTGGTCTGTCTTCATTCCTTTCCACCATGGGAATGTTTTGGTACCGACCTAAATTGAATTTGCATAAGTAAGGTGCTTTTCCCACCTCAGAGAATGTTCTTAAGATAGAAGATGGTATAAATAAGTGTTAAGCTGTTGAAGGATGCTAAGATAAAGGAGTATGGTGTATGACATGATATTTACAAAGTTATAGAGTGTGAATTTGTGCAGTGCAATGCGAACTTTCATGTGTTAGATTACTGGATGCAGTGAGTAGAAGATGTCTACAATTCCTTGGTGAGACTGCAAAGGTGTTGATGGCATTGTGGTGGACTTCTCTATTACATTGAGATAGTTTTCTCCTTGTAACAATCTTCTCTATCTCTTTTCTATTCTGGTAGTGAGCCTTTCTTTCTTTTGGGCAGTGAGCCTTTTGGTAGTGAGCCCTATTGTATTCGATGTTGATATTACTTTATATTGTGAGCTAATCCTCACCATGGTTTTCCCCTTCTTGGGTTTTCCATGTAAATCCGATGTTCTCTTGTGTGTGTTGTTGATTTGGTTCAGTCTCTATTATTTGATTAATCATCATAATAATCTAAGGGTTAATTGAATTTATGTAGATCTAAATTTGTATGAGGGTTTTGGAATTATAAGTTACAACTGATTCACCTTGCCTCTCAGTTGTCTTGTGCATTCAACAACCCTAATATCATTTTATTTAAATTACCTAGATGAAACCTAATTTGCAAATATTATTTAACACAGTACAAGGAGAAGCCCTAATATTTTTCTCATTAGTTTGAGTTGGAGGTTTGAGATGACCAAAAAAATAGAAATGGAAACTATTGGAGCTCATGGAGATTTGCTTGTACATAGAGGCAACTTCCATGAATGTGGAGGCAAATTCATGAAAGCAATGGTGGTTTCAAGAAGAGTACATTGGATTTTTAAACCAAAAGGGTGGATTTATTTGTGTTGGGGTGATTTAAAAAAGAAGGGAGCAATTGCTTAAGCAAGGTAATGTCCCTTTAAAGGGACTAACACCCTTCCTCAAAATGAGGCCATTGCCAAGGGGTGGGTTGTTGCAAGTATGTGCTAATCGGTGTTGTCATTGATGTCAACATGTTTGTGTTGTCATTGGTGTCAACTATGTTCTCTATTGTTACTATTTCTATTTGATTATGTTACTAAGCTAATGATGATGTGATTACCTTGAAGAAGTGTTGAAGGTGTTAATAATATGTTCTTCTTGCTGGGTTTCCAAGTACTTTTGAGAAAATTTGATTGATATTGGAAACAATGTGTTGAAGAAGTCTTCTGGCTTACTGAATGTTGTTCAAGATTTTGCTTTGCATTTCTTCTATGTTGAAGATATGAGTGTGCAGTTTGGATATGTTGTTGAGAAGTGTTTGATGATGCTAAATCTAGAATTTGGTACTCCAGATTGCTACAGTGAAAGTTATGTTCACCAGTTTGAAGATAGTGTTTGCAGTATGTCTAGGAGAGTATTTTGCTCCGCATTTCTCCATATAATGGTTTTAGGTGTTGTAGTTTTTGATATATGCTCATAAGGTCCTTATCTATCTTTTATCCAAAAGGTTTGTGATTTGGTGCTCTAGAAAGCAATTTATTGTGTAGCAGAGTTCGACAGTGTTGTTTGTAAGTAGATTGTGAACTTCCTTCAGGTGAAAGTTGTTGTGGCTGAATTTGTTAGTTTCTAGGTGTAACTTCCGAAAATGTCCCCTTGGGGGCCTTTTCCCTCTTTAGGTTTAGCTCCTGAGTCTTTAGTGTGCATTTAGGACATCTTGCATCATAATTTGGCATCCCGATGGAATGAACCCTAGGTAACATGACAAATGGGGCCTAGGGGGACCCCTTGAGCTTAACCTTGCCCAAAATAGGGGGAGGACTTGGGCACCCGTGCCCTAGTCCTATCTTATTTTAGGTCAGGCCCAAAGTTTAAGTGTCAGTTTATGACCGTTATTTGGTCCCTAAGCCGACACGGTAAGTTTGAATTTACAAAATCTTGGTAGGAATGCTTGTAGTTGCATATAAAAGCATGTTTAGGCATTCATTTAGAAACTAGATGGCAATTGTTATGTTTGGACATTCTCAAGGTGATTCAAGGCTTTCATTGTGTTGCAAGAGCATATTTGTGTTGTCTATGTGTTTGTGTTTGCAGATTTGAGCATCCATTTCATCATGGAATGAAGAGCATCTTCCTCCCATGGGATCTTCATTACAAGATGACATTTATTCTGTTTGTGATCATTATTTCATTTGGTTTTGCCTCTTTCTCCCAAGGCACGCACTCTCTATCTGACAAAGGTGTTTTGAAGACTCAAGTGTCCTTCCAGGGCTTGACTAAGGCAAGCTCTTAAACACCACAACCCCCTCCCAAAGTTTTGTGATTGTAGGTTATAGGTTGATGATGTAGATAAAGTGAAGTTGCAGGAGGGCATATTGGAGTGTCAGAATTGCAGATCAGTGAAATAAACAACTACCTGGACTTGGGTGCCCGCTCATTAGTCCTCAAAGGTCCGCAATGGGAAAATCTCTGTGACAATAGATATAGGTTGCAGACCTTGTTTCCAGATCCTGACAAAAAGCAGGGCCTTGGACTTGGGCGCCCATTCTTTTGTCCCCAAATTTTTGCCTTGGAACCCTAAAAACAGGGACAGTCATTTGTAATTTTACAGCTTTCTGTAGAGACATTTTCCATTATTCATCTATTTACTTTCGTATTTGCATAATTAGAGTACCTTTACAAGTTGTTGGAATTAACTATACAACCGGTATAGGATACCGCTCTTTGAAATCCACCAAAGCCTCTTATCATCCTAAACTTAATGTTAATACAATATTAAAACAACATGAGAGATATCCTAAATGTGTATGTTCTTAATGATGGTGCTACTAGGTAAGTATTTCTAACCCTTTATCTCTCTCGTGATGTGCTTCCCCGTGATGTGTTGTGTTGTTAAGGCCTCCTGGGATGACCCCTGATTCTCTTGTAAGGTCGGGGATACTAGGAGACCACCTCTGTTGTGACATTCTTCTATTTGTATCATCATTCTTCTATATTGTCTCTCTCTGATTTCATTGTTGTGTGTTGTGTCTTATAGACATAGCATTGCAGTTGGTGACACTGGGGGCACCCTCTTACATGAATATCCCTAAGACACTTGTTTCTCCTCTCTTATTTATTGTTTCCCTTCCTCTAGTGTTTCTATCTAGTGGGCGGATGATGAAAAACATTTATATTGATGTGGACCTAGTGTCCCTTTTGAGAGCAATAAAAAAATGGACTTAGTTCCTAATATGATGATGGGGTTGTATATTTTATCTAACGCTTGGCTAGTAGAAGCACTTAGTGCTTTCTGCATAGTGATTTTGATTGTATGCTATCTCATTTACAAACCTTAACAATACTGTTGCTCTGTGCACCTTTGTTTGTCTTTGAATCTAGCTTTGGTGGTACTCAATTCAGAGAGCTTCGTGATATAGCCCCACGGTTATCCTCGAACTTCAAATTCGTAGTATAAACTTGGCTCCTTGTGTGGTTAATCATATGCATTGATGTTGTTGTTTATCATGATTATGTAGACACTAACATGTTTCTTGCAGGGATGTGTTTGTGGGAACATCTAGTGATCATAAAGTACATGTCACCTCCGGGTGGCATGAAATTTGCGAGAGCTTGTGTTCCCTTGCATGTTTTCTTCCTACCTTAATGTGCCTGATATCGATACCTAATATCAACCACCTTAAGGTGGGGGCATATAAGGTAAGCTATCTCTTGTAGATGTTAGCAATGTGTTTGTCCTCAGGTACAGTTTATGTGATGAGTACATCCTGCACTCTGAGTCTGTTTACAATCAATCAATCATTTAAGCCCTCTGCGAAGGTAGGATATCATGTATATCCTTTTTATCTTAAGCCCTTTACAGAGGTGGGGATGGTGTATTTCTCAGAGCAAATTGCATCATCCTGTCATTTTCAAAAGTCCTCTGCGGAGGCAGGGGGTGAACCCACATAACTAGGTTACAATTGCATTGAGGAAGGAAAATTGCCTGGCCTCAAAAAAAAAATGAATAGGTTTGATCGAATGGGGGGTGTTCGATTGAACCCAAAAATGGGTTCGTTTGAACCCCCCATTCAAACGAACCCAACGTCAGCTCAATTCATTGGGGGGTTTAATCAAACAGGGTTCAATCAAACCCCCCTGGATTGATTTTTAAGCTATAGGGTTTGATCAAAGCCCCCCGAATTAATTTTTTAACATTTTTAATAGGGTTAGAACGAATAGGGGGTTCGAACGAACCCCCATTCGTTTGAATGGGTCATGGGGGGTTCGTTCAAACCCCCTTATTTTGCCCTTGCCCCTCTCTAGCTGAAATTTTATATAGATTTTTGGGTTTCAAAGCTCAGGTTGAGGATCAAAATGGAAGCAACTTGACAAACCCATCTAGAGTTAGTCCTCGAAACGAGCTTTCTATTGAGTATAAATTTAATAGATTGTGGTTTTATTATAATTGTTTTTTTTAGTTTAATTAAACATAGGTTTTTCACCGAAAATCAAGCTCTCTGTTCTGCACATGTGGAAAAATAGTATATTACCAAAAAAACATTATGAAAAATATCTATCCTCTTGGTATTCATGTCCTTGATCCAAAAAAAAAAAATTGAATTCTGATACATACAAAAAAGTTATGCTTTACACAGTACACCTATGTCTAAATTGTAATTAGTTTGACTTCAAAAGTTAATTAAAAGAACAATATTCAATAAAACATTATGAAACCAAATGCATCCTCTAGATATCGTAGTTAAAAATCTAAATTCAAAAAAATTAGAATTTTATCCTTCATAGAAACAAAGTTATGTTTTACACAGTACACATCACTCTTTAGAAATGGTGTTTACTGTTAAAAACTAGTTATTGAAGGAGATAGAAAAAGAAATCCAATTTGATTCCAAAAAATTAAAAAAAATATACTTAGAATCTACAGACAAAATGTGACAAATCACTAGTTTGCATCATCTTCAAATTCCTCGCAGTTTAGCAACTATAGGTGTCCGAAAGTGAAGTTTTTTTCAAAATGTTCATTTCAATGTCAACTTTGGCCAAAAAGTGTAACCCACTTTTGTGGTATCACCCGGGGAGCGGTTCTGTGACCAACTCAACCCTTAAGCGTGACTTCGGCAATTGTCATGGTGAAGCCCAATCGTCGGTGTGTGCCTGTAATGTACCTGAGATGGTGTGAACCTAGAAATATGAACACTCCATCGCTTGTTTGCCGTGTTTTCTCCGTGTCTTCAAGTGTGTGTGTTTGGTGTGCTTGCTTTGTTTGGCATGTCTTTTGCCCCATATGTAGTCTAAAGACTAGCTCGATGAGTGCTTCTTGCATTTTGGGAGGTTTTGCATGTCTTGCGTGTGTGTTGCCCCATATATGCAGTCTAAAGACCAAAGCGATGAGTGCTTCCTGCATTATGGGAGGTTTGTTTACTTTCCAGTACTTGCATCTACATTTCATATATATGAGAAAAAGAAAAGAAAAGAAATCATGCCTATCTTCTATGCATTAATTTGTCTTCTATGCATTTACTATATTCTCTATGTTCTGCGTGATTGTAATTGTCTTCTCCGTGTTTTGCGTGCTTGTTACTGTCTTCCATGTGATTGGTGTGTCTTCTCCGTGCTTAGTGTGTTTGCTGTGTTTGTGATCGTACTTTAATACATGTATTGGCCTCACGTTTATACATACACTAAAGTGGGGGCTAAATGTAATGTGGAAAAATATCCCTTTGGGGGTTTTTCCCTCTTTAGGTTTAGCTCCCAGGTCTTTAGTGTGCATTTAGGACATCTTACATCATCATTTGGCATCCCGATGGAATGAACCCTAGGTATCATGGCAAATGGAGCCTAGGGGGACCCCTTGAGCTTAACCCTGCCCAAAATAGGGGGGAGGACTTGGGTGCCCACGCCCTAGTCCTACCCTATTTTGGGTCAGGCCCAAATTTAAAGTGTCAATTTATGACCGTTATTTGGTCCCTAGGCCGACACGGTAAGTTTGAATTTATGAAATCTTGGCAGGAATGTTTGTAGTTGCATATAAAAGCATGTTTAGGCATTCATTTAGAAACTAGATGATGTTCATGTGATTTTAGCATCCTAAAGGTGATTCAAGGCTTTCATTATGTTGCAAGAGCAGATTTGTGTTGTCTTTGTGTTTGTGTTTGCAAATTTGAGCATCCATTTCCTCATGGAATGAAGAGCATTTTCCTCTCATGAGATCTTCACTACAAGGTGACATTATATTGTGTTTTCATCATTATTTCATTTGGTTTTTGCCTCTGCCTCCCTAGGCATGCACTCTCTATCTGAAAAAGGTGTTTGGAAGACTTAAGTGTCCTTCCAGGGCTTGACTAAGGCAAGCTCCTAAACACCACAACTCCCTCCCAAAGTTTTATGATTGCAAGTTACAGGTTGAGGTTGCAGACAAAGTGAAGTTGCAGGAGGGCATATTGGAGTGTCGAAATTACAGATCAGTGAAAGAAACAGCTACCTAGACTTGGACATCTGCTCATTAGTCCTCAAAGTTTCATGACGGAAAAACCTTTGGTGTAGCAGGAACAGGTTGTAGATCTTGTCCACATATCCCAACAAAAAGCAGGGCAGAAGACTTGGGCGCCCACTCTTTTGGTCCTAACTTTTCCTCCTCGGAATCCCGAAAATAGGTGTACAGACATTTGTAATTTTACATCTTTCTGTAGAGGCATTTTCTGTTATTCATCAGTTTGCTGTCGTATTTGCCATAATTAGGGTTTGATGGATAATTGGGCTTAAGAGAAGGAAAATTGATAATCAAATACCCTAATCCAAGTTTCCCTACATTTGTAAGTGACCAACGACCTGATAGTGCTTTGCCACTCAATCCGAAGGTCCTTGAATGTAAAGGGTGAAAGGAGGATTTAAACACTAAACTAAACAATCCAAATTTTACCCTAAACATTTTGGTGAACCTGACGTGAATGTTTAAGGTAAAATTTAGATTGTTTAGTTTAGTGTTTAAATCCTCCTTTCACCTGTTACATTCAAGGACCTTCAGATCGAGTGGTAGAGCACTATCAGGTCCTTGGTCACTTACAAATGTAGGGAAAATTGGATTAGGGTATTTGATTATCAATTTTCCTTCTCTTGTGCTCAATTATCCATCAAAACCCTAATTATGCAAATACGGAAGTAAACAGATGAATAACATAAAATGCCTCTACAGAAAGCTGTAAAATTACAAATGACTGT
Source organism: Cunninghamia lanceolata (assembly GCA_027924645.1). NCBI lineage: Eukaryota > Viridiplantae > Streptophyta > Pinopsida > Cupressales > Cupressaceae > Cunninghamia > Cunninghamia lanceolata. Next base: position 333,584 of record BSBN01001845.1, on the reverse strand, counting down.
GTACCTATTTTTGGGGTTCCGAGGCGAAAAAGTTAGGGACAAAAGAGCAGGCGCCCAAGTCCAAGGCCCTACTTTTTGTCGAGATCTGGAAACAAGATCTACAACCTATATCTGATGTCCCAAAGATTTTCTTGTTGCGAAACTTTGAGGACTAATGAGTGGACGTCCAAGTCTAGGTAGCTGTTTCTTTCACTGATTTGCAATTCCAACACTCCAATATGCCCTCCTACAACTTCACTTTATCTGTATCATCAACCTGTAACCTGTAATCATAAAAATTTGGGAGGGGGTTGTGGTGTTTAGGAGCTTGCCTCAGTCAAGCCCCGGGAGGACACTTGAGTCTTCCAAACACCTTTGGCAGATAGAGAGTGTGTGCCTTGGGAGGCAGAGGCAAAACCAAATGAAATAATGATCACAAATACAATAAATGTCTCCTTGTAGTGAAGATCTCATGGGAGGAAGATGCTCTTCATTCCATGATGAAATGGATGCTCAAATATGGTCTTGCAACACAATGAAAGCCTCGAATCACCTTGAGAATGTCCAAACATAACAATTTCCATCTAGTTTCTAAATGAATGTCTAAACATGCTTTTATATGCAACTACAAGCATTCCCACCAAGATTTCATAAATTCAAACTTACCGTGTCGACCTAGCAACCAAATAATGGCCATAAGCCGACACTTAAAATTTGGGCCTGACCCAAAATAGGGCAGGACTAGGGCGCGGGCGCCCAAGTCCTCCCCCCTATTTTGGGCAGGTTTAAGCTCAAGGGGTCCCCCTAGGCCTCATTTCTCATGTTACCTAGCGTTCATTCCATCGGGATGCCAAATTATGATGCAAGATGTCCTAAATGCACATTAAAGACCCAGGAGCTAAACCTAAAGAGGGAAAAGCCCCCCAAGGGGACATTTTCTGACGTTACACCAGGTGACCTCAAATTGTTTGTGGATGTTTCTAAATTATGTTAAAGCTTTGTGCAGGGTCCGTAAGGTGTGTTTATTTTTGAGGAAGCGTGTGCTTAAAAGTTCTTGGTGTTAACTCAAGTTTAGCCAACTTGGTTGTTTTCACTAATTATGATTATGCTTTGGTGATTGTGAAAGCATGTTGAAGCATTTTAGAGTGGATTTAGGTCTGTGCTAAAGTGTGATGTGGTCTACATTCGTTCCCCTCCTCCACAGGAATGTTTAGGTCTAGACCTAATTTGAATTTTATGGGTTAAGTTATGTTGTCGACCTTGGAGAATGTTTTATGATTGGTGATTGTATAAATAAGTATCAAGGAGTTATGGATTCATGTGCAAAAGGGGGATGTGATGTCGTGATGTGAATTTGATTAGGGAAGCAAGAGCTTTCATGTGTTAGGCTACTGGATGCAGTGAGCAGAAGGTGTCTACTATTTTCAATAATTTTGTGAAGATGTTGATTGTGTTGTGATGGATATTGAGCCTCATTGGAACTAAACTTCATGCATATGATAGATGCAACTATATCAGTTTAAAGTCTAGCAATGAGCCATTCTTTTCTTCTTTCTCTCTCTCTCAGTGGGTAGTGAGTCCACTTGGACAGTGAGTCCCCTGCAGTGAGCATTCTTTCTTTGGTAGTGAGCCTTTTGTAATTCGGTATTGCTACTACATTATATTGTGAGCTAATCCTCACTGTGGTTTTTCCCTTTTAGGGTTTTCCATGTAAAATATGGTGTTCGCTTGTGTATGGTGTTGATGTGTTTAAGTTTCTGTTATTTGCTTCTTATCATTATAACAAATTAAGGGTTTAAGTGAATTGATGTGAATGTGAATATGTTTATAAGGGTTTGAAATTTTTGATACAACTAATTCACCCCCCCTCTCAGTTGTCTTGTGCATTCAACAATTGGTATCAAAGAAAGATTCCTTTGAAGAAAGCTTAACATATTGAATTGTGCTACCACAATAATGGGTTACACTTTCTGGGACATCCTGATTTTTGCTAAAATCACATATTTTTAGAAAATATAATGATTTAAACCTTGAAAGGTTCCATTTAAAGGATTTTAATTGAAGAGGGTTTGATAGAACCCTGCTAGTTTTAAACCATACCTATAATGGAGTCTCCTCTACACCTATCAAAATGCTGATAAAAAACCACTTTTGATTTAACTTTTGGGGAATCAAATGAATTCATTTAAAATTTATGTTTTGTGAGTATGTAGTCTTTATTATAAGCTTCCCAAAAAGTATAGTTTTAAATATATTTAATTTGATTAAATTATATTTATTTTTTATTTCTTGTGAATGTAGGTTTTTCACCGAACATCAAGCTCTCTGTTCTACACACATGGAAAATTAGTAAATTAGTGAAAAAAAATTATGAAAAATATCTATGCCCTATGTATTGATGTCCTTGTTTCAACAAAAAAAAAATTAAATTTCGATACATACAGAAAAAGTTATGTTTTACGGAATACATCTATGTCTAAATTATAATTGGTTTGACTTCAAAACTTAATTGAAAAAAATATTCAACAAAACATTATGAAACCAAATGCATGCCCTATATATCGGTGTTACCAATCTAAATTCAAAAGAATCAGATTTTTCTCCTTTATAGAAAAAAAGTTATGTGCTACAGAATACACATCACTTTAAAAAAAATGTTGTTTACTATTAAAAACTAGTTATCAAACGACATGAAAATTTTTTTACAATTTAACTCCAAATTTTTTTCAAAAAATATATTTAGAATATACAAACACAATCTCACAAATCACTAGTTCACATCATCTTCAAATTCCTAACGGTTTAGTGGGTATAGGTGTCAAAAAGTGAAGATTTAGTTCAAAATGTTGATTTCAATGTCAAGTTTGGCCAAAAAATGTAACCCATTATTGTGGGATGACCCAGGTAGATCTAGGATGGCACACAAGAAATAGATTCCTTTGTTTGATGGATCAGACTATGTACTCTACAAGGTAAGGATGGAAGCCTTTCTAATTGCTCTTGGTTATGATGTCTGGAAATCAGTCAATTCTAATTACATTGTACCTGAGAATGGTATAAGAACTGAAGATGATGTCAAAGTTGCTAAAATTGATGGTAAGGTAAAGCATGCTCTCTTCAGTGGTCTCATTAATTCTAAATTAATAAAGGTTGTGAATTTGAAAACCGCTAATGCAATTTGGAAAAAGTTGGAAAGTGTTTATGAAGGAGATGATAAGGTTAAACAAGCTAAAATGCAGAATTTGAAGCTCACATTTGAGACCATGCAAATGTCTGAAGATGAAAATGTAATAAGCTACTTACAGAAGGTGGACGAAGTTGTCAATGGCATCAAGGGATTTGGCGTAACTATGGATGATAGAGAAGTGATATTGAAGGTACTCAAAACTCTTCCTAAAGCTTACAGTCATAAGGTTTCTGCTATTGAAGAATTATAGAATTTGAATCAGTTTACCAAAGATCAGTTACTTGGCACGCTAACTACTTTTGAAATAAGAGAGTTTGGCACAACTAGTGGAACTGCAAAGGATGAGACTACTTTTAAAGCTAGCAAATCAGAGAAGACTGTTGAATCATATCCAAAATACTTTGATGAAGTGGAAGCTAACTTTGTGAGAAGAATGAAAAAGGGTACTGGAAATTTTAGTGGTAAGTTACCCTTTAAATGTTTAAGTTGTGAAAAAATAGGTCATTATGCTTCAAGATGTCCAAATACAACTTTAAGAATTAAGAATAAGGAAAAAAAAGGAAGGATAGTCAAGGAAAAGTTACTATGTTAGAGAAGATGCAAGTATTTATGATGATGAATCTGATCATGAGGATGATAATAATGAATTCTTATTTATTGCCCTAAGAGATGAAAATGGTTTTGCTAACCCTAGAAGCTGTGTAAAGGAAAAGGGTCTGGAAGTAGGTACTAACCCTAAAGGTACCGTAATGTCTGCTTTTCATGCTAGGAGTGAAAAGGATGATTGGGTAGATGAATTGATAATGGATGCTCAAATCATATGACAGGTGATAAGAGAAAATTTGTTAAACTTGAAAAAATTGATCGTGGAGTAGTTAGGTTTGATGGTAATGAAGTTGCCAAGATTTGTGGAAAAGGTTCAATCAGTTTTGATGGAAAGCATAACACTGATGATGTTATTTATGTCAAAGGTTTAAAGCATAATCTCTTGAGTGTTGGATAGATGTGTAGCAAGGGTTACAATCTTTTGTTTTAGGATGATGGTTGTGAGATCAGAAAAAGCTTTGGAACATTAATTGCTACTAGAAAGAGGATAGGTGGAAATGTTTATCATCTCAAAGGTGGTGTTAGTTACTGCCTTATGACTCAAATCAGTGAGAGTTGGCTATGGCATAGGAGATTGTGTCACATCAATTTTGATAGCCTGGTAAGGATAAGTTCAATTCAAGCTGTGAGAGATCTACCAAAGATTACAAAACCCTCCAATGCTATCTGTAAGGAATGTTAGTTAGGAAAGAAAACAAGAAGAAGCTTCAAAATCAAGGATCAGTCATCTACCAGATTGTTGGAATTGATGCATACATATCTATGTGGTCCTACCAGAGTAAGGAGTTTTCAAGGTGATAGGTATTTTATGTTATTTATTGATGATTGCTCTAGAATGACATGGGTCACTTTTCTTAAAGAAAAATTAGAAGCCCTAGATAAGTTTAAAGATTTTAAAGAAATGGTTGAGAATGAATTGGATATGAAAATCAAATGTTTGAGGTCTGATAGAGGTGGAGAATTTACTTCTAATGAGTTTAACATGTTTTGTGAGAATCATGGGATAAAAAGACATCTATCTGCTCCTAGAACTCCTCAGCAGAATGGAGTGGTTGAAAGGAAGAATAGGACTGTTCAAAAAGCTACAATGATAATGATAAAAGAAGCAAACCTATTGGAAGTCTACTGGAGAGAAGCAATTCTTACTGTTGTCTGCATACAAAACAGAGTATAGGTAAAAGCAAATGACACAAAGACTCCCTATGAGCTATGGTATGGAAGGATTCCTACTGTTAAATATTTCAAAATTTTTGGAAGAAAATATTATATAAGAAGAGATGAAGAACTAGGGAAATTTGATGCAAGATGTGATGAAGGCATTTTCCTTGGGTACTCTAACAAAAGCAAAGCTTACCGGTGCTATAAAAAGAGTCTAAGAAGGATTGTTGAAAGTGCAGATGTCAAGGTGGATGAAGACACACAAAAGATTTTAGAAGTTAATGACTATGTATCAGACTTAGATGAGTCCTCTTGTGGAGAAGAAGAAAATGATGTTGAAAAGGTAGTATAGTCTGGAGAAGAAGTAGAAACTAGAGACAGAGAACTGCAAGTTGAAGAACAAGAAGCTCTGGAAAGAATCCCTAAAACACCCAAGTATGTGTAGAGGCATCACATTGAAGACCAGATCATTGGTGATAAGAGCAAAGGTGTATTGACAAGAAGCAGAGCTGCTGAAGAATAGGTAAACCTATGTTTAATTTCTAAAGTTGAACCTAAAGCAGTGGTGGAGGCTTGCAAAGATGAGTATTGGGTCAAGGCTATGGAAGAAGAACTAATGCAGATTGAGAAGAATCAGACTTGGGAACTTGTCCCAAGACTAGAGAATAAGAATGTGATTGGAACTAAGTGGGTATTCAGGAATAAATTGACTGAGAATGAAGAAGTGGTAAGGAACAAGGAAAGACTTGTGTGTAAAAGCTACTCACAAGTGGAAGGAATAGACTATGAGGAAACTTATGCTTCAGTGGCAAGAATGGAGTCTATTAGATTGTTTATGGCTTATGCAGCACATAAGGATTTCAAAGTGTATCAAATGAATGTGAAGTCTACTTGTTTGAATGGTGAGTTGGAAGAGGAAGTATATATAGAGCAACCAGATGGATTTCAGTTGTCAGACAAACTAGATATGGTATGAAGATTGAAGAAGGCACTGTATGGACTAAAGCAAGCTCCCAGAGCTTTGTATGCAAGGTTAGATAGGTATTTGTTGCAGGATGGATTCAGTAAAGGGTCTGCAAACAGTAGTTTGTACATCAAGGTAATAAAATATCAAATCCTAATTATTGAGGTCTATGTGGATGATATAATCTTTGGTGGAAATGAAGGTATGTGTAAGGACTTTACAAATGACATGCAAAAAGAATTTGAGATGTCAATGTGTGGAGAGATGAACTTCTTCCTTGGGCTGCAAATTAATCAAATGGATAAGGGCATTTTCATTTCACAATCAATATATGTCAAGGAATTGTTGAAGAAGTTTGGAATGGAAGATTCTAAACTAGTGTGTACCCCCATGAAAACTAGTTGTAAGATGAGCAAGAATGATGAATCACCTAAGACTGATTAGAGCAAATATAGATAAATGATTGGAGGACTACTATATCTAACTGCTACCAGACTGGATATCATGCATGCAGTTTGTCTTGTTACAAGATTTCAAGAAGATCCTAGAGATCCACATGTCATGTTGGTGAAAGAGATATTCATATATTTTAAGGGCACTCTGGATCATGGTTTGTGGTATCCTAAGAACAATGACTTTACCATTTAAGTGCCTACACAGATGCAGATTGGGCCAGATGTTTAGATGATAGGAAAAGTACAAGTGGTGGTGCATTCTTTCTTGGAGATAGAGTTGTGTCTTGGCTAAGCAAGAAGCAAGATTCAATGTCTTTATATATTGTAGAGGCAAAGTATATTGTTGCAACATCATGTTGCACACAAGTGTTATGGATGAGATAAACATTGAAGGATATCAAAGTTGTGTATGATGAGCCAATTCCTATCTTTAGTGATACTACAAGTGCCATTAACATTTCAAAGAATCTAGTGATGCATTCAAGGACAAAGTATATTTCAATTAGGTATCAGTTTCTGAGAGAGAAGGTTGCAGAGAATGAAGTGAAGCTTGAGTATATGCCTACAAAGGATCAGGTTGATTGCATATTCACTAAGGCTCTTCCTAAGGATACATTTGAGTATCTCCAAGAGAAGCTAGGGGTTATTGCCCCTCCTTCGAACTAGATGCATAAGGAGATGCATCAACCCAGTGTGCTTCAAGATTCATTCTTCTCTGGACTGATAATGGAGGCTACTTCTCAGGGGGAGTAGGTAGTGGTGTTGATGATTGTTGCAGACAGGGGGAGTAAGAGTTGATATAGATTGTTGTGTACTCCTAATGGGGAGTATTCAGAGAAGTTGAGAATAGTGCAAGTATGTGCAGTATCATAATCAGGAGAGAGCATGAAAGAGATGTGTCACCCCTTTCCATTGATGTCAAAAGGGGAGAGAGTTCATATGAAAAAAAAGGGAGAGAAAAAGAGCAAGATGTATAAAAGGAAGGGGGAGAGTGAGATTAGTGTAGAGTTGTGTCATGATGGTTTTTCACATCATATGTTGCCATCAATGACAAAGGGGGAGATTGTTGAAAGTATGTGCTAATCGGTGTTGTCATTGATGTCAACATGTTTGTGTTGTCATTGGTGTCAACTATGTTCTCTATTGTTACTATTGTTTTTTATTAAGTTATTGAGTTAATGATGATGTGATTTCCTTAAAGAAGTTTTGAAGGTGCTAAGAATATGTTCTTCTAGCTAGGTTTCCAAGTGCTTTTGAGAAAATTTGATTGATATTGGAAACAGTGTGTTGAAGAAGTCTTATGGCTTACTGAATGTTGTTCAAGATTTTACTCCGCATTTCTTCTGTGTTGAAGATCTGATCATGTAGTTTGGATATGTTGTTGAGAAGTGTTTGAAGATGCTAAATCCAGAATTTAGTACTCTAGATTGTTGTGTAGTGAAAGTTATGTTCACCAGTTTGAAGACAATGTCTGACAGTGCTTGCAGTGTGTCTAGGAGAAAATATTTTTCTCTGCATTTCTCCGCAGAATGGTTTCAGGTGTTGCAATTCTGGATATATGCTCATAAGGTCTTTATCTATCTTTCATCCAAAAGGTTTGTGATTTGGTGCTCCAAAAAGCAATTTATTGTGTAGCAGAGTTTGAGAGTGTTGTTTGTAAGCAGATTGTGAACTTCCTTCAGGTGAAAGTTATTGTGGCTGAATTTGTTGGTTTCCATGTGACCTCAAATTTTTCTTGGATGTTTCTAAATTATGTTAAAGCTTTGTGCAAGGTCTGCAAGGTGTGTTTATCTTTGAGGAAGTGTGTGCTTAAAAGTTCTTGGTGTTAACTCAAGTTTAGCTGACTTGGTTGTTTTCACTAATTCTGATTATGCTTTGGTGATTGTGAAAGCATGTTAAAGCATGTTAGAGTGGATTTAGGTCCGTGCTAAAGTGTGATGTGGTCAATATTCATTCCCCTCCTCCACAAGAATGTTTAGGTCCATACGTAATTTGAATTTTATGGGTTAAGTTATGTTGCCAACCTTAGAGAATGTTTTTATGATTGGTGATTGTATAAATAAGTGTCAAGGAGTTGTGGATTCATGTGCAAAAGAGGGATATGATGTCCTGATGTGAATTTGATCAGGGCAGCAAGAGCTTTCATGTGTTAGGCTACTGGATGCAGTGAGCAGGAGGTGTCTACTATTTTCAGTAATGTTGTGAAGATGTTGATTGTGTTGTGATGGATATTGAGCCTCATTGGAACTAAACTTCATGCATAGGATAGATGCAACTATATCAGTTCAAAGTCTAGCAGTGAGCCATTCTTTTCTTCTTTCTTTCTTTCTCAGTGGGTAGTGAGTCCACTTGGACAGTGAGTCCCCTACAATGAGCATTGTTTCTTTGGTAGTGAGCCTTTTGTAATTCGGTATTGCTACTACATTATATTGTGAGCTAATCCTCACCGTGGTTTTTCCCTTTTAGGGTTTTGCACATAAAATCTGGTGTTCTCTTGTGTATTGTGTTGATGTGTTTAAGTTTCTGTTATTTGCTTCTTATCATCATAACAGATTAAGGGTTTAAGTGAATTGATGTGAATGTGAATATGATTATAAGGGTTTAAAATTTATGATAAAACTGATTCACCCCCACCCCTCTCAGTTGTCTTGTACATTCAACATGGGCCCGCTTGAGCTTTAAATTATTTTTTGTTTATTCATTATTTCTTGTTTTCTATTTGAATATGTTCAAGTATATATATGAATTGTTGGCAAGTGATGGAGGGTCATAGTCCGAAGATATGAACCTAAGGTCCCTTATTTAGTCTTTATATTTTGGTTATGATAGTGAGAGAAGAGTTAGATTAGTTGTGGCAAGCAGTAACATTATGCAATAACTTATGATAACATACAAGGCATCATATAACTCATAAACAACCAAGTAATCCTTAAGAACCCTTATATCTTCCTTCTATATATATATATATATATATATATATATATATATATATATATATATATATATATATATATTCATCAAGTATTACAATAATAAGCATATAACTTATACTCTGTACTATATTCTACTCTATCTATCTTCTCTTCTATCTATTACTTATTCTTATACATAATAGTACAATAAGGACACATCCCTTACAAAATGGATCTATTCCTACTAGGCCTAGTTGGCCTTGTGCTCTACATTCCATTTGCAACCAGTTGCGATGGCTTCTAATCTCTATTCTATCCACTTCCAACATCATACCCCTTTGAAACCATGTCTTGTCCTCAAGACATACAAAAACTAACTAGCCGGTAAAATATTTTTGTATATTATTGTTGGATCTAGGGCATACAACTGAGAGGGGGGGGGTGAATCAGTTGTATAAAACTTGCTCTTACTTTAAACACTTGATTGTTCTTTGTTAGTTAACAGCATATCAATTAACCATCTATGAAAGCATAATGCATAAACTCAGAGCAGATGAACATCAACACATTGAACACCAAGATTTTGACGTGGAAAACCCGGTTAAGGGAAAAACCACGGGGTGATTAACCCAAGAATTATTCTCTGTTAGAAGAATAAAGAAGAATGAATGGCACATGCCAATTAGGGCTCACTGCCCGAGCACACTGCTCACAAAGAGGCCCACTGCCTACAAGGAGACACACTGTCTACAAAGCGATAAGAATCATAGTCTTGAACTGGAGAATGACATCTCTACCATGTCCGGATCAGTTCCATTTAAGCCCAAAAACCTCTGCTCTGCCTTTCGCACTTCTCTTCGCTATGCCACACTCATCCACACAATCCACACTTCGAAATGAACTCACAAACCGTTATTTATACAAGACATCGACTTAGGAACAAACATCTAAGTCGGCAAACAACCATAAGAGTATCTGCAAGATGAATAACACATCCGGTCGGCCACCACAAGAACATTCGCAGGATGAACAACTCATCCGGTCGGCTAAACAAAGCAAGAACTTCATCCAGAAGAATAACTTCAATTCCGGGCTCTACTATCAATGCGGACCAACAACACAACCTCAACATGATCCAAGAACCTTCACAAGCCTGCCTGAATGACCAGGTACATCCGCACTTTCTTTACTTACTGGAATCTCTTCTCTTCCTTATCCGGAACTTCAAGAACACTGTCTGTCGCCACTGTCATAATGCAAGAGGTACTTCTGGACCTCCAAATCATACACAACTTGAGATGGCACATCACAAGGACATCCCAAAGACTCCTTCCAATCCGCAGATTAGGATTATACAATTCCAGACCTCACCGGACCTTTTTGTGATCCTCTGTCACCTCTGAATACTTGCCGGAACCGGTTCTACACCGACAGCCACAACTCCTTCAGATCTTCATGCGGACCTTTGAAATCTTAACCGAAGCATCTCAAGACTCATATCTACAAACCCTTTAATCCGCATCCTCCGGTTCGCATCCTATACAGTACATTTGCCTTCTTCTCATCACTGTTCTTTACTGTTCCTAACTGAGGCTAATTTTCTCAATATCCTCAGCACACTGCTCATTGAATCCTTCTTGTCAAAGCAATATGAGTATGTTGACATCAATGACAACACTGGTTTACCTCATACTTGCAACAATCTCCCCCTTTGTCATTGATGGCAACATATGATGTGAAAAACCATCAAGACAAGAACTTCTCCTTTCTATCACAGCTCCCCCTATCAGCAACATGTCTTCTCCTCATTTACTGCTCCCCCTTTGATCATCAGCCACTTGTTTTTCACATGTCTTCTCTCCCCCTTTGACATCAATGGCAAAGGGCTCATACTTGCAATTCTCATACATCAGAATCATACCAGCTGCTCCCCCTTAGTTGCAGCTTCCCATCATCAATCCGGATCACAAGATATGACTGTGATATCCACTGGACTGATGCACATCAGTGCATCCTAGTTCATCACCGGAGGGGCCATGACCCCTAACTTCTCCCGGAGATATCCAAAAGAGTCCTTGGGAAGAGGTTTAGTAAAGATATCTGCAATCTGATCCTTTGAGGGAACATACTCCAATCTGACTTCTTCCTTGTTCACTTGTTCTCTCAAAAAGTGAAACTTGATAGATATGTGCTTAGTCTTAGAATGCAATACCAGATTCTTAGAAATATTAATTGCACTTGAATTATCACAGAAAATTGTGGTAGGCTCCTCATATTCAACTTTAATGTCTCTTAGCATCTGCTTCATCCATAAGATTTGAGTGCAACTACCTGTTGCTGCAATGTATTCTGCTTCAGTTGTAGACAGAGATATTGCATCTTGTTTCTTGCTTAACCAAGAAACCAATCTCTTCCCCAAAAAGAATGCTCCACCACTAGTGCTCTTCCGGTCATCCACATCTCCTGCCCAATCTGCATCTGTGTAAGCATGAAGAGAGAAATACGGATCTCTAGGGTACCATAGACCATACTCAACTGTTCCTTTCAAGTACCTAAAAATTCTTTTGATTGCCATAACATGAGATTCTCTAGGATCAGCCTGGAATCTTGCCACAAGACCAACAGCCTGCATTATATCTGGTCTAGTTTGAGTGAGATACAACAATCCACCAATCATTGATCTATACTTTGTCTGATCTGCCTTTGGAGAATCATCATCTTTGCTTAACTTACATCCGGTTGCCATGGGAGTGTTCATTGGCTTTGAGTCTTCCATACCAAATTTCCTTAACAATTCTTTCACATATTTGGTCTGAGAAATGAAGATCCCTTCTTTTGTTTGAGTAATTTGCAGACCCAAGAAGAAATTCATTTCACCAAGCATAGACATTTCAAACTCACTTTTCATCTGATTTGCAAAAGTTTTGCACATACTATCTCTTCCTCCAAAAATGATATCATCCACAAACACTTCAACAATCAAAATGTTTTCATGATCAATTTTGAAATATAAGTTACTGTCAGTAGTACCTTTGTTGAATCCAATCTGCACAAGATGCTTATCCAACCTTTCATACCATGCTCTTGGGGCTTGCTTCAATCCATAAAAAGCTTTCTTCAACTTGCAGACCATATCATTATTATCAGACAATTGAAATCCATCCGGTTGTTCAATGTAGACTTCTTCTTCCAGATCACCATTTAGGAAGGCAGACTTGACATCCATCTGATATACCTTGAAGTCTTTGAAGGTAGCAAATGCAAGAAGTAATCTGACTGCTTCAATTCTTGCCACCGGAGCAAAAGTCTCTTCAAAGTCAATTCCTTCTATTTGAGAGTACCCTTTGCAGACCAATCTAGCTTTGTTTCTGATTACTTCACCAGCTTCATTTAGTTTATTCCGGAAGACCCACTTGGTTCCAATTACATTCCTGTCTCTAGGTCTGGGAACAAGATCCCAAGTATGATTTTTCTCAATTTGCATCAATTCATCTTCCATTGCTTTGGTCCAGTTTTCATCATTGCAGGCTTCATTTATTGTTTTAGGTTCAATCTTTGAAATCAAACAACATTCATCCTAATTTTGAGCAACATTCCTTCTAGTTTGTACACCTTTGCTTCTATCACCTATGATCTGATCTTCAGAGTGGTTCAGTCTTACATACCTTGGAATTTTGGGAGTATCCTGTACTGCTGCTTCTTGATCAGGCTCATTCAAACCTATCTCTTCTTCCTGATTTACCGGATCAGGCTGAGTCTGTCTCACCGGAGAGGATTGAGTTCCTTGAACACTGTCTTGGTCATCTTCATCAAACTCATAAAATCTTGAAGGCTTCTCAATTCCTTCATCAACTTTCACATTGGTGCTTTCTATCATCTTCCTCAATCTCTTATTGTAACACTGGTATGCTTTGCTTTGAGTGGAGTAACCCAAGAAAATTCCTTCATCACTTCTAGCATCAAAATTTCCTAGATCTTCATCTCTTTTAATATAACACTTGCTACCAAATACTCTAAAATATTTCACAGTAGGAGTGATGCCAAACCAGAGTTCATAGGGGGTCTTACCGGTGTTGTTTCTGATTTGAACTCGATTGAGAGTGTAGACTGCAGTACTGATAGCTTCTTTCCAAAACATTTGAGGAACATTTGCTTCCAACATCATTGTCCTGGCAGCTTCCTGGATGGTCCGGTTCTTTCTCTCAACTACTCCATTCTGCTGTGGAGTCCTAGGAGCAGACAACTGTCTCCTTATACCCTGCTTCTCACAAAAGTCAATGAACTCACCAGATGTAAATTCACCACCTCTATCAGACCTTAGACACTTTAGTTTCAATCCGGTTTGATTCTCTACCATAGCTTTGAAGATTTTGAACTTCTCAAATGCTTCTGATTTTTCTTTTAGAAAGGTAACCCACATCATCCGGGAATGATCATCAATTAACAACATGAAATATCTATCACCTTGCAGACTCTTGATTCTTGTCGGACCACAGAGATCAGTATGTACTAATTCCAACAATCTGGTAGAAGACTGATCTTGGCTTTTGAAAGAGACTCTGCTTTGTTTACCTAGCTGACATTCTTTGCACAAACTATTTGTAGGTTTCATCAATTTTGGAAGATCTCTTACAGCCTGAGTATTGCTTATCTTGATGATGTTATCAAAATTTACATGACACATTCTTCTATGCCATAACCAACTCTGATCACTTTGAACAAACAAACAACTTTTATTTGAACCAACCAGATGAAAGATATTACCTTTTGTCTGAGTACCAGATGCAATTTCAGTTCCGGAGCTTGTAAAGATTCTGCATTTTCCATTCTTGAACCGGAGATCATAGCCTTTGTCCACTAACTGACCAACACTGAGAAGATTGTGCTTCAATCCTTCAACATATAGTACGTTACCTGTTTTGCTCTTTCCATCAAAGGAAATAGTTCCCCTGCCTCTGATTTTGCCAGCAAAATTGTCACCAAACTTTACCATTCCTCCTTCATACCTTTCCAAATTCAAGAACTTATTCTTGTCACCAGTCATATGGTGAGAACATCCACTGTCAATAACCCAATCATCCTTTTCTTCCACTTGAGCAGCCAAAGCTTTTTCAACAACTTTGTGATTGATAGATTCAGAGAGTATTGAATCTTCTTCCTTGATGGCAATAAACACCCACTCATTTCCGGATTTGCTTCCTAGTTCTGATTCATCATCTGTTACTCCTTCATTGTCATCTTCTTCATGAGCATAATAGCAATTCTTTTGAAACCTTTGTCTGTTAGTATTAGACCTTGCAGATCTTTCCGGACATCTTGAAGCAAAATGACCAATCTTATTGCAGTTGAAACACTTAAAGGGTAGTTTTCCTTCATACTTACCGGATCCTCTTGGCAGTCTCTTTGCAATGAGGGCTTCAAGTTGAGCTGTTTCTGCTTCTTCTTCTTCCATGTCTCTTCTTGCTTGATCATACCATGACATTTTCCTTGATGAGTTTTCTCTTGGATCAAGTCTCTGTTTGCCTTTCACATAGGCACTGGCTTTGAAAGCAGATTCAGTCTTGGGAGGATCATCTCCAAACTCGGTCATTTCAAATGCAGCTAGTTTGCCAGCCAGTTGTTCTCTTGTGACAGTTGTGTGGGCTCTGAATTCATCAATGGCAGCAACCTTGATTTTGTAGGCAGCAGGAAGGGATCTTAGGATTTTGCAGACAATCTCATTTTCATCTAGAGTTCCACTAGCATTTCTAATTCCACATACCAGCTCATTCACTCTTGGCATAAAGGTAGTGATGTTTTCATCATCTCTCATCTTCAATCTTTCAAATTTCCCTTTCAGACTTTGCAACCTTGCACTTTTGACAAACTCATCTCCTTCATACAGAAGTTCCAATTTAGTCAGGATCTCATATGCAGTTGGTAGGTCAATAACATTTGAGAGATCTGAATCATTCAATGCGCTTAGTAGGGCTTCCTTGGTCCGCAAATTATTTTCAGCATCTGTGATTTCATTCAGAGTTGTCGGACCACCTTGTGGAGGTACATATGGTTTTGAGACCATAGCCAAGTATGCTTTTCCCATACATTCCAAGTGACACTTCATGCGACCTTTCTAGAGAGTGAAGTTAGTTCCATCGAACTTCGGACTATCCTTCTTGTATGACGACATCCTGGATCTCCTCAAGCGGTTAAGCTCCTTTCAGAGGAACTTGGCTCTGATACCAATTGTTGGATCTAGGGCATACAACTGAGAGGGGGGGGTGAATCAGTTGTATAAAACTTGCTCTTACTTTAAACACTTGATTGTTCTTTGTTAGTTAGTAGCATATCAATTAACCATCTATGAAAGCATAATGCATAAACTCAGAGCAGATGAACATCAACACATTGAACACCAAGATTTTGACGTGGAAAACCCAGTTAAGGGAAAAACCACGGGGTGATTAACCCAAGAATTATTCTCTGTTAGAAGAATAAAGAAGAATGAATGGCACATGCCAATTAGGGCTCACTGCCCGAGCACACTGCTCACAAAGAGGCCCACTGCCTACAAGGAGACACACTGTCTACAAAGTGATAAGAATCACAGTCTTGAACTGGAGAATGACATCTCTACCATGTCCGGATCAGTTCCATTTAAGCCCAAAAACCTCTGCTCTGCCTTTCACACTTCTCTTCGCTATGCCACACTCATCCACACAATCCACACTTCGAAATGAAATCACAAACCGTTATTTATACAAGACATCGACTTAGGAACAAACATCTAAGTCGGAAAACAACCATAAGAGTATCCACAAGATGAATAACACATCCGGTCGGCCACCACAAGAACATTCGCAGGATGAACAACTCATCCGGTCAGCTAAACAGAGCAAGAACTTCATCCGGAAGAATAACTTCAATTCCGGGCTCTACTATCAATGCGGACCAACAACACAACCTCAACATGATCCAAGAACCTTCACAAGCCTGCCTGAATGACCAGGTACATCCGCACTTTCTTTACTTACTGGAATCTCTTCTCTTCCTTATCCGGAACTTCAAGAACACTGTCTGTCGCCACTGTCATAATGCAAGAGGTACTTCCGGACCTCCAAATCATACACAACTTGAGATGGCACATCACAAGGACATCCCAAAGACTCCTTCCAATCCGCAGATTAGGATTATACAATTCCAGACCTCACCGGACCTTTTTGTGATCCTCTGTCACCTCTGAATACTTGCCGGAACCGGTTCTACACTGACAGCCACAACTCCTTCAGATCTTCATGCGGACCTCTGAAATCTTAACTGAAGCATCTCAAGACTCATATCTACAAACCCTTTAATCCGCATCCTCCGGTTTGCATCCTATACAGTACATTTGCCTTCTTCTCATCACTGTTCTTTACTATTCCTGACTGAGGCTAATTTTCTCAATATCCTCAGCACACTGCTCATTGAATCCTTCTTGTCAAAGCAATATGAGTATGTTGACATCAATGACAACACTGGTTTACCTAATACTTGCAACAATTATCTTAAGCTAGGCCAATGTAGTATCCTATTAATTCTTTGCCTGTTGTAGTATCTGGATTTACCCATGTGTTTGAATCAATGTTTTCTTTGCCTTTGTAATGTCGATGAGGATTTGGATCTGCTATGTGTTTTTCTTTGCTTCCCCTAAGATACTAGTCATATAATGTGCCAATCTGAGGCTTAATACTTCTCGTAGCTATTTTATTTAGCCTTTGATTTTTTCTCTTTAGTCTTGCACCTATTGAAGATGAGTATGGATTTCTTCAATTTGTGCTCTAAATGTCCCATCCATATTTTGCATTGGGTCATAGGTGCTAGCCACTTGTAGAATTTGGGCTTCCAACTGGTCTATTTGGTTCTTTAGGCCCTTTGTCAATGTTGGCCACTCGAGACAAAATTGATATAGTGTATTGATATCAGTTATTGTTTGTTATATGATGGTGATATGTCCTAGTTGTGTGTGCTATGACACACTTCTTCCTAGCCTCATCAATTCTATTCTTATTTGTCTCCACTGTAACCTAGTTTTTTATGTGTGTAGCCTGAGTGTCTATCTTTGTTTTGACTCCATCCATTAACATTTTCAACTTTGGCTCAATGGGAGTGATGTATCTCTTCACAACTAGGGTAGCTTATTCTAAATTACAACTATGGCATCCTCTAGTTGCTCTGCATCGTCCATGTATTGTTTTAATATTTCTTCTTGGGCTATGTTGTGAAAGATATCTCCTAATTGGAACTTTTGGATTGAGGAAATATTTGTTAAGTCTACTTGTGTTCCTATCAGAGGTAGTTGCAGTAGTTGAGGTTTAGGCATTGGTTGTATCTACTTTTGTTGCATCAAAAAGTCCTTAACGTACTACATAGGAGAGGTTATGGTAGAAGAAGAGGCTCTTGGCAGAGAGGGTGGTGGTTGTTGTGGTCCTTCACCTTGATATCTATGTGGTGGGTTTCCTCTAGAAGGTGTAGTGTATTCTTGCATTTTTCTCTTCTTCCATCAGTGCCTGATAAAATTTTCTCATGACAATAGTTGTTTCTTTTTGAATTTTTGTTTTAGCTTCCCCATTCAAACTCATTAGGGTGTGTACCCTTTGTTTTGACCCGAGTTCTTTTTCCTGTAGCTTTGCTATCTTATCTTTTTGTGTAGGAGACAAGTTAGGGTCGATCTCCTCTAATGTCTTCTTCCTTATTTCTTCTTCTAGTTCTACCACCTTTTATCTCTTCTTGCAAATGATGGAGGATATATTAGTGGGGAAGTTTTCTATGATGTTGTCTAAGGTGTCCTCAGACACTCTTAGATGGTGGATATTTTCTTTATTTTACTCTCCTAATTTATTATACATTTTTACAGCTTGCTTGAGCATGCCTTTGTTGTTTATTGTTGCAGTTAGGATGTCAACATGCATTATATCCTCTTCCTTTTCCTCTTGGATGTTTAATATTTCCACTGTTGTTTGTTTAGTAGTTCTTGTTGTCCTCTTCTGCAATGGTTGTCTAACTTCTTGTGGTTCCTCCTCCTATGTTTCTTCCCCTACTGCAACTTTTATTATGTTTTATTTAACCCCTTGTTTTTGCCTAGCTAGATTTTTCTTTTTCTCCACACTCATTTAGAGGAGTATTTTTGAGACTTCTTCCACCGAGGGGTCCTTTTCTAGAGGTTGCAAAGTAGATAAGATGTTGTTTGAGAAGATGTTCCTTGCCCTATTGCATCATGTGATCCCAAAGTCCCCAAATGTAATCTTCCTGATTTCCATGTTTGTGGTGTAGTGGAACTTGTCTGCGATGGATCTTGGGGTGGGATTCCCCATTTCTCATGTAATTTCTCCTTGTTCTTTTCCATATCTTCCTCCGCATTCTTCTTATTTTGCTTGTCCATGAACTCCTGATAAGTCCTAAATCTCTATATATTCTAATCTTTTGGTTGTTTGAGAAGTTTTTGAGCATGACTCTATTAGGTCATTGATTACTTCATATGGGAGTCTAGGGATCCATGAAACCCTAGGCTGTATTGCCTCCATTAGTGTGAAATCCTTGTCCACTAGAAACACTATATCTTTTGCATAATTATTCACCATGTCATATGAAGTTCTTTCCCTATTTTGCATTTGTTGTTGTATGGCTTTGAAAACCCCCAGTATGTCACAGTATATGATGTTGTGTCTTTAAACTATTGGACGTGATACTTGATTTGTGCCAATACCGGTATATGTGTTTTCTAATCTTTACCAAAGAAAGATGGTAGTGTGTTCATAAAGTAAAATGCGAGGCATATGATAAGAGTACCATACTAGAATCGATAGTGCACATTCTTGGTCTTGTGTAGGTTCTCTATTAGCTACTCATGAAGTACCTTGCACAAATCAAAGTCTTTTCCCTTGACCACCATTTGATATGCAGTGTGGATAGTTGTGTCAATTGTTGAGTCCTCCCAGTTGGCATAGTAAATTTTATAGGAAATACCCATGGTGGCATATTGCACTATAGGGTTTGTAGTTTCTTTGACCTTCATCCTTCTCCCATCATATTTATCCCTATTGAGCTTTGTAACCTTCTCATTCTTGATTGATTTCTTTGATAGTAGCTCTCCCATGGTGTTAAGCCCTGTCACCGCTTGTATTGCCTACTTTAATATCTGGTAGGGTTTGTCAAGATAAATGAATTCATCATGTATTCTACTCAGTATAATTTGAACCCATCCATGCTCCATGGAGAAATCAGGGTAATCCTTCCATATGTCAATATTCTTCTTCTCAATCTCTATCTACTATAGTAGAAATTGTGTCTGATCTAATTGAAGGAGTGTTCTCTAGAGCTCCTCAAATTTAGTGTGGTATATCTCTAAAATTGGTGCATAGATATATTTTTGAACATCTTCTACATAAATCACATCTAATGGAATAGTATAGAAAGCTCAATCTGGATCGACCTCCATCACCTTGTAAGGAAATTTCTTGTATTTCAGGTGAGGTTTGTCGTAGACATTAATCAAAATTGAATTTCCCATTATTGCTCTGTATTTAACTAGGGTTGAGTTTGTTTACAAAGTATATCTTGAGCTCATGAGTACTTAGGATGTCAAATGGTGTCAGAGTGTATGGTGAGATCTATCTTTATAGTTGCAACAGTGCCCTTTTTCATTTATTACATTTTCTCATTTGTGATTTCACGAGCTTTTATGGCTGTTACTTTTTTGCGGCTTCCTTCCTTCAATGGTATTTATTTTTATGGTAACTATAGTACATATGCTACATTTAATATAAATATGATTTTCCTAGGGTTTTGACTCTTACTCTATCAGTTGATGATACTATTTCAATCTAGCTCCATTTACATATCCTGTTAGGGTTTTTTCGTCAATTAATTTCAATCTAACTGCGCCAAATTCAAAAATTTCATGAATGTAATATGGTCCCAACCATCTGACTTTTAATTTGCCTTGTTTCTTAAATTTGTTGTCATATAACAATATTAAGCCATTTTTGCGAAATATTTTGAGGCACAAATTCCTATCATGCAAGCTTTTTGTCTTTTTAATTCTAGGTTTTGGTGGTATACCACCAATAGTCTATTCTCATCTATTTTTTCTAGATCTTCTATTCTTTGTGCTAATGAATCTTCTTCATTCAAGTATAGTAAATTTAGGATAATAACATTTATTGGTAGTGTGGTATCCATTCCATATACTAACTCAAATGGAGTGAATTTTGTTGTTCTTTCATAAGATGTCCAATATGCCCATAGGATTGTAAGAATTTTGATGTCCCAATCTATTTTATTTCTACTACACATCTTTGTTAATGCTATTCCAATAATCTTGTTTAGTGCCTCGCTTGTGCCATTAGCTTGGGGATGGTATAGAGAACTTTGTTGTGAGAAATCATAAAGTTGTTCAAAAGTTCCACAATTACCTTGTTTACAACGTGTTTACCTTGATCACTCGTTGTACTTAATGGACAGCCAAACCTTGTGATTATGTTCTCATATAGGAAATTTGTGGTAGTCTTGGTTGTACAATCTTTTGTTGGCTCTGCTTCTTCCCATTTTGTTAAGTATTCCACTCCTCTAATAATGAATCTTGCTTTGGAATGTTTTGTGGGAGGATCAATTGGTCTTATGAAACCTATAGTCCATTTTTCAAATGGTATTTGGGATAAGATTGGTCTTAGGGGCATTTCATCTGTTGTGGTAGGTCTTCCAATTTGTTCACATATATCACACTGTTTAACATATTTGTTCATCCTTATGAAGAGTTGGCCACCAAAGTCATACTAATTTTACCCTTTACGGTGGTTTCTCTAGAATTATGTCCACCTGATATTCCTTCATGGGCTTCCCTTAGTATATCCTCTCTTTCATGTTCATAGACTACCCTTCTGATAATGTTGTCTCTTCGTACTATACGCAATTCTCCTTCTATGAGAATATATGGTAGAGATTTCCCCAACAATATTTGTTTTTCCTATTCAATGTGATATTCTTTAGAAATTTCCCTATGGATAATAAGCTTGCTATATCACGAAGTTCCTCAGGTGTTGCAGTTACTCTAAAAAGGTTTGCGTCAAGGAGGTCTTATTCCTAGCTATCAGGTTCTTCTCCGGTTTCTATTTTGGAAAGGTAGTCGGGGCCTTGATTATTTTTCCATAGTTTAACCATAATGTTAAATTCAAACTCTTGAAATAGGAGTAACCATCTGGGTAAGTGCACAAAGATGGGGGACCAAAAGATGATCTCAAGATGCCACTTTTTTCTGAAATAGGGAAAGACTAATGTTGGATGAGAAATTGAAGATAGTTACACTCAAAATTTGAAGATACAACAAAAACAAGAGTCGTAGTGCTCCAAATCTAGTTTCTAAACTACTAATTTTTTTCAAAAATGTTTGAGATTAATGGGTTCAAAAAGAGGGAGCACACAAATTGGTCCTTTTTTTTTCAAAAATACATAACATAGCATATGGTGTGCTCCCCCTTATTAGTGTAGGTTTTTATTTCCTAGTTGGGTTATTTATTATCCCTTTATTCCTAGGTTTTTCCTACACTTTTATTAATCTTGCTTAGGTTAATAAAGCATGTTTTATTAGGTTAGTGGATTGTGAGGTATCACCTTCCTACATGTGAGCATCCATTAGCTATCTTGGGAAGATACTTTACTATCTTTAGTCCGATAGATGGTTGCTCCTCATTGGTCGATGTTGCCACATCCTCCCTCTCCCTGATCTATATAAACATGCTACCTAGCTTGTATGTTGTATCTCTTCCTTTTGCATCCCCTTAATGCTATTTTTCTTCTAGCATTTGCATTACTCTCATGGAGACTAAGTCTATGTTGTTATTTTGATCCTGTATCATTTGCTTTCACACTTTGATATCTATTCATTTGCACTAGTTTTTGGGTTAATCATCTTTTCAGATTCTAACATGGTATTAGAGCTTTTCTATGTGCAAGAATAGATTTTAGTTTCCATATTTGAGAAATTTGGTGGGGGCTAATAAAGCTTATTGCAGCTTTTCCCAAAAACCCAGTACGCTCTTCTCTTGCATCTTTGGATGATCTTGAGAATCAGAAAAGTTTGAAGAAAATATTTTAACCTTGGGGTTTTACATATGTGTTTTGTGAGATCTAGGTGATTGTAGCATTTCTGATTATACTGGCAACATTTATGGCTATTCCAACATGTCCAAGAGGCTCGATAAAGCTAAGTTTGGCTTTCGTTTCACCAAAAATAGAGATCATTTGACACAGTTGCAGAACCAGGGTTTCCAGCTCAGATCTGGAAAACAACTTTCAATCAGAGAATTTTTAGGCCAAAAGGACCCTACCATTGCATTTGGGAGGCCTCGCAAGTGAATTTTCATATATAATTTGCCCAGTTTCAGTGTCAGGAGTCTGAAAGGCAAATGTTTTTTGTCAGAGGCCATTTTTTTGCCTCAGCACAATTTTTGGTGTAAATTTTTCAAAAAAATAACAAATAAATATATATATATATATATATATATTAAGCGTTGGTGTTGTACTAAGTGCTAATAAAGTGTGGTTCCAACCGTTGTTCCAAGCGCTTTGTAAAGTGCTTCATGCACTTTCCTTTGTAAAGGAGGGTGTGACTTATCTTAGAGGCCGCAACCTCTACTTAGAGGTCTATGGACCTCCCTCAAAGGCTGCCACCTCCCTTGGTTGTGGGGTGTGGCCTTCAGCCCCCCCAACCATTATTTAAACTTCAGCTTTTCAGAAGCCTATTCTACCTTACAAATCAACTCATTTGGCCATTAAAATTGTGTGCCAAATTTTATCTCTATCCTTCACAATATTAGTCTTGCCTGCGTGCCAAATTTGGGCTTATTTTTAGCAAATGTTGAAAAATTCTGGTAGTATTCACTATTTTGGTTATAGTTAAATTTAGTTGGAGATATTTTATTTCTAGTTACAATTAAAACTACTTGGCAGAGTTCTAACCTGGTTGGACGACTTTCATTTTTGGTAGCACCACTAAACTTGGTGGCATTTCTGCCAAATCTGGCGGCAAACTCACTTTTTCTCACAAACCCCCTTCCGTTGGCGTTTTCATTTTTGAAGACAAACTTTGAAGGCTGATAACTTGGGCTCACGACCTCCGATTTCCAAGCTTATTTTTTTTATTTTGACTATTTTTCCACACTCTTTGCAGTGGTACAGATAATTCTTGATTCCAATGCACAGATTTTCTTGAAATTGCAGATTCTCACAGGTGACATTGCTCAGTTCCCATTTTTGGAACTTTGGAGGGTCATAGCTTTCACATACGACCTCACATCGAGGTGATTCATTATTTGAAAGTGCATGATTTTTTGAGTAGATTGTAGCGATGTTGTTAGTTTCACTTGGCTCAGTTCCAGTATTGTACTTTCAACATACACTAAATTTGTGAGGGTTTTGTAATGCATTGAGATCAAGACCACTAAGTATTTCTTGCTAGTGGTAGTTGTAAACGCACTAATTATAAAGTGCCAAATCATTTTTTCTTGGGTGGGTTCCTTGATTGAGAGAAAAGGGGGGTTGTCCTGTGTGTGTTCTCTTCTTTTCAACATTTCTTTAATGCATTTCTTCATCATGGATCAAACTATAGTACCCATCCTAACTCCATACAACTAATTTGATTGGAAATCACGCATGACAATCTACTTAAGGAAAGTTGGATTACATAGGATAACAATGGGACTTGAAACTGAACCTGCTAAAGATGAAGATAAGCCTAAGTGATTTAACAAATGTGATGAGGCATATGGAACAATGTGTTTGTCTATTTCTCCTAATTTACTCTTTCACATCGAGTCTTTGAATTCACCAAATAAAATCTAGACAAAACTAGAAACACTATTTGGCACAGAAGATTCAATGAGGAGTCACATGTTGGAAAATGAACTAATTAGTTTAAGTCTAGGAAATTTCAACACAATCTAGGATTTCTTCACCAAATTGAAATCACTAAGGTTGCAGTTAAAACAATGTGGAATTGAAAAGAAAGATGAACAACTGATTCTTATTATACTCTCTAAGCTAAGTTGAGAATATTCTGAATTTATTTCTACCTTCTATGCTACTAAGGGTGCACTTGGTACTCAATTCACCATGCCATCTTTAGATGATTTTTCTATCTCTCTTACTTAGGAACAAGATAAGCTAGTCCAAATGGGTACTCTTAAGTCCTCTAATTCACATGCCCTAGCTACCAACCAAGGCACAAAAGAATAGAAAGGACAAAGTAGTAACAACAAGAATAAGGATAAGAAACAAAAGAATAGAAAAGAGAAGAAGGATCAGATACCAGTTGCTTCAAAAGCAACTAATGAGACCCAATCTTCTAAGGGTGACAATCCTAAGAAAGAGAAGGTCTAATGTGCCTATTGTAAAAGACCTAGTCATGATGAACATAAGTGTCTAAAGAAACAAATTTATCACTTGGCACACTTTTTTGAGAAGAATAATATCAGTGCTCCTGAGTCTATCAAACAGAGTTCTAATGAGGGGTCTAACAAGGAAAAAGAAAACAAGGGGAAAGGAAAGGGCAAGGCCCTTGTAGCAGGTACTTCTTCACCATCCACTTGGGTTCTTGACTTGGGTGCTTCACACCACATGGCTTCATCTAAGGAAGAACTTGCATGTTTGGAGTCGTGTACTATGCCTTCTATTTTGATGGGTGATGACACTCTTGTTGAGGTGTGTGGGAGAGGGTCTATTGATGTGGGGGATGGCACATTCCATGATGTTCTTTGTGTACCCTCATTATCAACTAATCTCCTGTCAGTATATCAAGTCACTCACACAGGTTCAGGCAAGCGGGTTGAGTTCACTCCTTATTTAGTGGAGATTCGTGAGTTGCACAGTGGTTCTACATTTGCAGTTGGGAGAGAAGATCATCAGTCATGACTCTATCTATATTCTCACTTTGTTCTTGATCCTCCTTTGACTATTTTTCTCACTCATTCTAATGATGTGAGTAGATTATGGCATGAGCGATTTGGAAATCTTAACTACTGCTACTTGTAGCAGCTCAACCAATAGAGCATGGTCATAGGGTTTCCTTTAGTTCAATTTTTAGGTGATGTTTTCCAAAGATGCATTCTTGGTAAGCATCCTAAGGAAAAGTTTGACAAAGGAAAGACATGAAGAGCTTCACAGATACTGGAGTTAGTTCATAGTGATTTGGCTAGTCCATTTCAACATCCTTCTTTCAGCAGAGCTAGATATGTTCTAACATTCATTGATGACTTTAATACTTGGGTGTACTTTCTCAAACAGAAGTTTGAGGTATTTGATCACTTTCAGGACTTCAAGACTTTTGTAGAAAAGTAATCCATGAAAGCCATCAAATTTTTGTGCATTGACAATGGTGGTGAGTATGCCAACCATCATTTTGAGTAGTTTAATTTGCACTTCGGAGGGAATTGATTTGTAGCATTCAATTCCATACAATCCTCAATAGAATGGTGTTGTAGAATGGAAGAATAGGTCCTTGAAGGAAATGGTGAACTACATGATTCACTCTAGATCTCTTGCACCACAGTATTGGGCAGAGGCCATTAACTGTGCTTGTTATATCCATAACCATGTTTCTCACAGAGCCTTGAAAGGAGTCACTCCTTTTAATTCTTGGAGTGGTCGAAAACCATCAGTTAAGCACTTTCAATTTTTTGGTTCTCCTACATGGGCCCACATTCTCACAGAGAAACGTAATGCCTTGGATCTGTAGAGCAGACCTTGCATATTTGTAGGCTATCCTGATGGTGTGAAGGGTTATCAGTTGCTCCACCCTACTACACATGAGTTATTCATTGACAGGAGTGTTCAGTTTGAGGAGGGCTCTTCAAGCTCACTATCTATCACTTCTCCACCTCCTTCTACATTGGTATTGGAGTCACTTGGCCTACGTGATAGATCTTCTGATGAGTCAGATTCACCTGAGTAGTCTTCTACCTCCGCTTCTGATGCCGAGAGTGATTCAGAGGATTTATCTCCTTCCTCTCCTAGTCATCATTCAAAGAGTGATGATTCTCCTCCACATTCTCTGACTCTTGGTCCACTCTAGGCTAGACAGACCTTACATCCTATAGGTGATTGGGTTGGGGATCCATCAGACACCAGGTGAATTCGTTCACAATTCTAGGATGCTCCACATGTCTTCATTGATAATATCTCAGATCCACAATGTTTTTGAGAGGCTTCTGGTATTCTTGAATGAGATACAGTTATGTAGGAGTATAGTTCCTTGACGAGGAACCACACTTAGGATCTTGTCCCTCTTCGTAAGGGAAGAATTTTTTTTATGTAAGTGGATCTATCAAACAAAATTTGTAGTAGATGGGTCAGTTGACAAGCATAAGGCTCACTTGGTTGCCAAAGGATTCTCCCAGGTTCTTGGGATTGACTACTCTGAGACTTTTGTACCAGTTGCCCAAATGAAATCCATTCGACTTGTTCTTTCCATTGCTACAACCAATCATTTGGAAGTACACCAGATGGATGTGAAGAGTGCCTTTCTTCATGGTGACCTTTAGGAGGAGATCTACATGGAGCAGCCACAAGGGTTCATTTAGAATTCTTCACTTGTGTGTTTTCTTCGAAAGTCTCTCTATGGCCTCATACAGGCTTCTTGGGCCTGGTATGCCAAGATGGACTCCTTCCTTTTGACAGTTTGGTTCATTCGATGCCATTCTGATGCCAATGTCTATATTTTACAGCAGGATGATGCACTCCCATTTCTGGTTTTGTATGTTGATGACTTGTTGATCACAGGGAGTTCTTCATCCACCATAGGGGCTATCAAAACAACCCTTCATGACAGGTTTTTGATGGCTGACTTGGGCTTGTTACATTAGTTTCTCAGGATTGAGATCTTCCTGTTCACTTCTGGGATCACCATCACACAATCCAAGTATGCTCTAGATTTTCTCTCGAGGTTTCATATGGCTGACTGTAAGCCTACTCTGACTCCCTTCCTTTCTGGAGTCAAACATGAGGCTCAATGTCTTCACCATTTGTTGATGGCACTTTGTATTGACATCTTGTTGGGAGTCTCATTTATTTGACTCATACGAGACCTGACATTTCATATGATATAGGTATGGTCTCTTGATTCATACAAGAGCCCCATGAGCTGCACTAGAAAGAAACCAAGCGGATCCTTCACTACATTCAAGGTACTCATAATTTTGGGATTCCTTATGTAGTGGGCATTGATATTGACTTGGTGGGCTACATAGATTCAAATTGGGTAGGCGATTCTCAAGATCGCATGTCTACTTCAGGTTACAACTTCTCACTTGGTTCAGGTCCTATTTGTTAGTCGAGCAAGAAGCAGTCTACTATTACTCTATCTTCTACTGAGGTCAAGTATTGGGGGCCTATGAATGCCACCACTAAGGCCATCTGGCTTTAGAATCTTCTCACTGAGTTTGGTATCCAAATTAGACAGTCATCAGTTATATTTTGTGACAACCAGAGTGCCATTCAGATCTCACAGAATCTGGTCCATCATCAGTGGACCAAACACAATGAGGTTCACATGCACTACATCTAGGAGCTCGTCCATGGCCATGTCATCGACCTTCACTACTGTCTAACTTCCAAGTAGGTTGCTGATATCTTCACCAAACCCTTCACTGAGATTCCTTCATTTGTGAGCTTTGCTGGGGGTGCAGGAAGCTTCATCTTTTGGGGGGGCTTCATCCTCTCACTCAGAGTCCTAACTCTCTATTCTGGG
This sequence comes from Cunninghamia lanceolata, assembly GCA_027924645.1. Lineage (NCBI taxonomy): Eukaryota > Viridiplantae > Streptophyta > Pinopsida > Cupressales > Cupressaceae > Cunninghamia > Cunninghamia lanceolata. The sequence goes on along the minus strand of BSBN01001845.1, from coordinate 305,566 downwards.
GGGTCTCTTCTCTCTCTATTTGGGAGGTCTATTCTCTCTTTTCTGGGGAGGCTTCTTCTCTTTGGGGGGGATTTTATGTACATGGGTACCTCATTAGGCTTGATTTTCTGGGACCCATCTCTACATCTACCTAAGCTATGCTTAAGGGGGTGTTAGTGTAGTTTTTTATTTCCTAGTTGGGTTATTTATTTTCCCTTTATTCCTAGGTTTTTCCTACACTTTTATTAATCTTTCTTAGGTTAATAAAACATGTTTTATTAGGTGGATTATGAGGTGTCACCTTCCTACATGTAAGCATCCATTACCTATCTTGGGAAGATACTTTGCTATCTTTAGTCTGATAGATGGTTGCTCCTCATTAGTCAGTGTTGCCAACTCCTCCCTCTCCCTAATCTATATAAACATGCTACCTGGCTTGTATTTTGTATCATTTGCTTTTGCATCCTCTAATGCTATTTTGCTTCTAGCATTTGCATTACTCTCATGGAGACTAACTATGTTTTGTTATTTTGATCTTGTATCATTTGCTTTCACAATTTGATATCTATTCATTTGCACTAGTTTTCTAGGTTAATCATCTTTTCAGATTCTAACACCCCTAAAATGTTAACATTTTTTTAGTATTTCAAAAATTGCTTCAGTGAGAAATTAGCTAACACCGTGTAGTTTATCCCCAATTTTTTTGATAATTTTTTCAAGAATAATTGATTTTTTTACTAAGTTTCAAAGTGGATACATCCTAAAAATAGAAATTTGAGGTGCTCCCCCATAATTTTTTTGAAAACTAATCAAAAATCCAATTTTTTTTTAAAACGTGTAGAATGGAGTCTAGTTTCTAAAAATGTAATTTATTTGAAATTTTGATGAACGGTTAAAAAAGTCAAAAATACCACACACTAGTTTTTGACAAAAAAAGATACACTAACAAAAGAAATCAAAGATGGAATCCTTAACATACTTAAAACATGAAAAAATTGTATGGTTAGAAAGCTAAGAGATAGCTTAGGATTATGGCTATATTTTTTGACTTGTCATTGAAACATGTGCAAACCTGATGGAGAGCACGCTCCAGATTATGTAATTTTTGTTACAATCTGGAAAAAGACATCTTTGGACATCCAAAACACAGTCCAAGCCTTTGGTTTGGAAGCCCAAGGAAAATCCAAGCCAAAGGCTTGGAAATTACCAAAGCAAAGTATAACATGAGTGCATTATAATACACTCGCATTATGGTGAAATAAAATCATCTCTCCCTCCCTCCTTACCCCTCTATTATTCTCTCTCCCTAGACCCTCTAGGTCTCTCCCTCCCGTCTTCTCTCTCTCTCTCTCTCTCTCTCTCTCTCTCTCTCTCTCTCTCTCTCTCTCTCTCTCTCTCTCTCCCTCCCTCTCCTAGTTTTCCTTTTCCTAGCTTTCCTTTTCCTTTCCAATTTACCTTTTGATCCCACCAATTTTTCCCTATTTTACTATTTTACACCTCTCCTCTCATCATTCTTCACATCCAATGAACTTTCATTTTATCTTGTATACACCTAAAAATGGCAAAGACAAATTAAATAAATATTTATTATTTATTTTAATTCCCATTCTTCTATCATTTAATAAATTCATCAATTTATCTATTTGATTCACGTTCATCATTAATACTCCAAATATTAAATAAATGTCATCAGTTTATTTAATTAAATCAATTAAACCTATTCTTCTAATGTCATCCCTTAATTAAATAATAATCAAATTATTTAATCACAAATCATCCTATTCCAAAGTCAAAAGTCCTCTATTCCACATCATTTAATCCACCTCACATGTCCACCTCATCATCTTGCACATGTAATTAAATATCTTAATATTTAATTAATCCATTTTCCCTCACCCACATGGCCTATTATTCCTCCAACCATCCCTATTCACATGGATGTGGTCTCTCCATGTCATCATGGTCAAAGGGACACTTTGTGACACTTGTTCCATAGTCCCTAGAATCTTTCCAAACTCCCTACAAATATGGTCTCCTTATTTGACCTTCTCTCTTTGGTCGTTGTGAGCCTTGTGACATGTGGACTCATGTCACACCTTTCTCTCCTCCATGTCAAGGTGAGAGGAACATCTTCCCTCTTTCTCTCCCTCATCTCAACCAACTCAATCCTCACCATACACCTCACAAGACCAAGTCTCCACCGTTGAGATCTTGACACATGGATTTGGCCCCTCCTTGGCCTATAAAAGGAAGCTCATTCCCTCATTTCAACAACACACAAGCTATAACAAAGTTACTCCGCAGAAATTCTAGCATGCCTTTGGCAAAGCATTTATATTGGTCATTGCATTTTATATCCATTATCTTCATATCCATACAACCATGGCTTCAATCATCCATCCCTCATCCTCACAATAGTTGCATTGTAGGTAATCTTCATTGCATTTTATCCAACATACAACCATTGAAGTATTGTCATCTTCAAACAGTGAGGAAGCACGCTTCTGAGAGCTCTATTCATCAACAAGATCAATACAAGATAGGCAAACAATGGAAGGGTCGAGGTAAATAAGTTTTCAAGTGAATATTGCTTTGTTTATTTGATTTGCATCATATTTCATTGAGATTATTGGATTATTAGTAGTTTAATAATGTTGACAATATTTCCTCTAGCATTTCTTGTTTCCATTTCATACTCCTAATTTATATCCTCATCCCTCTTTGCATGTACTAGTTTTCATGTTTCCATTTACTTTGTCGATAAGGGAGAGGGAGAGGGAGAGGGAGGAAGAGGGAGAGAGGGTGGAGATGGAGGGGAGAGAGAGGGGAGAGATATAGGGAGATAGGGCAAGAGAAAGATAGAAAGAGAGTGAGAGTTTTCTTGTTTCCATTTCCTTCATTGATAAGGGAGAGATAGGGAGATAGAGGAATGATAGGGGAGAGAGAGGCAAGAGATGGGGAGATAGGGAGAGATAGAGAAGACATAGGGGAGAGACAGGGAGATAGAGAGTGAGTGAGATGTCCAATGAGATAGGGAGAGAGATTGAGAGGTAGAGGGATGATAGAGACAGGGAGATATAAGGGAGAGATATGGAGATAGAGGTTTACGGTTGCTTAGGTTTAGGGTTTAGGGGTTAGGGGTTAGGATTTGGGGGCATTATTTAGGGTTTAGGGGTTTGGAGAGAGAGAGGTTTAGGGTTTAGGATTTAGGGGTTAGGGGTCAGAGTTTAGGGGTATTATTTAGAGTTTATGAGTTTAGGGTTGCTCAAGTTTAGGGTTTAGGGTTTAGGGGAATTATTTAGGGTTTAGGGCTTAGGGATTAGGGGTTAGGGTTTAAGGGTTTAAGGTTTAGGGTTTAGGATTTAGGAGTTAGGTTTTAGGAGTTTAGAGTTTAGGGTTTAGAGAGAGATAGAGAGAGGTGACTGATAGAGATTGGGAGAGATAAAGGAGATAGAGGGGAGAGATAGAGAGACAGAGAGTGAGGGACATGTCTAGAGATATAGGGAGATAGATTGAGAAGTAGAGGGATGATAGAGATAGGGAGATAGGGGAGAGATAGGGAGATAGAGCTTTAGGGTTTCTTGGGTTGAAAGGTTTGGTGTTTTGGGTTTAGGGGTTTAGGGTTGCTCGAGTTTAGGGGTTAGGGTTTAGGGGAATTATTTAGGGTTTAGGGTTTATGGTTTAGGGGTTAAGGTTTAGAGGTTTTGGGTTTAAGGTTTAAAGAGGGAGAGAGAGGACTGATAGGGAGATAGAGGAAACCAAGGGGAGAGATAGGGAGATAGAGAGTGAGGGACATGGTTAGAGACATAGGGAGAGAGATTGAGAGGTAAAGGGATGATAAAGATAGGGAGATAGGGGAGAGATCTAGGGAGAGAGAGGTTTATGGTTGTTTGGGTTTAGGGGTTTATGGTTGCTTGGGTTTAGGATTTAGGGGTTAGGTGACTTTGTTGGTAGCCTACTGCCCTGAATGACTGAGACACTTAGCGCATGAAACAAGACCTCCCCTAGCATTTACCCACCTACTCCAATGTGTTGGTGCAATCAGTTCAGCCCCATGATCTATGGAATGCAAAATTTCACTCCTAGCACCTTTCCACTGCATGAAATTGAAGCATTTTGAAAGAATGCATTTGATTTCAGCACTGTCAAACGGATTGGAGTTGACAAAATCCAAGAGAATTTATTGTGGATGGACCCCATATGCACCTATAGGTCTGAATGGAACATTCTCAGCTACCACAGATTTCAAGAGCTACTATGTCAAAGTTTGGTAGTTTTTTTCTCTTAAGGATCTTGAGTGACTTTATCAGTAACCTGCTGCCTCAAATGACTGACAATTGGTGCATGAAATGATACCTCTCCTAACATTTACCCACCCACCTCGACACATTGGCACTATTAGTTCAGCCCCATGACTTGTGGAATACAAAATTTCACTCCTAACACCTTTCGGCTTTGCCAGTAGCTTGCAATCCAAAACGACTGAGACACTTGGCACATGAAATGAGACCTCCCATAGAATTTGCCCACCCACCCTAATGTGTTGGCGTAGTCAGTTCATCCCCATGACTAGTAGAACAAAAAATATGGCTCCTAGCAAGGTTGCGTTGTATGAAACTAAAGTATTTTGCAAGAATGAATTTGATTTCAGCACGGTCAAATGGATTGGAGTTGACCAAAATTGAGAGAGGTTATTGTGGATGGACCCCATGTACACTTGTTGGTTTAATCTAAACATTCCCAGCTGCCATGAATTCTGAGAACTGCTCCATCAAAGTTTGGCAGTTTTTACTCTTAGGATCTTAAGTGACTTTGTTGGTAGCTTGCTGCCCCGAATGACTGGGACACTTGACAAATGAAATGAGACTTCCCCTAGTATTTAACTATCCACTCCGATGCATTGGCACATTCAGTTCGGCCCCATGAGCTATGGAATGCAAAATTTCACTCCTGGCACCTTTCCACTCCATGAAACTGAAGTATTTTGCAAGAATGCATTTGATTTTGGCACAGTCAAACAGATTGGAGTTGACCAAAACCAAGAGAGGTTATTATGGATGGACCCCACATGTACCTATAGGTCCAAACAAAACATTCCTAGCTACCATGAATTTTGAGAACTACTGTGTTAAAGTTTGGTAGTGTTTTGCTCTTAGGGATCTTACGTGACTTTGTCGGTAGCCTATTGCCCCAAGCGACTAGGACACTTGGAGCACAAAATGAGACCTCCCCTAGCATTTACCCACACACCCCAACATGTTGGCACATTTGGTTTGGCCCCATGACCTGTGGAATGCAAAATTTCACTCCTAACACCTTTCCACTGCATGAAACTGAAGTATTTTGCAAGAATGCATTTGATTTCAGCATGGTCAAATGGATTGGAGTTGAACAAAATTGAGAGAGGTTATTGTGGACAGACCCCATGTGTACTTGTAGGTCTGAAAAAAATATTCCCATAGGCCATGAATTTTGAGAATTGCTCCATCAAAGTTTGGTAGTTTTGTGATCTTAGGGATCTTAAGTGACTTTGTCAGAAGCCTACTACCCTGAATGACTAGGACACTTGGCGCACAAAACAAGACCTCCCCTAGCATTTACCCACCCACTCCAATGCATTGGCACTATTATTTTGGCCCCATGAGCTTTGGAATGCAAAATCTCACTCCTAGCACCTTTCCACTGCATGAAACTAAAGCATTTTGGAACAATGTGTTTCTTGCCACCATAGGCAAACAAAATTGATTTAAAAAACTAAGGTAGGTATTTGTAGGTGGACCTGACATCCACCTATACATGCAAAGAAGATGTTCCTAGGTGTCATGGTTTGATGGAACAACCAGTCCAAAGTTTGACACCTTTTTTGTGTTAGGGCTCTTGAGAGATTGTCTACGTTTGATGTAGCTGATAATGACCATGAGGCTTTGCCACTGAAAAGACACCTCCCCTAGCATTCACCCACCCACCTCGATGCATTGGCATAGTAAATTCAACCCGAAGAGGTATGGAATGTGTTCTAATTAGATCCCTAAAAGCATAAAGTATATGAGAATTTTATTAGATGTTGTAGTTGCAATTGCCCTGATAGACATGTATGCAAAGTGACAAGTGTAAAGAAAATGTAGAAATGTGAAATTAGGATATGCAAAGCATAGAAACCATATAGAAGGTGAAATGAGGATATGCAAATCATGTCAAACATGTCTCTCTCTTACTCTCTTCCTCATTTTGCAAGAGAAAGACAAATGCACAGATGATGTAGTTCCAACTGCCCTAGGAGGCATGTATGCAAAGTGTGGAAGCATAAAGAAGTGATGCCAACCTAGCTCAGCCATACTCACATCAACTTGACTCTTTACCTTGAACATTTGCTTGCAACCTATCATGCCTTGTCTATTCAGATGACTCCTAAACCTCATGACATAGATATTGTATAGAGATATGCACTACATCATATGACCTCAACTTGATATGTTCATGTAATGAACTAAGCAATTCAAGTTCTCATTGGCTCACACTAGCTTCACTATAGGCTTAAAACAAAACCAAATCTTGATTGGAAGACTTATAGAGATTCGCATGTGGTTTGAAAACACTCAAGTATGATTAAATTCACTATACAAACCGTTTCCATTCATGGGTAGATCTCTGTGATCAATATAACATGTACTTACCTTATAAGTGGCCTAGGAGTTTGTAGCCCTTCTTAGAGACCTTTCCTATCATAAATTCTTTCATACACCTGATAATGGAGATATGAGACCTTATTTGGATACCCTTTTGGTCCTTGTAAAACATACATGAAAATGAGATAGGGTTGTTTTATATAGAATAGGAAAAAAATGGGTTGTTACAATCAAATTAAGCATATTTTGGGGACAATAGGCATATGTAACATATATAAACACTTCCCTTTCAGAAATCACTCACCCAATACAAGAATTCTCAAAAATACACTAAAACAGGGTCTCTTTAGGCCAAATAGAGTAGGGCTTATTTAAAATGATACTTACACGTGTGACCAACCTCTGAAATTTTTCTTGTAGCTCTGTATATACCTACATATGGTGGAATTGGGAGAAAATCAAAATTTACTAAAACTACCCCCTCAATGGCCGAGAGTACTCAATTTGCTATAAAATGAAAAATAAGTTGCTTCAAGGGGTCTAACTCATTGGATTAGGTCTGTTCACATATATTACACCTCATGGAATCATCACAATTTTCAAATAGTCCATTTTGGCACTGAGAAAATGGGAAACCCTTATCTAAATGACTTAAATGGATGTCTTGACCTACAAGACCACTTGGAAACATGAAAATGTCCTCCTTGCCATCTCCTAAAGTCACTTGATTGGTTTTGAGCCTATGCTCCTGCATCAACAAGGTAGGTAAACTATTTGGCATGATGCCTCAAAGAAATGTTGTCTCATGGAATGTAATTGGTGGATGTAAATCTAAATTCCACAACCTTATCTGCCATCCTCCTTGCCTATGCCAAAATGAGATCTTTGGAATAGGGTATAGACAACCATCAAAGCATAAAGGATATAGGAATTTTGTCACATGTTGTATTTTCAACTACCCTTTGAGACATGCATGCAAAGTGTGGAAGCATAGACAAGGCATGTGAATAGTTTGGCATGACACCTCAAAGAAATGTTATCTCATGGAATGCAATGATTGCAAGATATATGCACAAAATTGATTTTTTGATAAGGCTTTTGAAACTTTCAAGAAAATACAATTGGTAGGTGTAAAGCTAATGTAGGAAGGTGAAATGAGGATATGCAAAGCATCCAAAAACCATATAGAAGGTGAAATGAGGATATAGAAATCATGCCAAACATGTCTCTCTCCCTATCTCTCTCTCTCTCTCTCTCTCTCTCTCTCTCTCTCTCTCTCTCTCTCTCTCTCTCTCTTCCTCATTCTACTCTTTCTGTAACCCATATAGATGGTGAAATGAGGGTATACTAGACCTATAGAAGGTGAAATGAAGATTTTTTTGGTCTGGTGGACAAAAACAGAGTATGCAACATGGTCCGACAATCAGGTCTGTATCTCTCAGATGGTGTAACTCAGTAAGTTACAGACTTGGACAAGTCAAGAAGGGTATCATGACTATTGTATTCCAGAGATTTAGCCTCCAGTGATAAAGCATGAAAAAGATATGAGCTTCTATGTGTTGGGTTCCAGTCAGACAGAGCAGACAGAGGAAGAACTGACAGATAGAGTACCAGACTTCAATCCAGATGTATAAAAGGTATTAATCAAGCAATTTGTGGCATTATACACTATTGGCCAACATGAGTAATGACTTCTATGTCTAAGTTTTTGATGCGCATCATCAACCAAGCAAGGATTTAGCCGACAGAACAGAAACTTGCAAATATCTCAAGTGTTCTTGTTGCCGACTATGAAGTTAGTGGAAATCCTTGATGCAGATATATATACCCGATGAACTCAAGCTTGTGAAAAAGGAGAGTACACGTGCATGTTAAAGAAAACACAGGAAGAAGTGTGAAAACAAGGATCTGAATCTGGAATATGACTGAAGAGTGATATTGAGCAGAGGAAGAATGAAATGTGCCGGATCAGTATACTATGCCTAACCGGAACTAAATTTTTGCATGTGTAGATGTTGTTCGTCAGTTCAAACGCCTTGGTATCATCTGTAAGCATTTATATACAATGAGTCTCTTGTAGGCAGTGGGCTTCTTGTGAGCAGTGTGCTCAGGCAATGAACCCTAATTGGCAAGTGCCAAATTTGTACTCTTTATTCTTTTAACAGAGAATACAATCTTGGGTAGGTCACCCCATGGTTTTTTCCTTAGCAGGGTTTCCACGTAAAAATCCTTGTGTTATGTGTTAATTCCATTTTCAGTTCTTATGGTTGCCTTTGCTTTCATGTTTTGATAAAGCACTAAATGTTAAGATAAGAAAAGAAAGTAAAAATAAGAAAAGTTATAAGATAACTAATTCACCCCCCCTCTCAGTTATCTGTATTGTTTTCAACAATTGGTATCAAAGCTAAGTTCCTCTGAACAAGCCTAACAGCTTGAGGAAGATCTGGGAATCTCAATGGATGCATATGGTATGAAAGAACAACTTCAGTCTGCCCTAGATGATCTTGAACAATCCCACTCTGAGGTCAATAATTTGAGAGAAAGACTCAAGGAAGCTAATGATTTCATAAATGAGCTGAAAGAAAAACTTAGTAATTCTGTGAAAAAGAGAAAGGAACTACTCTAGAAATTAGCAAATCAGAATGAAGATGATAATACTGATGAGGATCTAATTGAGAAAAATAAGCTATGTGAGAAGCTGTCAAAAGAAGTCATTATGATAAGACATGAAATGGAATCAGGGGTTATGAAATTCACCCAAAAAATTGAAGAAAAGAGAAAGATTGAAGATAACCTAAAACAATCCCTCAAGGAGAAAATAGAGGACCACCACAAAATGGACAGAATAATCAGGCATCTTGAATTTGATCTTGAAGAAGCTAGAGACAATGAAGAACAACTTGAGAACCAGATAGACACTCTTAAACAAGATCTTGAATCTGCAAATGAATACAAAGAAAAATTCAAGATAAGCTCAGCCCAACTTGAAGTTCTTCTTGAAAGTCAAAAGAGGGTAGATGATAAGCATGGCTTGGGATATGAGAAAGGTGAAAGCTCTGGATCTGGTCAAAAGAACTTTGGATCAGGAAATCAAAGAAATAGGCCTAGAAGACCTCCGGTAAGGCAACCAAATGCTCAAAGATATCCATCTTTCAATGGATACTGCTTGAATTGCAACAAATTCAGTCATAAAGCAATCCAGTGTAGAAACAGAATGAATCAAATCAATCCATCCTTCTCTGGTCAATGTTTCAGTTGCAAAAGGTATGGTCACAAATCTCATGAATGTAGAAATATGCAAATAAATAATTCTTTCAATGGTAGATGCTTTGTATGCAATAGAATTGGACATATGGCTAATGAGTGCAGATCAAGAGGATATCATTCAAATAAGCAAAGAAATATTGTGTGTTATAATTGTAATGGATCCAGTCATATAGCTAGATTCTGCAGAAGTAGAAATCAAAATAGAAAAGGTCTGGTGGAACATAATCAGAAACAAGATAAAGGCAAAGGTAAAGTAAATGTGGATGAAGTACAAAAGGAGATGAGCAAGATTTGGGTAAAGAAGAGTACAATGAGTATTGGAGATGGATCCGCACTGAAATCCGGTGTTGATAATCCTTCTAAAAACTAAAAGGTGAGCTCTGGCTCAGGGGGAGCTACAGAGAAAATCATTTTCCCCTAGCCAGTCGGTAAGTGCCTGAATTCAGCACATTGAGTAAACATATGATGTTGCGGATTAAAGGGTTCCTATAAAATCCCCCAAAGAACTTTAAGTCAGAATGTGAGAGGTACACATGAAGTTTCACAAGGTTTATGACCACCTGAGTAGATCTGGTTCCAGCAACCATCCAGTATTAACAGAGAAATACAAATTGACCTGGTATGGTCTACAAATATAATACTCTGATCTGGGGATTCAGAGGAAAGTGTTCAACACACCTAGGTGTTATCAACACACTAAGGTACTAGTTTGAAGATCCGTAAGACGATTCAAGAAAAGATCACTTGAGAAGCAGGGTTACCGGATGACTTAGAAGTTTGTGCATTTATTACAAAAGGGGATTAGGTTTTGTGCAAAGATAAAAGGGTTCTTTCACTCATTATTTACACACTTGCACTCACGAAGAAGAAAGAAGAGCTCTAAGAAGAGATCCTACAGTTTACTCAAGTTCAAACTGAAGATCAAATTCAACAAAAAATCACTCTGACATTTACTTGAAACCCTAAGGCGTGAAAAGGTACTTCCCTTCTACAAATTCTCTCTGGATTTCTTTGCTAGAATGGCTACTCCAATGGTTGTTAATATCTCTGAAAGGCTGAGACCAAAATTCAAGAAACACCCTTACAAGTCACTAGAAGTTGATCCCTTGGGTGCATTTTCTAGTATTCCACACGGTGTCTTGCATGTAGAAGATATTAGGGTTTATATCCATGCAAACATCAAAGATTTTGGAGACTCAAAATTGATCGACATTTATCAAAAATAGTTAATAGATGAGAATTTTGAACTTAGACCTGAATTCAAGACCCTAAGGGACAAACACTTCAAACATTGCATACATTTTCCATCTTTTGCAGAAGATGATTGGGTCTGGTATGTTCTAAGTAGGATGCATGATAATTTTATGTGGCTAATGAGGCCATTCAAGGTAACCAAAGATGCCATCAGGGCTGTGACCGGACTGCATTCATTTGGTGGGTTACCCGCACTCAAATCTATGAAGAACCAAATGGTAACTGAAGCCACCAGATTAAAATTTGACAAAAGAGTAATGACTATAGATGACATCACGGATCCGGATGTCAAGTTTGCTTCAATGATAATTGGCTACAAAATCTACCACTTGAGCAAGGAGAATTCTGTGTCTGGTACAACAATCTATGCTACATATCAAATGTTGAAGGAATACGCAGATTATGATCTATGTGAGCTTCTACTGAGTCAACTGATGGAAAACTTGTAGAAAATCAAGAAAGATAAGAAAAACTCTTTCAAATATGGCGGTCTCATACTGTGTCTATTTTTCTACTATATGAATGAGCTGCCTGGATCAAAGGGTTGGGTCTGGCAAAATGATAAACCCATTGCAATTCAAATCAGAGATTACATGTATGGAGTTGGTGATGCTCAAGCCCAAAACTCAGCCCTCTGGGGTTACTTCAAGAATTTCCAAAGCATGATGCATGCCAAAGAGAGAATACCACAATCAACAGTTGAGAAATACAAAGACACAGTCTGCTTCATGGTTGACACTGATCAATGTCTAATGGAGGCAGTTGAGCCAAGAACTATGTGGATAATGCCCATGGGATATGAGGTCGATGAAAACATTTTGGAGGAACATATTCAACACTTGCTGAGCCAACCAAAGGACACTGAAGCAGAAGAGTTTGGCACCTTTGAAGAGATAAGCATAAAAATACATGTTGAATTAAGGCAGCCTGAGATAAAGAGAAAAGTAAGAAAGGAAGTTGAAGAACTTACCAAAAGATTTGGCATATCAAAGGAGGTAGCAGATGCCAATAGAGAGAAAATGGAGAAGGCAGCAAAAGAAAGACAAGAAGCAAAGAAAGAAAACATTCTGGTGCAAACCTCCTCTCAGACTAGATCTTCCAAGAGTTTTGTTCTTGTCACTCCTAAAAGCTCAAAGACTACCAAACTGGAAGTCAAGCCATCTGGGAAAGGAGAAAAGAGAATGAAGACCAAAGCCACAAGGACATATGTGAGCTAAAAGGATGATGAAGAGACAGAATCAGATGAGGAAATCAAGAAAATGAAGAAGAAAAGAACTTCTGAGAAGTCCTCTAATAGCATAAATGAGGAAGAGAAACATAGGAATTTGTTGAGAAACCCACTCTCTCAATTGAAGACATTATTAAGGCAATCACTGTGGATGGAAACCTGTAGCCAGTAATAGAATTTTATGATGAATACAATGATGTAGACAAGAGAATACTTGAGGAGGCAACTGTCAGGTATTTGAATATCTATAACAAAGCATTCATTGAAATAATTTCATTAATTCCTAAAAGCCTAGAAGAAGTATTGGAGCAAAGAAAAGAGAATGCAAAGGCAAAAGACTTGGAGATTCGGGAGCAGATAGTGATATAGCTATGTCCTTCTATCACTCCAAAACAAATGGACATGGTTTTCAAGAATTGTAAAGATGATTTCTAGAGCAAGTTCTGAATGAATAAACTCATGCTTGAAGAAACTAATCAAATACAAAATGAAACAAAAGAAATTCTCCAGAATGCCTTGAAGAGATTTAATCTTCCTATTGTAGAGGAAACAGATGAAGATCCTTCTACCATGGATGTTGAAGGATTAAAGGTAATCAATGAATAATTCTCTGACAAGGATGTCGAAGGATTAAAGAAAATAGATGAAGAGAAATCTAAGGACTTAGACTCCTCTATTCTGGAAGAGGAAGTTCACAAAGTAGTAAACCCTGGTAATGTCACTCCTCTAAATCCCACAGTTGCCAAGACAAATCTTTTGGGCACTAAAGAAGAAGGAGAAGGAAGAAGAGAAGAGAAGAAGAATCAAGGAAAAGAGGATAAGGTAAAAGAACAAGAAGAAAAGGTTGGTGATGACTTATCCAAACTAGTCAGTCCTGATATCTCTAAAGGAAAGAAGTCTGAATCACCAGCAAGAGACACTGCAGAGATAGTACAGAATTTCTTGGACAAAGAAATGATGCAGATGGATTAACCTGAGTTGATTCAAGGGCCACTGAACTTTGGCTCTCTCTCTCCAGTTCAGATAATGAAAGTAGCAGCTTTTGCTTAGGCCACAGCAAAAGAGAAACTTCTAAAATCACATATGGAAGACAGTGAACTATTGAATATTGCATCCAGTGTACTAGAGAAGATCATGCCTACATATCAAAAGGATGCATCTGCCTCTCCATCCGGTAACTTGAAAAACTTGGTTAATTCTATCAATTCTCACTTTGAATCTCTTGAAAAATCGGTAGAAACTAAAGTCTAGAAAGAGTTCTCTGGAAAAAGGTTTAGTGAGGTACAAGGACTAATTAACAATGACAGAAGAACCTTAGACATTGGAATAAAGAGCATTGAAAATGCTCTTAAGGATGGAGGAGATATATATAAATTTTCTTTATCTTGGCCTGAAGTTTCAAAGGACATCGAAAAGAAGATGAAAGAATAAGAAGAAAAGTTGCTAAACCTGTCTCAGAATTTTGATCCTCTTACCATCTCTCTAGTAAATCAAGAATGTCAACCAGTTGTTATCATAAATGAGATAAAGAAACTAGATAAGGAGAAGAGGCATCTGATGGACAAAATGGGTGTACTCAGGGTAATAATCCTCCCTAAGTTAGAAGTATTGCATGAGCTTTAACAGATGCTCAAAGTACAGCCTAGACCAGTAATCCAACAGATTTGAAGAGGGCAAAAGCATATGCATTTTTGTTAAGTGGACACATCTCCATTTTGGATAGAATGAAGAGGAGTTGGGCCATAGAAATTATACAGTTAAAGACAACCTTTGCGGATATATTTAAGTATATTTAAGTATAATTGATGCAGGAGCATCCAGAGGTGTAAGGGCAATCTTGCATCACCCAAAAAGAAGCTAATTCAAAACCATTGTAGTTGTTCTCATTTCTTCCCATAATTAGTGTTTTTGGTTCCATAACATTCAGAATAATAATGTAGGACTTTCAGTTTTTCCAAAACTGCTAAAAATAGCGACCTGCCTATTTAGGAAAGTGTACCTGCTATTTTTAGAAAGTTTGCATTTGGGCACGTAATGAAGCAAAAACTTCCAAAAAGTTACATAATGGAAATATAAGACCTTTGGTGAAGGAATCAGGTAAAGATCATTTGTGAGCTGAAAAATATTAAAGTTTTTGTTTTCTGAAAAGCCCCTGAAAATTTACGGAATGAGATATGAGGCACTAAAACTTCTCATAACATCTCAAAAAGTTGACAGAAATCCATTTACAGATTTATGGTGTGATATTTTACATCACGATCTTTCCAGCGCTTAAAACGGTTCATCAATCGGACACCCAGATCAAAAGTTATGCTTCCCGGAAGTTGACCTACTTTTGGAGGAAGTTGCAAAATTCAAAATTTAGCTGGAGGCTGCCAAAAAGTGCTATTTATGACTATTTTGGGAACCCTGCACAGTAGTAGAGTCAAGGGGGCCAGTGTGGAGTCAAAAATAGGTGGGAAAACAGAAACCCTAGCTGATTTGGGGTTACAGAAGGCTGAAGATTCTAGAGTCTTGAGGTTGGGAAAGCTGTAATGTGTTGTAGCCAGTAGAGAATTTATCCTCTGATTGTAGTTGAGCTTCTGTAATGTAATGAGTTGCCCAGTTCAACAAAAGAAAGTTCTATTTTCTGTGTTCAATATCTATTATTGTGTGTTTTGTGATTTACCCCCTTCATCAAGTGGTATCAAAGACAAGTTTTATGAGTGTGTAGACAGATCGCCGACCGTGAGGCAGTTTGCACCAAGACCTGAGGTTGTGGGTTTGTTGCGGAGACCAAGATGCCTCCACGAAGAAATCATGTTGGGAGGAATGCTTTGACAAAAGAGGGTTTTAGAGCCCTACAAAGGCAAATCGATGCATTGCAAGAGGAGCTACGAAGAGGGTTTGAGCCGAGGACGAGAGAAGAAAGTGAAGGTGAAGATGAAGAAGAGCTATCTAAGGAAGAAGCTGCCGAAGATCCTGCAAAAGTTAGGTTGTTGAGGGCCATTTCAAAGATCAGAAAGAGGCCCAGGATCGAAGTTTCTACATATTCTGGAGATTTGAATCCAGAACAGCTTATTGATTGGATCAATGACATGGAGGAGTATTTTGAGTATGAAGATGTGGAGGACCTAGATCAGGTTAAGTTTACAAAAACAAAGTTGAAGGGCCACGCCAATATTTGGTGGAAGGAGGTCCAATTAGAGAGAAACTAAAGAAGCAGTTCATTCCTGTGGACTATGAGATGGAGTTGCTGAAGAAGCTGCAAGGACTGAAGCAAGGTAACAAGTCTGTTAAGGAGTATACAGAAGAGTTTTATAAAATTACTATCAGAACAGGCCATGTAGAGCCCAACAAGGAGAAGGTATCCTGTTACATTAATGGGTTGAGGCTGAGTATTCAAGAGGAGTTGAGCCTGGTCAGAATGACCACCATAGAAGATGCGTACCAGTTTTCCCTGAAGGTGGAAGAGAAGCTGATAAAAAGATTTGACAACAAGCAAAGGGGAAGAGGTCAAGGCGGAAGGATTGGTGGAAGACCCTATGGGGGCCGAAATAAAGATGCAAAGAAAAGTGAAGAAGCTGGCACCAGTCAAAATCAGAGAGGTGACAATACCTACCACCCTCGTGACCAGAACAATGGTGAGCAAAGAGGAAGAGGAGGTTTTAGAGGAACTTGTTTCCAATGTGGAGAAGAAGGGCATCAAACATATGAATGTTCGCAACATCAAGGAAGGACAAATAGAAGACCTGAAGGTAATGCACGAGTTGCACATGTAGATGAAGATGCACAGTCTGAGCATTTTGAAGATGCTAAAAGGGGAGAAACCCTAGTTGTTAGAAGAACTTTGTTGAATGAGGAGAGAGAACCCAATCAGAGGAAGAGTTTATTCTGCACAAGGTGCAAATGTGAAGGTAAGTGTTGTGATATTATTATTGATAGTGGAAGCACTGATAATCTTGTTTTAGAGGAGATGGTTGACAAGTTGAAGTTGACAAGAAAAAAAATCCACATCCATATCGGATTGCATGGTTGCAGAAGGACCATAGAGCTTTGGTCAATGAGCAGTGTTTAGTGAAGTTCAAGATTGGTGACTACCATGATGAGGTGTTGTGTGATATCATACTAATGGATGCATGTCATATGCTATTAGGGAGGCCATGGTAGTATGATAGGAGTGTTGTCCGTGATGGCCGTGCAAACACATATTCCCTAACAAAGGATGGAGTTCATCATAAGTTGAAGCCCTTGAAGGAGGTGGAAGAAAAGGTATGTAGTACTACTAGAATTTGCTTGGTAGATGGTAGGAAATTTTTGGAGGGTATGAAGCATGAATGTCATTGCTTTGCATTGATTCCTAAGATTAGTCAAGAGAAATGTGAAGATGTACCTGTAGAAGTTTCAGATATGTTGGAAGAGTTCCAGGACATTATCTCTGATAATGTACTAGAAGGTTTACCACCAGTAAGGAAGATAAGTCATCAAATGGATTTGATACCAGGAGCCAGTTTGCCAAACAAGGTAGCCCATAGAATGACCCCTGCAGAGAACGAAGAGCTGAACAGACAAGTTCATGAGTTGTTGAGAAAGGGACTGATAAGGGAGAGCCTAAGTCCATGTGCAGTACCTATAGTACTAGCACCAAAGAAGGATGGAGAATGGAGGATGTGTACAAACTCTCGAGCCATCAATAAGATAACGATCAAGTATAGATTTCCATTGCCAAGAATGGATGATATCATGGATTGTTTGAGTGGAGCCAAGTGCTTCATGAAGATTGACCTAAAGAGTGGGTATCACCAGATCCGTATCAGAGAAGGAGATGAATGGAAGACAGCCTTCAAGACAAAGGAAGGTTTGTATGAGTGGTTAGTCATGCCATTTCGGCTAACCAATGCACCGAGCACATTCACGCAGCTCATGAATGAGGTACTGAAAGAATTTTTGGGAAGTTTTGTTATTGTTTATTTGGATGATATTTTGATTTTCAGTAAGACTTGGGATGAGCATCTGATGCATATCAGAAGAGTTCTAGAGAAGTTGAGGGAAGAGAAGTTGCTGATTAATCTGAAGAAATATAGTTTTGCAAAGAAGGAGTTGGTATACCTGGGATTTGTTGTCTCAGAGGAAGGTCTTAAGATGGACCCAGAAAAAGTAAGGGCTATCATTGAATGGCCTACACCAAGGAGTGCAACGGAGGTAAGATCTTTTCATGGTTTGGCAAGTTTTTACAGAAAGTTTATCAAGAATTTTAGTAGCATTTGTGCACCCCTAACTGAGACAATGAGAGGGGATAGAAAAGAGTTTAGATGGACTAAAGGAGAAGACAAGAGCTTTGACACATTGAAGCAGAAAGTCGTAGAACAACCTGTTTTGGTACTTCCAGATTTTAATAAGGTATTTCAGGTAGATTTTGATGCTAGCGGTAGTGGTATAGGAGTTGTTTTGAGCCAAGAAGGTAAGCCCATTACCTATTTTAGTGAGAAGCTTAATGATGCCAAGAAAAAGTATTCTATTTATGATCAAGAGTTTTATGCAATAGTCCAGGCTTTGAAGAAATGGAGACATTATTTGTTGCCAAAAGAGTTTATTTTATATACTGATCATCAGGCTTTGCAGTATCTTAGTAGTCAAGGAAAGTTAAATCAAAGGCACTTAAAATGGGTTGAGTTTTTGCAAAGTTATACTTTTGTTTTGAAGCACAGGAGTGGGAAATCCAACAGGGTTGCAGATGCCTTGAGCAGAAGGTGAAATTTGTTGACAGTAATGAAGATAGAGGTTGTTGGGTTTGATGAACTCAAAAGTTTGTATTCTGAAGATCCAGATTTTGTAGAGGCTTGGAAAGCTTGTTTGGAACCTGTTACTTTGGACAGAACAAAATGGTTGGATTTCATAATCCAAGATGGCATGTTGTTTAGAGGAAGCCAATTGTGCATTCCAAGGAGTTCCATGAGAGAGAACCTAATTAAGGAGAAGCATAGTGGGGGGTTAGTTGGACACTTTGGTCGAGATAAGACCATTGCCATTGTCGGTGAAAATTATTATTGGCCACAGTTGCAACAGGATGTGAGGAAATTTGTGCAGAGTTGTAGAGTGTGTCAGATGGCAAAAGGAACAAGTCAGAATACAGGGTTGTATCAACAATTACCTGTACCAGAGAAGCCATGGGATGATATTAGCATGAATTTTATTCTTGGTTTACCAAGGACACAGAGAGGACATGATTCTACTTTTGTGGTGGTGATTAGATTCTCAAAAATGGCACATTTTATTCCTTGTAAGAAGACTAATGATGCTGTTCATATTGCAGAGTTATTTTTCAGGGAAGTGGTGAGACTACATGGTCTACCAAAAAGCATAGTTTCAGACCAAGATACCAAGTTTGTTGGTTATTTCTAGAGGACATTGTGGAAGAAGTTGAAGACAGACTTGAAGTTCAGTTCCGCACACCATCCACAGACTGATGGACAGACAGAAGTGGTGAATAGGAGTTTGGGTAACCTGCTACGATGCTTAGTAGGAGATAAGCCCAAGAGATGGGATTCAATTTTACCACAGGCAGAATTTGCCTACAACAATTTTGTCAATAGGAGTACTAGTAAATCACCATTCCAGATTGTATATGGTAATAGCCCGAGAAATGCTTCTGAGTTAAGGAAGCTGGACAATGGAGAAAAGACAAGTGCTGAAGCCGAAGACTTTGCAGAACATTTGAAGAAATTGCATGAAGAAGTGAGAAAGCACATTAATAAGATAAATATTCAGTACAAGGCTAAGGCAGATCAGAAGAGGAGGTATAAGGAGTTCCAGGTGGGAGATGAAGTCATGGTTCACTTGAGAAAAGAAAGGTTCCCAGTTGGAACATACAATAAATTGAAAATGAAGAGATTTGGACCATGCAGAATCATGAAGAAGCATGATTTAGGAAATGCATATGAGGTAGAGCTGCCGAGTGGGATCAATATTTCTCCTATTTTCAATATTGCTGATTTATCAGAATATCATGAAGGTGGAACAGAGGATGGACCAATAGAAGTGCAGTGGAGTATTCCGGCATCTACTTCAACAAAGGAGATAGAAGAGATTTTGGATAGCCGTGTGGGAAGGAGCACTCAGAACAATCAATACAAAGAATATCTAGTGAAATGGAAAGGAAGGCCTATTGAAGATTCTTCTTGGTTGTCTAAGGCAGAGGTTGACCGTTTAGATTTTCCTCACACAAACACCTGAGACGTGACAGGGTCACTTCTCAAATTACCTTAGGTGTCTGATGCAGGAGCTTCCAGAGGTGTAAGGGCAATCTTGCATCACCCAAAAAGAAGTTAATTCAAAACCATTGTAGTTGTTCTCATTTCTTCCCATAATTAGTGTTTTTGGTTCCATAATATCCAGAATAATAATGTAGGACTTTTAGTTTTTTCAAAACTGCTAAAAATAGCAACCTGCTATTTTTAGAAAGTTTGCATTTGGGCACGTAATGAAGCAAAAACTTCCAGAAAGTTACATAATGGAAATATAAGACCTTTGGTGAAGGAATCAGGTAAAGATCATTTGTGAGCTAAAAAATATTAAAGTTTTTGTTTTCCAAAAAGCCCCTGAAAATTTATGGAACGAGATATGAGGCACTAAAACTTCTCATAACATCTCAAAAAGTTGACAAAAATCCATTTATAGATTTTCGGTGTGATATTTTACATTGCAAGCTTTCTGGCGCTTAAAACGGTTCGTCAATCGGACACCCGGATCAAAAGTTATGCTTCCCAGAAGTTGACCTACTTTTGGAGGGAGTTGCAAAATTTGAAATTTAGCTGGAGGCCATCAAAAAGTGCTATTTATGACCATTTTGGGAACCCTGGGCAGTAGTAGAGTCAAGGGGGCCAGTGTGGAGTCAAGAATAGGTGGTAAAATAGAAACCCTAGCTGATTTGGGGTTACAGAAGGCTGAAGATTCTAGAGTCTTGAGGTTGGGAAAGCTGTAATGTGTTGTAGCCAGTAGAGGATTTATCCTCTGATTGTAGTTGAGCTTCTGTAATGTAATGAGTTGCCCAGTTCAAGAAAAGAAAGTTCTATTTGCTGTGTTCAATATCTGTTATTGTGTGTTTTGTGATTTACCCCCTTCATCAATAATGTATGATTTGTATATACATATGCGGTCATGTATATAATACTTTTTGCACAATTTTGGTATGCAGATTCCACCCTTTTCCATTGATGTCAAAGGGGGAGTGGAGAGTAGTGAAAAATGAGGAATTCAGTAAAGGGGGAGCTCCGATAAAGTAGTGCAAAGAAATAGCGCACAAGCAAAGGGGGAGTTACTGCGACACTTAGCCATTTTTCACTAAGTGTTGCCATCAATGGCAAAGGGGGAGATTGTTGGCAAGAGACATTGTGTGGCTTCATAAGTGTTCTCATTGATGGCAACAAACTCTATTCTACACATCTGCAATACATAATATGCCTATACCGGAAGTCAGAGTGAAGATTGTTTTGGTCCGGTGGACAAAAATAGAGTATGCAACATGGTCTGACAATCAGGTCCAGATCTCTTAGATGGTGTAACTCAGTAAGTTATGGACTTGGACAAGTCAAGAAGGGTATCATGACTATTGTATTCCAGAGATTTAGGCTCCGGTGATAAAGCATGAAAAAGATATGAGCTTCTGTGTGTTGGGTTCCAGTCAGACAGAGCGAACAGAGGAAGAACTGACAGACAAAGTACCAGACTTCAATCCGGATGTATAAAAGGTATTGATCAAGCAATTTGTGGCATTATACACTATTGGCCGACATGAGTAATGACTTCTATGTCTAAGTTTTTGATGCACATCATCAACCAAGCAAAGATTCAGCTGATAGAACAGAAACTTGCAAATATCTCAAGTGTTCTTGTTGCCGACTATGAAGTTAGTGGAAATCCTTGATGCAAATATATATACCCGATGGACTCAAGCTTGTAAAAAAGGAGAGTGCACGTGCATGTTGAAGAAAACACAGGAAGAAGTATGAAAACAAGGATCTAAATCTAGAATATGACTGAAGAGTGATATTGAGCAGAGGAAGAATGAAATGTGCCAAATTAGTATATTGTGCCTAACCGAAACTAAATTTTTGCATGTGTAGATGTTGTTCATCAGTTCAAACGCCTTGGTATCATCTGTAAGCATTTGTAGACAGTGAGTTTCTTGTAGGCAGTGGGCCTCTTGTGAGCAGTGTGCTCGGGCAGTGAGCCCTAATTGGCAAGTGCCAAATTTGTACTCTTTATTCTTTTAACAGAGAATACAATCTTGGGTTAGTCACCCCGTGGTTTTTCCCTTAGCAGGGTTTCCACGTAAAAATCCTTGTGTTATGTGTTAATTCCATTTTCAGTTCTTATGCTTGCCTTTGCTTTCATGTTTTGATATAGCACTAAATGTTAAGATAAGAAAAGTTATAAGATAACTGATTCACCCCCCCTCTCAGTTATCTGCATTGTTTTCAACAGCAAGTAGGTTCACAATATATTTATTTGTTAGCCTTATAAAAGTTATCTTCAATATTCATAATTCAACTATTGTTTCTTAGATTCAATTGTCTAGGAAACAATTCATATTGACTTTCTAGAAAATTCTTTTGAGAATAAAGTTTGTCTTTGCACCCCAATATGGACAATATTGGTTGATAAAAAAATTATAATACTAAGGGATCAAAATTCAAACACATTGCATACTTTACCTAATGTGTTGCAAATTCAATTCAAGTTACAAGTATACTTCCCAAAAAGAAATCCACAAAATTCTTAAGATTTATATTTTAGTCGTGAATATTATATTCTTCACCAAGCTTGTAATTCTAACTAATCTTATAATTCAAAGAAAAAAGGATATGGGAATTTTTTTAGATGTTGTAGTTGCAACTTCCCTAGTAGACATGTATGCAAAGTGTCAAAGCATAGACAAGGCATGTGAATTGTTTGACAAAACACCTCAAAGAGATGCCATCTCATGGAATGCAATAATTGCAAGATATGCACAAAATGGATTTGTTGATAAGGATTTAGAAACTTTCAAGAAAATACGATTGGCAGGTATAAATCCAAATTCCACAACCTTAACCAACTTCCTCCCTACCTATACCAAAATGGGATCTTTGGAACATAGTATGGACATCCATCAAAGCATAAAGTATATGGGAATTTTGTCAGATCTGTTGTAGTTGCAACTACCCTAGTAGACATGTATGCAAAGTGTGGAAGCATAGACAAGGCACGTGAACTATTTGACATAACACCTCAAAGAGATGCCATCTCATGGAATGCAATAATTGCAAGATATGCACAAAATGGATTTGGTCATAAGGCTTTAGAAACTTTGAAGAAAATGTAATTGGCAGGTGTAAAGCCAAATTCCACAACCTTAGCCAACAGCCTCCCTACCTATGACAACATGGGATCTTTGGAACATGGTATGGACATCCATCAAAGCATAAAGGATATGGGAATTTTGTCAGATCTGTTGTAGTTTCAACTACTCTAGTAGACATGTATGCAAAGTGTGGAAGCATAGACAAGGCACATGAACTGTTTGATAGAACACCTCAAAGAGGTACCATCTCATGGAATCCAATAATTGCAAGATATGCACAAAATGGATTTGTTAATAAGGCTTTAGAAACTTTCAAGCAAATGCAATTGAGACGTGTAAAGCCAAATTCCACAACCTTAGCCAACATCCTCCCTTCATGCCAAAATGGGATCTTTGGAACATGGTATGGACAACCATCAAAGCATAAAGGATATGGGAATTTTTTAAAATCTTGTAGTTGCAACTTCCATAGTAGACATGTATGCAAAGTGTGGAACCCGAAACAAGGTATGTGAACTGTTTGACATGATGCCTCAATGAAATTCCATCTCATGGAATGCAATGATTGCAAGATATGCAAAAAATGGATTTTTTTATAAGGCTTTATAAATTTTCAAGCAAATACAATTAGCGGGTGTAAAGCCAAATTCCACAACCTTAGCTAGTATCCTCCTTGCCTATGCCAAAATAGGATCTTTGGAACACGGTATGGACATCCATCAAAGCATAAAAGATATGGGAATTTTGTTAGATGTTGTAGTTGCAACTGCCCTCAGAGACATGTATGCAAAGTGTGGAAGCATAGACAAGGCACATGAACTGTTTGGCATGATGCCTCAAAGAAATGTCATCTCATGGAATGCAATGATTGCAAGATATGAACAAAATGGATTTTTTTATAAGGCTTTAAAAACTTTCAAGAAAATGCAATTGGCAGGTGTAAATCCAAATTCTAAAACCTTAGCCAACATCCTCCTTGCCTATGCCAAAATGGTATCTTTGGGCACAGTATGGACATCCATCAAAACATAAAGTATATAGGAATTTTGTCAAATGTTGTAGTTGCAACGACCCTACGAGACATGTATGCAAAGTGTGGAAGCATATACAAGGCACGTGAATTATTTTACACGATGCCTCAAAGAAATGTTGTCCCATGGAATGCAATGATTACAAGATATACACAAAATGGGTTTTTCATAAGGCTTTAGAAACTTTCAAGCAAATGAACAAAAGAAACTTTCAACCAAATGCAATTGGCATGTCTAAAACCAAATTGCACAACCTTATCCAACATCCTCCTTTCCTATGCCAAAATGGGATATGGGGAATAGGGTGTGGACAACCATCAAAGCATAAAGGATATATGAATTTTGTCACATGTATTTGCAACTACCCTTGTAGACACGTATGTAAAGTGTGGAAGCATAGACAAGGCGCGTGAACTATTTGACATGATGCCTTAAAGAAATGCATAGTCTCATAGAATGCAATGATTGCAAGATATGCACAAAATGGATTATTTGAAAAGGATTTATAAACTTTCAAGAAAATACAATTGGCACGTGTAAAACCAAATTCTTGTACAATGATAATTGATCATCATATTATATTTAATGTAAATTGTCATATACATAATGTCATGAACATAACATCTAGTCTATATATAAAGCCATATAGGCATGTACAAACAAAGCCATACATGTATATACAAAGATATACATCGGTAACATACAAAAGTATGTATACGAAGCCATCTAGGAATACAAAAAAAATGTCACAAAATCTAGTTTCCTATGAACTTCTATGAAATAATAAGCAGCCCTTGCTTGGTCGTGAAGATGGAGAACCAATCAGTGACTCATCCTCTCTCTCCTGTCAATTAGACCTCCTCGACAAAGATTTTTGCAGCTCCACCTGTTAATACAATCAAACAATATGCACATTAATATAGGAAACATGAAATATATAACATCACATATGTAATCAATCACTTACCGCTAGTTGATGATCGTCTCGATCATCTTTTCTCTCTCTTCGTCTGTAGTTGGATGGGTTGGAGTTGTGACCTCCTGTGAGAAGAATCAAGAAGAAAACTTGAGCAAACATAAATATCATTTATGTGCATCAAATGACATGAGATAAAACAAGAAATACAAAATGATATTTACATGTTACTGGCTTATACCTCGGTCAAAGGATTTGAAGAAAAAATAGTTGCAGTAATGCCTGCCTCTGCTGACTAATGAAGATGAGGAGGAGTCTCCATATTCAACATCTGAAAATAAAGTTTGAGGTTATTTGACCAAAATAGATACATAACATTATTTAAATGCATAATTATTACAAATGGTTAAATTTACCTCCATAAAAGTGGTTCTGCATCCAGGGGACCAAGGAAATCGTGGAGGTGTTGATGAAGCTCCCTGTTGAAATTATCAAATTGTCACTAAATAAGATTACCATTAATATATGTACTATATTTACGATTATGTGATAAATTACATACCTGCTGACTTGACCTCCTCTCATAACCCGCCACTAGATGGCTAACAGAGGTAGGATGAAGACTTTGACCCTAGAATTTCATTGCACAAAAAATTACATATATTAATTTCTTATAATATAGATAGTCATATAAAATTAATTACAAATTTCAAATATAAATATATTAAATCAAGATTAATCTTGTAAAAAATTACCTGGGAGTCAATACCAAATGTACGCTATAAGACATCATCTGTGAGAACAAGATCATCCAATATGGATGTGTCCATCATTGGTTGCTACCCCTGCGTCGCAACATCCTGTCGAGAGTCCGGTGTCCTATAATTGTACAAGTTCCCACATGAACTAAAAAGATGTGGGGAAAAATGACACCTACTTCTCTCACCCTCATCAGCCTGGGTGAGATCATCGTCATGTTGTGCTAGACTGCGTTAGAGAACTCAATGAATGCAGTGTCTCCACCTCAACACTCTCCTTCAAAGTTGAAGGGAGTGAGACACGTGTTGGCCTCATCAGGGGTCTAGGTACACGGTTTTGGTCTCATTGTGCCCCCTCTCTATCTTGGGAAGAGCCACCACCTCTCCCTGGAACTCTCGAATGTCAAAATAATTTTACGAATCTCCTTGAGGATGAACTCATAATAGAGTTTCCTCAAGAAATATTGTGGCACCTCATTGTTATTACATGACGCTCATCAAAGACCATGTACCATCTATCCCAAAAGTTTTAAGATATATCTTTGTTCCTACACCAATGAATCAGGAAGCATTTGCAAGTCTCTTCTAATGTTTGGTCAGTTTTAGGATTGACAAATTGTGAACATAATGCAGATTTTGTAATTTTTTTGTCCATCACTTGTTGGAAAGACAATTTGTCAGCATAGTATTGCTGACACCTCTCCCTATAATCATTCCATTTTGTGAATTGGTTTTTCACCAATTCAATGTGAGAAATAATCACCTCTAATGACTTGGCAAGGGCTCTCCTACGACCAGTGCTTGCACTTGGACTATTTAACATTTCAATTAGGGTTTGAAGATGTTTTTTGTTTTCTTCAATTTGCCCTAAATAGTTTTCATGTGTGTCTCTTTCATGGTGAGGATGTGAAGGCGGGGGGTTTTGAGGATTTTAAGGGTTTTGGGGATTGTTTTCAGCCTCCTCTATTGGATTAGTGTTGTGTGGTGCCTCATTGACTGTAAATTCAACATAAAAACTAATCAAACATTGCAAAAGTAAAAATTTCTTTTCAAACTCACAAAAATCAATCAAACCCTACCTTCTTCGGCTGCTACACCCTCTACATTTCATTCATGACATCCTCGAGAGTGGTATTGGTGAGGTGGCATGGTGAAAATGTCAATTACAATTGGAACTTTCTTGATTTCTCCTTCCTCTAATGTGCTTGTGCTCTTATAACTAGTTTTTGCTTGCAAAAATGCAGAAATGGTCATGGGTCTATCTTTTGGTTTTTTCACTTTATAAAATAGTATAACGCGAGCGCATTATAAAATGAGCATGTTATAATGTGAGTGCGTTATAATGCGCTCACGTTTTCCCTTGCATGGGACCAAAAAGCCAAAGTGGTGACTTTTTGGTCCCACAACTTTGTGCATATACCCATCTGCATATTCTTCCATGGGTTCTGGGTCTATTTAATAAGTACTTGAGTGATTCATGATCCATGTACAATGTAAATGGTGTAAAGAGTAAATAGTGTCTAAATTTTTGAAGTGCATATACACCATTGCTAATTCATATCTCTTTGTAGTTGTATAGTTTTTTTTTGCTTTTGAGAGTTTTCTATTTGCAAATGCTATGGGGTGATCTTTGTTTCCCCTAGGTTTTGCTAGGATTGCCCCTATAGCTATGCCAGATGCATCTACATGGACATGGAATGGTGATGTCTAATCTGGGAAGATTAAAATTGGTGCTTCTGCAATCTTTTGATTTAATGTGTCAAAGGACTATTGACACTATTTGGTTTTGTTTGATTTTTTCTTTAGCAATTCTTCCAATGGGGTTTCCATTGTTGTATACCCTCTAATAAAATTTTGGTGGTATCCAATGTATCCTAGGAAATTTTTGACCTCTGGTGGTGTCTTTGGTGGTGGTAATGTCATATTCAGTGTAACTTTAAAATGATCCACCATTAATCCTTCCTTACATATGATATGTCCTAACAATGTGCCAAAATGCATCGCAAATATGTGTTTCTTTAAATTCAAAGAAATTTGTAGGCTTCTACATCTATTTAGCATCATGCGGAGTGTTTGTACATGATCTTTTACTAGTCCATAGATTGTCCAATCATCCAAATATACTTCCAGAAAATCATGGATAAAGTATCTGAAGGCATTGACCATTATTCAGTTAAAAACTATTGGTGCATTTTTCAATCCAAAGGGCATCATTGTATACATAAATGAGCCCCATTATGTTGCAAAAGTTATTTTTGGCTAATATTCTTCTCTAATTTTAACTTTATGGTAGCCAAAGAATCCATCTATAAAAGAATAGATTTCTCTCCCTACATCTGATTCCAGGACCTCTTCTATGAAGAGTGTGGGAAAAGAATCATATATGCATGCTTTGTTTAGTTCTCTAAAATCCACACAGATCCTTATTTATCCATCTTTTTATTTTTTACACCATTGGGCTAATCCATTCTACATCATCCACTGGCTTTATAATTCCTGCAACTATCATTTTATCTAGTTCCACTTTTACTTTCTTTTTCATATTTGGATTGAGCCTATAAGGTCTTTTATTTTGTGGTTTAGCCCCTTCTTTTAACTATATTTTCATGACTCTTGCTTGTTCTTTAATTCCTTTTAGTTCATTGAATGTGCAGGGGAAGAGATCTTCATATTCTAATAGTATTTATGCTACTTGCATCACCAATTTCTCATCCCAATAATCTCCAATCTTTGCTAGTTTTGGATCTCCTGATGTAGCTATGTTTTCTTCTCTGAGTTTCAAGGGTTGATTGTAATATTTTCCTTTGATTCACTCTCTAATTATATCTCTCTTTCCCCTTTATGTACTTCTATATCCAATTTGGGTTTGTCATTTTTATCCTTTTGATATGTTGTGTAACACCTTCTTTTGGCATGTTGGTTTTCCTTATCCATCCATTCTATAAGTTTCCATGTCCCTTCTGACCTTGGTGGTGTTAAAGTTTGTTGATAGATGTCTAGTGTGTTTTCCTCCATTGGTTTGAATATAATTTGTTTCATCTTGAGTAGTGCATTATGAATATCTTTGTTTGAGTTATAGAATGAGAATGTGTGTATGAAATCTTCTTAGAGTTCTACCCAATCTTGTGTTTATGTTCTCCTTTCCTGGTTAATGTACCAAGTTTGTGCTACTAGTGTCAAGGTCCAATAAAACATCTGTATATATAGTCTTGAATCATATTCATTTCTACCCTTCCATGAAGTTATATAGATGTCTACATGTTCCCTTGGTGAGATTGTCCCATTATATCTAAGAATTATTTCATACTCTCCTTCCTCCTTTAGATATCTAGTTATTATTAGGATTTTAAAGGGCTAGCATCATAGAATATTGTCTTTGTAAGTTTTCCACCAACTTGTTGCATTGCACACCAATGTGTGTTGTAAGACATGTAACCTTGTGTCTTCTTTATCAAAGGTTCGTTCCACATCCTCCAAACAAGTGTTTAGGTATTAAATCCTTGAGTACTTTGGTAGTTTAATGTGTGAAATACCTCAAGAAATGTAGTTTATTTGATGTGATTTCTGGATGTAGTTTATAGAGTGGTCTCTTGATATGTTATCAGTTCTTTGCATTAGGTTTTCATAAAAATTCTTCTGACTCCTTTGCTTGCCAAGAATTTAAGACATCCTCACTATCAGTATTGTTATTGTCACTTTCAATTTCTATCTCACCCTCTAAGTTAGGTTCTTCTAAAGGTTTTGGTCTAGGTATCTTGGCTATAGAGTAGAGGATTTTAGGGTCTTCATCACTATGTTCCTCTCGGTTTACGTCATTTTCAAAGGATAATTCTTTTTCTCGAGTCTATTATGTCATTTGTTTTGACAAACCATTGTAACCCTAATAGTGCATTGAAAGAATAAAATGGTTCTTTCATAGCAACAATTTTAAAATTGACAAATTGTTTCACCCATAGTACATTAACTACTTTTTTCCATGTGCCTAGGGTGCCCATTTCTGATCCATCATCTAGGCTAATGTTGTAAGGAGTTTCCTCTAATTTTGGTTTCCCTAGTTGTTCCCAGACTTTTTTTGGGAGCATATTTACATCTACTCCTAGATCTACCATCACTTGTTTAATTTTCTTGTGTTTGATATGTGCGGTGATCATTAATGGTTTGGTCTTCCATGACCTATCTATTTTGGTCATTCTTCTAACTTGGGGTTTCTGGACTATTTCTTTGTTCCAATATTTACAAAATTGTTTTATTTTTTCTAGTAGGTTATTGTGTTGTGTTAACAGGGATAAATGTTTTAATGTTAAAAAATCTTCTGAAAAGAAGTTATTTTGGTGTTTTTCTTTGTTTTGTTCCTTGTTTATAATATGTTTAGATTCTTCTATTATTTTATCATGTTGATATTTACTGGGGAAGAAATTATCTTCTTCCTCTTCTTCATCATCGTCTTCATTTTTTGTATTGTATGTGAATTGTTTCATCTTTGCAGTGTCTATTCCCTATCTATTCTCCTTCTTGGACTAAGTCTCTTATTTTACTAACACTTTCTATGGGAATTTCTAGGGATTCAAAATTATCTTAAAATTCCTTTTTAACTTCTACCCATTCCTTATCATGCTTTGGGTAAGTCTTCCTATACCAGTTAAGGGCTCCATTTCTCAGTGTTCCCACAAAATTGAATAATTCAGTCTGATCCCTATTTGTGCCTTTTCTTTGATAAATGGATTCTAGTACGAATATATGTTCCACAAGCTCTAAAGTATCTTTTCCAAATACTGATAGTTTGATTGGGGAATCCATCTTACTATTGTTTCCTTTTCCTTCCTTGTAGTGAGTTTCCTTTGGTAACTGCTATTTTTTTCTTAAATCATTTCTATTGTATAGGTTTATTTTCCCTTCCTTTATCCATTGGTAATTGAATGTTAAAATACTCTTTCCCCAATATGGCTTCACAATCACTTATAAACTAATGTTGCTAATCCATTGCTTGATTCAATTCTTCACTTAGGCTTTGTGACAAAATCCTTCTTGATTTATAGGGCACGTGGGATGAATCCTGGTCTCAGGGTTGTACCTCTTGAAAGTGGTGTTTTATTTTAGGAGATATTCTTTCATTAGTTAAAGACATTTGATTAGTTAATGATGCAGTCCAACTTCCTTCTCTTATTTCAATCACATTATTGAACATGATATCATCACCATTGGTACTACTTGTTGTAAATCCTCCTCTCTTATTTTTCTTACACTTCTATTAACTAATTGCTTCAGATAATCTACATCAAACTTTAAAGGTTGTAGATTTCTTATGGGATCCAGTAGTTTTTCAAAATTTTCATTGACTGTAATTTGGATGTTAGATAAATCCAGCTCCATATGTGGTGTTTTACTTAATTGCGGTAGGGATGGGATCTCTATACTGTTACGTGCCCTTCTTCCCATAGCTTCCTAGATATCCCATATGCTGTGATACTTCCTTCCAAATTATTTAGAATCTATGTTGCTTTCTCTAGATGGGAGTTCAGTTGCTTTGGAGTGTTATAAAATTATATTTCTATGGCATCAGTTGCTGCCCTTGTGGCACGCTCATTTATCTTCTCAGAATTAAGTAAATTATTGTTGTCTTGTTTAGCTACAGCCCCTCTGGCACGCTCATTTTCCTTCTCTATTTCTATGTTTTGTCATAAGATTAGTTACAATAATGATAGTATATGCATGAGGATAAAACCTCATATTCTATGTTTTTACATGATATAAGAATGTAAATTCGATCAATGCCCAAGTGGTCAAGAGTAGACTAAGGGTTATTATATTCATGTTATAGTATTACAACTTATTAACTTTGGAAAACAAGGGTATTTTGATATATCAATGTATTGGGTTAGAGAATTTAAAAACTCTAGAATCAACCTAGAAGGGTTTAAAAGACTTGAAAACTTTTAAGTCGATTAGCTCATTGTTTTAGTCTATTGTATATTTTGGTTGATAGAGAATAGTCAAGAAATCATTGAC
This sequence comes from Cunninghamia lanceolata, assembly GCA_027924645.1. Lineage (NCBI taxonomy): Eukaryota > Viridiplantae > Streptophyta > Pinopsida > Cupressales > Cupressaceae > Cunninghamia > Cunninghamia lanceolata. The sequence continues at coordinate 274,180 of BSBN01001845.1, read as the reverse complement.
CAAGAAGCAACTAGACAAATTTAAATGAGTTTTTGATAAAGTCAGAAACTTGATATATTTCATAAGAGTGCTCAATTTTGGGTCATTGAGTAGAATGATAGGAAGTCATAGACCCTGGTATTTGCAAGTATGCAAAGAGGGACTCTCTGAAGGGATATAGTCACCTAAACTCATATATTATGTTTATATCCTAGATTAAGGATTAATTCTTATTTAGATTTACTAGGATTTGAATTTAGTCAAGACAATTTATGTCTAGAGATACTAGCCAAATAAGTCTAATTGTAGGATGAGGTAGTTTCCAATTCGAGTTAGAGGTGTGTGAATACACGACTACGTTTATTGCAAACATCTATTTATATAGAAACTTTGGCTAAAGTGATGCATTTGTCTCTACATGCATTAGTCAGTTTACCGTGTCTAGATGGTGTAACCTGTCAGAGTGATCATACTTAGCTAGAAGATTGTCTAGAGTTGTATGGTTGATTGAGTTACGTAGGACACACCACTAGAACTCAGATGGCAACCTATTGCTTCCTTATGTGACCTATACTCTTCGTGAAGGGTAGGGCCACTTCCAGGAAGGAAGGTGTGTGGGGGACCATTGGTCTGTGGTTAGAGGTAAAGCACTTGGATGATGCTCTCCCTCTGTAGCAAAAGACTCGCTGAGACTTGTGAGATAGATATCAAGATTCTAGATATTGTTGCTTTGTCAAAATACTATCAAACCGTAGGGATGAAGTAGATTGCGTTGATGTACTCATCTTCTTGAGATTAATACAAGCTTGGTGTCTCTTTGGTGTTGGAGTTTTTCTTAAAAGAGTTTCTCCACATATATCAGGGTTCATATGTGTATTATTGATTTCTTATATGCTTCTTCATGTTACATTTCAATTTAAAGATTAATCATGTTTTTCTTAATCAGATTTAAACACTATTTTGTTAGGCTTTTTATTGCATCATTTACCTTGTATTCAATAAAAATGACTTTGTTTGACTGCCAAAAAATAAGGTGAACTATTCTTTTTGTCAACATTTTGATAGGTCCTCAAAGGACGGTGTTAGGAGACTCCACAAAGAGGGGTTCAATCTGAGGGGCTTAGATTGAACCCCACTAGGCTTAGGTTGAAACGCCTTTCTTAGATAGAACCCCCCCATGCATTTTTCAATCATTGTGTGATCTCATGCAAAAATAAGGGTTGGCCCATTAGTGGGACACATTATTATGTTTTACCTATGTATGGAAATATATGTAAGTGAAAGTAAATGGGGATGGGGATGGATAGGGACCAAAGAAAGAGTCAAATTTGGCATAAGAATGTGTCACCTATCAAAATGTAATTGTATTAAGACATTCCACCAACATGGGGCCCAAAATTAAATGGAGATAGGCATGGATGAACAATTTTCACCATTACCATATATATAACTAATGAAGGATGTTGACAACATTTGACATATAACTTCAAATCAATTCTAAAACTAAAAAAGTAATTTGTAATAAATGACTTAACACTTTTTATACCCCATAAATATAAAAATATAGATAGTAATGTATAATGTTTGAGTAAATTTACTAAATATAATAAAATATTGGCTGCAATAAAAACTTAAATTATAATATTTGAAATGAATACTTCTTGTTATCATTTTAAACTAATATTTAAACAACTTTTCTTATTTAAACATTATTTAAAAAATACACTTTATAACAACCATTAACCAATGGATTGCTAAAGTTACCTTCGAGAGGCACTAATAAAATAAAAAAATAAAGATGCCTTTTCTTGTACAGATATCTATGAAATCTCTATAATTCAATTGATTCGCTTATACAATTTACACATCCCAATCTGAATTGACTGGCGTAACGCCTCCACCCATTCTTTGCGACGCTTATGATCATGCTTATATGCTCATCATCATGTCTATATGCTTTTTCATGGCCATGTTCCATCTGGACATAGATACTATTCCAAGCATGACTATGATCTAAATCTTCAGCTAATTCTTCCCATCTCCTGAAAATCTATCTCTTGTATGCAAAATGCTGCTCCAAAATTCCTCTGCCCTCAACCCAAAATTGAATCTGCTTGCCTCCATTTCAAGCACAAGTGCAAGCCATGGACACCATCATTCTAGGCTGCACACATTCTCTTCTTCTCGCATGTTTAAAACAGCTTTCTCGCATTTTCATTTGGCACTTCCCCACATGAGAAAGCCACAAGAATGCCATTGCAAGATTACAGACATACATTATGAAGAGATGTTGGAGGCAGATCCTGGCAATCCACTGCTGCTCATGAACTATGCCAAATTTTTACAAGAGGTAAGCTACCAAGATTCTCATTAGAATATGTTTTTGGAAAACATTTACTTGGCATGGAAATATTGATATCTCTCATTCCTACTGCTAATTGAAGGCAAATGGTGTTTGAGGGTGATATTAGGTGAAGGGAGACATTAACAAGGCAGAGGAATTCTATGAAAGGGCCATACTGGCAGGTCCTGCAGATGGAGAAGTGCTGTCACTTTACGCCCAACTCATTTGGGAAACTCATAAAGATGTAGACAGAGCCAAGGATTACTTTGAACAAGCAGTCGAGGCTGCCCCTCATGACTGGTAACCAATTGCTCACATCCTTCTAAGCTTTTCAATCCTGGTTTTAATGGCTAATTTAGGATTAGATAATTGACAATGTTTGATGTTGGCAGCTATGTAATTGCCTCCTATGCCAATTTTTTATGGAACTTGGAGGAGAGCGATGGCTGATGTAGAAGAGCATCTCCCAACAAATGGTGGCGCTTGAAGTTCTGAAAAACATGAGAGCAGTGCAATTTGGTAATCGCTTCCATGGGATGTTTTGTTAGTAAAATGTAAAGTTATATGCAACAAAATGAAGCTTTTATCCTTTACTGTCAAGTGTTTTTAAGATTTAGCAACAAGCTGTAGCCCCTCCATATAGCCCCCACTGAGGGCCTAAATTGTATCACATGAAAGAGGAGATTTTGTACAGACCATTAAAAAATCTTATAATATTATATATATATGAAAAGCAATTTTGAATGTATAACCGTCACAAAAACTTGCTTGACAGGCAGGGTCGACCGTCAAATTTAGTACCGCGGGTCAGCAATGTTTCTTCTTTTTATTGTTTATCGAATAATATAATATCTTAGAGACCATTTTTTGCAGGGCACATGATTAGATTTTGGTTTACTTCTTTAACCTTAGAAAAGTCGGAGGGAACCTTAATTCTTATCAATAATGTTAGCTTCTTTGGAATGGCACCTTTCTATTTATATGGAAATGACACCTTTCTATTTATATGGAAATGGTATCTTTTCATTTATATGACCTTTGAAATTATGTTTTTGCTCAATTTTTGTTTGGGTCAAGTCCAAAGTCTTGGTCTTATTTGTTACTATGGATATGTTTTTTATATTTAGTTTTAATTTTGTGAAATATATAATGATTGTTGGTATTTAGAAATATTTTGGAAAGGTTGTTATTTTGTCATTAGGAGATATGCTCTCAAAGATCAACTTGTGGAAATGTGTACACAAGATCGAAGATAATAACAAAACACCCTAGAATGATGTATACAAATTTGTTATTCCTTTTAGTGCCCCAAATCTAAATGTTTTGCTATTCATTGCTCATCTAATGCTCTAAGATGAGAGAGGATGGGAGAATACCTGAGGATGCTTTTTCTTGATGTAAAATAGGTGCACATGAATGCCTTTAAACACCAAATCATGCAAACATTGTAATGAAACAACTTGCACAATAACTGAATATAATAGTAAATATGCTGCAAATACTTGATAATAACATAAAATAACAAGCCACTTCAAGGGGGGGAACCACCAAATATCTCCAATAAGAACACAATTCACAATATGATGATCACAAACTTACCACTAGCTCCTATATATACCTAATTATGTCCTGGCTGCTACCCAGGCTGACTTACATACTTAAATATAACCCCTAGGCTGACTTAATAACCTATAATTGACTATAATAATGATTATATATCCTAATTAAGAGTCAAGGTAGCCACAAGCCAACTACTCATAACCCTATACACATTATAGGATTAAGGGCGTAGCAAACATGTGCTTAAATGACTCGGGATGAGAAAATAATGGGCAACATTTGGCTAAAATTTGAATTTGTTTTGAAAAGGTAGAGATCAAGTCTACAACCACAAGGTCAACCCTACAACCACAAAAATGACCTTGGGTTGGCAAACAAGTAGAACCAAATGGATAATGAATAAATTGGAATAGATGCATGAACTAGTGTAATAAATGCATAGTTCAAGTGACTGTATTGAGGCATGTGTGAGTAAGGATAAGATGGATGGTAAATGCATGGGTATATGTGTGCACAGGTATGGGTAAAGGCTAGGGGAATGAGCCCACCTTCACACAAGATTGTGTCATTTATTGATTTAAACTTTAAAAATACAAAGGTGTATATATATATATATATATATATATATATATATATATATATATATATATATATATATATATATATATATATATATATATATATATATATATATATATATATATATATATATATTAGGATTTAACATATATATTTCATTTGAAATTTTAACTGAATAAAAATAAAGCTTGATTTTATTATACCTTGTTGTGGATACAAAATAAAAATTGATTTTTTTATGCATTTCTTGATTAAGAGGAGTTGCAATGCATTTTAAAAAAATATAATTAAAAAATGTTAACTGTGGGATGATAGTGCCAAAATCCTATCGCCCATGGCATGGTCTGAGCATGGGAGCCATGGCCCCATGAGGGTCCATTACCCCCACTGTGGGTATGATCGAGGCCATGACCCACAAGGGGGCATGGCCATGGGAGCTGTCACCTCTCCTTAGTGTTTCAAGCCCCATTATTTGTATAGACGATAACCTCTGTAACTATCCAAGCTCCAACCTTTTATTTGGCAATAGCATAGTTTTAAGCGCTCTCTCTCTCTCTCTCTCTCTCTTAGTTAGTCACAATAGATTTCATTTCTTATATTTTGTATTTAATATCGTGCTTTATTTTGTATTTAAAATGTCATGCTTTTCCATTTATTATTCCATTTAACATGTCCTTCACTCTCCCATTATTTCAAATTAATTTCCTACCTATTGGTCATGTGAGGACACACACCATTCTTAGTTGGGGGGGTAATTGTCTTGTCAGCTCACTCACTAGTCTGAAAAACCATTCTCATCTTACTAGCTCATTTGTATGAACTATTATCCTCACACTTCACCGCCCTTACAAACCATAATGATCCATACACATACAACGTGTTCGAACTGCAAGAGATCAAATATTGATGCATTTGCTTCACAAGCCATAACACAAAGAAAAAAACAAATTGTTAGCCATTAATCTAAACACAAGAAACCCTAGCTACCAACAAGTGTTTGGCACAGAAGAAGCAAGAAGAGGGTACGAATTTGTCTAAATTAGGAAACACTGTAAGAAAGAAGAGAATAAGGAATGGGGGGTGACCTTGTGAGAAGGGAACCAAATGATCATACAATACTTTAGGAGGACGGAGAGAGTCTCCTTATTTTTCAACAAGCAAGTTAAATAAACTACTTCCCAAGATTGGAAGGGTATAATGAGGAAGTCACAGTTGAATTTGCATGAACATTGACTAATGGAGAAGCACTAATAAAATATTTGAAAGTAAATGCTTCAAAAGCTATTATAGAAGATGCTATAGGGCTTCCTGCAATCAGAGAGATCGCAACCCGAGATGAGTTTGCAGAGCCAGGGAACAACTCCAATTATTGTCACAAGGGACAAAGCACTTGTCGTTGCCACCTTGTTGGGCTCAAGTACAGCCGCCCACATCATCAGGTATCTTACTTGTGAAGGTAGGCAATCCTTTCTATGCACTGTGCATTTTAAGTTACAAAGCCACCTTCGGCATGGAAGAAGAGTAAATGTCCCCAATTTTTTGTTTAATTTGTTAAAAAGAATGGCCAAAAAGTATCAAAAGGGCACGAACACTGCATTATCCCACCATGGCCTTATTCAATTGTTAGTGAAGAAGAGTTTAAACGATAAATTTCCTGATATATCATGGGAATAATTTTTGGGTTTAAATAATATTAGGAATAGGCTGGATGTGGGGCCGCATGATAGGAAACTCAAGGTGAGGTGGACCCAAAGGCCGAAATAAAAAAATATACACATAATTAGGTAAGAGATTGAGGGAGAAGGGAATGTAGGTACATCCCATGAGTGTGCAGAAGACTTTGCTAAGTATGCAACACCTTCAACAAATCTTGCAATGTCTTCCCATAGGCATGTAACATCTTATAGGGGTCCTGCAGTGTCTACCCTAGACCTTGCAACATCTTTTGGAGATCTTGTAGCATCTTCCCATATGCATGCAACACCTTCAGAAGATCTTGTAGCATTTCCCCATATGCATACAACACCCTCGCATGAAGCCTCAATACCTGTGCCTGAAACTGTTCCATTTGCGCATGAAACCTCAACATCTATGCATGAAACTGTGTCACCAAGGACTGAAATTTCTTCATTTGTGCAAGAAAACCTTCATCTGTACATACCACCTCCTCGGACCAACCTACAACTATTGTTGGCCACTCCTTCTCCCCTCAAAACAAGCAAAAAAAATAGAAAGATACTGCTACCACTCCAACATCACATCGGCCTAGGTGCTCTCAACTCCCTAAAACTATAGGAGTAACAAGTAAGGCTCCTGCCTTAGCACTAAAAGTGGTTTTCTTGGAGATTGATATTGGCTATGAGAGAGAAGAGATGTTTGTATATAGAGACCAAACTCATACTTCCAACAACCTAGGATTTGATGCAAAAAGGGAATCCAACCCTACTTCATCTAAATTTTCTAGTTTGGATACAAGCAAGGATTTAATCCCCATGGAAGTAGAAACAGGGGATGAGTTGTAGGTTGCATTAAGAAAAATTGAACAATTAGAGAAACAACTTAGAGCCTATGAGAAAAAGATAATAAATTAGTTAAACTAGCTCATATGGCAGTAAAGGAGATTGATAAAGAAACATGAAGAATTGTGGAGCAATTTTTTTGGTCACTCAGCATAAGGAACATGATATTTTCTCTACTTCAGTCATTCTTGATAAGCAGGAGGCAGGTACTCAAAATGATGGGCCCTCCCTGGAGCTATTTCTATGGAGAAGGGATGAGGAGATATAATTTATGAGAAAAATGGAAGAAAGAAAAGGAGGAGATAGAGCAGAGGTTTACCAAATAATTGAAAAGAAAGACTGAGGAAAATAATAAACTGAAAACAAAGATAGAGCAATTGGCAGCTTTGACAAATCAACTTATTCAGTGCAAACCTCCTACAAGGGTCTATGATTTGTTCTTAAAGGAACAATTCTTGAGTTTTTAATTTATGCAAATTTTTTTATCTTCCTTATACACTAGATACACCTAGTGATTTCTTCAATATTTATCAAGCATCCACTATTGAGCTACATAACCAACTCTGTGAATTTTATTTGCATGATATGGTTGTTCCCTATTATTTGAGTTGGAATCCAATTTTATATGTGGGGATGTGCATATCAAGGCTTTGAAATATTTTATTCAAAATGAACATAATAGGGGATTGAAAATTGCTTAAATACAAGAGAAGTTCATTTGATTGAAAATCAGAGGCAAGACAAGAGACCCTGATGAGGTCTTAACAGAATGGTTGTCTTTGATAGAAAAACCAATGGTGGCCACAAAAGACCGTCAGGATCAACACACTATTCATTCTAAGTAGATCAAGAAATATTGAGGAAGATTGGAAAATAATCACTTGAGTTCAATAAGGGTAGGTGGCAAGAGCTCATAGTGGAGCTAAGGAAAAAAGAACAACACTCTATGTATAATTATCATACAGTTTTAAGTAGGGGGCACTGCTATATCAATTTGGCTAGGTCAAATGAACTTGCATGGCTACCACTTACCTTCCAACTGCCAATTCTCTAGTTCCCTATTCCACACTAGCAAGGAAACATGATCTATACTGCAGAGGGAGAAAATACCAGATGGGAATAGATTGCAAGGTAGAAAGGATTCTTCTTGAAGGAAGGACAAGGGAACTCAGTACCATTCAATTTCAAAGACCTAACCCTCATGTACAACATAAGGCCATGATTTCTTGAGGACAAGAAAAACCTTAAGTTGGGGGGTGTGATGAGTGTTATAATTGTCTTTTTAATCTCTATCTTTTCCTGTTTAAAAGCCACATTCCTACATTTACATTTCCATCCTTTTAAGTCAAGACTTTATCAAATATATAGACAAGCACTATGATATTTGTATTATGTTTTAATGGATGACTTTATGGTTAAAATAGTTGTTTTCAAATTATAATGTGGTATGATTAGTTTGTTTACAATGATCTTGGTAAATAGAGATTTCTCTAGAACTAACTCTTTCAGGTGCATCAACTAAAAACACTAACCTGCAGCCAAGACTACAGAAGTTCTTGCAACCAAGACTATAGAAGTTGGACTATATCTAACAGACCAATGCATGTAGCTAAAGAACCTACCTCCTGTAGCAAAGGGATCAACTCCTACAACAAAGCATACAACTACTTACAACTGTCCAGCATTAGTCAACTCCTTATATGTTGATAGGAATGAGCTTTAGAAGTGGTTAGGAAGGAATGCAAAACAAATGGAAAGTGTTTATCCCTCAACTAGGAATGCGTAGAGATTGGTTAAGCTCAAAATAACCGTCTCCATGTTTCTCGAATAATCTTGTTTGATTCTACAATTCTGACTGAAATTCTCCTCTTTGGTTGTTTAGTTTCAGTGTCCTAGTTTTGTTTTGCTTCTTCAAAAATAAAGAGACTTTCCCTTGTATAATGGGAAGTGGACTGATTAAGTTGTTATACTCTTAAATGCATGAAATTTTTTGGGTGTGTATAATTGTTTTCACCCAACATATCTAGGATAAGTTAGATTTCTTTATGATTGTATCAGATTATTATTGCAGTCAATAAACAAAGTTTTTAGGACAGACCGGTTTACTATTGTTCTTGATTGGTGGTGAATGAATGAATGAATTGATTGAATTGAGTAACTAATAAAAGGAGAAAGGAAGTAGTCAACCCAAGTCAGGGCCCACTTGAGGTAGACTGCAACCTACTAGTACTAGATTTATGCAATTAGAATTAGATCTTAGAGTAAGATTTGCTTGACTCTATTTTAGTTTGTTATTATGTTTTGGTTAAAAAGTAGTTATATAGATTTCTTTCAAAATGTATAACATAATTTTCCTATTTTGAGCATTACATTCCATTCTTAACTTGCAACAATTATCTTTCACTAGCTATACACAACTCCACATTCAAAAATCTTCAGTTGTGCATATAGTACCGACACCATACCAAGAAACACATCCATGTTTTTGATACATTAAATGTAGTATGTCATCACTTACCGAGATGCTTGATTTAGAATGATTCCATTCATCAAGTCAAATAAAATCCTTAGCTGCATTAGGTTTAGTGGGAATTGATAATGCACCAAAAATGAAGTTGTCAGTAGTGGCATTTCGATAACAAATTCTAGGATTGGGCAATTTAGATGTAGATAAAGGAGAGAGATTGTGATTAGGACTAAGACTAGCTGGGACCTAGTTTTTACAAGGCCTTGCAATGGATTTTTTTTGTTGCTACTAAGATCTCTAGGAAGAGAGACAGGGACCTACGAATTGTGGGAACCACCTCCAAGCAAATGATGATTCTTCTCCATTGTATTTGTTGAAGACTACATGTAATTGTTCACAACCATGTCACCAAAATTGTTGTAGCTTCCAATATTTGACCCAAAAAGTTTCATGCTAGAATCCCTCCATGTATAGTCAAACCAAGCATCCTACAACATCTTGGTGGGCTGAGCTAAAACTAGGTCTAATTTGTATCTAGACCCCAAAGTAAACAAGAGAATAACAAGGTACTTGGAGAATAAGTTGAATGGCTCTAAATTGATGTAGAGGAAATTTATCATTACCTTAATGCCTCTCATGGATTTTGCAACCATACCATAAGCATAAATAGCCTCTTCTACTATATCAAAGGTTTCAATCCATTGACATTGCTTGGACTTGGAGTCCTTGATTTCTATAGTATAATGACTCCATAAACATCTCTAACACCTCTATATCTCCCTACCTCCATAGAATTTTGAATTTCTTAGGATTGCGGTTTAGGTCTTGATTTCCTCCATTATGTTTTATAAAATCTTGAGACTTTGACTACTCCAATAATTTCTCCATTGGCTCTAGAGAACTATAATTGAACTAACTAGTTGCCCTATTGCCTCAATACTAAATATATTAAATAATTTATAGGTAGAAGGAATAGTATGCATTTTACCTTATAAGCAATTCAAGAACCTCATCTAATATAACTACTATATGACCTATTGATGCTTATTTTATTTTAGCACTCTAATGCATAAAGCCTAAAACCTAGGCTACCCATCATGAAGTAAAACATAGAAATTAGGAAAAATTGTTTAGAAGTAGAAAAGAAATTGAAGGTTTCAAATAAGTGCATTTCTTGGCTCACAACAATTGACTTTTCTTAATGAATAACTAGTTCAATGGCTAAAGTTAAATTTGTTTGACTTCAAAATAATTTGATTATTTTTTAGGTGTGATTGAGGTAATTAGAAATGGGAGATTTAAATGTTTCAAACTAGCAAGTCATGGGATCAAATCTTGACCTTTTACCAATGGAGTGTTTCTTGCAAACTAGAATCTAGTCAATGTTCAAGTAATAATCATACTTTATTAAATTATATTCCACACATATTTGCTCATTAAATATTTTGTTCCAAGCATCATGAGATTCACACAAACCAAAAATGGATCACTACTTTTCCTAAAATAAAAATACTTAGTTACTAGAAAATTGCATACCCCACATGTCATGCACTTGCAATTTTCCATCCAAGTTGAACACAAATCTTATGATAGTAAATTATGCTAGCCTAAAATAGTTTTTGTAAAATGATTTAATTAAAATATACATTTTGCTAAATAAAATATTGGTTATTTCAATATATCAATAAGGATAGTTTTATTTTGGTATACAAGTTTCCTACAAAACTATTTTCCTCAATAAATTATGAAGATGATGAAAAATCTTACTGCCAATCAATCTGTAAGTCCTTTCATGCAAGCTTCAGGATCAATGTGCTTACTAGTCTCTCAAATTGAATAGGCACTAGTGAACTTGAAATTGTTATGCTCAAAGATCACTTCCCAATTCTGAAAACCATGTGCCAATATACCCTATATAAATAAACACAATCATCCATTCATTAGAATCTTTCAATAAAAGAAAATATGCACAAACATTCTAAATAAGCCACAAAGAAATTTTATTTTAGTTGAGTTTTAGTCTTAATGTACATGTTCTTATTAAGAATATAATTCGGTCCTCTTAAGATATAGACAAAGTGAACTCTAACAAAATCATCAACAAACAACACCAAGATTTATGGAACAATCCCAAATGCAATTATTTCTATTAGAATTTGCGAGTGACATTTCTCCACGGAGATGTTATTGGTCACTACCAATTTTGTCAAGTACTCCTCTGTGTAAAAAAAATAGTATGGAAACAAATCTACTATGCCCAACAACCTAAACTCAACAATCAAACTATATCAAATTAGAAATCATAAAATTATTTAGTTAATGTTAGAACAAAGGGGTGAGCACATTTGTCAACATTGCTCACAATGATAAAATCCTAAGGCTTACATATTTGTTACATATCATGTCAATTGACATGGAAAGAAGGGCTACAACTCGTATGCTCTTCCACACTCTAAATTTGGGACTAATTTGAATGTAGTTCTTATTAATGTTGTAAAAAATACATCATCATAAAATGGCTTCAATACCTTTGTCTCTAGCCAATATTTAGGAACATTTAAAGATGAACTATGCACAAAAAAATTAAATGTAAAAAAATCAACAATAAAATATTTGAATCACAAAAAACATCAACTAGACTTTCTCTGGAGCTTTTTTCACATGCTTAGAATTATTTTGTCATATTAAACATGTTCATTTAACAATGGTTATTATGTACATCAAACTCCAATACAAGTAGTACAAGTATTGCAAATTTCACTTAATATTATCAATCAACAGATCAATTTGTTCAGCATGGCAACCACATTGGTGTTGCTAAGTAGACAAAAATGCCAATTAAATTAGGAATTATTGAGAACTAAGGCACAAGCCTCCAAGGGAATTTGAAGAGTGGTAACCATAGAAGCCAAACAATCCAATGAGGTAACCAAAAGGATAATAAGTCCATTCAATGTAATGACACAATTAATAGAAACTTCTTCAATGTCATAAAATTCAACAACCTACAATTTATAATGGTAGAAGAAAGATCAACCAAATGCCAAAGAACTTTTATTGAAAAGATATTATAAATTTATAAGTAACAGGACTTTCATGTCTCTAGATTATAGTAAAGGATCCATATAAAGCATATTCTTAACTTTCTTCTTTAATATGTTTCCTACTGGATAGAATAGTAACATCCAAAGAATGAACTATAAGATATTCTAAAATCCAAAAGAATAGAAACTATAAAGTTACAAATAAATTATAGCCTACACCATAGCAAGAGCACATGCAAATAACTTGAATAAGAACACCATTAAGTGTCTATTACAAAAACTAAAGAAAACCATAGCTTCCAAAAATACCTTAGAAAGATATTATTTATTAAAAAACTAAAGACCTTAAAAAGGAATCCAATATAATATGCTCCCATATAAAATATTAAAAACAAGCACAAACAATTTGTAGAAGGAAGAAATTGTGAGTTGTCATTAATATATCTCTACTATTTTCTCAATCTATTAGATCAATGAGGTCCATGTAGTGAAATGAGTAGACTTTTCACTTATAATATCCCACAACCATTCCTCTTCTATTGAAATGGCCACTCAAAGAGTACAAACATGAGTCACATTTTATAAGGACTCATAATTGCTTATCAAGAGAATGAATACAAGTTGTACATGCTTTTAGTATACTCTGCTTCACTTATACCATATACGAACAAATTCACAAAACATGAGGAGAAAAAATATATATTCAATCAAGATGTGTTACATAAGATGACCTATACATCCCATAGCCATTCACAAAATGAAATCACTAATATGCAAAAACCAAATATACAATAAATCTCAAATAATTACAATGGAATTTGCAAGCCAATTTGGAAGGCTTATTTATATAAATAAAATGACACCTAAGGGTTCCTCATATTGTGTTTGCTCAAGTTCATTGTTCTCTATAATCACAATAGTACCATTCCCATCTGCTATCTTTGTGGAAATGCCACAGGCAATAGAGCTTGGTGATAGAGCCTAATGAGTTTGCTAGGGCAATTAAGAAGCTTTTTGAACAAATCTGTCAAATGAAGCCCTTCAATCCCCTTTTCAATATTCTTCTGGATGCATTGGACAACCAATTTTGATGTCTCAATCGACGAAGAATAATAAAATAATGGCTCTTCTGAAGAAGAAGATGTCAGAAACCTTACATTGAAGCTAGGGGGAAGCTCATATGGTCATCACAATAATTCAAAAAATAACAAGTGACTTAGATCTCTAGTGTATTCCAAGGCTTTCAAACCTTCGTTGGAAATATTAAGAATCTTGAAATGAAATTCATTAATTATAAGTACCAGCACTAGATACAAATATTTTTTAATTAAGTATGTATAGAAATTGCTTCGTTGAACATAAACATGACTTGATGTTTTGATTGCATACCTTATATTGCATGATGACCTCCAATGAATTTGCGCCTTATAAATTTGTTCAACACTCCACCTCACCAGACTAATGTCATTTCAATGAGACAAACATTACTAATAGAGTTGAAATTTTAGTATACAAAATTTATTACACTTTAGTGAAAATAAAAGTAATAGAAAAATATTTTCATTAAATCATTGATCTTTGAAAGAAAATATTTAAAATTTAAGAAAAAAATAGATCTAAGATAGTGCTTTAAATTGTCATTTCATTCAATATAACCAATAAAATAAGAGATAAATAATATTGTTATATAATATTGAAAAAATTATCATTACTATGATTACTATGATTAGCTCGACTTTGTTTCTAAGTTTGTATTGGGTACAATAAGATCCCTGCCGAGAAGACACCAATAAAATGAAGATACCTTTTTTTTCCATGAATAATTGGTTCGCTGATACAATTTGCACGTCCCAATCTGACTTGACTGCAGGAACGCCTCCACCCACTCCTTGAGATGCTGATGCCGATACCCATATGGACATAAATGGTAATCCAAGCACCAGAACGATATGCGTCAAAGGGGTCTAAATTTAATCTAATTCTTTACCTTTTTTTTGAAAATATCTCGTTTGTATGCAAAATGTTGCTCGAAAATTCCCCTGCGCTCAAGCCAAAATTGAGTCCTCTCGTCTGCATTTCAAGGACAAGTGCGAGAAACCACCATTCTATGCTGCACACACTCTCCTCTCTTCGCATGTTTAAAACAGCTATCTCGCATTTTCATTTGGCACTTCCCCGCATCAGAAAGCCACAAGAATGTTGTTGCAAGCTTACAGAAGCATATTATGAAGAGATGCTGGAAGCAAATCCTGACAATCCGATCCTGCTCAAGAACTATGCCAAATTTTTACAAGAGGTAAGCTACCAAGATTCTCGTTAGAATGCTTTTGAAAAACATTTAATGGGCATGGAGATGTTGATATCTCTCATTTTTACTGCTAATTGAAGGCAAATGGTGTTTGACGGTGATGTTAGGTTAAAGGGGACATTAGCAAGGCAGAGGAATTCTATGGAAGGGCCATATTGGCTGGTCCTGCAGATGGAGAAGTGCTGTCACTTTACGCCCAACTGATATGGGAAACTCACAAAGATGGAGACAGAGCCCAAGCTTACTTTGATCAGGCGATCCAGGCTGCCCCTCATGACTTGTAAGCAATTACTCACATCCTTTTAAGCTCTTAAATCTTGGTTTTAATGGCTAATTTAGCAATGGATAATTCGCAATGGTGATGTTGGCAGCTATGTATTTACCTCTTTTGCCCTTTTTTTTTATGGAACTCGGAGGAGAGAGGTGGTGATGATACAGGGCTTAAATTTGATGGTCGATTCTGACTGTCAAGCAAATTTTTTTGTGACGGTTATCTATTTGAAATTGTCTTTCAAATATTAAAGCTTATCTATTTTAAAAAATATATATATATATATACTAAATATATATAAGAATAATTAAATAGAAATTTTGACAGTTTAGATGAAATCTTGCCTTTCAAATGATAGTCTTCCTAAAATTTTAATTGTATTTTACAACTAAAATGACTAAATATGACCATATGGCCATCAAATTTAGGCCCTGGCGATCATAAATTTGATGGCCATATGGTCATATTTAGTCATTTTAGTTCTAAAATACAATTAAAATTTTAGGAAGACTGTATCATTTGAAAGGCAAGATTTCATCTAAACTGTCAAAATTTCTATTTAATTATTCTTATATATATTTAGTATATATATATATATATATTTTTTAAAACATATAAGCTTTAATATTTGAAAGACAATTTCAAATAGATAACCGTCACAAAAAAATTTGCTTGACAGTCAGAATCGACCATCAAATTTAAGTCCTATATCATCACCACCTCTCTCCTCCAAGTTCCATAAAAAAAAAGGGCAAAAGAGGTAAATACATAGCTGCCAACATCACCATTGCGAATTATCCATTGCTAAATTAGCCATTAAAACCAAGATTTAAGAGCTTAAAAGGATGTGAGTAATTGCTTACAAGTCATGAGGGGCAGCTTTGATTACTTGATCAAAGTAAGCTTGTGCTCTGCCTCCATCTTTGTGAGTTTCCCATACCAATTGCCCACATCCTTTTTAAGCTATTAAATCCTAGTTTTCTTGGCTTCTCTAGCAATGGACTATTCGCAATGGTTGATGTTGGCAGCTATGTAATTTCCTCTTATGCCAATTTTTTATGGAAGTGGGAGGAGAGCGATGGTGGCGTATGAGAGCTCCTCCCAACAAATGCTGCAGTTTGAAGTTTTGTAAGAACATGATAATGTTTAATTTTTTTTGGTGTGATTGGGCTAGGTTTGATTTATGAGTGGTTTTGATTGAATGAATCTTCCTGTTTATAACATATAACAGCTTTAACAGAAAAATGTTTTAATATAAATGTATGAATACTCAGCATGTTGTAATCTATATAAAAACATAAATAACAATTTGTAACCCTGTAAAGAGACTTTTAAAATAAATATATTTGAATACTCAGCATGTTATGATCTGCTTGAGAATAGAGATTTCTATATCTATATAACCCCATAAACATAAGAAAGGTACATTTCAGTTTTTGCTTCCATGGCAGATCTTTTAAATTTAACACCTGAATATTAGAAGGTGATTAGGCACTCTACTTAAACATCATCTAGTTCAATGGTCAAACAGTCAACAGCAATTTTATACCTCATCCACATTAAAATGTGGTAAATATTTGTTCTATTTTTATTAGCCAAAATTAACCTTTAACTGTTGAACTGTTGAACTAGTTGATGTTTAAGAATAGTCTTAATTAAACAGTGTTACTATGGACCTAGTACATCTAAGATTTCTCAGCAAAATATAAAGTTGAATGAAGCTTTTATCATTTACTATTCAGTGTTTTAATATTTAGCAATAAAACTTCTTATAAATTTTGGGAATAACCTGAACTCAACAATCAAACTATATCAAATTGGAAATCATAAAATTATTTAGTTAATGTTAGAACAAAGGGGTGAGCACATTTGTCAACATTGCTTACAATGATAAAATCCTAAGGTTTACATATTTGATACATATCATGTCAATTAACATGGAAAGAAAGGCTACAACTCATATGCTCTTCCACACTCTAAATTTGGGACTAATTTGAATGTAGTTCTTATTAATGTTGTAAAAAATACATCATCATAAAATGGCTTCAATACCTTTGTCTCTAGCCAATATTTAGGAACATTTAAAGATGAACTATGTACAAAAATTTAAATGTAAAAAAATCAACAATAAAATATTTGAATAAAAAAAAACATCAACTAGACTTTCTCTAGAGATTTTTCACATGCTTAGAATTATTGTCATATTAAACATGTTCATTTAACAAGGGTTATTATGCACATCAAACTCCAATACAAGTAGTAAAATATTGCAAATTTCATTTAATATTATCAATCAACAGATCAATTTGTTTAGCATGGCAACCACATTATTGTTGTTAAGTAGACAAAAATGCCAATTAAATTAGGAATTATTGAGAACCAAGGCACAAGCCTCCAAGGGAATCCAAAGAGTGGTAGCCATAGAAGCCAAACAATCCAATGAGGTAACCAAAAGGATAATAAGTCCATTTAAAGTACAATGGCACAATTAATGGAAACTTCTTCAATGTCATAAAATTCAACAACCTAGAATTTATAATGGTAGAAGCAAGATCAACCAAATGCCAAGGAACTTTTATTGAAAAGATATTATAAATTTATAAGTAATAGGACTTTCATGTCTCTACATTATAGTAAAGGACCCATATAAAACATATTCTTAACTTTCTTCTTTAATATGTTTCCTACTAGATAGAATAGTAACATCCAAAGAATGAACTATAAAATATTCTAAAATCCAAAAGAATAGAAACTATAAAGTTACAAATAGATTATAGCCTACACCATAGCAAGAGCACATGCAAATACCCTGGATAAGAATGCCATTAAGTGCCTACTACAAAAACTAAAGAAAACCACAACTTCCAAAAATACCTTAGAAATATATTATTTATTAAAAAACTAAAGATCTTTAAAAATAAATCTAATATAATATGCTCCCATATAAAAATATTGAAAACAAGCACAAACAATGTGTAGAAGGAAGAAATTGTGAGTTGCCATCAATAAATCTCTACTATTTTCTCGGTCTCTCAGATCAATGAGGTCCATGTAGTGAAATATGTAGAGTTTTCACTTCTAATATCCCACAACCATTCCTCTTCTATTGAAATGGCCACTCAAAGAGTACAAACATGAGTCACATTATATATAAACTCTAATTGTTTATCAAGAGAGTGAATACACCTAAGGGTTCCTCATATTGTGTTTGCTCAAGTTCATTGTTCTCTACAATCACAATAGTACCATTCCCATCTCCTATCTTTTTGGAAATGCCACAAGCAATAGAGCTTGGTGATAGAGCCTAACGGGTTTGCTAGGGCAGTTAAGAAGCTGATGCAGAGCATCAAGGATAGAAGGACAGCAGTATTCATAGACTGTCATAACTTGGTTGCCCCAAGATAGTCACTCAAGCCTCCTTGGAATGATCTCCCTCACAAACTCATTCTCTTATCACATCTATAACATGCATTCATATCTAATGCCTTTATTGGCAAAGCAATGACAAACAAATCTCTTACCTTCTTGATAGTGGCTGTCTTCAAGCCTTCTCTGCAGTGACTGTCTCCAAGAGGTCTATTGTCTTCTTGCATTGACTATTTCCATATTTCTAGTCATGGGATCCTTTCTAGATCCAAGGGCTTCTTGCATCACTGGCAACTCACCACATCTCCACTCCTTTATTCACCAACATTCATCTTCCACAGTCACTGATCACCTATTGTTGTTGTCCTCTTCCAACTTCCCAATACAAGACTCTTGATGGGCCATTTACATGGCAATTTCCACATTACACCGTTCTCTTGCCTCATAGCCTCTACAAGACATTGAAACAACTAAAATACACTCCATCCCACTGATCAGAAATAGAAAAGATCAGTGGGATGAGGGTGGATCCATCATTCTACTCAGAAGGAGCCCTAAATCATGTTTTTGGACAGTCAATGGAAAACCAACGGTTCCTCCCTCCTAACTTGGTGTCAAGCCTCCAAACAACTTGTAAATACTAGATGACTCCCCCTACTAACCAATCAGCACATGCATCAGCCACCACCAGGCCGTACAGGTACGACTTATTGCAGAAAACAGTGAGTTTTTGAAAGGAACAGCAAGATTTTGGACAGTCTGCAGAAGAATCACTATTTCTCTCACCAAGATTAATGATAGGAGCTCAAACAAGATTCAATACAAAGATATCTCAGTACTCTATCCATCCATTATGTCTTTGTGCCATGACAGTGCTGCACATGTACAAAATACACAGAAAACAGCGATTTACTTGAGGAGATAGCAATTTCTATTGGACAGTTTGTGAGAAACAAAAGATATCTTTCATCTAATTTATCACCAAGATCTCAAACCTTGCTCAAAGCCAAGCTAACACTTCATACTTTCCATCCCATATGTAAATGGTCTATGGTGAATCCGTACAGAAGTATAGTACAACAGAAAACAACAATAAAACACAGAAAAGGTAGGAAAAAGCAGAAAACAGTGGTTTTTTTTGTTATTTCTTTCAAATCCCTCGAATGAATTCTACAACCAATCCTTCATAAGCCTTATACATTGCAAGAAGTCATTTGGGGTTCAAGGAAACTGTCCCACCAACGAGCTTTTCTTGATTTTTTGTAACTGTTGTCTTTGTAACAGTTTTAGAAACTAACTATTTTATCTTTAGAATGTTGCTTGTTTAACATTTAACCTTAGACAAGGTTCCTCCATACCTTTAAAACCTATGACATGCCTTTTAAAGGCTTATAAACATGAGAATTTAATTGATTCCTCATACAAACATTAAAACATCAATGACTAACCTATGACTGCCTACTTGACACAAGACTGTCCTACCTAGGACTAATAACATAACCATAGAAGATTCTAGCTATTTGGACATAGTCCATTACAAATATGGCTTTCAAGCCTCATAACAACATTGAAGATGGTCTCATAGGCCTTATTTAACCAAACAAACTACTTGCAAATTAACCAAAACCTAGACATCTAGGTGCTCCTACACCATACTCCCCGACATGATGAAAACTCTTGTCCCAAGAGTTAGGGGATCTGCTCTATCCATTCTTCAATCCTGTTGGGATGTTCCTCTGACTGGTGACAGGGAACATGAACTCTCCAAGAGTTATCTTCCTCCTTCTCCAACCTGCATGGCTCCTGTAAACAGTGTTAGAAACATAAAACTTTTTGTGATGTCCTTGCCTAGGACCTTGCTACTGCAATGTTTCAGCACTTCTCAACTGGAGGTTCTGATTCATTCCTCCCTGGACTATCCGCTGTTTGCCTTCCTTCTTCTGCCTCTTTAGTGGGCACTCAATGTCTCCAACTTTGACATAACTCAAGTCCCAAGCCTGCTACTCTCTAGGACTGTCATCCACCTTCTGCTGTTGCAATTGTTCCTGCTGCTTCCCATCATCCTTAACCTGCATACTCAACTGTAGTTTCTATCCAAAACAAATAGTGACATGTTCCTTCTTCTCTTCACAAGGTAAAGGAATCAGTTTGAACTTCTTACCATCTTTGTGCACTACATGGGTATTAGTATACCCATCATGAATTGTCCTTCGCAAATACTGCCATGGTCTACCCAAGATTATATGCCCACATGTCATTGGAATAACATCACACAAAACATAGTCCTGATATGGACCAATTGTGAAATCAACATAAGCCTTCTTAGTGACCATTACCTGCTACTCTTGACTCACCAAGTGACATGGTAAGGACTGGGATGATCAAAAGTCTTCAACCCCAACTTATTCACCATTTCCCAAGAAACTAGATTATCATGAGAACTTGAATCTACAATCAACTTGCATATCTTTCCATGGCTTAAACAATTAGTTCTAAAAATAGATACCTGTGGTGGTTGCTGCATCTTGCCTCTTTCCACCATGAGCATCTCTCCATCCATCATTAGAGAGGCTAACAACATTTCTAGTTCTTCTGGCTTCTCCTCCTCTTGTGCCAAGTGAACTCTTCTATCCTTGGTCTTGTCAACACCATCCTTCTTAGGACAGTTGAAAGATGTGTGTCCCACCTCATTGCAGTGATAACATCTGCTTGTGAACACTCCTCTACCTGATCCAAATCTACCTCCACCTCTATATCCACCTCTCTGTTCTGTAGAAATCTCCTTACCCTTCTCATTGTTGTTCTAAACTTCATTAGTAGGTCTGCCCCTACCTCAGTTTCCTCTTCCATAACCTCCTTGCCTTTCTTGCTTCCTCTTCACTCTCTCTTCAGCCTTGATGGCTAACTGAAAACACTCTCCAAGTGATTTTGGTACTGACAAACCAATCTCATCCTGCAAGTTATACCTAAGCCCATTAAGGTACCTTGCCACTTTCTCTTCTTCATCTTCCAATCCTCCTCTAATACTAAGCTTATGAAATTGCTTAGTATAGGACATAACATCCATGTCCTTCTGCTTCAAATTCTGCCTCATCCTCTTTGTCTGAATGGAGTAATCAGATGGAAGGAATTGGTCCTTCATCATGTCCTTCATCCTACTCCAAGAAGTGATTTTTGATGCACCTCTAGCCACTCTTTCTGTCTGTACACTACTCCATCAGGTAAGTGTTGTTCCTCTCAATTTTGTTTTTGCAAACTTGATCTTCTTCTCATCACTCATCTCCTCATACTCAAAAAATTTTTCTAGGGCATCTATCCACCCTAAGACCTCTTCACTATCCATCTTCCCCTGATAGATAGGTAACTCTATGTTTGCCTTTGTTCCACTTCCTTGGACTGCCTTCAGCAATCTCACAAACTTCTTTTCCTCAACATCCAACTCATCCTCAAGAGGATTCTCATCTGCATCCTCATCTCCTTCTGAACCATCTTGTTCATCCTTTCTAGGATTCTTCTCCAATGCTTCCAATCTAGCCAAGATTGTTGCATTTTCTCTTCTCACTTGCCTCAACTCCCTTTCTCTTGCAGCATCCTGATCTCTTCTGTCCCTCAACTCTTTTTCTCTTGCCTCTAAGGCTTCTCTCAACTCAGAATTCTCTCTAGCCATCTAGTTCTTTGGAAGCACCTTCACAAACTCTCTATCCTCTTCACAAGATCCAATACACTCTCAAGGATCTACTTGCTAGCTCTGATACCACAAATGATGCAGAGCATCAAGGATAGAAGGACAGCAGTATTCATAGACTGTCATAACTTGGTTGCCCCAAGACAGTCACTCAAGCCTCCTTGGAATGATCTCCCTCACAAACTCATTCTCTTATTTACATCTATAACATGCATTCATATCTAATGCCTTCATTGGCAAAGCAATGACAAACAAATCTCTTACCTTCTTGATAGTGGCTGTCTTCAAGCCTTCTCTGCAGTGACTGTCTCCAGGAGGTCTATTGTCTTCTTGCATTGACTATTTCCATATTTCTAGTCATGGGATCCTTTCTAGATCCAAGGGCTTCTTGCATCACTGGCAACTCACCACATCTCCATTCCTTTATTCACCAACATTCATCTTCCATAGTCACTGATCACCTATTGTTGTTGTCCTCTTCCAACTTCCCAATACAAGACTCTTGATGGGCCATTTACATGGCAATTTCCACATTACACCATTCTCTTGCCTCATAGCCTCTACAAGACATTGAAACAACTAAAATACACTCCATCCCAGTAATCAAAAATAGAAAAGATCAGTGGGATGAGGGTGGATCCATCATTCTACTCAGAAGGAGCCCTAAATCAGGTTTTTGGACAGTCAATGGAAAACCAACGGTTCCTCCCTCCTAACTTGGTGTCAAGCCTCCAAACAACTTGTAAAGACTAGATGACCCCCCCTACTAACCAATCGGCACATGCATCAGCCACCACCAGGCTGTACAGGTATGGCTTATTGCAGAAAACAGTGAGTTTTTTAAAGGAACAGCAAGGTTTTGGACAGTTTGCAGAAGAATCACTATTTCTCTCACCAAGATTAATGATAGGAGCTCAAACAAGATTCAATACAAAGATATCTCAGTACTCTATCCATCCATTATGTCTTTGTGCCATGACAGTGTCGTACATGTATGGAATACACAGAAAAATAGCGATTTACTTGAGGAGACAGCAATTTCTACTAGACAGTTTGTGAGAAACAAAAGATATCTTTCATCTAATTTATCACCAAGATCTCAAACCTTGCTCAAAGCCAAGCTAACACTTCATACTTTCCATCCCATATGCAAATGGTCTATGGTGAATCCGTACAAAAGTACAGTATGACAGAAAACATCAATAAAACACAGAAAAGGTAGGAAAAAGCAAAAAACAGTGGTTTTTTTTTCTATTATTTCTTTCAAATCCCTCAAATGAATTCTACAACCAATCCTTCATAAGCCTTATACATTACAAGAAGTCATTTGGGGTTCAAGGAAACTGTCCCACCAACGAGCTTTTCTTGATTTTTTGTAACTGCTACCTTTGTAACAGTTTTAGAAACTGACTGTTTTATCTTTAGAATGTTGCTTGTTTAACATTTAACCTTAGACAAGGTTCCTCCATACCTTTAAAACCTATGACATGCCTTTTAAAGGCTTATAAACATGAGAATTTAATTGACTCCTCATACAAACATTAAAACATAAATGACTAACCTATGACTACCTACTTGACACAAGACTGTCCTACCTAGGACTAATAACATAACCATAGAAGATTCTAGCTATTTGGACATAGTCCATTACAAATATGGCTTTCAAGCCTCATAACAACATTGAAGATGGTCTCATAAGCCTTATTTAACCAAACAAACTACTTGCAAATTAACCAAAACCTAGACATCTAGGTGCTCCTGTGCCAGAAGCTTTTTGAACAAATCTATCAAATGAAGCCCTTCAATCCCCTTTTCAATATTCTTCTGGATGCACTGGACAACCAATTTTGATGTCTCAGTTGACGAAGAATAATAAAATAAAGGCTCTTCTGAAGAAGATGTCAGAAACCTTACATTGAAGCTAGGGGGAAGCTCATATGGTCATCACAATAATTCAAAAAATAACAAGTGACTTAGATCTAGGGTATTCCAAGGCTTTGTAAAACCTTTGTTGGAAATATTAAGAAGTTTGAAATGAAATTCATTAATTATAAGTACGAGCACTAGATACAAATACTTTTTAATTAAGTATGTATAGAAATTGCTTCATTGAACATAAACATGACTTGATGTTTTGATTGCATACCTTACATTGCATGCTAACCTCCAATGAATCTACGCCTTATAAGTTTGTTCAACACTCCACCTCACCACACTAATGTCATTTCAATGAGACAAACATTGTTAATAGAGTTGAAATTTTAGCATACAAAATTTATTACACTTTAGTGAAAATAAAAGTAATAGAAAAATATTTTCAGTAAATCATTGATCTTTGAAAGAAAATATTTAAAATTTAAGAAAATATAGATCTAAGATAATGCTTTAAATTGTCATTTCATTCAATATAAACCAATAAAACAATAGATAAATAATACATTATCATTACTATGTTGACTTTGTTTCTAAGTTGTATTGAATACAATAAAATGGCTATTCTTAAACATCGACTTCAACAATCAAAAGTTAATTTTGACCAATAAAAACAGGGCAATTATTTACCACTTTTGTTGTGGATGAGGTGTAAGATTACTATGAGACTATTTAACCAATAATATTGATATTTAAATAGAGTGCCTAAAAGACACCAATGAAATGAAGATATTTTTTCCACTAAATAATTGGTTCGCTTATACAATTTACGCGTCCCAATCTGACTTGACTGCAGGAACGCCTCCACCCGCTCCTTGCGATGCTGATGCTGATGCTGATGTTCCATGTTCCATCTTATGTTCATGTTCATGTTCATGCTCATGTTCATGTATCGCCGATATCCATATGGACATAAATAGTATTCCAAGCATCAGAACGATATGCATCAAAGGGATCTAAATTTTAGCTAATTCTTTACGTTTCTTGAAAATATCTCACTTGTATGCAAAATGTTGCTGGAAAATTCCCCTGCGCTCAAGCCAAAATTGAATCCGCTCGTCTGCATCTCAAGGAAAAGTGCGAGAAACCACCATTCTATGCTGCACACACTCTCCTCTTTTCGCATGTTTAAAACAGCTATCTCGCATTTTCATTTGGCACTTCCCCGCATCAGAAAGCCACAAGAATGTTGTTGCAAGCTTACAGAAGCATATTATGAAGAGATGCTGGAAGCAAATCCTGACAATCCGATCCTGCTCAAGAACTATGCCAAATTTTTACAAGAGGTAAGCTACCAAGATTCTCGTTAGAATGCTTTTGAAAAACATTTAATGGGCATGGAGATGTTGATATCTCTCATTCTTACTGTTAATTGAAGGCAAATGGTGTTTGACGGTGATGTAGGTTAAAGGGGACATAAGCAAGGCAGAGGAATTCTATGGAAGGGCCATATTGGCTGGTCCTGCAGATGGAGAAGTGCTGTCACTTTACGCCCAACTCATATGGGAAACTCACAAAGATGGAGACAGAGCCCAAGCTTACTTTGATCAGGCGATCCAGGCTGCCCCTAATGACTGGTAATCAATTGCCCACATCCTTTTTAAGCTCTTAAATCCTAGTTTTCTTGGCTTCTCTAGCAATGGACTATTCGCAATGGTTCATGTTGGCAGCTATGTAATTGCCTCGTATGCCAATTTTTTATGGAAGTGGGAGGAGAGCGATGGTGATGTATGAGAGCTCCTCCCAACAAATGCTGCAGTTTGAAGTTTTGTAAGAATATGAGAATTTAATTTTTTGGTGTGATTGGGTTAGGTTCGATTTATGAGTGATTTTAATTGAATGAATCTTCCTGTTTATAACATATAACAGCTTTAACAGAAAGAGGTTTTTAATATAAATGTATGAATACTCAGCATGTTGTAATCTGTTTAAAAACAGAAATACCAATATTTGTAACCCTGTGAAGAGACTTTTTAAAATAAATATATATGAATACTCAGCATGCTATGATCTGCTTAAGAACAGAGATTTCTATATCTATATAACCCCATAAATATAAGAACAGTACATTTCAGGTTTTGCTTTCATGGTAGACCTTTTAAATTTAACATCTGAATATTAGAAGGTGATTAGGCACTCTACTTATACATCATCTAGTTCAATGGTCAAACAGTTAATAGCAATTTTACACCTCTTCCACATTAAAATGTGGTAAATATTTGTTTTATTTTTATTGGCCAAAATTAACCTTTGACTATTGAACTGAATGATGTTTAAGAATAACCTTAATTAAACAGTGTTGCCATAAACCTGATAAAATGTAAAGTTAAGTGCGATGAAGTGAAGCTTTTACTATTTACTATTCAGTGTTATAAGATTTAGCAATAAAACTCGTTATAAATTCACTTCAAAATTCTAACCTTCTTTTAAAGATCATTTCAAAGTTTCCTACGCTCAGCAATTATAAAGGCATTCCATTTAAGTCCCTTTTAATTTAAGACCACTTTAAACAATACATAGAAACGACTTCTGACAATAAATAGAAGCTAGAGCCCAATTCACGTTGTTTCTTATTATTACTATTGAATATAATTGCTCTGGAACTTTCATTTTTTACGAGGCATAATTAGATTTTGGATTACTTGAGAGAGCTGCATTTCCATCGAAGAGACTTAATTCTTGTCAATAATGTTGTTGGAAAGTCTTCACATGTTTGAAAAAGCACATTGAATGCAAGCCATAGCCGAAATACAACCTACTATCGTTGGCAGGCTTCTCTTTGAGAGGGAAAGTATTTCGGGGCTTTTAGTGAGGCCTATCAAAACATGGAAGAATGATATTGACCCCCAAAAGTGCATCTAAGAGAGGTGTATTACAACATCGAAGTTTAATCTTCATTAGTATGATGTAAGGTTGAAAATTGTATAGCTAGTACTTTTTTCTTTTATTCATTTTGTTTATCTTTAAGTATAATGTTTAATGTATAAGTTGTGTATTTTTGTATAAATGTTATTAAAAGATACAAGCCTTAATTGAATTTGACTAACTTCATTTTATGTGTTTGGACTTGATTTATAGTTTTATCTTTCCTTATCCAGTTTTAACTCTATAGGTATGGATTTGAATCTAGTTCAGAACTATTGCTATGGATTTGACCCTCAAATTTTTAGATTTGAAAATTTAATCTTGGCCCCAATTCCATCCCTTTCCAACTAGCCATTACTTGCCAACTTGAGCATGAAATATTCAAATTTATGCGCTAGGGTGTTGTATAAAATTAAAAACACTAATTCATTTTTACATAGAAAGAGAGAGCGAGGACTCGTCTACAAGGAAGCTCAATTATGGATTGCGTCATCCTTAGAAGAGCATAACATCCACAACAACATTGATAAGAGCAAATTAGGCATTTGCATGCCTACTTGAAGTGTCTTTGATATTGTCAAAAACATTGAACTGGTCCAAGGGTTTTAACTAAGTTGAGAGGTGAACAATTAGGTGTCTTCCACAATAAGCACAAAAAAGTCATTGGTTTCTATTGGCATTGTTGATGGTAGTTGGCCCAATCACGATCACCTCGAGAACCCCACACATGGCTATGTAGAAACAAATCAAGGTTCCCCTTTGGCTAAAGGTCAACCTACAACAATTGATAGCATATACCTTAAGAAGTTATCACTCAACCTATAGACCTTCACACATAGCAATGGAGACCTAATCTACAAGAACCAAAACACACCCATGGGACACCATTAAACAAAAAATATAAATAACTCATTTTATTACATAAAATATTTCTTTTCTTTCATTCAAGGACATGTGCTTCCCCTATTCACACTCTTACACACACACCTACAACTCCTCAGCTGCACACTCTTACCCTCTATGTCTTACATGACCTTGATGCTCACACACAACTTCACCTTCTTCTTCCTACACACAATCTCACCTTCTCTTGTCATGCTACCAACCTAGTCTCATGTGATATCCTCTCTTTCTAGCCTACTCATGGTCTCTCTCCTCTTTTCTAACACCTCTAATCAGCTCCTTGTGGGAATTTTCTCTTACCCTACTCTCTACTTGACCTCCACAGTCTACTTGCACTTCCTCTTATGCCTAAAGCCTAGTGGCTTCTTCACAACTCTATAGCTATTCTTCCCCCTCACTACACTCCTTGCAACTCTTTGTCAATAGACCAACCTCTCTTAGCTTCTTCTCCCTGTGGTATGTGTTGGTTTGTTGTCTCTCTCTTTGACTCTTGCCAAATTATTCACATGCTTATTTGCACCCTTTCCTTGTCTTGGCCAACTCTATCTTCTCAATTGTTGTGTCTTCCTTCCATTAGACTCATTGCATGCCTAAACTAATGTCTCCTCTTAACTCCCACATACCTCCAAAACCTTCCCTTCTAGCTATACCTCTTCTTGGATCATGCCCAAATTTTGGGCATTCAAACTCAACTATGCACTATCCTCCTTAAGTGCTAAAATGCCATGTTGTTAATGTTGCCTGTGCACCCAAATATCCCTTGGATCTGGCATGATCATTCTCCTACATGTGCCAGGCCCTCAAAAATGTTGATGAGCTACTAACAAGCCCTCAATGGCTCTTTACAACTCACTTGTGCTAATCTCTCGATTGTATTCTACCCTTACATGATAAATGTGTACAGTTTGCACCAATCTTCATCCTTCATGGCTAATTTCTCTGCCACCCAAACATGCTCCCCCATCCTTTTCCATCATCATCTATTTTTTTTATGGACCTCTTCAATATTGTTAGAGCTTCTTTTGTTGCCTAATCATGGCCCTTCAAACCTCTTTACTACCACACACGTTGCTTGTAGTGTCATCTCACCATTGTGGCTCCTCATTTGCCACCCTTTCTACTATAATGCCACCTTCATGTAGTTGTTTAGGCTTTGTTAGCAAGAAAAGTGGATTCATAGATCGAAGTTCCAAGTCTAGGAATCTTGCATGTTGTATGTATACCCCATTGATTACAATATTAGAATGATTAGATGATTTGTGATAGGATTTACCATATTGTAGTATAACAATAGAGCAGAGAACCCATAAACAAAATATAAACATACATTCTTTCACAATCCAAAGCATAGAGTATTCCTTTATATATATATATATATATATATATATATATATATATATATATATATATATATATATTCATGGATTACAATATCATATATTCAATCTTCTCCTTATCACTTTTTCTTGTCTTACTAGATTCTATCTCTATTCTTCTATATACATATATATATATTTCATGGATTACAATATCAGATATTCAATCTTCTCCTTATCACTTTTTCTTGTCTTATCAGGCTCTATCTCTATTCTTCCATATATACATAGTATTACATTAGGGATGTGTCCCTTATAATTATAATACCTTTTCCTACTTGTAGTGGTCAGCCTAGTGCTCCACATCCCTTTTGCAACCAAATGCAGTAGATCCTAGATGTTGTACTTTCTATTCTCTTTCTTCTGCTAACATCATCCCCCCTTTGAAACCATGTCTTGTCCTCAAGACATGAAAATTGGTTAATTTGCAAGAAAAATATTCTTATATATTTCTTTGAGCTATAATGTTGTATCCCATTGACTCTTAGCTTGTTGTAGCACTTGAATTTGGCTGTGAATTTGAGTGAGGGTCTTTCTTGCCTCTATTGTGGTAGTTGGTATCTGGATTTGTAGGACTATCTTCGTTGCATCTTTAAGTAATCCAGTAACATGAGAAAGTCTAAGGATAACCACCTCCTGGAGCTGTTTGATCTATGCTTTGATTACCTCTCTATGAACTTGCAGCCATTGGAGTTGAGTGTGCATGGTCTCTATTTATGTTCTTGTTGTCCCATCCACATCCTGCATTGCACCATATGTGTCTATTGCAAGTATGTGCCTAATCGGTGTTGTCATTGATGTCAACATATCCTTGTTGTCATTGGTGTCAACTGTATCTTATTCTATTACTTGTTTAGAAGACTTGTATGTTGAGGATATTGAGAAAATTAGCCTCTTTGGAAGGAACAAGTGAGTTACAGAGAAGTACAGTACAGACAGTGAGTTGTATGCTGAAGAACAGTCTGGTAAACTGATCTGCATTTATTTCTGCTTGAAGATCATGGTCTGCAGATTGGAAGTAAGCTAGAGATATTACTAAGGATGCTACATTCTGGGTTTGAGCCCTCCACATGAAGATCTAAGTGAGTTGTGTTCACCAAAGTGAAACCTGCTTTTTCTATAAGTTCAGTTGGGACAGGAAGAAAGTATTATGCTCCGCATTCCTCCGCAATAAAGTATTTTCCTCTGTGGTTCTAGAAGGAAGTCTGGGATGATGATAAGTGCCTACAATTGCAATGGTTCATGGTTTGGTGGTCCGCAAGCTATCTTTCTTTTATGATAGTTCATGTGTTTCGGTGAAAAGATTCCTATGGATAAAGTGGTTAAGGTTCGTACAGTTGTTCTTGTTGATTATAACGTGCTTGTGGATGTCTCCTAATCATGTTCCTATCTTGATATTGGTCTGCATTAAGGATTTGAGATCATGTTCGAAGATTGTTCCCAGATAGTGTAACGTGTAACCAGTTTTGGCTGACTTGGTTAATTCTAGTGATTGCAGAGATCTCTAGAAGAGTGTGGAAGTGTGTTGTGGTGTGGAAGATTATGTTTGAGTCCTAGCTAAGGCATGGCATGATTCGCATTTCATTTCCTTTGC
Organism: Cunninghamia lanceolata; assembly: GCA_027924645.1. NCBI lineage: Eukaryota > Viridiplantae > Streptophyta > Pinopsida > Cupressales > Cupressaceae > Cunninghamia > Cunninghamia lanceolata. Next base: position 243,388 of record BSBN01001845.1, on the reverse strand, counting down.
ATAATGTTGTAATAGGTTAGGACCTATTTTGTAAATGTTTGTAATGCTGACCTTGGATATTGTTCCAATGGTTAATAATTGTGATGCCAACCTTGATGATCATTCCAAGGTTGATGAAGTGTATAAATACTTGTAGTTGAGTCATGGAAAAGGTGTCCTTGAGATGAAACGAAAAAGATATTAAGAAAGGTCCAAAAGGTAGAGCAGAGAAGAGGCAGAGGAAAGAAGAGGAAGAACAGAGTAGAGGAAGAGTAGAGTAGAGGAATTATTGTACTTCAGTCATAAATATAGAAAGGTCTTGATCATGGCAGTGAGTCTGGCAATAAGTCGCCAGTAGGGTTTAACAGCCCTCAGGGTTTAACAGCTCTTATTGTAATCTTGCTAGGTTTAGGGTTGAGGCAGTGAGCCTGCTAGACCTAGTTGTTCTTCATGGTAGTGAGCTAGTATGTTTAGGCCTGTGGAGTGACTAGCCTGAACATCATTACTTCAAGATTGCAATATATATTGAGAGCTAATCCTCTCCGTGGTTTTTCCCCACCTTGGGGTTTTCCATGTAAAATCTAGTGTCTCTTGTGTTTGATGTTGTATCTATGGTTAAGTTTCTGATTTAATGCATTCATTGTTAAATCATAATAATTGTGGATAAGTGATGAATATTTAATTGCAGAAAGTGTTTATGTTTTTGGGACAACTGATTCACCCCCCCTCTCAATTGTCTGGCACATATCAACAATTGGTATCAGAGCCAAGTTCCTCTGAAGGAAGTTTAAAAGCTTTGAGGAAGATCCAAAATGTCTTACAAGAAGGAAGTGTCGCATTTTGATGGAACAAATTATGTTCTCTGGAAGGCTCAGATGAAAAGCCATCTTCTTTCTCTTGGTTACAAAGTATGGAAAGATGCAAAAATAAAATACACCATACCTCAAAATGGTCTGACGACTGAAGATGAAATCAAAGAATATGAGATAGATATCAAGGCATAGGATGCTCTGCTAAGCTCATTAACTAACTCAATTGATGAAATTTGTGGATCTTGAAACTACAAATAAGGTATGGGAAAAGTTGAAAAATATGTATGAAGGAGATGATTTTGTGAAGGAAGCCAAGTTACAAAGTTTGAAAGTGAAATATGAAAGTTTGAAGATGAATGATGATGAAAACATATCATCCTTTATGCAAAGAGTTGATGAACTTGTTACAGGGATAAAAGCCATAGGTAGAACTCTCGATGAAAAGGAAGTTGTTATGAAAATTCTCAGACCTCTACCCAAGTCCTATTGTCACAAGGTAGCCACAATTGAAGAATTCATGCAAGTAAAAATGGTTGACAGGGATCAGCTGCTTGGTAAGCTTACTGTCTTCGAAATGAGGGAGTTTGGTGATGCTCTGCTGAAAGTTGAGAAGACCTTTAAAGCCAGTACCCCTGGAAGTACTTCCAGATCAGAAAAGTACAAGGTAGAATCTGATGATGAGTTTGATGAAGTTGAAGCCAACTTCATGGATAGACTGCAAAGAGGATCCGGTAAGTATAAAGGCAAATTACCTTTCAACTGTTTTTCCTACGATAAAGTAGATCATTTTGCTTCCAGATGTCCTTAAAGAATTGAAAGAAATAGAAGAAGATATGAGAATAGGCCTAGGACCCAAAAGAAGTGTTATTATGTTGGAGATTTTGATGATGATGGAGTATCAGATAATGGTGAACTAGATAATACTAGTTCCTCTGTAAATGAATTCTTGTTCATGGCTATTAAGGAAGATCCCGTGTCTACTAATTCTACTAGCTGTGTGAAGCAAGAAAAACCAGTGGAAAGTGTTTTGGCTGCTCAGGTCATTAAGGACAAGGATGAATGGGTTATTGATAGTGGCTGCTCTCACCACATGACTGGTGGCAAAACTAAGTTTGTGAGTTTGGAAAGATATGATGGTGGACTGGTTAGGTTTGGAGATGATACAACTAATAAGATTTGTGGGAAAGGGTCTACTTCTTTTGATGGAAAGCATAATATTGAAGATGTCTTGTATGTGAAAGGATTGAAGCACAATCTTTTGAGTGTGGGTCAGATGTGTGACACAGGCTATAATTTAAGCTTCAAGGACAATGGATGCAAGATCAGGGAAAGCTCCGGAACAGTCATTACAACTAGTAAGAAGACTAGAGGTAATAGCTATCACTTGAAAGGAACTGAGAACTATTGCTTATTGACTCAGACTGATGAGAGTTGGTTATGGCTTAGAAGGTTGTGTCACATAAATTTTGATAATATTATGAAGATAAGTACTGCACAGGTTGTTAGAGATTTGCCTAAGCTTGTGAAGCCCAGGGCTAATCCTATTTGCAAGGAGTGTCAATTTGAGAAATAGACAAGAACAAGTTTCAAAAGCAAGGACCAATAAGTTAGAGGACTACTTTCAAGCTAGTGCATACAATTTGTGTGGACCTACTAGAGTAAGAAGTTTGCAAGGAGACATGTATTTCATGTTGCTCATTGATGATTATTCTAGAATGACTTGGGTCACCTTTTTGAAAGAGAAAGCTGAAGCTGTAGATAAATTCAAGGCATTTAAGGCAATGGTTGAAAATGAGATGGATTTGAAAATCAAATGCTTGAGGTCTGATAGAGGAGGAGAGTTCACATCAAATGAATTCAATTTCTTTTGTGAAGAACATGGAATAAAGAGACAACTATCTGCGCCCAGAACTCCACAAAAAAATGGAGTTGTTGAAAGGAAAAATAGAATAGTTCAAGAAGCTACAAGAACCATGATGAAGGAAGCTCATCTTTTGGAAGCATATTGGAGAGAGGCAATTCACACCATTGAATATATCCTAAACAGAGTTCAAGTAAAAGGTAACAGTTCAAAGACTCCTTATGAATTGTGGCATGGTAGATTTCCTACTGTGAAATATTTCAAAATTTTTGGTAGCAAATGTTATATCAAAAGAGAAGAAGATTTTAGACAATTTGATGCTAGATGTGATGAAGGAATCCTCCTTGGTGTACTCCACCAAGAGCAAGGCCTACTGGTGCTATAATAAGAGGCTGAATAAGATCATTGAAAGTGCAAATGTTAAAGTTGATGAATGTAAGGAAAGGTCTTCAGAATCAAGTGAATATGAGTCAGATGATCCAGATGTTTCAGAAGTGGTGCAGCATAAAGATAGCCCAGATGAAGAAGAACAAGCTCTAGCAAGTGCTACCAAAACTCCAAGATATGTAAGAATTAGTCGTTCTGAAGATCAAATCATAGGAGATAAGAGCAAAGGAAGATTAACCAGAAGAAAAGCTGCAGAAGAACAAGTAAATTTCTATATGATTTCCAAGATTGAACCTAAAATTGTGGATGAGGCTTGCAAAGATGAGAATTGGATAAAGGCTATGGAAGAGGAATTGATGTAGATAGAGAAGAATCAGACTTGGGATCTTGTTTCTAAACCAACAGACAAGAATGTAATTGGTACAAAGTGGGTCTTTAGAAATAAGATGAATGAGAATTGTGAAGTGGTAAGAAACAAAGCAAGGTTGGTATGCAAAGGATACACTCAAGTTGAAGGAATAGACTTGAAGAAACTTTTTCTCGAGTGGCAAGGATTGAAGCAATAAGGATGTTTTTGGCTTTTGCAGCATACAAAGATTTCAAGGTTTATCAAATGGATGTGAAGTCTTCTTTCTTAAATGGAGAGTTGGAAGAGGAAGCCTATATAGAACAACTAGAAGGATTTCAGTCATCAAATCAGGGTGACACGGTGTGTAGATTGAAGAAAGCTTTGTATGGATTAAAACAAGCTCCCAGGGCATGGTATGCATGGTTGGACATGTACCTACTACAGACAGGGTTTAGTAAAGGTACTACAGATAGCAATCTCTACTTCAAGATCAATGATGAACAAACCCTGATTGTTGCAGTTTTTGTTGATGATATTATTTTTGGAGGCAATGAAGGTATGTGCTCAGTTTTTGTTGGAGAAATGCAAAGTGAATTTGAAATGTCTATGTTTGGAGAGATGAACTTCTTTTTAGGTCTACAAATAAGCCAATTAGATAAAGGTATCTTCATTTCTCAGTCTAAGTATGTGAAAGAGTTGTTAAAAAAAATTGGGATGGAAGACTCTAAACCAGTATGCACACCTATGATAACTAGTTATAAGTTAAGAAAAGATGATAACTCACCCATGGCAAACCAGAAAAGGTATATATCTATGATTGGAGGATTACTTTATCTGACTCAAACCAAACCTGACATAATGCATGCAGTATGTCTTGTGGCAAGATTTCAGGCAGAACCTAAGGAATCACATGTGATGGCAGTCAAAAGAATTCTGAGATATCTAAAAGGTACAATAGATTATGGTTTGTGGTACCCTAAGGACTGTGACTTTTCTCTCAGTACATATACTGATGCAAATTGGGCCGGAGATGTGGATGACAGAAAAAGTACAAGTGGAGGTGCATTCTTCTTGGGAAAAAGATTAGTATCTTGGTTGACCAAGAAACAGGATTCAATATCTCTGTCTACTACAGAAACATAATACATTGCAGCAGCATGCAGTTGCACTCAAGTGTTATGAATGAAGAAGACTTTGAAGGACATCAAAATTGTGTATGAAGATCCCATTGCAATCTTTTGTGACAACACAAGCACGCCATAAACATATCAAAGAATCTAGTGATGCATTCAAGGACAAAGCACATATCCATCAGGTATCATTTTCTGAGAGAAAAGGTGACAAAGAATGAAGTCAAGTTGGAGTATGTTTCTACCAAGGATCAGATTGCAAATGTTTCTACCAAGGATCAGATTGTAGATATTTTTACCAAGCCTCTGCCTAAGGATACTTTTGAGTATCTCAAAGAAAAGTTAGGGGTTATCACCCCTCCTGCTCTAAACTAATATGCACAATAGTGCATCAATTCAGAGGTGCTTAGAGGTTCAAATTGATGCTTCTTAGGGCTACTTCTCAGGGGTAGTAGTCAGAGAGTTTAGAAGAGAGATTAGATCAGAGCAAAAGAGTGCAGGTATGTACTCTTTGCCATTGATGTCAAAGGGGGAGAGAAGTCATGTGAAAAACATAGAGTGCATATGTGTAAGAGAAAGGGGGAGAATTTTGGAGAAAGAAAGAGTGCAGGTGTATAAAGAGAAAGGGGGAGAGAATCTTGTCTTGATGGTTGTTGTAATTTTTCACACCATATGTTGCCATCAATGACAAAGGGGGAGATTGTTGCAAGTATGTGCCTAATCGGTGTTGTCATTGATGTCAACATATCCTTGTTATCATTGGTGTCAACTGTATCTTATTCTATAACTTGTTTAGAAGACTTGTATGTTGAGGATATTGAGAAAATTAGCCTCTCCGGAAGGAACAAGTGAGTTACAGAGAAGTGCAATACAAACAGTGAGTTGTATGGTGAAGAACAATTCGGTAAACTGCTCCACATTTATTTTTTCTTGAAGATCGTGGTTTGTGGATTGGAAGTAAGTTAGAGGTATTACTAAGGATGCTACCTTCTAGGTTTGATCCCTCCGCATGAAGATCTAAGTGAATTGTGTTCACCAAAGTGAAACCTGCATTTTCTATAAGTTTAATTGGGACAAGAAGAAAGTATTCTGCTCCGCATTCCTTCGCAATAAAGTATTTTGCTCTGCGGTTCTAGAAGGAAGTCTGGGATGATGAAAAGTGCCTACAGTTGCAATGGTTCATGGTTTGGTGGTCCACAAGCTATCTTTCTTTTATGACAGTTGAAGACAGTAAAGTTCATGTGTTCCGGTGAAAAGATTCCTATGGATAAAGTGGTTAAGGTTCATGTAGTTGCTCTTGATGATTATAACGTGCTTGTGGATGTCTCCTAATCATGTTCCTATCTTGGTATTGGTCTGCGTTAAGGATTTGAGATCATTTTCAAAGATTGTTCCCAAATAGTGTAACGTGTAACCAGTTTTGGCCGACTTGGTTAATCCCAGTGATTGCGGAGATCTCTGGAAGATTGTGGAAGCATGTTGTGGCATGGAAGATCATGTTTGAGTCCCAGCTAAGGCATGGCATGATCCACATTTCATTTTTTTGCATAATGTTGTAATAGGTCAGGACCTATTATGTAAATGTTTGTAATGTCGACCTTGGAGATTGTTCCAATGGTTAATGATTATGATGCCAACCTTGATGATCATTCCAAGGTTGATGAAGTGTATAAATACTTGTAGTTGAGTCATGGAAAAGGTGTCCTTGAGCTGAAATGAAAATATATTAAGAAAGGCCCAAAAGGTAGAGCAGAGAAGAGGTAGAGGAAAGAAGAGGAAGAATAGAGTAGAGGAAGAGCAGAGAAAAGGAATTATTGTACTTCAGTCATAAATATAGAAAGGTGTTGATCATGGTAGTGAGTTTGGCAGTAAGCTGCTAGTAGGATTTAATAGCCCTCAGGGTTTAACAACCCTTACTGTAATCTTGCTAGGTTTAGGGTTGAGGCAGTGAGCTTGCTAGACCTAGTTGTTCTTCATGGCAGTGAGCCAGTATGTTTAGGCCCGTGGAGTGACCAACTTGAACATCATTATTTCAAGATTGCAATATATATTGCGAGCTAATCCTCTCCATGGTTTTTCCCCACCTTGGGGTTTTCCACGTAAAATCTAGTGTCTCTTGTGTTTGATGTTGTATCTATGGTTAAGTTTTTGATTTCATGCATTCATTGTTAAATCATAATAATTGTGGATAAGTGATGAATGTTTAATTGTAGAAAGTGTTTAAGTTTTCAGGACAACTGATTCACCCCCCTTCTTAGTTGTATCCCATTGACTCTTAGCTTGTTGTAGCACTTGAATTTGGCTATGAATTTGAGTGAGGGTCTTTTTTGCCTCTGTTGTGGTAGTTGGTATTTGGATTTGTAGGACTATCTTCTTTGCATCTTTAAGTAATCCAGTAACATGAGAAAGTCTAAGGATAACCACCTCCTAGAGCTATTTGATCTATGCTTTGATTACCTCTATGTGATCCTATAGTCATTGGAGTTGAGTGTGCATGGTCTCTATTTATGCTCTTGTTGATCCATCGACATGCTGCATTGCACCATATGTGTCGACTACTTGCAATATCTAAATTTCTATCTAGTCCATTTGGTTCTTTAGCATTTTTGTTAATGTGGGCCATTGTAAAAAAAATTAGTAGAGTATAATGATGTGATTGAAAGTGTTCTGAAGAATATTGATGTGAAGCTCTATATGTCTATGATCTACCGCACATTTCTTCCTTATCTCATCCATGCAGTTATTCTTTACTTTTGCTAAGATTTTGGTTTGAATTGTTAATTCTTGATTATCCATCTCTGATACCATACTATCTAGGAGTTACTTTAATTGTTGTCCCAATGACATCTAGTTGTATCTCTTTGGATTTGAGATGTTTTACTTTGAATTGTATTAATTACAGTCTCCAGTTGTTTTGTGCTTTCTACATGTTGCTTTAGGATATCCTCCCTTATGGTGTTGTGGAATATATCCCCAAGTTGAAACTTTTGCATGGGTGATATGCTTGATAAATCTATTTGTGTGCTAGTTAGTGACCTAATTGTAGTAACTATGGTGTTGCCAAGGGTTGGATTTGCTTTTGCTAAGATAGAAAATCTTCTATGTGCTACATGGGGGATGTGGTGGTGGAAGATGTTGTGGCTCTATCCAATGATGTTGGTTGCTCTGAAGTCTCTTTCTGTACTTGTTCTTCATAAGGGTCACTGAAATCTTTGTCTTTTGCTCCTTGAGGCTTTTTTTCTTCTTTTATTAATGTCACATAAGCATGTCTTGTGACCTCAATAGTCTCCTACTAAATTTTGTATTTATCTTCTTCACTTAGTATCATCAATGTGTCCAACCTTCATTTGGATCTTACTTCTTTGGCCTATCAAGGTTGGATCAATTTCTTCTACTACTTTTTTCCTTATTTCCTCTTCTATTTCTGTTGTTTTTTCTCTTTTCTTTTTAATGGAAGAGGCAAGTTGATCTAGGAAGTTCTCAATTATAATAACCAAGGTGTCTGTAGACGCCATAAAATGTTTGATAATTGCCTCCTCAATTATTTCTTTATTTTCTAGGCAAACTTGGGTGTACATTTTTGTTGTTTGTATGAGCATTCCTTTATGGTTGAGTGCACCTATTAGGAGTTCTACATTTATTTTTTCTTCTTCCCTTACTTCTTGTTCCTCTATTGTTTGTACTTTTTTGCTTTTTCTTGTCACTCTTTTTTGTAGCTCTTGTGTTTCTTGTTCTTCCTTATCAGTTTCTATGTTTGTCATCTAAATTATTTTCCTTTTGACTCCTTATTTCTCTTGATTTTTTTTGTTTGTGCTTAGTTGGATAAGTATTTTAGAGGCCTCCTTAGTTGATGGTTCTTCTTGTGGTGGTGGATTCATTGGTGTTCCTGGTGTTTTCTTTGTAGTGCTTTGTTCTGCTTTTGCTTGTGATTCAAGGGATCCCATATTTATCCTATTTGACCATTGAACTTGTGGTGTAGAGGGGATTCGTTCAATTATTCTAGGTTTTGGAATGCCCCATTTATTATGCAGGTTTTCTTTGTGCTTTTCTACATGTTCATTCGCACTCTTTTCGCTCTACTTATCTATAAACTTTTTATATGTGCCAAATCTTTCTACATTAGTATCCTTTGGGTGTTTTAACAAATTCTTGGCATATGATTCTATGAGATCATCACTTATTTCATATGGGAGCTGTGGAATCTAAGAACCCCTAGGTTCTACTACCTCCATAAAGGTATAATCTTTGTCCACTAGGAATACAATGTCATTTGCATACTTGCATACCATATCATAGGAGATCTGGTCGTTGTTCTACATTTGTTGTTGGAGGGATTTAAAGAAACCCCAATATGTAGTGGTGTAGGTTGTGATGTCCTTGAACTGGTGTACGTGGGTATTGATTTGAGTTGCAGCTAACTAGTTGTTTTGCCATTTTTTTAGGGAATGATGGTAATATATTCATAAAATAGAAATCTAATCATATGATGAGGGTACCATACGAGAATTGATAGTGCGTATTCTTTGTGCATTTGAGATTTTGTAGCAGCTCTGCTTCCAAAGGAATTCACATAAATTGGTATCTTTACCTTCCACGACCATTTGGTATGCTATGAAGTGAAGTGTCGAGATCAAGTCTTCCTTGTTTATATGATAGATTATATAGGTAATACCCATGGTGGCATACCATATAGCTGAGTTTGTTATTTTTGTGACATCCAAGCTTCTCCCATCATAGGTTGCTCCCATTAGCTCTATTACTTTGTCATTTTTTATAGCTTTCTTGAAGGGTAGCTCCTTTTTTGTGCTCAACCATGTTACAATTTGGATGACTTTCTTTGTTATCTAGTAGGTTTTGCCTAGATACATGTATTCATTGTAGATGCAACTCAAAATATTTTTTATCCAACCATATTATTTTGAGAAGTCTGAGAAACCCTTCCATATATCCATCTTCTTCTTTTCAACTTGTTGATATGGAGGCATGTATTAATTTTGTTATGGTTGTAGCAGAGACATCCAAAGTTATTTAAATGTTGTATGATCAATTTTTGTGAGTGGGGTGTGGATGTATTTCGTTATATCTTATATGTAGATAACATTAGTTGGGACCCTAAAGAATGTGTCATCTAGGTCTACCTCCATTGCCTTGTATGGGAACTTCTTATATTTTGGTTGCGACTTCTAGGAGATGTCAACAAGAGTAGGAGTCTCCATTTTTTTTAGCTTAGTTCAGATTCTTGTCAAAGATCACAATTTTGGCAGTATGCAATAGTGTTTAGTGGGGCTTGGATCCTGTTATATAACCTTCAACATTGGGATTTTGCATTTATTATTTTAATCTGTTGCTAGGTTTCCTGTGCTTTTCTAGCCATTACTTTTTCTAGGATTTCACGACTAATATTCTTATATCATACATGATGATTTACACTTTATATGGTACATATAATACAGATTTTCATTTACTTTACTAAGTGGCTTGGTAGTATAGTTTTAACCTTACCCCGTTTACATATCTTGCTAACAATTTCCCTTCTAATGTTTTTAGCCTTACCATGCCTTAAGTAGAGATTTCCTTAATATGATATGGCCCTAGCTAATGAGTCCTATATTTTTGTTTTATAATCCTTATGTTTCCTATTATAAAGTACATTTCCACATACATTTCTACCTATAAATCTAAGACCTTTAATTAATATTTGGATAAAGCACTATGTTAGTTGTAAGATGTTTTAATGAATGATTGCATGTTAGAATAATTATTTTCAATATAATATGGCATGTTATTTTGTTTATGATGATCTTAGAGTAGGAATTTTCTATGGAACTAACTTCTTCCTACAACAACTAAGAGTGACAACCTACAACCAATGCTGTAGAATTCCTATAGCTAAAGGACCAACTTTCTACAACCAAAGGCCCAGTTATCTGCAACCAAAGCCCATCATTACCTATAGCTAACCAAGAGCAAATGATCTCTTCTCTGCATATAAGGACAAATATCAAGTTAATAGAAAGAAATGATGTTCAACAGATGGTGTAATGCCTATTCTTTAGCAAGGATTATGGAAGAATTAAATGGATCTATTTATTCATTCTCATGTTCCTTGAATGACTTTCTTTTACCATGCACAGATTGGAAAGTTCTAGCAAAAGTGTTCCACTTTAATTGTTTTGAACTTAGTTTCCTAGTTTCATTTCTCTTTCTAAAATAAGAGTCCTTCCCTTATATGATGGGAAGTGGCTAACTAGTCATAGGAATCAATAAATGTATGAGTAGTGCTAGATGTATATATATAGATGGTGTAATCCAACATATCTAGGTATAGAAGATATTCTCCATACATGTACTAGATTTGAGAAGATAATTTGAAGACAGAGTTTTCTATCATATAAATTTACATTATTCTTTCAATGTTATAAATCAATGGTGTGTTGATTTAGTTAATAGTCAATAGAGGAAAAGAGAAGGGTGTGGTTAATCCAAGAAAGGGCCCACTTTTGGTGGACTGCAACTAAACCTTTATCATATTAGTTTAGATTCTGGCAATCATAGTTAGATTTGTTCATTATTTATAGTTAATGAGTCAAATCAATTAATCTACCATAGACCTATAGCAATTATTGTGTAACTTCTACTTAGTTGAAGAGTTTATAAGATAGATTTCATTGCATTCCTTTTCTTATTTTGCAAAGAGTAGAATTTCCTTGCTATACACAACTCTAGCATTCTAATCCCCAAAAATCTACAATTGGACATATAGTACTATCACCATACCAAGAAAACATGTCCCTGGGTTGATAAGATAAATGTAGTGTATCATAACTCAATATGTTGCTTGAAATGGGACAAGAATATTGATTCAGTTACGTGCAAGCCTTAGCTGCATTAGGTTTGTTGGGAGTTGATTGCACTCGACATTTTTGGTGTCGTTGCTAGAGATGGTGTCAAGCTTTAGAAGCTTTTGGGTTTTGAAATAGTTTGTTTTTCTTTCCTTAGATTTTAAGTTTATTCTTTGCATCTTATAGCTAATAATCAATCAAAATTTCTAAAATTATATTCACTAATGTTGCATAGTAGAAGGCATTTGAGAGCTCTAAACATTGCATGTGGTGGAGAAGAGACCGCTTTAGAAGATACCTTCCGAATGACAGGGATAATCAAGCAACAATTGCCCAAGTTGAAGTACCTGCAACAATAGAAGACATTGCAAACCAAGAAGACACAATAAGAATATCAAGATAGACAAGTGATCCTATTGCAGAAAAATAATTCCACTCAATCATAATGGTTGATGAAGAAGTAGAAAATCTTTCTAAGCGTATTACCTTTGAGTTCCCTATCTCTAATCAGGTGCCAGGAGTAGCCATGAAGAACATTCCCTCCTTTTCTCTACCAAATTTTCATGGCTTAAGAATGAAGATAACTCTACTTCTCTAGAAAAGGTAACTAACTTGAAAGGTTAATTGCCTCAAAGGTCCCTGTTTGCTAGGTCACAACATGTTGGAGTAGCTTAGTGGTCTATGTGAATGTTTGTTCAAGGGGTCTATGTTGGTAAAGTGAATCTAGGCCAAATAGATAAGATCTCTTGATAGAAAGTTTTTTCTATTAAGCTTGGTTATTGGAGTCTCTATATAGAAAAATGTAATCAATGGACTTAAGGTGTTGGTTCCCAAAATAACCATAATCCAAAACCCTAAAACATTACCCAATCACCTAGGCTAGGGGTGTCATCAAGGTGATTTGAAAGAGGTTTATCAACAAGATAAGGATGATTTTGGCCAACTAATAAGAGTGGGTAAACTCATCTTCACTTTAATCTTGGATAGGCTTAGGAGGGTATTCCTGAGGTATCCCTGAACAAGGATTGGAAATCATAAAACACTCTCAAATTTGCATCATTGCAATAATACCCAAATTATTGTTTCAATCCCTAATGTTGTCACTAAACTGAAATAGCCTTGCTACACTTTATAACCTCTTATTTAAGTTAATGAAACACCCTTGCATAAATGCAAGGTGCTAGTATGCACTTGGGATTTGTAGAATATCATCTTGAAAAAACTCACAAATTATATTTCCCTGGTTGTAATACCAAATCATACAAGACATACAAATCTAACTATTTCCTTTACACACTAGACGGATTTGTCCAAATTTTAAATGGTTTGAGTGATCAAAACACCTCTCAAACTGGTGCCTATTCAATGGGTAATAGAGGCTACATATTATCAAAGGGAAAATAACAAGTAAAATGTATGAGGTCGCTTATCTGAAATACCCATATGCGTAGAACTTGAAATCAGAAAATAAACATTCTTATTTATCCATTCCCACAATGCATTAATTCATATGTAAAACTAAAATAATCATTACAATGCTGCAATGTATTATGGACTTGTCAAATCCTTCAAATCGGTGATTACATTCACACCACAAAACATGGTAAGAGAAACCCTACTATGATTCAAAATTTTCTTGAATAAACACATGCAACAATGGAAACATTTAATTCTAATAACAATGTCTGTATTAATACATTCATACAATTTCATTCATTGTCCTTGGAGATCTGCAACTATCATTATTTGAAACCCTAGCTGCCTTGCACACAAGTCATCTAAAAAATGCCAAAAATATAAACTTTTATTACTCCTTCCTTGCATGTATTTATAGCACTTCATTTCTACATTTTGGGTGCAAAAAAACCCTAAACATTCACCTACCACCATCAATCTCAGCTACCTACCCACCTACTTGCACTACAACATCATTAACGCATTCCTGGCATCCTAGGAGTAGCTAACGTTTGAATAGGAAAGACTATGAAAAGCATGCGCTTTTAGCCTTTAAAACACTAAAAATTTCTTTTAAAACTGAATTTTGGTGACTTTTAACTTTGGCAAACTTTTTGGAAGGATTGTAGGTTTGCGAACCTGTTGTATCACTGAAAAAACCTTTTACTTTTCCTTTCCTTTCCTTTCTTTCTCTTTCTCTTTGTTCTTTTCAACAAACTTCCTTTTCGGTGAACTTCCTAGTTCGTGAATCGACAAGTTCATCGAAAATCTTTGCCATTTATTCATTCTTTTTCTTTGTTCCCTTCGTTCGGTCATTCGGTGAAAATGTGAACTTTAGGACCCTTTCAGCGAGTTCGTAGGTTCATGAACCTACAAACTTGCTAAAAGGAAAAACAATTAGGATTTTTTGCACTGGAGATATACATGAAATATAACATTTAAGTATAAGTGACATTTACATATAGACATTACTTCCTTATACTTTAAGTTATATTTCATGTATATAGTTTCAAGATGTTTGAGAGTGGTTTTAGATATCTAGGAGTTGAAATGCAAATTCTAGGATTTGGAGGATCTCACAAAAAAATAGACTTAGTCAAATTTCAGGGGAGATAGCACTAGACACAAAAAATGAGGTGAATACACAGGGACCTCTTGGGAAAATTTTGATGAATTTGGCATGATTTTGCAAACTTGGGAACAAAAAAATTTGGGTCCCAACATTGGCTCTGGTTGGAGACGTGTGCTAGACCTGGGACAACGAGAATCCAAAAGATCTCCGAGGCTGACCAAAAAGGAAAAACACAACACAAGACAAGAAAAACACACTATCATAACCAATAGGGGTCAAGACTACTCGAGGATCAAAACATGAAAGATATGACATGAATTCATCACAAAATAAAAGACCTCATTACTCATGAAAAGTAATGTTTTAGACGCTGACCATGAACAGGTAGCGTCATTGGCTCTCCTTCCAAACTTATGAGGTAAAAAATGTCTTGGTTGGTATTCTCCACAACCTAATATGGGCCAACCCATAATGCTTCAAACTTTTCATGTTTACCCTTATCCTCAGATTTGGAGTTCCATAAAAGAACCAAGTCACCAATTTGAAAACACCTTTCAATAGCTCTTTTGTTGAACAAATGTTCAACCTTCTGCTGATGTGATAAATTTTTGTCATGTGTAGCCCTTCTAACTTCATCCAATTATGTTAACTCATGCATTCTCAAGGCCAAAGCATCATCTCCATCCTCTTTGATTTGTTGTAGCAGTTGACACACAAGCAATTCTAATGAAATTAGCATTTTAGCCTCTAATCCATACACAAGCTCAAATGGACTTTTACCTGTAGTAGGTTTACAAGTGATCTAATCAGCCCAAACTGCATACTTCAACTTGTCATCCAACCTTTTCTTCTTCACATCCAAAGTTCTTTTTATGATTTTCATGAGACTTTTATTGCTTGACTTAGCTTGTCCATTACTTTGCAGATAATACTGTGATGAATGAATCAACTTTATCCCATACTTAGAACATGTTGGTTTCCAGATCAGCAAGCAGTAAACCCTAAAGGTTTGCCATTTCTTATCAACAGGTTCACTGAGGTTGTTTGCATGTGCCTCCCCTTTACCTCAAGTTCTACCACACCTAGGGGGTATCCCTACAATAAAAGATTTAACTTTGGCTAGCTCAAAGCAAAAGATTTAACTTTTCAGCATAGGTAGAATGCTCCCATTTCCACACCAAGATCTACAAGATGAATCCCAAGCTGGCAACATTCTTGGATTATCTACATTGTTTAAAAAAGAGATCACACAGGATCCTAATTCTACTCCTACAAACTAATGGGTGGAGGTGATAAGATGGTTTGTGAGTGGAGCTGTGGGACTTCCCTAGACCCTTTGAACAGATAAGTCCCTAGACCCATGTCTTATCTGAGAAACAGAGTCAAGCCTAGAAATGTGAATGTTCTCCAATGATAATCTAAATTCGTATCTAGGGGACCTAAGAAAATATTGCTTCCTTACAACAATAAGTCCACTAAAGATTAATGCTCATGATCATACTTTATAAATCCTTTGACATGACACTTCTCCCTATATCTGATTTAGAGCCTATTTAATCTACTCATTGAGCAAAAGTAGGAAACCAGACATACAGTACAACAAATGTATACTGAAGAACTCAGATATCCTTGATAACCTTATTCAAAAGAGAAAAGACAATGCCAGAGGAGACAATCATGAACAAGACACACATGCAATGTTTTTCATTTAATTCAACCTAGATAGAACATTATCATATAGGAAAATATCATTTACAAACTAGAGACTACTCTATTCCCAGACAAGGAACCAACTCTGTAGCAGGACATGCCTTCCAAAGATGTGAATACCTTGTATTCAAACTCCAAAGGAGAAGACCCAATGAACTCACACTCCCTTGGTAGAGTGGCCATGATTCCTTTTTAAAGGAGCAAACAAGCTATCAGCCATCTACCTTTGACAAACTTCCTAAATGATCCTTACAGATTTTCAAGATACAATAAGATCTTTGGGTCATTTTTTTACAGCTAAAGCAGTCAGAAATCCCTAAAAACCTGTTGTTTATGCAACCTTTTCCTCAATCAGATGAGCAGATTTGATGTTTTAGTCCGCAGCCATGCTACAGATTCAATCACCTCAGTATGGAGGAGGGTGAAAATTTTGCTGAGAAAGAGCCTCTTCAAGTTTGAATCTTAGCCATTGATCCCAGCTTTCCCTTTGCCAGATCTATGCTTTGGAATGATCACCAGCCCCAAGAATCCACACTGGCTCCTTTGAAGAGTCCATCACAAATGAAATTGCATCATGCCAATGGTCGTACTCCTTTGACTTTTTCCTTCTGTGCTTCAGTCCCCACCACGTGGCATCATCTCGCGGCATCGCAACCAGAGATGGCCCACCACCTTTAGGCTCTGCGCTACTGCACTAAGCCGTCCACTTGTCCCCTCATTGTTTGCTCTATGCTCCTCTAAACGAGACCAAGCCACGTATCGTCCTGTCGTGCCAGTGCACAGAATATTCTATGCTAAAAGATTCCCTTGTGCGCTTGTGCAACCGTCAGATTTCATCCTCTTTGCAGATCTCTTTTCTCCTCGACACCTGGCAGCACCTAATTTGTCATCATGAGGTCCTTGATTGAATGGCTGTAAGCTACATTTAATCGACAGCTAGTGCTCTGTCACAACATCGCAAGGGGTGAATGATGTTATCAAAGATTCTCTGCATTGGTGAGAAATTCATATATGTGGCATCCCTCAATCTCCTAAAGACTTTAGACTTAAAAATTTTACACTGCAAAGGGGAATAGGAGGTAACACTAGGCAAAGGGGGCCGGTCACCCTATGAGTTAGAAGACTTAAGTTACAACTTAAGTGATCAGAAACCCCCAATAAGTGGTCAACAGCTGACTAGAATATAAATTGAAAGGACCACAGGACTTTAAGGAAAATGAAGAACACCCGTATGAACACACTTAAAGCCCTAAACCTAATTGGGGTACCACCAGTGGCTCTAGTTGGGGATGCATGCCTCTTGCAGGCATGGCGAGGACCTCAGACTTCTGGGATGTAGGCCAGGTGCCTTATCCATTAGGCCATAGAGTCACCTACACCCACCTACATCACAAATTACATTTTCAAAGGAAGAACCAATACTCCCTCATTTTCTTCTGATTTCTTCAAGAGAATCTCTGCTCTTACAACAGAATTGATCTAGCCTCACTATCCATTGCTGTAGATAGACTAGTTGAATCTTTATCTAAAAACTGCCTTTCTAATTAGAGCTCCTCTGCACAAATAATATTCAGGTACAAGCAACATTTCATGATTATATAAACTTTTAGAAACTCCCAGGTATCCACCATCATCGAGCTCAGCAATCTCATCATTTAATTCTGCTTCGAATGTTTTGAGAAAAGGCACAAAATGTAGCACATCATTTGAAGCTCCATAGTTACCCAAATAGCCAATACTATCCCTAAGTGTATAAACATCTGCAACTACTCTATTCATAGCTGAATAATGATCCTATTGTCCTTCTTCACCAATGCAATGAAAATCAAACATTACAATCCCTGCATTGTGGAGGTGGTCATCATCCCCAAGGAAGTATCCATCCAAATATATTTCATCATCTGAAAGGCACGGATCTAGGTATTTACACTCCTTGAGCCATATTTCTCTATATTCAGAGTGAATACCTGCATATCCTCCTCATGTAGATACTCATGATTAGCCAAGATATGCCTATTTGCTGCAGGACACACCTTTTATTTCATCATCTGAAAGGCACTTTGCATCTACAGCTTTCTCTCCCTGAGGCTAAGTAAGATCTTTGTTCCCATCATTACATGATGAACCCACATTGAAAACCAGACTCTAGCATTATCCTTTAATGACTGAACAAAGGGCTTCATTAAAACATCTTTAGCCTCTAACAGATTTTGTAGATATTTGTTTGCCGATTCAAAATTTATTCCACTACATTTTGGCAAACACTTTCTAAGCTTATTGGGAATAGCATTCTGGTAACCTCTAATTTCCTTGAGATTTAGGACTTTATTCTTTTCAAAAAGTGGCCTTTTCTGGGAAACCAACCAAGGTTGCTGATTTATTTTAATCATTTTGAGTACAAAAGAATGGAATACCTACAAATGTTGCTGCTTCAAGTAGGTTCAATCAACAAAGTCAACAAATCAGTAACAAGGCACCTTTATTTTTTGGATTCACCACCAGCAGAGTACCACAAGGTCTTTCTTCTTTCTTGCTGCAACAACAGTAAGCAAAGTCACCACCCTCCAAAGGGAATTATAAACCACTATTCTTATGTAGACTCTACATGGGCCAGCATTGGTACTTCAGAGACTCCATGGCAAAAGATGTGACAAATTGTCCCCAGTAGAGTCACCAATTTTGTTGGTTTTTGGATCAGGAAGCAGTAAACCCTTAAGGTTTGCCATAATTTCTTATCAATAGGTTCACTGCGTAATTTGGCCAACAAAGACAGGAGGTTGTTTGCATGTGCCTCCCCTTCACTTCAGGTTTTGCCGCACCTAGGGGGGTATCCCTACAATAAAAGATTTAACTTTGTCTAGCTTAGAGCAAAAGATTTAACTTTTCAGCATAGGTAGAATGCTCCCATTTCCAAACTAAGATCTACAAGATGAATCCCAAGCTGGCAACATTCTTGGATTATCTACATTGTTTAAAACAGAGAGAATGCAGGATCCTAATTCTACTCCTAGAAACTAATGGGTGGAGGTTGTGAGTGGAGCCATGGGACTTCCCTAGACCCTTTGAATAGACAAGTTCCTAGACCAGTGTCTTATCCAGGAAATAGAGTCAAGCCTAGAAATGTGAATGTTCTCCAATGATAATCTAAATTCGTATCCAGGGGACCTAAGAAAATATTGCTACCTTACAACAATAAGTCAACAAAAGAGTAATGCTCATGATCATACTTTATAAATCCTTTGACATGACACTCCTCCCTATATCTGATTTAGAGCCTATTTAATCTACTTATCGAGTAGAAGTAGGAAACCAAACATACAGTACAACGAACGTATACTGAAGAACTCAGATATCCTTGATAACCTTATTCAAAAGAGAAAAGACGATGCCAGAGGAGACAATCGTGAACAAGACACACATGTAGTGTTTTTCATTTAAGTCAACCTGGATAGAACATTATCATACAAGAAAATATCATTTACAAACTAGAGACTACTCTATACCCAGACATAGAACCAACTCTGTAGCAGGACATGCTTTCCAAAGATGTGAATACCTTGTATTCAAAGTCCAAAGGAGAAGACCCAACGAACCCACACTCCCTTGGTAGAGTGGCCATGATTCCTTTTTAAAGGAGTGAACAAGATATCGGCCATCTACCTCTAACGGACTTCCTAAATGATCCTTACAGATTTTCAACATACAATCAGATCTTTGGGTCAATTTTTTATAGCTGAAGCTGTTAGAAATCCATGAAAATTCATTGTTTATGCAACCTTTTCCTCAATCAGATGAGCAGATTTGATGTTTTAGTCTGCGACCGTGCTACAGATTCAATCACCTCAGTATGGAGGAGGGCAGAAATTTTGCTAACAAAGAGCCGCTTCAAGTTTGAATCTTAGCCATTGATCCCAGATTTCCCTTTGCCAGATCAATGCTTTGGAATGATCACCAGCCCCGAGAATCCACACTAGGTCCTTTGAAAAGTCCATCGCAAATGAAATTGTGCCACACTCATGGTCGTACTCCTCTGACTTTTCCCTTCTGTGCATTGATTCCCACCATGTGGCATCATCTCGCAGTATCGCAGTGGGAGATGGCCCACCGCCTTGAGGCTCCTCGCAACTGCACTAAGCCATCCACTTGTCCCCTCATCATTTGCTCTATGCTTCTCTAAATGAGACCAGCCCACTTGTCATCCTATCGCGCTAGTGCATAGAATATTCTGTTCTGAAAGATTCCCTTACGCACTTGCACAACCATCAGATTTCATCCTCTTTGTAGATCTCTTTTCTCCTTGACATCTTGCAGTACATGATTTTTCATCCTAAGGTCCTCGATTGAATGGTTGTAAGCCACATTCAATCGGCAGCTGGCGCTCAGTCGCAGCATCGCAAGGGGTGAATGACGTCATTAATGATTCTCTACGATGGTGCAAAATTCAAATATGTGGCATCCCCCGACCTCCTAAAGACTTTAGACTTAAAACTTTTATGTTGCGAAGGGGAATAGGAGGTAATGCTAGGCAAAGGGGGCCAGTCACCCTATGAGTTAGAAGACTTAAGTTACAACTTAAGCGACCAGAAACCCCCAGCAAGCGGTCAACAATTGAATAGAATATAAAGTGAAAGGACAACAAGACTTTAAGGAAAATGAAGAACACCCGTATGAACACACTTAAAGCCCTAAACCTAAGTGGGGTACCACCAAAACACATACTCAAAATGTCTTGAGACCTAAAACACATGGAATTGTCTGCAATAATTTTGGATGGAACACTAAATTTGGTTATTACATTGTTCAAAAGGAAGTCAATTACCACCTTGGACATGGCATTGCAAGTTGGGACAACCTCAATCCATAGTCTATCAGTACCAAGATCCATTTGAATCTATTACTAGATATTTATTGTATTTCCCCTATGAAATCAATGCCCCATTGTTGAAATGGCACCTCAGTTGTAACTCATAAGGGGAAGAGCACCATCAAAATTTAACTTGCATGCGAACCTCTGGCAAGCATCACATTTTCTGATTTGTTTTGCAACATCGCTGAAGAGACTTGGCCACCAATAACCTTCCCTAATAACCTTATGCACTATGGTTTTAGCATGGAAGTGTCCACCATATATCCCTTGATGACAATATACAATGATTTTCTTATATTGTTGCTGATCCAAACACTTTAATAGTAGCTCCTCATGATTTCTCCACATTGAAACACCTTGAATCAAAACATATTTCTAAGATTGGAGCTTGAGTGTTTTTTGTTAAACCAGATTCATGCCTCGAGGAAAGCGCATGTTCATCAAATAAAAGATAATATCTTTATACCATAGATTATCCATTAATCCACATGGGAATTATTTAGGGTTGAATTAATATTGTTTACTTCAGCTACCTCTAGATTTGTATTCATCATTAATCTTTCCAAACCTTTCCCCCTAACCAACTTAGTGACATGCATGTCCATGTCATATTCTTGGATCTTATTGATCCACCTGCACTTCTCCCATAAACTTCCTTTTGCATAAAAATGCCCTTCATAGCTAAATGGGGTACATATGCAATAGTCTATGCACCCATTAGGTAAGACCTCAAATTTTTTATGGCTTTGACTAAAGCATAAGCATGTTTTTCCATTGTAGAATACTTCAATTTAGCAGATTGTAAGGATTTACTAAAAAATATAATGGGTTGTTCATATCCATCATTGTTCTTTTGCAACAAAATAGTAGCTACAGTGTAAAATGATGCAAAGGAAAAGAGTTGAACTGGCCTAGAATAATCTGGGCTTACTAACATAGGTGCATCCTTGAGGGCTTCTTTTATATCATCAAATGCTTTAGTAGATTCCTTATTCTCATTGATTGTTTGTCCTTTCTTGAGAATTTTAGAGATGGCCTTGGTCCTCTCAGTGAAGTTGGGGACAAACTGACTTGGGCTAGAGAATAAGATTAATTGTTGCTACTCTTTCTGGATCTATTCTTACCCTATCCTTGGATACAATGTGTCCCAGTAACTTTCCTTCTTCAACTCCAAAGTGACATTTCTTGGGATTCAAGGAAATCCCAAATTCTAAGCATCTTTCAAAAATCATCTCTAAGTGCTTGCAATGCTAATTTCTATCCCTTGAGAAAGTGGTTAAGTCATCTTGATAAACAACCATAATTTCATCTATGAGGCCTACAAAGGCAACATCCATTTCCCTTTGAAACGTTGAACCCACATTCTTTAACCCGAATGGCATCCTCACATAAACATACATGCGCCAAGGAGTTTGAATGTTGTTTTATACTATTCTAACTCCATGACTAACACTTCATTATATCTTGATAATCCATCCATCATGGACATTAATTTTGATCCAGTTACCTTTTGCAATAAATGATCCATGCTAGGAAGAGGGTAGTTATCCTTGAGAGATTTGATGTTCAAATTTCTAAAATCAACACACAACCTAATTTCCCCATTCTTCTTTCTCACTAGGACAAGATTAGATACCCATTTGGAATTCCTAATGGGCTTGATAATTCCTCCATCTCTCATTTTTGCCAACTCTTTTTGCATCTTGGGAGCTATGGTAGGATTAATTGGCCTTTGTTTCTACCTAAAAGGTTTTGCATCAAGTTGAAGAGGGATGGTATGTTGAAATAAATCTTCCCTGTATGCTTTCAATTCATCATAAGACCATGCAAAACACTTTTTAAATTTTCTTGATAATGCAACCAACATTTTCTTTTCATGGGGTTACAACTTCTTACCAATGTATATCATTTTTGGTGCACCCTCAGTCCCAAGGTTGACACCTTAAACAATGTCCTCTTCAACTGGTTTACTTTTACTTCTCCAATGATCAACATTATCAAACATTCTCTCTAGTGCCACCAAATCTTTAGGAACAATATTTGTCTTGAGCTACACCACCTCATTTCCAAATAAGGTTTCCTTGTCATCTTCTACCTCTATCATAGGCTGCCAATCAATAACTTGATTGTCAAATTCATCCATGCAATTAAGGAACCTATAAATCTGATTACTATCATTAAAAACTTGCCAACTGTATATGTTATCAAGGATTTTTGGCCTTGTAAGCACTTCAATGACATAATGACAATAAGAAGAAGTTGATTGAAGATTAAATTTTGAAGCAACTATAGCCAAGGAATCTTCCTTTTCATTTTCAATTGTTTCTACCCATTCAATGCCAATAACATCAAACATTTCTAAAGTGTCCCAAAACGCATTCTTGTAAGCCCTTAACCTATTATCCATGGCTGCAAAAATACTTTTGAACTACTGCACCACTAATTTTGAGTCACCATAAATCCTCAAACACTTGACTCTATAATTATGAGAAAGATTTAAACCTAACAATGATTCATACTTAGCTATGTTGTTTGTGCATTGGAAATCAAGCCTGAATGAAAGCCCAAACTACTCCTTATCTGGTGAGATTAAAACTATGCCTGCACCTGAGCCATCCCTAAAACATGCACCATCAAAATACAATGCCCACAAAGCATCTTCATCATTCACAAGAGAAACAATATGAGGTAGATCAACACATACCTTAGGCTCATCTTCATCACAAAACCCCACAAAATAATCAATTTTGGTATCAAAAAGTTTACTTCTTCATGATTTTTGCAACAGTCTTCTATATTTTTATCATCCACCTTCTTTTCCCTATATAGCTTCAATTAAACTCCCTGATAGTGATAGTAGCATAAGATAGATCTATTTGGATACTACCCCCATGGAAGATGTCAACTTTCTAGATAGCAACATACCCCACTTAGCGAGGCAATCCACAATGATTACATCCATAAAAAAAATCTAGATATGTAGCAAGTTGAACCTCTACATCCTTTACAAGGCCTATCACATTCACTTCCCTAGAATCCATAGCAAAACATTTACCAAAAGATCTAGATACTTTCAAACCTAAATCATTCATGATTTCAAGTGCCATGGCATTGCTAGATGCTCAAGAATCGAGCATACAATTATGTAACAACCATCCGTTAATGATCAAAATAGTGGAAAAAGGATCTACACCCATCCAACTATTAACCATAGATGAACCCGAGTAGACTTCAATAGCTTCATCATCATTACAAGGAACAACAATGAGTTGTGTGGGTACATTAGTAGCTGATAATGAGATTTTGATTTGACTTAAAATATGGGCCATGTCAAAGGGGTGATAAGGTGGTAAAAAGGTATCACAAGAGATTGTAACATCATTTGCATTATGGATATAAGATATTAATTGACTGGATTAAATATCCATACCTTTTAACTCCTTATCCTTTCTTTTTTCTAGTTCTATTTATGTCTAGGGTTGATCATGCTTAACACCACTATTTGGCTTGTGGGTATCCAATATAGGCACAGTAGCTAATTGTACATTAGGCACCAGGGCCTTTTGTAAATATTTCTTTTTTGGCATTGGCTGCTAGACAAGGACCTTCTTCTTCTCTTGCACTTTCTTCTTCAGAATGTTGTTGTCCTTCTTTTCAACATTAATCTATTGCCTTTCCTTCTCACCATCCAATCGATTTATCCTTGACTCAACATCAAGAGGATTTTTGCACAAGCACTGGCCCATTTCTCAACTGGTATCCACCTTGAACTTGCATAATGATTGCATCATTCAAGATCTTCGTATCTTCATTAGATGGCTTGGATTTCTTGTATTTCTTCTGCATGAGATCTCTCAAGTGCTCAAAATCATGAGCATTCAACTGATATTTCTTGGGCCCTACATCATGATCATAATGGAATATATAATCATCTTCCTCATAGTTTTCATACTCATCACTCCCATACACTTTTTAAAAACCCTCTATATCAAATTGATTGATATCATCTTCATAGTACTCTACAGTACCATCCTCATTAAGGAATTCATTTTCCCTACTTATTGAATACGCAACAATACAATTTGAAGGATCATGTGGAAGATAGCATGCATTGCACCATAAGGGTCTCTCTTGAAAATCTACATAATCTTTCCTTAAAGGATTTGGGGAGTCCTTTTCATTTTGTTTTTTGAAACTTACCTACTTTGGAGCTGCTTGTCTTTCATTTTATTGAGGCCTTTTAGACCAATCAATATTGTAAGGTTTGTTGTGCAGTCTTTATCCTTCATTGAAGTGTTTTATTAAACCTTGCGGTGGCAACCCTTTCTCATTTCGTGCCATCTTATAGGACATGTATTTCATGACTCTCATGAGTTTTTCAAATTTGTCTTCAGTTGTTAAAGGTTTGTTCAAGGTTGCTCTATCTAGCTGGGAAAGTTTTACATCAAACCTCTTTATATGCTTCCCTAAAGCCCTCATGTTACTTTCAATGTTAATGGTTGTAGCATATGCTTCTTTTAATGTTTGTGGACTCTTATCCCTTAAACAATAACTAATTTTAGAATCAAAAGAACCACAATATAATACCAAACACATTGATTCATTAGGCCTAAGATGTAGAGATACCTTTCTCATGGTCATGATGAAGCAACTATTGAAATCAACAACTATTTCATTAATTGCCTTCTTGATAGCTGTGAGTTCATGGATGGAAAACTTAGGGTCAATCCTATCCCAATATTGCAATTAGAATACCCTCGTGAACTCCTCCCAAGAATCAATACTCTTATCCAAGAGGCCTATATACCATTCCTTTGCACTTTCTTCTAATGAATGTACAAACAATTTCATCATGGCATCTTCATCTTTAATCTCATATTCATCAGTGATATTAATGAAATACCTAAGGTGCTCTTCACCTGTGACAACATTGTTACCCTAGAATCTAGGTATCTTCTGTCCAATCTTATTATGAATAGGATTAGGAAAATTAGGAATACCAAAGAACATACACAGTTGTATCCAGAAGCACTCTCATTATTTGAATACCAAAGAAGTCAAGTTTCTTGAACCTTTTTTCTCCCAAAGGTTTCCTAGGTGGAGGGAACCTTCATTCTTATCTTCTTGGTGCAGCTCTAGGATTTTATACATTTCTATATGTTATATGTGAAAAGTGGGAAGATGATGAATAGTGTCAAGATTAATTAAATCAAACACTCCTTTCACAATAACTATCAAGGACAACAACTGAGCCAAGTCACTACAGATGGAGAGGACTTAGCTATAGGTTGATATACTCAATAATGATATGGAAAGACTGATTGGATTGAAAGATTTTTCAAACCCTCGATTCAATAAGCCTCAAACCCTAATTATAATGAAATTGAGTACAGATGAATAAACTGCTACAGATCACCACACAAGAAGACACTCAGGAAGGAATAGAAACTCACTAGAAGTTGGATTTTCAGAGGCAAAGACTTTGTGGACTATGAGGTGGGCACCCAAGTCTGATAGGGCAACTTTTAAGTACATTTGGAACAATGATTAGTGTCCAATGATGTTCAGCTCCTAAGTTCAGGATGATTCATGTCAGAAGGACTCCGGAGTGGGTGCCCTAGTCTAGTAGGGTAGATTTACAACAAGGTTTCCTCAAATCCTGAATCCTTATCCTCTGAATTGCTTCTCTGTATCTGCACATCGCCAAATCTCACACCTATAACTGGCAATCACAAAAGAGGGGTTTGGGGGTTGTGGTGTTTAGGGGCTTGCCTCGATCAAGCCCTAGAATGATATTCAAGTCTTCCAACACCATTGTTAGATAGAGTGTGTGCCCAATGGAGGGCAGAGGCCAAAGCAATGATGAATTAAAATGCTTGAAACACAAATAGATGTCAACTTAGAGGTGAAGCCCTCATGGAGATGAAGATCCTTCAAACCATGAGGAGATGGATTGATGAAGCCAATCCTATAACAAATAAACACAATAACAACACAATTCTACTCTACAACACAATGGATGCCTTGAAATTCCTTAGCTCAATATCACAAGTTTGCATTATCCATCTAGGTGTAAAATGAAGACATAAACTCACTTATATATGCTTTCTAATTAACTTTCATAATTTTAAATTGAAAAGGCCAATAGAGGGAAACCTTGTTAAAGGTCCTATGCTGACAAACTTAAATTTAGGGCCTGATAAATCAGCCTGGACTAGGGCGCAAGTGCCCAAGTCCCAAGGCTAATTTAGGTCATGAATAAGCATTTAGATTGGACCCCTAAGTCCCAGTTGATATGGGTTTTTGGGGAAATTAGTCTAGTATAAGTATTAAGATTGCATAATGTAAGCACGGGGACCTAGGAGCTAAACTAGGAGGTAAAAAGGCATGAGGTTACTTTTTACTCCATAACATTTAGCCCCCACTTTAATGTATGTATGATCTTATGATTCCATACATGCATTAAAGTACGGTTGAAAACACATCAAACACACTAGGCACATAGAGCTAAGGCATACCCAAAGGTTGAAGGACTATCTCTAGCCCCCAATCTCAGGTAAGCACTAGAAAACACATGGTAGACACAAAAAACACAAGGGAGAGAGTAAGAAGCATGTAAAACACAGAGAATATAGTGGAAGCACGTAATACATGGAGAAGACATGAGAGTAGTCACACAATACACAAAGAATACATTGATTTAAGAACTAAAATAAATCCTAAACTAGGTGGCGGAGGGAGCTCATCACTACATGCCTTTAGACTGCCAAAAACACATAAAACTAAACCCAAAGTGTGGAGGGAGCTCATCACTATGCACCTTAAGACTACACCAGGGGGAAAACATGCCAAACAAGAACCTGAATGTTGAGGGAGCTCATCACTACATGCCTTTAGACCACACTCAGGGGAAGACACAACAAACACATAAGAAGACGCACACAATACACGAGCACTGCATAGCATGCCATAGACACACTATACATCTTATACACAGCAAATGCAAGATATGGAAGGAGCTTATTTCTAAGTCCCACCATCTAAAACACATTTTAGACACCCCTGACAGTTGATTTTTGCTACCACAACCACCAAAGACATGCTTAAGGGTGGATGACTCAAGATCCAACCCCGCCTCCGTAGAGGACTTTGTATAAAAGGATGTGCACTAGCTCAAGAGATACACTATCCTGCCTTCCAGAGAAGGGCTTTGTATAAAAGGATACGCACTAGATCAACAGATACATAGTCCCAAAATGCATTCTTGTAAGCCCTTAACCTGTTATCCTTGGCTGTAAAAATACTTCTGAACTACTGCACCACTAATTTTGAGTCACCATAAATCCTCAAACACTTGTCTCTATAATTATGAGAAACATTTAAACCTAACAATGATTCATACTTAGCTATGTTGTTTGTGCATTGGAAATCAAGCCTGAATGAAAGCCCAAACTGCTCCTTATCTGGTGAGATTAAAACTATGCCTACACCTGAGCCATCCCTAAAACATGCACCATCAGAATACAATGCCCACAAAGCATCTTCATCATGCACAAGAGAAACAATATGATGTAGATCAACACATACCTTAGGCTCATCTTCATCACAAAACCCCACAAAATATTCAATTTCGGTATCAAAAAGTTTACTTCTTCATGATTTTTGCAACAGTCTTCTATATTTTGATTGTCCACCTTCTTTTCCCTATATAGCTTCACTTAAACTCCCTAATAGTGATAGTAGCATAAGATAGATCTATTTGGATACTACCCCCATGGAAGATGTCAACTTTCTAGATAGCAACATACCCCACTTAGTGGGGCAATCCACAATGATTACATCCATAAAAAAAAAATCTAGATATGTAGCAAGTTGAACCTCTACATCCTTGACAAGTGTTGGCAAGAGACACTATATGGATTCATGATTGTTGTCATTGATGGCAACAAAGTTCATTCCACACATCCACAGGACATGGTGTGTCTCTACCGGAAGTCAGAGTGAAGAATGTTGTGGTCCGATAAACAAGAATAAAGCATGTGGCGAGGTCCGACAGACAGGTCCAAATCTCTCAGAGGAAGTATCTTGGTGAAGTGCGGATTTGGGGAAGTCAAAAGGACTATCTTGACTGATAGATTCCAAAGTTTGAGCCTCCGGTGTGGAAAGGATAAAGAGATATGAATGCTCAAGTACCGGGTTCCCAATTGGTAGCATGGACAAAGGAAGAACTAACTGGCAAAACATCAGACATTATTCCGGATGTGTTACTGATGTTGGTAAAGGTTATGAAGGCATGAATTATGTTTGGCCGACATAATTAATGATTTCCACAAGTATATCCTTGATCTGCATTACTTGGTGTGCAATGATTTAGCTGACAGATAAGAGTTTGTGAAAAGATTGACTATTCCGGGTGCCGACTAGAAAGTTGATGAAATCACTTTTGCGGATATATATACAAGATTGATTTGGTTATGAGAAGAGTCGTGGGTGTTGTTGATGTGCGAATAAAAGCAGAGCAGAGCAAAAGTAGTAAGGAAGGTTCGGTATGTGAAAGGAAAGCAGCATAAGAGAAAAGGAAAGATGAAGTGCAACAGGTCAGTATACTGAGCCTAACCGGAACTGAACTCCAGCATATGTGGATGCTACCAATCAGTTCAAGTATTGTATAACACTCTTTCTATAGATAGTGTGTCTCTTGTAGGCAGTGTGCCTCTTGTGAGCAGTGTGCTTGGGCAGTGAGCCCTAATTGGCAAGTGCCATTTTGTATTTCCATTCTTCTAATAGAGAATACAATCTTGGGTTAATCACCCCATGGTTTTCTCCCTTAACAGGCTTTCCACGTCAAAAATATTGTGTCATACAGTGGGTGTGTGCAAGAAGTTGTGTCCACTTTTTGGCCAAAAAGTGGAAGTGTTTTTCCTGATTTTCAGACTTTGTCACATTTGACCTAAAAATTTGAAGCACTTAAAGGTGGAATCTTGGAAAAAGTCACTAAATATGAAATGTAGTACTCGGAGTCTAGTTTCCAAATATTAATTTTTTTCAATACCCAGATGATAGAAATTGATTTTGAATAGGCGTTTCTAAAAACCACTGTTTAAAAGTCACTTTTTTTTTACTATACCATGTACGTGTACGTCATCCATATTTTGACCTAAATAATCATATTTTTCAAAATCCTTTTGCGAAAAGATTTTTAACTAACTGAAGCACGTTTTCCATATTTATTTGTAATTTTTTATTGAATAATTTTTTTTTTATTAATTTTTTATTGGTCATTTTTTGTCTTTTAAAAAATCATCGTGTACGTCACGCATAAGATGACCTAAACTTAACATTTTTTGAAATTTTTTTTTTTTAAATTGAAAAGAATTGTCTAAAGTACGTTTTCATACAATTTTTTTTACAAAAAAATATTTTAATAAAAAGTTATTAAAATATTAAAAAACCCTGATAATTCAAGGTTATGAACCTATTTCATCATAAATTGATTAAAAAATTAAAAAAATAATTTAATTGTAAAAAAAATTACATATTTAGAATCTACATTGTCTCCTCTATAATGGGTTTTAATTTCGTCAAAATATTTTGCAAAATAGACCTTTAAATATATGCCCAAAGTCACTATTTTGTTGTAACATTGACAGGGCCTTCAAGGTGCAGGTCAAACTAGGACCAGAGGTCAGGGTCGGGTCCCCAAAGCATTTTCCGAAGCGGCTTACAAAGCAAAACCCGAGCCTAAAATTCAAATTTTGAATAACGGGATCCCATTTATAGAACGCGATCCCGTTTATAAAATGGAATCCCGTTTACTACTCCATCGGTCGTGAATAAAATGGGATCCCGTTTTCCTCTGTCGCCTGTCGCTGTTGAAAATGGGGTCTTTGCTGTTTTTTAAAAAATTTAATACTTTTCACAAACGGGATCCCGTTTTATAAAACGGGATCCCGTTTTATATAACGGGATCACGTTTATGGCCTCTAGGTTCGGGATCCTGGGAAAAACGGGATCGCGTTTTTGATTCTAGGCTCGGGATCCCGAGGCAAAACGGGATCGCGTTTTATATAAACGGGATCCCGTTTTTCGTTCCCCGATTTCGGATTTTTTTCTAACTCCTAAACTTCCACCTTAAGTGGACACAACTTCTTGCATCTACCCATGTGTATTTCCATTTCATGGTTATGTTTGCTCATTTGAATTAATGTTACATTGATTACTAACAAAGTTAAGAAAGCAGAAATAATTAGGATAACTGATTCACCCCCCTCTCAGTTATCAACAATTGGTATCAAAGCTAAGTTCCTCCTAACAGAGCCTAACAGCTTGAGGAATATCTAGGAATTCAAATAGATGCATATGGTTTAAGGGAGAAACTCAAGACTACCCTTGATGATCTTGAATAGTCAAACTCTAAAGTCAATGAATTAAAGGAAAGACTCAAACAGGCTAATGATTTCATGAGAGAACTAAAAGACAAATTAAGTCTCTCTATGAAAAAGAGAAAGGAGCTGCTTTAGCAATTGGCAAGACAAGGTGAAGCAAATAATGCAAATGAAGAGTTGAAGGAAAAAACCGAGTTGTGTGAAAAGTTATCAAAAGAAATCATCTGGTAAGACATGAAATGAAATCAGGAGTCATGAAGTTTACCCAAGAAGTTGAAGAGAAAAGAAAAACTGAAAATAATCTAAGACAATCTCTCAAGGAGAAATCAGAAGATTGCCACCAAATGGATAGAATTATCAGACATCTTGAATCTGACCTTGAAGATGCTAAAGATAATGAAGAAAAACTTGAGGATCAAATTGTCTCTCTCAAAAGGGATCTTCAAACAACAAATGAGTATAAAGAGAAATTCAAGATAAGTTCTACTCAACTTGAAGTTCTTATTGAAAGTCAAAAGAAGGTAGATGACAAGTGTGGTGTGGGATATGAGAAAGGAGAAAACTCTGGATCCGGTCAGAAGAATTTTGGATCAGAAAATCCAAGGAACAGGCCTAGAAGACCTCCGGTAAGACAGCCTAATGCTCAAAGATATCCATCCTTCAATGGATACTGCCACAATTGCAATCACTTTGGTCACAAAGCTAATCAGTGCAGAAAGAGAATGAATTAGACTAATTCATCCTTCTCTGGACAGTGTTTTAACTGTAAAAGGTATGGTCACAAATCTCATGAATGCAGAAATATGCAAATGAACAAATCATTCAATGGTAGATGCTTTGCATGCAATAGAATAGGTCATATGGCTAATCAATGCAGATCAAGAGGATATCAATCAAATATGCAAAGAAATGTTGTTTGCCAAATTTGCAATAGATCCGGTCATATTGCAAAATTCTGTAGAAGCAAGAATCAGGACAAAAGAGGTCTGGTATATCATAATCAGAATCAAGATAAGGGGAAACAAAAAGTGAATGCGAATCAAGTTAAAAGTGAGATGAACAAGATTTGGGTAAAGAAAAGTATAGAGAATGTAGAGGTTGGATCCGCACCAAACTCTGGTGCTGATATTCCTTCTGAAAATTAAAAAGTGAGCTCTGGCTCAGGGGGAGACAAAAAGAAAACCTTGTTCCCCCAGCTTGTCAATTGGTGCTAGAACTGGCACAAGAAGAGTTGTGGATTGAAGGGTTCATAAGGGAAACATCCAAACAAACTATGGTTAAGATTTGGAAGATCTGTATGATGTTTAAAGATTGGGACTAATCCGGGTTCTTCAAGTCATCCGAGTAAGGCCAATAAGAATAACTTAGGTCGAGCATTTATTGCAAGCTGACAATAGGGTTTGCGGAGAAATATAAGGGTTTTCTCATTAATCACTTGTTCATTTTGCATTCAAGAAGAAGAGAGAAAAGGAGCTCTGCAACTACTTCTCCCAAAGATCCAGACGATTCTTCATACTGCTCAATCCAGATTTCATCGTGTGCCCTAAACTACGTAAAAGGTATTCTTCATTCTTGATATCCTTCAGTAAGATTCTTTGATGATGGCTACTTTGAATATAGTAAAGATTTCTGATAGACCTCGCCCCACATTTAAGAAACATCCATACAAATCCTTGGAGGTAGATCCCCTAGGAGCATTTTCTAGTGTTTCGCATGGCGTTTTGCACACCGAAGATATTAGGGTTTACATACACGCAAATGTTGAAGAGTTTGGGGAATTCAAACTAAGAGATATCTATCATAAACAACTGTTAGATGATTCATTTGAGCTCAAACCCCAATACAAGGGCCTCCGGAATAAGCACTTTGAACAATACATACATTTCCCCTATTTTACTAAGGATGAATGGGTCAGGTATATTTTGAGCAAAATACATGACAACTTTATGTGGTTAAATGGACCATTGAAAATCACAAAAGATGCCATCAGGGCAGTTACTAGATTACACTCATTTGGTGGGATTCATGTTCTTAAATCTATGAAGAATCAAACTGTGAGTGAGGCTACCGGATCCAAGTTTGACAAAAAAGCAATGACAGTAGATGACATCTCTGATCCGGATGTCAAGTATGCCTCCATGATCATTGGATATAAAATATATCATTCTAGCAGGGAAAATTTAGTACTTGGAACTGCCATCTACACTGCTTATGAAATGCTAAGAAAGGATGCAGACTATGATCTTTGTCAGCTTCTCTTGAACCAACTCTTGGAGAATCTGCAGAAAATAAAGAAAGATAAAAAGAATTCATTCAAGTATGGTGGATTAATATTGTGCTTATTCTTCTACTTTATGAATGAGCTTCCCAGATCTAGTGGCTGGGTGTGGGAGAATGATAGACCAATGGCTATCCAAATCAGAGATTATTTGCATGGACTCAGTGATGACAAAGCACAAAATACAGCTCTGTGGGGATACTTCAAGAATTTTCAGAACATGATGCAAGCAAGAGAAAGGATTCCCCAGTCTCTTGTTGAGAAATACAAAGACACAGTATGTTTCATGGTTGAGACTGATCAGTGCCTAATGGAGGCAATAGAACCAAGAACTGTATGGATCATGCCCATGGGGTATGAAGTTGATGAACAAATTGTGGAGCTACATGTTCAACACATGCTAAGTCAACCAAAGGATAAAAAGGCAGAAAGGTTTGGAACCTTTGAGGAGCTGAGTGTAAAGATTCATGTGGAACTCAGAGAACTAGAGATCAAGAGGAAGGTGAGAAAAGAAGTAGAAAATATTGCCAAAGGCCTTGGCATCTCAAAGGAGGCACTTGATGCCCACAGGAAGAAGACAGAAAGGGCTGAGGAAGAGAAGAAAGCAAAGGGAAGTAAGGAAAGTGGTCCGATAGAATCTTCCACCTAGACAAGATCATCAAAGAGATCAGCACCTGTCTCAGCCAGAAGCTCAAGAAGCTCAAAACTGGAAGTCCAAGCATTCGGAAAAGGAGAAAAGAGAACAAAGAAAAAGGCAACAAGGTCCTATGTTAGCCTAAAGGATGATGAGGAAACTGAATCTAATGAAGGGATAAAGGAAATAAAAAGGCAGAAGAAGAAAGGATCTGGTGAACCTTCCACAGGTCAAGACAAGGAAGAAATGTCAGAGGAATTTGTTGAAAAGCCCACCTTGTCTTTAGAAAGTGTAATCAAATCAGTCACTGTGAATGGAAACCTTCAACCAATGACCGAATTCTATGATGATTATAATGAGGCTGACCAAAAGATCTTGCAGGAAGCTACAGGTAAGTATTTGAACATATATCATAAGGCTTTTATTGAAATTATATCTCTTATTCCCAAGAGCCTAGAAAAGGAGTTAGAAATGAGAAAGATTAATGCTATGCCGAAAGACCTTGAGATCCAGGAACAGATAGCAATTCAGCTATATCCTTCAATCGACCCCAAGACAATGAATATGATATTCAAAGATTGTAAGGATGAATTCAAAAGCAAAGCAAGGATGAATCAATTGATGCTTGGTGAGACTGACAAAGTAGCCAAGGACACGGAAGAGATCCTCCGCAAGGCCTTCAAAAGATTTAATCTTCCTATTATAGAGGACTTGGGTGCTGACCCCTCAACCACTAGTGTTGCAGAAGAATCTGCTGAGAAAATGACAAAAGAGGTGGACCCTGAACAGACTAACATTTCTCCTCCGGTTTCACCTACAGTCTCCGGATCTAAAGGAGAAGAAAGATTACAGGAGAAAGAAGCAGAGGTGAAGGAAAAAGAGGCTCACAGTACCAAGGCTACACAAGGAGAGAAGACTTCAACAGAGAAGACCACAACTGCTAGTGGTAAGAATGTAGAAGGAGAGAAAGCTTCAAGAGACAAGAAACATCTGTCTCCGGCAAGAGACACTGCAAAAACTATCCAAGAATTCTTGAACAAAGAAACAATGGAGATTGATGAACCAGAACTTCTACAAGGACCATTTAATTTTGACTCTCTATCTTCGGTGCAAACAATGAAGATAGCTTCATTTGCAAATGCGAAGGCCAAAGAGAAACTACTGAAATCTCACATGGAAGACTGTGAGCTTATAGAGGTAGCATCTGGAGTTTTGGAAAAGATCATGCCATCTTTTTAGAAGGATCCCACAGCGTCCTCTTCCAGTAATCTCAAAACTCTAGTCAGTAGTGTTAGTACACATTTTGATTCTCTAGAGAAGTCATCTGAAGAAAAGGTCCGGAAGGAGTTTTGGATAAGATATTCTTAGAGGTACAAGGGTTGATCATTAATGATAGGAGAAATATAAATATTGGGATAAAGAGCTTAGAAAATACTCTTAAAGATGGCGGAGAAATATACAAATTTTGTATTTCCTGGTCCAAAGCAACAGTGGAGATTGAAAAGAAAATAAAAGAGCAAGAGGATAAACTACTAAGTTTGTCTCAAAGTTTTAATCCTCTCTCATCCTCCATAGTAAATCAAGAGTGTTAGACTATTGCAATCACAAATGCAATAAAGAATTTTGAGAAGGAAAGGAAGAACATAATTAGCTAGATGGGTGAACTTAGAAGGATCATTATCCCTAAGTTAGAGGCCATGCACGAGGCCATAAGTGATGCTCAGACTACCACCCAGACAAATGATCCGACAGATCTTAAGAGGGCAGAAGCTTTTGCGTTCCTGTTGAGTGGTCACATCTCAATTTTGGACAGGATGAAGCAGAGTTGGGCTGCAGAACTTGTCCAATTGAAGACATCTTTTGCAGACATTCTTCAGTTTATGTGAGTATGGTATATGTGGTTAAGTATAGTTAAATTTTTGAAAATTTTGGTATGCGGATCCTACCCTTTGCCATTGATGTCAAAGGGGGAGTGAGGAGCACTGAAAAATGAGGAATCCAACTAAGGGAGAGCTCCGAAAAATGTATATAAAAATAGAGCATCAGCCAAGGGGGAGCATAGTGTAAACACTTAGTCATTTTTCACTAAGTGTTGCCATCAATGCTAAAGGTGGAGATTGTTGGCAAGAGACACTATATGGATTCATGATTGTTGTCATTGATGGCAACAAAGTTCATTCCACACATCCGCAGGACATGGTGTGTCTTTACCGGAAGTAAGAGTGAAGAATGTTGTGGTCTGATAAACAAGAACAGAGCATGTGGCGAGGCCTGACAGACAAGTCCGGATCTCTCAGAGGAAGTATCTTAGTGAAGTGCAGATTTTGGGAAGTCAAGAGGACTATCTTGACTGATAGATTCCAAAGTTTGAGCCTCCGGTGTGGAAAGGATAAAGAGATACGAATGCTTAAGTATCGGGTTTCCAATTGGCAGCATGGACAGAGGAAGAACTGACTGGAAGAACATCAGACATTATTCCAGATGTGTTACTGATGTTGGTAAAGGTTATGAAGGTATGAATTATGTTTGGCTGACATAATTAATGATTTCCACAAGTATATCCTTGATCTGCATTACTTGGTGTGCAATGATTTAGCTGACAGATAAGAGTTTGTGAAAAGATTGACTATTCCGGGTGCCGACTAGAAAGTTGATGAAATCACTTTTGCGGATATATATACAAGATGGATTTGGTTATGAGAAGTCGTGGGTGTTGTTGATGTGCAAATAAAAGTAGAGCAGAGCAAAAGCAGTAAGGAAGGTCTGATATGTGAAAGGAAAGCAACATAAGAGAAAAGGAAAGATGAAGTGCAGTAGGTCAGTGTACTGAGCCTAACTGGAACTGAACTCCAGCATATGTGGATGCTACCAATCAGTTCAAGTATTGTATAACACTCTTTTCGTAGACAGTGTGTCTCTTGCAGGTAGTGTGCCTCTTGTGAGCAGTGTGCTCGGGCAGTGAGCCCTAATTGGCAAGTGCCATTTTGTATTTCCATTCTTCTAACAGAGAATACAATCTTGGGTTAATCACCTCGTGGTTTTCTCCCTTAACAGGGTTTCCACGTCAAAAATATTGTGTCATGTGTATTTCCATTTCATGGTTATGTTTGCTCATTTGAATTAATGTTACATTGATTACTAACAAAGTTAAGAAAGCATAAATAATTAGGATAACTGATTCACCCCCCCTCTCAGTTATCAACAACAAGGCCTATCACATTCACTTCCCTACAATCCATAGCAAAACATTTACCAAAAGATCTAGATACTTTCAAACCTAAATCATTCATGATTTTAAGTGGCATGGCATTGCTAGATGCTCAAGAATCGAGCATACAATTATGTAACAACCATCTGTTAATGATCAAAATGGTGGAAAAAGGATCTACACCCATCCAACTATTAACCATAGATGAACCTGAGTAGACTTCAATAGTTTCATCATCATTACAAGGAACAACAATGAGATGTGTGTGTACATTAGTAGTTGTGATAAATGAGACAACCTTATCTCTATGTACAGGGATCCTAAGAGCCTCCCCTAAAGGTAATGAGATTCTGATTTCACTTAAAATATGGGCCATATCAAAGGGGTGATAAGGTGGTAAAGAGGTATCACAAGAGATTGTAACATCATTTGCATTAGGAATATAAGATATTAATTGACTGGATTAGATATCCATACCTTTTAACTCCTTATCCTTTCTTTTTTCTAGTTCTATTGATGTCTAGGGTTGATCATGCTTAACACCACTGTTTGGCTTGTGGGTATCCAATATAGGCACAGCAGCTGATTGTACATTAGGCATCAGGGCCTTTTGTAAATATTTCTTTTTTGGCATTGGCTGCTATACAAGGACCTTCTTCTTCTCTTGCACTTTCTTCTTCAGAATGTTGTTGTCCTTCTTTTCAACATTAATCTATTGCCTTTCCTTCTCACCATCCAATCGATTTATCCTTGACTCAACAACAAGAGGATTTTTGCACAAGCACTTGCCCATTTCTCAACTGGTATCCACCTTGAACTTGCATAATGACTGCATCAATCAAGATCTTCATATCTTCATCAGATGGCTTGGATTTCTTGTATTTCTTCTGCATGAGATCTCTCAAGTGCTCAAAATCATCAGCATTCAACTGATATTTCTTGGGCCCTACATCATGATCATAATGGAATATATAATCATCTTCCTCATAGTTTTCATACTCATCACTCCCATACACTTTTTAAAAACCCTCTATATCAAATTGATTGATATCATCTTCATAGTACTCTGCAGTACCATCCTCATTAAGGAATTCATTTTCCCTACTGATTGAATATGCAACAACACAATTTGAAGGATCATGTGGAAGATAGCATGCATTGCACCATAAGGGTCTCTCTTGAAAACCTACATAATCTTTCCTTAAAGGATTTCGGGTTTCCTTTTCATTTTGCTTTTTGAAACTTACCTGCTTTGGAGTTGCTTGTCTTTCATTTTGTTGAGGCCTTTTAGACCAATCAATATTGTAAGGGTTATTGTGTAGTCTTTGTCCCTCATTGAAGTGTTTTATTGAACCTTGCAGTGGCAACCCTTTCTCATTTCGTGCCATCATATAGGACATGTATTTCATAACTCCCATGAGTTTTTCCAATTTGTCTTCAGTTGTTAAAGGTTTGTTCAAGGTTGCTCTATTTGGTTGGGAAAGTTTTACATTACACCACTTTATATGCTTCCCTGAAGCCCTCATGTTACTTTCAATGTTAATGGTTGTAGCATATGCTTCCTTTAATGTTTGTGGACTCTTATCCCTTAAACAATAACTAATTTTAGAATCAAAAGAACCACAATATAACACCAAACACATTGATTCATTAGGCCTAACATGTAGAGGTACCTTTCTCATGGTCATGATGAAGCAACTGTTGAAATCAACAACTATTTCATTAATTGCCTTATTGATAGCTGTGAGTTCATGGATGGAAAACTTAGGGTCAATCCTATCCCCATATTCCAATTAGAATACCCTCATGAACTCCTCCCAAGAATCAATACTCTTATCCAAGAGGCCTATATACCATTCCTTTGCACTTTCTTCTAATGAATGTACAAACAATTTCATCATGGTATCTTCATCTTCAATCTCATATTCATCAGTGATATTAATGAAATACCTAAGGTGCTCTTCGCCTGTGACAACATTGTTACCCTAGAATCTAGGTATATTCTCTCCAATCTCACTATGAATAGGATTAGGAAAATTAGGAATACCAAAGAACATACACAGTTGTATCCAGAAGCACTCTCATTATTTGAATACCAAAGAAGTCAAGTTTCTTCAACCTTTTTGCTCCCGAAGGTTGCCTAGGTGGAGGGAACCTTCGTTCTTGTCTTCTTGGTGTAGCTCTGGGATTTTATAGATTTCTATATGTTATATGTGAAAAGTGGGAAGATGATGAATAGTGTCAAGATGTATCAAATCAAACTCTCCTTTCACAATAACTATCAAGGACAACAACTGAGCCAAGTCACTACAGATGGAGAGGACTTAGCTACAGGTTGATATACTCAGGAATGATATGGAAAGACTGATTGGATTGAAAGATTTGTCAAACCCTAGATTCAATAAGCCTCAAACCCTAATTATAATGAAATTGAGTACAGATGAATAAATTGCTACAGATCACCACACAGAAAGACACTCAGGAAGGAATAGAAACTCACTAGAAGTTGGATTTTCAGAGGCAAAGACTTTGTGGACTATGAGGTGGGCACCCAAGTCTGATAGGGCAACTTTTATGTACATTTGGAACAATGATTAGTGTCCAATGATGTTCATCTCCTGAGTTCAGGATGATTCATGTCGGGAGGACTCCGGAGTGGGTGCCATAGTCTAGTAGGGTAGATTTACAACAACATTTCCTCAGATCTTGAATCCTTATCCTGTAAATTGCTTCTCTGTATCTGCACATCACCAAATCTCGTACCTATAACCTACAATCACAAAAGAGGGGTTTGGGGGTTGTGGTGTTTAGGGGCTTGCCTCGATCAAGCCTCAGAATGATATTCAAGTCTTCCAACACCATTGTTAGATAGAGTGTGTGCCCAATGGAGGGCAGAGGCCAAAGCAATGATGAATTGAAATGCTTGAAACACAAATAGATGTCAACTTAGCGGTGAAGCCCACATGGAGATGAAGATCCTTCAAACTATGAGGAGATGGAATGATGAAGCCAATCCCGTAACAAATAAACACAATAACAACACAATTCTACTCTGCAACTCAATGAATGCCTTGAAATTCCTTAGCTCAATATCACAAGTTTGCATTATCCATTTAGGTGTAAAATGAAGACATAAACTCACTTATATATGCTTTCTCACTAACTTTCATAATTTTAAATTGAAAAGGCCAACAGAGGGAAACCTTGTTAAAGGTCCTATGCTGACAAACTTAAATTTAGGTCCTGACCAATCAGCCTGGACTAGGGCGCAAGTGGCCAAGTCCGAAGGCTAATTTGGGTCATGAATAAGCATTTAGATTGGACCCCTAAGTCCCATTTGATATGGGTTTTTGGGGAAATTAATCTAGGATAAGTATTAAGATTGCATAATGTAAGCACGGGGACCTAGGAGCTAAACTAGGAGGTAAAAAGGCATGAGGTTACTTTTTACTCCATAACATTTAGCCGCCACTTTAATGTATGTATGATCTTATGATTCCATACATGCATTAAAGTACGGTTGAAAACACATCAAACACACTAGGCACATAGAGCTAAGGCATACCCAAAGGTTGAAGGACTATCTCTAGCCCCCAATCTCATGTAAGCACTACAAAACACATGGAAGACACAAAAAACACAAGGGAGATAGTAAGAAACACGTAAAACATAGAGAATATAGTGGAAGCACTTAATACATGGAGAAGACATGAGAGTAGTCACACAATACACAAAGAATACATTGATTTAAGAACTAAAATAAATCCTAAACTAGGAGGCAGAGGGAGCTCATCACTACGTGCCTTTAGACTGCCAAAAACACGTAAAACAAAACCCAAAGTGTGGAGGGAGCTCATCACTATGTGCCTTAAGACTACACCAGGGGGAAAACAAACCAAACAAGATCTTGAATGTGGAGGGATCTCATCACTACATGCCTTTAGACCACACTCGGGGGAAGACACAGCAAACACATTAGAAGATGCATACAATACACGAGCACTACATAGCATGCCATAGACACACTATACATCTTATACATGGCAAACACGAGCTATGGAAGGAGCTTATTTCTAAGTCCCACTGTCTAAAACACATTTTAGACACACCTGACAGCTGAGTTTTGCTACCACAACCACCAAAGACATGCTTAAGGGTGGATGACTTAAGATCCAACCTCGCCTCCGTAGAGGACTTTGTATAAAACAATGTGCACTAGCTCAAGAGATACACCATCCTGCCTTCCGAAGAAGGGCTTTATATAAAAGGATATGCACTATATCAAGAGATACAAATCCCACCTTGCAATGAGGGCTTTCTTTCTTGCAATTTAAATAATCAGATAGATACCATTATATGCCCCCACCTTAAGGTGGTTGGTACCACTTGTCGGTGTCAAGTACATTAAGGTAGAGTGAAAACATGCAAGGGAACAAGAGCTCTTGCAAAGCCCATGCCCCCAAAGGTGACATGTGCCACGATCACTGAATGTTCTCACAAACACATTGATATGAAATTACTAAGATGATCAACAAGATATAAGGTTAGAACATCTTACTCAAATAATAACCAAATCAAATTATAGAATCTATGCACAAATCATGTATTAGATCACATCAAAGAAACCAAGGCTACACTTGTGGGTTCAGAATTGAGTATAGCCGTTGGGCTTATACTATAGGTATCTCAGAACCCAGTGTAACAACAAGGGGAGATACAAAACAATCCAAAGTGCACGGAGTAGTTGTATTGCAAATGTTTGTTAGAAGAGATATGACAACATGATATATCACATGGAGTGATTCTACTAGTCAAGTGTTGGATATATATATATATATATATATATATATATATATATATATATATATATATATATATATATATATATATATATAAACCCCATCTTCATATATGGACTGGGTCCATTTTTGCTTACTCACTGAAGGGACACGCAGTCCTTATCAGTATTTGTTTGGTTTTTGTCATCTGCCAACTAGTTAGAATCATTAAGGAAGTAAAATAGTAAAAATGAGAAAAGAATCAAGTGCCTTAGGAACACCACATAGGAGGATGCCCCCAAGGCATCATCCACAACTCTATGGCCCAAAGGCTCAACACACAACAATAAAATAGAGGGGAGGCAAGATAGAAGAATGCAGAAACAAATAGAGGAATGGTCACAACAAAGGTAGTCTCCTAGTATCCTTGACCTTACAAGAGTATCAAGGGTCATCCTAGGAGACCTAAACAACACATAACACAACACGAGGGAACACAACACAACACAATATTATATCATATATATCTAAGAGGATTTTGAACTTGTGAGCATCTTAGAAAGGTGCTCTATCAGGTGCAGTAAAAAGTGTGAGTAGTTCATACCTAATTGATTCTTATTTCTAGGATAGTCATGTAGTGTTTGTTTCTCAAGACCTTGTATCTTTGAAATCTTTTGTTGCTTGTGAGGAGGGGAATCATTACTATTTCCCACTGATGACAGTTGCCTTGTTCTTTTCTAATCCTTTTCTTTCTTATTCTGATTTACTTGATGAAGGAGTCTTTCGTGATGAAATGGGATGCTTTCCATTGTGAGACCTTTTTCTTGCTTCATGTTATCATGTTGAGGTTGTTCAATTTTCATATTTAATGTATTTCAATTGTCTCCCAGTCCTTGAAGGGATAACGGTGAAGGAACCTCAACATAGATACCTTTCCCACATGGGTAAGGTGTGTCTTCAATCTTTTCCTTATCCACTTCTATCATACCAATTATCTCATCATAGTCGAGATAGTCATCTTCCTACTCTATTGTATTTTGGTCTACCATATTGTTGTCGCTATGCTCAAGAAAAGGATTTGTAAAGATCTATAAATTCTGATTTAGAGGGGCAACTGACTTATTTCCATTGTCATTCACACGAGTTACCTATATTATATTAGAATCGATGAGGTCTTGAATTTCATGTTTTAGATGCATACATCATTCAGTGTCATATCCTACTGAGTATTGATACTAACAAAAGGCATTAGCATCAAATGATGGTCCTTGTATCTTGTTACTATCAAATGGTTTCATAAGTTGAAGCATCAAAATATTATTGCTTACTGCTTGATTCAGAATTGATTGAAGAGATTTAGATAATGGAGTAAATTGTCTTTGTTGTTGTCTAATTGAAACGTTGCCCATTTAGAATTACTACTAGCGGACACTTGTGATTGAAAATTAATCTTGATGAATCTCTTGTTATTCCTCTTGAAGTTGTTTTGAGATGTTCCAGTTGTGGATTGACAAACCTGAGCTGACAAGTTCTGATTCTCATACTGACTAGACGAAAGCTGGTAATCGCGAAGAGTTGTGCATAGATGTTGAAAATAACTATACTTCATCAAGAGGATTTTATCATGGATGTTAGGTTGTAAATTCATAATGAATATCTTCTCAACATCCTCATCTATAATAAAATATTGCATTTGTTCGAAAAGAGCTTGATGTGGATTGATAAACTCAATTAAATTATCTTTCTATCCTTATTTGCATTGAACTAAATCAATCAATGAGACCAAAGGTCCAATATTTTCTTGGAATTGTTGCAAGAATTGATCAACAAGCTATGAGAAAGAATGTATTGAATTCAGAGGTAATGAGAAAAACTATTCCAAAGAATTATCTTTGAGGGATCGCGGAAAGAGTTTTGCTAACAAGTTCTCTTCAAAGAAGAAATCACTACACATAGTCATGAATGTTGCCACATGAGTATTAGGATCACCTTTACCATTGTACTTTTCAAAGCAGGGAGTCCCAAACTTATCAGGTATTTGAGATCTAAGGATTGAAAAAGATAAAGGACTACGAGCATGGTATGTTGGTATGTTAGGTTGAGAAGAAGCATTAGTCAAATTTGTCACTTTCTACTGTAAAGAGGTCATGCCTTACAAGAGTTGGTTTAAGATGGCATCATTAGGTGATGCGGTTTGTGGGTTTGAAGAATTGGACGCTGTAGAATTCATGAAATTCAAAGGTGA
The DNA here is from genome assembly GCA_027924645.1 of Cunninghamia lanceolata. NCBI lineage: Eukaryota > Viridiplantae > Streptophyta > Pinopsida > Cupressales > Cupressaceae > Cunninghamia > Cunninghamia lanceolata. Next base: position 199,396 of record BSBN01001845.1, on the reverse strand, counting down.
TTGATTTTGAGTGGTAATGAAAGTTGGTTGAGAACAATTGTAATTGAAAGGTGGTTGAGAATAGGTGGAGTGGAGAGGTGGTTGAGAATGGTTATTCATATAAGAAGATACCCGAGGTGCTAGGTTTTGATAATTGAATCCCATAACTTTGTAATTCTGTGAATTAATGCTATTAGATACTCCCATGCTAGTGGTAGCATTACTACAAGTTTGTGCATTAGTAGTGAGGATTGATGATGTGAAAGTAGACATTCCAGTAGTCGGCATGGGTGTCGATACCTATGTATGATTCGGTGATGACACATTATTGATAGTATTCACGTAGTTAATCACTGACATAATGTTGTTACCCACTATATGGGATATCCCACATAGTGTATTAATGTTTTCTTGTCTTTTTAATAACTCTCTTAGACTATGAACAACATGTACAACCTCTTTAGCTATCCTTTCTTTTTCCATAAATGCTTGAAAATCAGCTAGTTCTTTATCAAGTTTGTTGATTTGATCATCAAGTACTTGTGTTATCACATCAACAGGATCTTCAAAATCATGAAATATTTGATCTTCCATTATAGTGTTATGAGGTATGATATCTTGCAAAGTTTGTGTTTCACCCTTTGTAAAGTAAGTGTTCAATGGATTTTTCGATGTTTGCATATCGGTGCTATTCAAAGCACTAGAACCCAGTAGTCTACAGCTTCTCCTTTGAGGGATGTTTCTATTAGGGCAGCAGGTTATAGAACTCATACAAAATCATACAACACAGCTCAATGCACAAACTAATAGAGCAACCAAAAGGAGCAAGGTAGTTATGCTTGTTGAAATACACAATGTATAATTGAAAAAGGTGAAAGTTTCAAAGCTAGGATACAAAAGTATGCACTATGATCCAACACTATACTTCAAAATCAGATTTGAATGAATGTTGAAGATGAGTAGTAAAATCTAAAAATAAAAATTTGTCTACAAACCCTAGTTTTTTCTAAGACTAGGTTATATGAAAAATGGTGCAGAGGCACCTACCTAACAGCTGGTCTTGATAAGGCAGTTAGTAGTTATAGGTCTTGTTTGTGTTTCCAAGAAGGTCTGTTAAGACCAATTGCATGTAATAAGGTCACGCTGATCATGATAAGATCATGCTGACCAGGCTTTTGCTATTTTTAGTTAGTTGGTTATAACAGCTGTCATGATGTATGATCGGTTGGATCTCCCAGCCGCTTGGAGAGTTCCCAGCCGCTTGGAGTCGGGTCAGTAGTACTCGTAGGGAAATCTATTTAAGCAGGCGGATTGGTTGATTGTAGATCATCGATCGGCAGTATAGTATTGCATTAAGCAGAGGAGTTCGAGTGTGCTGTGTGAGAAGCAGTATATTGTATTGCATCTTTGAAATCAATAAAGATCCTGTTTCATTTTCTGCTTGATCTCCTTTGTGTAATCAATCTGCTGGTTTGGGTGGTTTCATGGATTTCCTGATCCATTCCACCGGTTGACTCATCTGATCGGTGGAATGGCGATGTACAGTAGGTTAGTAGTTAGTTTGTTTGTTCGCATGCAGGTGTGCAGGATCGCAGTCAAGAGATGTTGAAGACCCTAGCATGGGTATGTGCTAGGTCAAGTTGATAAGATAGAGTGTGGAAGATCACCCTGAGGTTGGATCGGGTCATCCCTGGAGGATCGGCGAAGTGAAATTTCGCTAAGTGAAGAAGTTCGTGAAGACGGCATCATCAGGATATTTCTGCAAATATCCTGCAGTCGCGTGGGACATCATCATCCGGATAAGAGGAGATGAGCATGATGTTTTCGAGTGCATGAAGTGCGAGTTCGTCGGGGTGATCATCATCTGGAGGAGCCGAGGAGGAGCGTATCGGCATCAGGATCATCTATCGGGAGAGCCCATCATCCGCATATCGCTAACAGATGCGGGAGTGAAAGTTTGTTTTTTTTGACTAAGTGTTGAAGAGGTCATCAGGATATTGGGTGACGTCATCGTCATCAGGATATGACGTCATCGTCATCAGGATATTGAGATATCCCCCCTATGCGAGTTTATCTTGCCGTTGTTAAGTGCTTGGGTATCGGCAGAAGGTTGTATTAACATCATCAGGAGGTTTCGAGAGAACCGGATAAATTATATCATGATGCTGTTGCTTGTGTCGTCGGCTAGTGGAGCATCGAAGGGAAGGTGCTGAAGGTGATCGTCATCAGGATCTTTGGGGCAACCGGATATTGGTTATCCTGCTGACGAAGGAAGTGTTGCATATCATGATGCCGATGGAGTTCTGCGCCTGATGAACAGTGCAACAGGAGGATGTTTGCGTTAGTTGAACATCATGATGATGATGTTAGGAGGAAAACAGAGGAGGTGAACAGTAGTCGGCAGGAGGACAATTGCGATCGTCCGAAATATGATGATGCTGTTGGTGGTGTTAGGAAACATGATGATGATGCTGACAGAGTAAAGTGGAATATGATGATGATGGCGAAGATGATGATGATGATGAGGATGGGCTGCAGACATCCATGCTATATGCGAATGTTATAGTGTGGATGCCTCTGCATCAAAAAATGCAACTTTTTAAGAAAAACCCTAGCAAATGAAATTTGTAAATGCAAGATTTTGTATGAATTAATGATTAATTACTATAGTAAATATCAGATCTGATGCAAATATCAGAAAATTAATTTTTTTTATGATATGCAGTGTGAAATATGCAAAACTATGCTTTAATGCAAGCGTAGAATTTTTTTAAAATTTTTTTCCATATATATGCAAAATATTTCAATGCAAGATGAAAAATATGATATGAATGAATGCAATGACTAATTACAACACTCAACAAGATGCAAGTTCAGTAAAAACATGGGTTCACCAAAATGTTATATGTGAAAAGTGGGAAGATGATGAATAGTGTCAAGATCTATCAAATCAAACACTCCTTTCACAATAGCACTCAAGGACAACAATCGAGCCAAGTCACTACAGATGGAGAGAACTCAGCTATAGGTTGATGTCCTCAGGAATGATTGGATTGAAAGATTTGTCAAATTCTAGATTCAATAAGCCTCAAACCCTAATTATAATGAAATTAGGTGCATACGCATAAACTGCTATAGATCACTGCACAAGAAGACACTCAGGAAGGAATAGAAACTCACTAGAAGTTGGATTTCTAGAGGTGAAGACTTTACATACTACGAGGTGGGCACCCAAGTCTGATAGTACAACTTTTATGTAGATTTAGAACAATGATCAGTGTCAGATGATGTTTAGCTCCTGAGTTCAGGATGATTCCTGTCAAGAGGACTTCAGGGCAGGTGCCCTAGTCTAGTAGGGTAGATTTACAACATCATTTCCTCAGATCCTGAATCCTTATCCTCTGAATTGCTTCTCTGTATCCGTACTTTGCCAAATCTCGCACATGTAATCTACAATCACAAAAGAGGGGTTTGGGGTTTGTGGTGTTTAGGAGATTGCCTCGGTCAAGCCTCGGAATGACATTCAAGTCTTCCAACACCGTTGTTAGATAGAATGTGTGCCCAATGGAGGGTAGAGGCCAAAGAAATGATGAATTGAAATGATTGAAACACAAATAGATGTCACCTTAGAGGTGAAGCCCTCACAGAGATGAAGATCCTTCAAACCATGATGAGATGGATTGATGAAGCCAAATCTGCAACAAACAAACACAATAACAACACAATTCTGCTCTACAATGCAATGAATGACTTGAAATCCCTTAGCTCAATATCACAAGTTTAAATTATCCATCTAGGTGTAAAATGAAGACATAAACTCACTTATATATGTTTTCCTGCTAACTTTCATAATTTTAAATTGAAAAGGCTTACAGAGGGAAACCCTGTTAAAGATCCTATGCCGACAAACTTAAATTTAGGTCCTGACAGATCAACCTGGACTAGGGCATGGGTACCCAAGTCCCAAGGCTAATTTGGGTCATGAATAAGCAATTAGATTGGACCCCTAAGTCCCATTTGACATGGGTTTTAGGGGAAATTGCTCCGGGATAACTATTAAGTTTGCATAATGTAAACACATTGACCTAGGAGCTAAACTAGGAGGTAAAATGGCATGAAGTTACTTTTTACTCCATAACACTATATTTTTGATTCATTTGATTTTGTGGTGGCTAGTTATGAACATTTTGAACATGAGCATGATTCACACCCTGATTTCCATTTGTTGATGTTGTTTTTATGGATTATACTGTTGATTCCTACCCTGTTGTGCATGTTGAGTTATTTGGGCAATTTGAGATTGTTGCAACTGAAGTAGGGCCTACAATTCTCTTTGCCTATTTCTGATATGATTGAGTAAATCCAACTCATCATTAAAAATTTATTTCCCTCTCATCTACATTATGAACTCTAGGTCGTTCATCATCATTGGGAATGTTACCATACTGATTTATAATTGACCTAAAGGTGAAGTAGGATGCTAGGCATTTTTACAGGCTTCTTCATTTTCATTAGGCATGTCATATTCTCTCATGTCTACATCATGAGATCTATCTCTACTTCATCTACCAAAAATGTTCTTATTCCTTCTAACTTCATAGTCATTCCCATCCATTCTTCTATTATTTCTCAATGCATTATTAGTTGAATCATCTGATGTATACTAGAAAGGATCCATTGCATCTACAAATGTATCATCTCTGATAGAAGTACCTACTTGTTCTCAGGTATTCAGTGGTGATAACACAGTAGGATTTCTTGGTCTCCATCTACTTCTTCAGTCTCCTATGCTACCTGATGAATCATCACGTCTAGGTTGTTCTTGGCTTCTTCCTCTATTCATTGTAAATCATTTTTCTTCGAATTGCAAACTAATTTCTGGGTTGTTCACAAAATAAATTCACCACTTCCCTCTTGGAAGATATTTCAATAAATTTCATAGCATTGCAAACATACAATGATCAACCAGAATCATCATGGTCTCCCCTGAAATGACACCAAATTGTTAGTTCCCAAAATAACCACAATCAAAAACCCTAAAACATTACCCAATCGCCTAACCTAGGGGTGTCATCAAGGTGATTGGAAAGGGTTTTATCAACAATCTAAGGATATGTTGGCCAATTAATAAGAGTGGATAAACTCCTCTTCACTTTAAGCTCAACTAGGCTTAGGAGAGTATTCTTGAGGTATCTCTAAACAAGGATTAGAAATCATAAAACACTCTCAAATTTGCATCATTGCAACAATACCCAAATTGTTGTTTCAATCCCTAATGTTGTCATTAAACTGAAACAGGCTTGCTACACTTTATAACCTTTGATTGAAGCTAATGAAACACTATTGCATAAATACAAGGTGCTGGTATATAATTGGGATTTGTAGAATATCATCTTGGAAAAACTCACAAAATATATTTCCCTGGTTGTAATACCAAATCATAGAAGACATACAAATCTAACTATTTCCATTACACACTAGATGAATTTGCTCAATTTTTAAATGGTTTGGGTGATCAAAATACCTCTCAAACTAGTGCCTATTTAATCGGTAACAGAGTCTATAGATTATCAAAGGGAAAACAACAAGTAAAATGTATCAGGTTGCCTATCTGAAATACCCATATGCATAGAACTTGAAATTAGAAAATAAACATTCTTATTTATCCATTCCCACAATGCATTCATTCATATGTAAAATTTTCAATGCTACAATGTATTATGGACTTGTCAAATCCTTTAAATCCATAATTACATTCACACCACAAAATGTGGTAAGAGAAACCCTACTGTGATTTAGAAATTTCTATAATAAACACATGCAACAATGGATACATTCAATTCTGATAACAACTTCTATATTAATACATTCATAAAATTTCATTCACTATCCCTAAAGATCTGCAACTATCATCTTTCAAAACTGTCTGAAAAATGTCAAAAAGATCAACCTTTATTACTCCTTCCTTGCATGTATCTATAGCACCTAATTTCTACATTCTGAGCAATTAAAAACCCTAAATTCCCACCTATTGCCATCAATCTTAACTACCTCCCCAACTACCCACACTGTAACATCATTAACACATTCATGGCATCTTGGGAGTAGCCGACATTTGAACAAGAAATAGCATGAAAAATCCCGCACTTTTAGCATTTAAAACACTTTACAAATTTCTTTTAAAACTGACTTTTGGTGAATTTTAACTTAGGCTAACGTTTCTGCAGGATTGTAGGTTCGTGAATCTACTAAATTGCCCAAATACCTTTTACTTTCCTTTACTTTTCTTTCTTTCTCTTTCTCTTCATTCTTTTCAATGAACTTCCTTTTCAGCGAACTTCCTAGTTCACAAACTGGCAAGTTCACTAAAAATCCTTTCCATTTATTAATTCTTTTTCTTTGTTCCCTTCATTCAGTCATTCAGTGAGAATGCAAACTTTAGAACCCTTTCAGCAAGTTCATAGGTTCGTGAACCTACCAAAAGGCAAAACACTTAGGATTTTTTGCACTGGAGGTATACATGAAATATAACATTTAAGTAAATGTGAAATTTACATATGGACATTTACTTCCTTATACTTTAAGTTATATTTCATGTATATAGTTTCATGATGTTTGAGAGCGATTTCAGATCTCTAGGAGTTGAAATGCAAATTCTACGATTCAGAGGATCTCACAAAATCAAACTTAGTCAAATTTCAAGGGAGATAACAAGAGACACAAAAAATGAGGCAAATACACAAGGACCTCTTGGGAAAATTTTGATGAATTTGGCATGATTTTGCAAACTTGGGAACCAAAAAATTTGGGTCCCAACATGGGGTTCCTGAGTCTAATCCTAAGCTAACTTGGTTAAAAAATGCAAAAGGAGGTTAGGGTTATAAGAAACTAAATAAAATGAAAATGGATAGCCTCTGTATTTGTTTCATTGTACTTAACCAACATGATGAGATTAAATTAACCTAAAATGCAATGACCAATATTTCACACAATCATGAACACATCAGATGCAAGAGTCGAAGGAGTTGCTAAAGGATGAAAAGTATGAAAACACCATATTACATGTGTAGTAATCAAACTTTATCCCTCCATCTCATGTAAAAATATAATATTTAATCTTAGATCTCACCAAGATGAATTAAACATAAATGAAAATATAAATAGATTACCACCTGAGATCAAGAAAATAGAGAAGACCAGATAGTTTTCTATTAATGGGCCCCAAAATTGGAAGATTACATTCGATACCAGGATTCTTGCATTGCAAATGTGTTACAGTTCGCCACTTACATGCCTTGTCAAAAGTAGAAAATTGTGGTCTTGCTACAAAATCTTGAATTCCCCGTCCAAAAAAAAGTGAAACTTCCTCTTTATAGAGGTGATGTCTTATTACATTCATAACAAAGTTGGCCAAATAGGATAGGACCTATTTATAACTTGAACACTTGTTTCAAAAGTGAAGGTTGGGTCGGCCATGTAATCATGTCTAAGCCACTAATATTACAAAATTTGTTAACTACAAAATATGTCAGCCTCAAGTAGCTATATCAATCTAACTTATATTAAACTAGATTATTACATCTTCAAAAGAATAAAGAATAAAATAGTGAAGAACAAGGATATTATGCCCCTCCTGGAAAATGACTATTGAAATTGAGAATGACCTTGTTGCTATCATTTTGACTTGGTCCTTGATGATACTTCACCTTTATTTGCTGGGAGAATGTCGAATGCTTGATCTTTATATGAAGCTCTGTGAAGTCGATCAACTACCCTTGAAAGTCCTTGAATGCAACCTTGAGCATCATCAATTCATCAATGCCTTATTTAATTCGCTATTGGTGAAGGGAGTCTGTGAACTTCTTAACAATCCTAATAGTAGGAAAGACCACCAAAGGCTAACCTTTGAAGGTGCAAGGGATGGACTCAATGAAATTTTCAATCATTGTCATGATCCCCTATGTTGCCTCTCTCCTAGCTTTGAGTTTATCTTTGCATTTCTGCAACCCCTCAACCCTCATCTTACTTTCTTGTAACCACTCAATTATCAATCCTTGATTATCCTTGTCAAATATGCCAAGATGAAAAATGATGCAGGAGCATCCTAGGTTACAGAGCAATCTTGCATCAACCAAAAATATTTGCATTCCTTTTTGTTTTCTTTCATTTTCCAATTTAGTACAGTGCAGTTCAGTCAGTAGCAGTTTCAACATTTTGTATCGCATTTTTCCGTATTGTCAATTTAGAGCTTACAGAGTAGGACATAGCATCTAGACATTGTCAGTTGTATCATATCCAAAATTCAGGTCATTTGAACTTGTTTGCTAATATTATTTCTATCAAAAGATCACCTGTTTTCACAGAACAAAGCGTACAGACATCCAATTGAAGGAAAAGGTTTTTGGAGCACTTCTGTGACTTGCAAAGCTAAATGGAACATACCACATGACACATAATGATTAGATAGACCTTCCTTGAGGTCTGTACCTTGTTTCATTCATTTGTGGAGGAGTACTAGCTGTTTAGGGTAGGCCTATTTGTTTCTACACGTTACATCTCTTTCATTGGAGTTTGTAACCTTCCTTGGCCGATGTGGAGGATTTCTTGAGCTTGGAGAATATATATAGAGATCTCTAGGATGAATTAGGAAGTGAGTGAGTGATTATGATAGATTAGGATAAGTATTTTGTTTCGGATAGGTGCTTCATTGCTATATCTTGCATATCTATTGTAATTGGAATTTAGGCCTGTGAGCCCTAATTTGTAAGCCTGCGTGTTGCCGGCATTTAAGCATTTTGAATCTATGATATATTGAGCATTTGAATCATTCATTTAATTCTATATTTGATTTGTTTTTGGTGTATTTACTCTTGTTACACAGCCTGGGTAGTTCATTCTGTGAACCCTCCGATCGTGACTGCACCAAGTGGTATCAGAGCAAAGTTTGAATCCTTTGGGAGAAAATTTTGTGAAGGCATTCCATAAGATCTTGTTGTGAACAGATTGTCAACCTGAGACGGTCTACCTGTCTTGTCAACCGATCACCAATTGTGAGGCAGTTGTCACCTTGTAGCCCGATCACCAAATTTGAGGCAGTTGCACTTGGATCCTAGGAAGAGATGCCGCTATGGAGAATACCTATTGTAGGAACTATGGATAGAAGAATGGACAAAATGATGGAGATGATGAAAACAATGAAGGTTTGATTGGATGTTGTTGAAGAATATCGAAGAAGAGGACTAACACCTCAACCCAATGTTGAAAGTGATGATGAATAATTTCAATCAGCTAATCAAAATGAAGAAACCATAGAAGAAGAAGAAGAATCAGATCAATTGAAGATTTTTAGAGCTATTTTGAAGATTGGAAATCCACATAGAGTGGATGTACTGAATTACACTAGAAATTTGAATCTGGAGGAACTAACTGATTGGATAAATGATTTGTAGAAATACTTTGAAAATGAAGAAATTGAAGATCTGAAGAAGGTGAGATTTTCAAAGACTAAGTTGAAAGGACATGCTGCTATTTGGTGGAATGAAGTTTAGTTGGATAGAAACAAAAGAGGAAAAGAAAAGATCAAAAAATGGGATAGAATGGTGACAAAGTTGAAGAATCAGTTTATACCTGTTAACTATGAGTTGGAACTATTGAAGAGATTACAAAACCTTAAACAAAAAGAGAAATCTTTGAAGGTGTATACTAAAGAATTTTGCAAGATGACCATAAGGACTAAAAATAGTGAAGTATTGTGTGATATTATGTTGATGGATGTATGTCATATATTGTTGGGTAGACCTATTGCTAATTTGCGTATGATGTCTGAAGATGTTATCATTGATGGCAACAAGAAAAGAAACAAGGTTAAAGTAGAAGTTTTGGTCTGGTGAAAAAGACTTAGTCATTTTGGCTAAGTGTTGGCATTACACAAGAGACAGTGACAGAGAGGCAGTATAATGGTTGGCATTGGCCCGCAGTAGAAAACCATATCATGTGGTTTAGGTATGTTGCTCACAGTCCTCAAATGATCATTTGTCCAATATTTTAGTCCTTGACAAGTACCAGAAGCATACACTCTAACAAACTAAGTCTGGAAAGATAGAGTACATTATGATTCAAAGCAAAACACTCATTTATTTTGGTCCACGTTCCTTCACTGTTGCACATTCTGTTATGTGGTTTTGAAGTGTTGTAAACACATGTGGGAAGTATCCAACTCTAGAATTGCAAGTTCTAAACTTCACCGGAGAGTCAATTATGAATGCCTAAGTATCGCTACTTGGTATGGTATAGTTTGACTATGACAGAACATGTGTTATGGTGGTCCGCATTCTACTACAGAGAATATTTGAATGTTTTGAGAAAAGGCACAAAATGTATCCCATCATTTGAAGCTCCATAGTTACCTGAATAGCCAATACTATCCCCAAGTGTATAAACATCTACAACTACTCTATTCATATCTGAATAATGATCCTGTTGTCTTTCTTCACCAATGCAATGAAAATCAAACATTACAATTCCTGCATTGTGAAGGTGGTCATCATCCCCAAGGAAGTATCCATCCAAATATATTTCATCATCTGAAAGGCACAGATCTAGATATTTACACTCCTTGAGCCATATTTCTCTATATTCAGATTGAATACCTGCTTATCCTCCTCATGTAGATATTCATGATTAGCCAAGATATGCCTATTTGCTGCAGGACACACCTTTTATTTCATCATCTGAAAGGCACTTTCCGTCTACAGCTTTCTCTCCTTGAGGCTAAGTAAGATCTTTGTTCCCATCATTACAGGATGGACCCACATTGAAAACCAGACTCTAGCATTATCCTTTAATGATTGAACAAAGGGCTTCATTAAAACATCTTTAGCCTCTAATAGATTTTGCAGATATTTGTTTGCTGATTCAAAATTTATTCCACTACATTTTGGCAAACACTTTCTAAGCTTATTGGGAATAGCATTCTGGTAACCTCTAATTTCCTTGAGATTCAAGACTTTATTCTTTTCAAAAAGTGGCCTTTTCTGGGAAAACAACCAAGGTTGCTACTTTATTTTAATCATTTTGAGTACAAAAGAATGGAATACCTAGAAATGTTGCTGCTTCAAGTAGGTTCAATCAACAAAGTCGATAGATCACTTAGAAGGCACCTTTATTTTCTGGATTCACCACCAACAGAGCACCACAAGGTCTTTCTTCTTTCTTGCTGCAACAACAGTAAGCAGAGTCACCACCCTCCAAAGGGAATTATAAACCACTGTTCTTATGTAGACTCTACATGGTCTAGCATTGGTACTTCAGAGACTCCATGGCAAAAGATGTGACAAATTGTCCCTAGTAGAGTTGCCAATTCTGTTGGTTTTTGGATCAGCAAGCAGTAAACCCTAAAGGTTTGCCATAATTTCTTATTAGTAGGTTCACTGCATAATTTAGCCAACAGAATTGGGAGGTTGTTTGCATGTGCCTCCCCTTCACTTCAGGTTCTGCCGCACCTAGGGGGTATCCCTACAATAAAAGATTTAACTTTGGCTAGCTCAGAGCAAAAGATTTAACTTTTTAGCATAGGCAGAATGCTCCCATTTCCACACCAAGATCTACAAGATGAATCCCAAGCTAGCAACATTCTTGGATTATCTACATTGTTTAAAACAGAGAGCATGCAGGATCCTAATTCTACTCCTACAAACTAATGGGTGGAGGTGATAAGATGGTTTGTGAGTGGAGCCGTGGGACTTCCCTAGAACCTTTGAACAGACAAGTTCCTCGACCAGTGTCTTATCTAAGAAATAAAGTCAAGCCTAGAAATGTGAATGTTCTCCAATGATAATCTAAATTCGTATCCAGGGGACCTAAGAAAATACTGCTACCTTACAACAATAAGTCAACAAAAGAGTAAGGCTCATGATCATACTTTATAAATCCATTGACATGACACTCCTCCCTATATCTAATTTAGAGCCTATTTAATCTACTTATCGAGCAGAAGTAGGAAACCAAACATACAGTACAACGAATGTATACTGAAGAACTCAGATATCCTTGATAACCTTATTCAAAAGATAAAAGATAATGCCAGAGGAGACAATCGTGAACAAGACACACATGTAGTGTTTTTCATTTAATTCAACCTGGATAGAACATTATCATACAAGAAAATATCATTTACAAACTAGAGACTACTCTATACCTAGACAAAGAACCAACTCTGTAGTAGGACATGCTTTCCAAAGACATGAATACCTTGTATTCAAAGTCCAAAGGAGAAGACCCAATGAACCCACACTCCCTTGGTAGAGTGGCCATGATTCCTTTTTAAAGGAGTGAACAAGCTACTGGCCATCTACCTCTGACGGACTTCCTAAATGATCCTTACAAATTTTCAACATACAATCAGATCTTTGGGTTAATTTTTTACAGCTGAAGCAGTTAGAAATCCATGAAAATTCATTATTTATGCAACCTTTTCCTTGATCAGATGAGTGGATTTGATGTTTTAGTCTACGGCCGTGCTACAGATTCAATCACCTTAGTATGGAGGAGGGCAGAAATTTTGCTGACAAAGAGCCGCTTCAAGTTTGAATCTTAGCCATTGATCCCAGATTTCCCTTTGCCAGATCAATGCTTTAGAATGATCACCAGCCCCAAGAATCCACACTAGGTCCTTTGAAAAGTCCATCGCAAATGAAATTGTGCCACACTAACGGTTGTACTCCTCTGACTTTCCCCTTCTGTGCATCAGTCCCCACCACGTGGCATCATCTCACGCTATCGCAGTGGGAGATGGCCCACGGCCTTCAGGCTCCGCTCGACTGCACTAAGACATCCACTTGTCCCTTCATCATTTGCTCTACACTCCTCTAAATGAGACCAGGCCACATGTCATCCTATCATGCCAGTGCGCAGAATATTTTGTTCTGAAAGATTCCCTTATGCACTTGCACAACTGTCAGATTTCATCCTCTTTGCAGATCTCTTTTCTCCTTGACACCGCAGAATATTTTGTTCTGAAAGATTCCCTTACGCACTTGCACAACTGTCAGATTTCATCCTCTTTGCAGATCTCTTTTCTCCTTGACACCTGGTAATACCTGATTTGTCATCCTAAGGTCCTTGATTGAATGGTTTTAAGCCACATTCAATCAGCAGCTAGTGCTTTGTCACAGCATTGCAAGGGGTGAATGACGTCATCAAAGATTCTCTACAATGGTGCGAAATTTCATATATGTGGCATCCCCCGACCTCCTAAAGACTTTGAAGTTAAAATTTTTACGCTGCGAATGGGAATAGGAGGTAATGCTAGGCAAAGGGGGCCAATCACCCTATTAGTTAGAAGACTTAAGTTACAACTTAAGCGACCGAAAACCCCCAGCAAGCGGTCAACAGTTGAATAGAATATAAAGTGAAAGGACAATAGGACTTTAAGGAAAATTAAGAACACCCGTATGAACACACTTAAAGCCCTAAACCTAAGTGGGGTACCACTAGAACACATACTCAAAATGTCTTGAGACCTAAAACACATGGAATTGTCTACAATAATTTTGGATAGAATGCTAAATTTGGTTATTACATTGTTCAAAAGGAAGTCAATTACCACCTTGGACATGGCATTGCAAGTTGGGACAGCCTCAATCCATAGTATGTCAGCACCAAGATCCATTTTAATCTATTACTAGATCTTTCTTGTATTTCCCCTATGAAATCAATGCCCCATTGTTGAAATGGCACCTCAGTTGTAACTCATAAGGGGAAGAGCACCATCAAAATTTAACTTGCTTGCAAACCTCTGGCAAGCATCACATTTTTTGATTTGTTTTGCAACATCCTTTAAGAGACTTGGCCACCAATAACCTTCCCTAATAACCTTATACACTATGGTTTTAGCATGGAAGTGTCCACCATATATCCCTTGATGACAATATACAATGATTTTCTTATATTGTTGCTGATCCAAACACTTTAATAGTAGCCCCTCATGATTTCTCCACATTGAAACACCTTGAATCAAAACATATTTCTAAGATTGGAGCTTGAGTGTTTTTTGTTGAATCAGATTCATGCCTGGAGGAAAGCGCATGTTCATCAAATAAAAGATAATATATTTATACCATAGATTATCCATTAATCCACATGGGAAATTATTTAGGGTTGAATTAATATTGTTTACTTCAGCTACCTCTAGATTTGTATTCGTCATTAATCTTTCCAAACCTTTCCCCCTAACCAACATAGTGACATGCATGTCCATGTCATATCCTTGGATCTTATTGATCCACCTGCACCTTCTCCCATAAACTTCCTTCTGCATAAAAATGCCCTTCATAGCTAAATGGGGTACATATGCAATAGTCTATGCACCCATTAGGTAAGACCTCAAATTTTTTATGGCTTTGACTAAAGCATAAGCATGTTTTTCCATTGTAGAATACTTCAATTTAGCAGATTGTAAGGATTTACTAAAAAAATATAATGGGCTGTTCATATCCATCATTGTTCTTTTGCAACAAAATAGTAGCTACAATGTAAAATGATGCAAAGGAAAACAGTTGAAACGGCCTAGAATAATCTGGGCTTACTAACACAAGTGCATCCTTGAGGGCTTCTTTTATATCAGCAAATGCTTCAGTAGATTCCTTATTCCAATTGATTGTTTGTCCTTTCTTGAGAACTTTAGAGATGGCCTTGGTCTTCTCAGCGAAGTTGGGGACAAACCGCCTTACAAAGTTAATTTGTTCAAAGAAGGATTGGATGCCTTTGACTGAATTGGGCTAGAGAATAAGATTAATTGCTGCTACTCTTTCTGGATCTATTCTTACCCTATCCTTGGATACAATGTGTCCCAGTAACTTTCCTTCTTCAACTCCAAAGTGACATTTCTTGGGATTCAAGGAAATCCCAAATTCTAAGCATCTTTCAAAAATCAGCTCTAAGTGCTTGCAATGCTCATTTCTATCCCTTGAGAAAGTGGTTAAGTCATCTTGATAAACAACCATAATTTCATCTATGAGGCCTACAAAGGCAACATCCATTTCCCTTTGAAACGTTGAACCCACATTCTTTAACCCGAAAGGCATCCTCACATAAACATACATGCCCCAAGGAGTTTGAATGTTGTTTTATACTATTCTAACTCCATGACCAACACTTGATTATATCTTGATAATCCATCCATCATGGACATTAATTCTGATCCAGTTACCTTTTGCAATAAATGATCTATGCTAGGAAGAGGGTAGTTATCCTTGAGAGATTTGATGTTCAAATTTCTAAAATCAACACACAACCTAATTTCCCCATTCTTCTTTCTCACTAGGACAAGATTAGATACCCATTTGGAATTCCTAATAGGCTTGATAATTCCTCCATCTCTGATTTTTGCCAACTCTTTTTGCATCTTGGGAGCTATGGTGGGATTAATTGGCCTTTGTTTCTGCCTAAAAGGTTTTGCATCAAGTTGAAGAGGGATGGTATGTTGAAATAAATCTTCCCTATATGCTTTCAATTCATCATAAGACCATGCAAAACACTTGCTAAATTTTCTTGATAATGCAACCAACATTTTCTTTTCATGGGGTTTCAACTTCTTACCGATGTATATCATTTTTGGTGCATCCTCAGTCCAAAGGTTGACACCTTCAACAGTGTCCTCTTCAATTGGTTTACTTTTGCTTCTCCAATGATCAACATTATCAAACATTCTTTATAGTGCCACCAAATCTTTAGGAATAGTATTTGTCTTGAGCTACACCACCTCATTTCTAAATAAGGTTTCCTTGCCATCTTATACCTCTATCATAGGCTGCCAATCAATAACCTAATTGTCAAATTCATCCATGCAATTAAGGAACCTATAAATCTGATTACTATCATTAAAAACTTGCCAATTGTATATGTTATCAAGGATTGTTGGCCTTGTAAGCACTTCAATGACATAATGACAATAAGAGGAAGTTGATTGAAGATTAAATTTTGACGAAACTATAGCTAAGGAATCTTCCTTTTCATTTTTAGTTGTTTCTACCCATTCAATGCCAATAACATCAAACATTTCTAAAGTGTCCCAAAATGCATTCTTGTAAGCCCTTAACCTATTATCCTTGGCTGCAAAAATACTTCTGAACTACTGCACCACTAATTTTGAGTCACCATAAATCCTCAAACACTTGACTCTATAACTATGAGCAACATTTAAACCTAACAATGATTCATACTTAGCTATGTTGTTTGTGCATTGTAAATCAAGCCTGAATGAAAGCCCAAACTGCTCCTTATCTGGTGAGATTAAAACTATGCCTGCACCTGAGCCATCCCTAGAACATGCACAATTAGAATACAATGCCCACAAAGCATCTTCATCATGCACAAGAGAAACACTATGAGGTAGATCAACACATACCTTAGGCTCATCTTCATCACAAAATCCCACAAAATAATCAATTTCGGTATCAAAAAGTTTACTTCTTCATGATTTTTGCAATAGTCTTCTATATTTTGATCGTCCACCTTCTTTTCCCTATATAGCTTCACTTAAACTCCCTGATAGTGATAGTAGCATAAGATAGATCTATTTGGATACTACCCCCATGGAAGATGTCAACTTTCTAGATAGAAACATACCCCACTTAGCAGGGCAATCCACAATGATTACATCCATCAAAAAAGAATTTAGATATGTAGCAAGTTGAACCTCTACATCCTTGACAAGTGTTGGCAAGAGACACTATATGGATTCATGATTGTTGTCATTGATGGCAACAAAGTTCATTCCACACATCCGCAGGACATGGTGTGTCTCTACCGGAAGTTAGAGTGAAGAATGTTGTGGTCCGGTAAACAAGAACAGAGAATGTGGCGAGGTCCGACAGACAAGTCCGGATCTCTTAGAGGAAGTATCTTGGTGAAGTGCAAATTTGGTGAAGTCAAGAGGACTATCTTGACTGATAGATTCCAAAGTTTGAGCCTCCGGTGTGGAAAGGATAAAGAGATATGAATGCTTAAGTACCAGGTTCCCAATTGGCAGCATGGACAGAGGAAGAACTGACTAGCAAAACATTAGACATTATTCCGGATGTGTTACTGATGTTGGTAAAGGTTATGAAGGCATGAATTATGTTTGGCCGACATAATTAATGATTTCCACAAGTATATCCTTGATCTGCATTACTTGGTGTGCAAGGATTCAGCCGACAGAACAGAGTTTGTGAAAAGATTGACTATTCTGGGTGCCGACTAGAAAGTTGATGAAATCACTTTTGCGGATATATATACAAGATTGATTTGGTTATGAGAAGAGTTGTGGGTGTTGTTGATGTGCGAATAAAAGTAGAGTAGAGCAAAAGCAGTAAGGAAGGTCCGGTATGTGAAAGGAAAGCAGCATAATGGAAAAGGAAAGATGAAGTGCAGCAGGTCAGTGTACTGAGCCTAACCAGAACTGAACTCCAGCATATGTGGATGCTACCAATCAGTACAAGTATTGTATAACACTCTTTCTATAGACAGTGTGTCTCTTGTAGGCAGTGTGCCTCTTGTGAGCAGTGTGCTCGGGCAGTGAGCCCTAATTGGCAAGTGCCATTTTGTATTTCCATTCTTCTAATAGAGAATACAATCTTGGGTTAATCACCCCGTGGTTTTCTCCCTTAACAGGGTTTCCACGTCAAAAATATTGTGTCATGTGTATTTCCATTTCATGGTTATGTTTGCTCATTTGAATTAATGTTACATTGATTACTAACAAAGTTAACAAAGTAGAAATAATTAGGATAACTGATTCACCCCCCTCTCAGTTATCAACAATTGGTATCAGAGCTAAGTTCCTCCTAACAGAGCCTAACAGCTTGAGGAAGATCTGGGAATTCAAATAGATGCATATGGTTTAAGGGAGCAACTCAAGACTGCCCTTGATGATCTTAAATAGTCAAACTCTAAAGTCAATGAATTAAAGGAAAGACTCAAACAGGCTGATGATTTCATGAGAGAACTAAAAGACAAATTAAGTCTCTCTATGAAAAAGAGAAAGGAGCTGCTTCAGCAATTGGCAAGACAAGGTGAAGCAAATAATGCAAATGAAGAGTTGAAGGAAAAAACTGAGTTGTGTGAAAAGTTATCAAAAGAAATCATTATGGTAAGACATGAAATGGAATTAGGAGTCATGAAGTTTACCCAAGAAGTTGAAGAGAAAAGAAAAACTGAAGATAATCTAAGGCAATCTCTCAAGGAGAAATCAGAAGATTGCCACCAGATGGATAGAATTATCAGACATCTTGAATCTGATCTTGAAGATGCTAAAGATAATGAAGAAAAACTTGAGGATCAAATTGTCTCTCTCAAAAAGGATCTTCAAACAGCAAATGAGTATAAAGAGAAATTCAAGATAAGTTCTGCTCAACTTGAAGTTCTTATTGAAAGTCAAAAGAAGGTAGATGACAAGTGTGGTTTGGGATATGAGAAAGGAGAAAGCTCCAGATCCGGTCAGAAGAATTTTGGATCAGAAAACCCAAGGAACAGGCCTAGAAGACCTCCGGTAAGACAGCCTAATGCTCAAAGATATCCATCCTTCAATGGATACTGCCACAACTGCAATCACTTTGCTCACAAAGCTAATCAGCGCAGAAAGAGAATGAATCAGACTAATTCATCCTTCTCTGGATAGTGTTTTAACTGCAAAAGGTATGGTCACAAATCTCATGAATGCAGAAATATGCAAATGAACAAATCATTCAATGGTAGATGCTTTGCATGCAATAGAATAGGTCATATGGCTAATTAATGCAGATCAAGAGGATATCAATCAAATATGCAAAGAAATGTTGTTTGCCAAATTTGCAATAGATCCGGTCATATTACAAAATTATGTAGAAGCAAGAATCAGGACAAAAGAGGTCCGGTATATCATAATCAGAATCAAGATAAGGGGAAACAAAAAGTGAATGCGGATGAAGTTAAAATTGAGATGAACAAGATTTGGGTAAAGAAAAGTACAGAGAATGTAGAGGTTGGATCCGCACCAGACTTTGGTGCTGATATTCCTTCTAGAAATTAAAAAGTGAGCTCTGGCTCAGGGGGAGGCACAAAGAAAACCTTGTTCCCCCAGCCAGTCAATTGGTGCCGGAACTGGCACAAGAAGAGTTTCGGATTGAAGGGTTCATAAGGGAAACATCCAAACAAACTATGGTTAAGATTTGGAAGATCTGCATGATGTTTAAAGATCAAGACTAATCCAAGTTCTTCAAGTCATCCAAATAAGGCCAACTGAAATAACTTAGGTTGAGCATTTATTGCAACCTGACAATAGGGTTTGCGGAGCAATATAACGGCTTTCTCATTAATCACTTGTTCATTCTGTATTCAAGAAGAAGAGAGAAAAGGAGCTCTGCAACTACTTCTCCCAAAGATCAAGATGATTCTTCATACTGCTCAATCCGGATTTCATTGTGTGCCCTAAACTGCGTAAAAGGTATTCTTCGTTCTTGATATCCTTCAGTAAGATTCTTTGATGATGGCTACTCCGAATATAGTAAAGATTTCTGATAGACCTCGCCCCACATTAATAAACATCCATACAAATCATTGGAGGTAGATCCCCTAGGAGCATTTTCTAGTGTTCTGCATGGCATTTTGCACACCGAAGATATTAGGGTTTACATACACGCAAATGTTGAAGAGTTTGGGAAATTCAAACTAAGAGATACCTATCACAAACAATTGTTAGATGATTCATTTGAGCTCAAACCCCAATACAAGGGTGGTGCAGGAGCACCTACCTGACAGCTGGCCTTCATAAGGCAGTTAGTTAGTTTGAGCCTTGTTTATGTTTTCAAGAAGGTTTGATAAGACCAAATGCATGTAATAAGGTCATGCTGATCGTGATAAGATCATGCTGACCATGCTTTTGCTATTTTTAGTTAATTTGTTAGAACAGCTGTCATGCTGTAGGTCCGGTTGGATCTCCCAGCCGCCTGGAGAGTTCCCAGCCGCTTGGAGTCGGGTCAGTAGTACTCGTAGGAAAATCTATTTAAGCATGAGGATCGGTTGACTGTAGATCATCGATCGATCATAGTATTGCATTTGAGCAGGGGAGTTAGAGTGTGCTGTGTGAGAAACATCATATTGTATTGCATCTTTGAAATCAATAAAGATCTTGTTTTCATCTTCTGTTTGATCTCCTTGGTGTAATCGATTTGCTGGTTTGGGTGGTTTCATGGATTCACTGATCCATTCCACCGGTTGATTCGTCTGATCGGTGGAATGGTTGTGTACAGTAGATTAGGTTGTAGTTTGTTTTCTGTTTGCATGCAGGTGTGCAGGATCGCCATCGAGAGATGTTGAGAAACCCTAGCATGGGCATGTGCTAGGCCAAGCTGATAAAGTGTGGAAGATCACCCTGGAAGTGGATCGAGTCATCCCAGGAGGATCGGCGAAGTGAAATTTCGCTAAGGTTGAAAGTTCGTCAAAACGGCATCATCAGGATATTTCTGTGAATATCCTGCAGTCGCTTTGGATATCGTCATCCGGATAAGTGAAAAGAGCATGATGCAGTTGAGTGCATGAAGTGAATGTGCATCGGGGTGATCATCATCAGGAGGTGCCGAGAAGGAGTGTATCGGCGTAAGGAAGAAGATCAGGTTGATCGCGAGCCGAAAAAAAGCTAAGGTTGGCCAACAACAGGATATGACGTCATCATCATCATGATATACGTCATCGGGATATTTCGGAGCAGCAGGATATTGAGGAGCTGCGGGTGACGTCATCGTCATCAGGATCTACGTCATCAGGATATCAGGTGACGCAAGCATCGAGGGGACGGTGCGAGGAGTTAAGGTTTGTCATCATCAGGATAAATGGAAGGAACCGGATGTTCTTTATCCTGTTGATTATCATGATGTTGAATATCATGATGCTGAAGATAGTGAAGACAGAAGTTGTCGCTGAAGTGAACAGTGGACGTCAGGAGGATGTTCGCGCTGGTCGAACATGATGATGCTGTCGATAAACGAATAAGATGATGCTGTTGACATGCGAAAGGGTGAGGGCTTGTCATCAGGAGGATATCGGTCGGCATAGTAAATATGATGATGCTGACAGTGTTAAGTCAAATATGATGATGATGATGATGATGGTCTGCAGACATCCATGCTGTATATCAAGGTTATAGTGTGGATGCCTCTGCATCATAGTGGTATCAGAGCTCAGCAAAAGGTCTGGGCTGTTGTGTGTTGATTCTGTCACCGAAAGGGCAGAGATAGAGTTGAGTGTGTGTTGTGTGTTGAGTGAGAGGTTGACAAAATGCCTCTGAAAGGTAATGGTACTGCAAGGGAATTGCAGGAGATGAAGGAGAAACATGCTAGAGAGATGAGGAAGATGAAGGAGCTTGTTGAAGCACTTCAAGCCAGGCTTGTAGCCCTGGAAAAGAACAAAAAGAGGGAAGTGGCAGACAGTGAGTCTGAAGAAGATGAAGATACTGTTGAAGAGTATGAAGAGGTAGCTGAAGAACTGGATGCTGAAGACCAGAAATTTGCAAAACTATTAAAGGCAGTGCAGGGTGATAAACCTAAGGTAAAGGTTGATGTTTCCAAGTATAATGGAAGTTTGAATGAAGATGAGTTACTGGATTGGATTGCTGCACTGGATAATCACTTTGAATGTGAAGATGTTGCTGAGGATCAGAAGGTAAAGATTGCAAAGACCAAGTTAGGAGGTCATGCTTTGGTATGGTGGGATTATGTACAATCCGAGAGAAGGAAACAAGGGAAGTCAAAGATCACTTCATGGGATAAAATGGTAGCAAGGATCAAAGGTAAATTCTTGCCAAGGGATTATGAAATCCAGATGTTTAAAAAGCTGCAATTTTTAAGGCAGAAGGAAATGGATGTGAAGGCATATACTGAGGAGTTTTATAAGTTGAGTATGAGATCTAGTCATCATGAGAATGAGGTAGAAAAGGTGGCTAGGTATTTGGCTGGTTTGAGATTGAACATACAGGATGAGTTAGTTTTAGCTAACCCTAAGAATGTGGAGGATTGTTATCAAATGGCAATCAGGATTGAAGAAAAGATGAATAGGAGACAAGATAAGTCCATGAGAGGAAGAGGAAACAGTATGAGGGGAAGAGGAGCAGCCCCTACACAAAAGCAAACCAATGAGGGTCAAGAAGACACTGGTAAAGGACAGGGACAGTCTAATTTCAGAGGTGGATGGAAAGGTAATAAAGGAAGATTTGGAGGTGGTAGAGGTTCTACTACATTTTCAGGAAAGTGTTACACCTGTGGTGAGTTTGGTCATCCATCTTTCAAGTGTCCAGAAAACAAAGGTTCATCATCCAGGAATGACAGAACTAATGACAAGAGAGTACAACTTGTGCAAGAAGAGGAAGTAGAGCAAAGTGTGCAGAGTTCAAACACTTATCAAAAGGATAAGGAGCCTGATAATTATGCATACCCAGAAAGTGGAGAATCTCTACTGATGAGAAGAACAGTGAAGGTAACTGACAAAGAATCCCCACAAAGAAGAGCTCTTTTCAAGACCACATGTAAGAGCAAAGGTAAAGTATGTAAGGTTGTCATTGATACTGGTTCAACAGACAACATGGTATCTCAGGAAATGGTGGATAAACTGCATTTGGAAAGGATTCCACATCAACACCCTTACAAGGCATCTTGGGTGAGTGATAGTCAATCACTTTTTGTCTCTGAACAGGCATATGTGGATTTTCAGATTGGAGCATATCATGATAGAATTTTGTGTGACATTTTGCCCATGGAATGTTGTCACCTACTGTTGGGTAGACCATGGCAATTTGATAGGAGGGTACTGTATGATGGGTATGCTAATACCTACACCATCAAGAAAGATGGGAAGACTATTAAGTTGATGCCATTGCAGGCAAATGCTGCAGTACAGAAGGTAGCCCAAATCATTTTAATGGGCAAGAAGGAATTTGTGCAGATGCCTAGAGGAGCAGGCATAAAGGCAGTTGAGGACACTGCAGAGAAAGACAACAAGCTGAAGAAAGTTTCAGTTTTGACTGACAGGGGTCAGCAGCAGGTTCAGACACAGGTTTGCACACAGCAATCAGTTCGGAAGAATGACAAGGATGTTGTCATAGTTGGGACTATTGTTTGTCCTATACAGGTTGAAAGAAAGATAGGGTTGAACATTACAGAAGTTCAAGAGGCAGTTCAGACAGAGGTTCTGGTCAGACAACCTGACAAACACAAGGTATGTGAGAGAAAGGCCTACATTGACAGGCATGCAGATTTACTTGCCAGAAAGCAAGTTACAGTTCAGAAGTCTTGGAGCAGCCAAGAGCCAGCAGAGGGCAAAGCTGGAACAGTTCAGCATATTGCAAAGCCAAAGTGTAAAGGTGGAGGACTTCCACATACTAAACTCATGGGACATGAGTTCTTTTCTGTTGGGGAGTATGGTGCAGGAGCACCTACCTGACAGCTGGCCTTCATAAGGCAGTTAGTTAGTTTGAGCCTTGTTTATGTTTTCAAGAAGGTCTGATAAGACCAAATGCATGTAATAAGGTCATGCTGATCGTGATAAGATCATGCTGACCATGCTTTTGCTATTTTTAGTTAGTTTGTTAGAACAGCTGTCATGCTGTAGGTCCGGTTGGATCTCCCAGCCGCCTGGAGAGTTCCCAGCCGCTTGGAGTCGGGTCAGTAGTACTCGTAGGAAAATCTATTTAAGCATGAGGATCGGTTGACTGTAGATCATCGATCGATCATAGTATTGCATTTGAGCAGGGGAGTTAGAGTGTGCTGTGTGAGAAACATCATATTGTATTGCATCTTTGAAATCAATAAAGATCCTGTTTTCATCTTCTGTTTGATCTGCTTGGTGTAATCGATTTGCTGGTTTGGGTGGTTTCATGGATTCACTGATCCATTCCACCGGTTGATTCGTCTGATCGGTGGAATGGTTGTGTACAGTAGATTAGGTTGTAGTTTGTTTTCTGTTTGCATGCAGGTGTGCAGGATCGCCATCGAGAGATGTTGAGAAACCCTAGCATGGGCATGTGCTAGGCCAAGTTGATAAAGTGTGGAAGATCACCCTGGAAGTGGATCGAGTCATCCCAGGAGGATCGGCGAAGTGAAATTTCGCTAAGGTTGAAAGTTCGTCAAAACGGCATCATCAGGATATTTCTGTGAATATCCTGCAGTCGCTTTGGATATCGTCATCCGGATAAGTGAAAAGAGCATGATGCAGTTGAGTGCATGAAGTGAATGTGCGTCGGGGTGATCATCATTAGGAGGTGCCGAGAAGGAGTGTATCGGTGTAAGGAAGAAGATCAGGTTGATCGCGGGCCGAAAAATAGCTAAGGTTGGCCAACAGCAGGATATGACGTCATCATCATCATGATATACGTCATCAGGATATTTCGGAGCAGCAGGATATTGAGGAGCTGCGGGTGACGTCATCGTCATCAGGATCTACGTCATCAGGATATCGGGTGACGTAAGCATCGAGGGGACGGTGCGAGGAGTTAAGGTTTGTCATCATCAGGATAAATGGAAGGAACCGGATGATCTTTATCCTGTTGATTATCATGATGTTGAATATCATGATGCTGAAGATAGGAAGACAGAAGTTGTCGCTGAAGTGAACAGTGGACGTCAGGAGGATGTTCGCGCTAGTCGAACATGATGATGCTGTCGATAAACGAATAAGATGATGCTGTTGACATGCGAAAGGGCGAGGGCTTGTCATCAGGAGGATATCGGTCGGCATAGTAAATATGATGATGCTGATAGTGTTAAGTCAAATATGATGATGATGATGATGATGGTCTGCAGACATCCATGCTGTATCTCAAGGTTATAGTGTGGATGCCTCTGCATCAAAGGGCCTCTGAAATAAGCACTTTGAACAATACATACATTTCCCCTATTTTACTAAAGATGAATGGGTCAGGTATATTTTGAGTAGAATACATGACAAATTTATGTGGTTAAATAGACCATTCAAAATCACAAAAGATGCCATCAGGGCAGTTACCGGATTACACTCATCCAGTGGGATTCCTATTCTTAAATCTGTGAAGAATCAAACTGTGAGTGAGGCTACCGGATCCAAGTTTGACAAAAGAGTAATGACAGTAGATGACATCTCTGATCCGGATGTCAAGTATGCCTCCATGATCATTGGATATAAAATATATCATTCTAGCAGGGAAAATTCAGTACTTGGAACTGCCATCTACACTGCTTATGAAATGCTAAGAAAGGATGCAGACTATGATCTTTGTCAGCTTCTCTTGAACCAACTCTTGGAGAATCTGTAGAAAATAAAGAAAGATAAAAAGAATTCATTCAAGTATGATGGATTAATATTGTGCTTATTCTTCTACTTTATGAATGAGCTTCCCGGATCTACTGGCTGGGTGTGGGAGAATGATAGACTAGTGGCTATCCAAATCAGAGATTATTTGCATGGACTCGATGATGACAAAGCAAAAAATATAGCTCTGTGGGGATACTTCAAGAATTTTCAGAACATGATGCAAGCAAGAGAAAGGATTCCCCAGTCTCTTGTTGAGAAATACAAAGACACAGTATGTTTCATGGTTGAGACTGATCAGTGTCTAATGGAGGCAGTAGAACCAAGAACTATATGGATCATGCCCATGGGGTATGAAGTTGATGAACAAATTGTGGAGCTGCATGTTCAACACATGCTAAGTTAGCCAAAGGATAAAAAGGCAGAAAGGTTTGGCACCTTTGAGGAGATGAGTGTAAAGATTCATGTGGAACTCAAAGAACCAGAGATCAAGAGGAAGGTGAGAAAACAAGTAGAAAATATTGCCAAAGGCCTTGGCATCTCAAAGGAGGCACTTGATGCCCACAAGAAGAAGACAGAAAGGGCTGAGGAAGAGAAGAAAGCAAAGGGAAGTAAGGAAAGTGGTCTGGTAGAATCTTCCATCCGGACAAGATCATCAAAGAGATCAGCACCTGTCTCAGCCAAAAGGTTAAGAAGCTCAAAACTGGAAGTCCAAGCATCCGAAAAAGGAGAAAAGAGAACAAAGAAAAAGGCAACAAGGTCCTATGTTAGCCTAAAGGATGATGAGGAAACTAAATCTGATGAGGGGATAAAGGAAATAAAAAGGCAGAAGAAGAAAGGATCCAGTGAACCTTCCACAGGTCAAGACAAGGAAGAAATGTCAGAGAAATTTGTTGAAAAGCCCACCCTGTCTTTAGAAAGTGTAATCAAATCAGTCACTGTGAATGGAAACCTTCAACCAATGACCGAATTCTATGATGATTATAATGAGGCTGACCAAAAGATCTTGCAGGAAGCTATAGTTAAGTATCTAAACATATATAATAAGGCTTTTATTGAAATTATATCTCTTATTCCCAAGAGCCTAGAAAAGGAGTTAGAAATGAGAAAGACTAATGCCATGGCAAATGACCTTGAGATCCGGGAACAGATAGCAATTCAGCTATATCCTTCAATCGACCCCAAGACAATGAATATGATATTCAAAGATTGTAAGGATGAATTCAGAATCAAAGCAAGGATGAATCAACTGATGCTTGGTGAGACTGACAAAGTAGCCAAGGACACAGAAGAGATCCTCTGGAAGGCCTTCAAAAGATTTAATCTTCCTATTATAGAGGACTTGGGTGCTGACCCCTCGACCACTAGTGTTGTAGAAGAATCTACTGAGAAAATGACAAAAGAGGTGGGCCCTGAACAGACTAACATTTCTCCTCTGATTTCACCTACAGTCTCCAGATCTAAAGGAGAAGAAAGATTATAGGAGAAAGAAGCAGAGGTGAAGGAAAAAGAGGCTCACAGTACCAAGGCTACAGAAGGAGAGAAGACTTCAACAGAGAAGACCACAACTGCTAGTGGTAAGAATGTAGAAGGAGAGAAAGATTCAAGAGACAAGAAACATCTATCTCTGGCAAGAGACACTGCAAAAACTGTCCAAGAATTCTTGCACAAAGAAACAATGGAGATTGATGAACTGGAACTTCTACAAGGACCATTTAATTTTGACTCTCTATCTCCGGTGCAAACAATGAAGATAGCTTCATTTGCAAATGCGAAGGCCAAAGATAAACTACTGAAATCTCACATGGAAGACTGTGAGCTTATAGAGGTAGCATCCAAAGTTTTGGAAAAGATCATGCCATCTTTTCAGAAGGATCCCACAGCCTCCGCTTCTGGTAATCTCAAAATTCTAGTCAGTAGTGTTAGTACACATTTTGATTCTCTAGAGAAGTCAGTTGAAGAAAAGGTCTGGAAGGAGTTTTTGGATAAGATATTCTCAGAGGTAAAAGGGTTGATCATTAATGATTGGAGAAATATGAATATTGGCATAAAGAGCTTAGAAAATGCTCTTAAAGATGGCAGAGAAGTATACAAATTTTGTATTTCCTGGTCCAAAGCAACAGTAGAGATTGAAAAGAAAATAAAAGAGCAAGAGGATAAACTACTAAGTTTGTCTCAAAGTTTTGATCCTCTCTCATCCTCCATAGTAAATCAATAGTGTCAGACTATTGCAATCACAAATGCAATAAAGAATTTTGAGAAGGAAAGGAAGAACATAATTAGCTGGATGGGTGAACTTAGAAGGATCATTATCCCTAAGTTAGAGGCCATGCATGAGGCCATAAGTGATGCTCAGACTACCGCCCAAACAAATGATCTGACAGATCTTAAGAGGGCAGAAGCTTTTGCGTTCCTGTTGAGTGGTCACATCTCAATTTTGGACAGGATGAAGCAGAGTTGGGCTGCAGAACTCGTCCAATTGAAGACATCTTTTGCAGACATTCTTTAGTTTATGTGAGTATGGTATATGCAGCTAAGTATAGTTAAATTTTTAAAAATTTTGGTATGCGGATCCCACCCTTTGCCATTGATGTCAAAGGGGGAGTGAGGAGTAGTGAAAAATGAGGAATCCAACTAAGGGGGAGCTCCGGAAAATGTATATAAAAATAGAGCATCAGCCAAGGGGGAGCATAGTGTAAACACTTAATCATTTTTCACTAAGTGTTGCCATCAATGCCAAAGGGGGATATTGTTGGCAAGAGACACTATATGATTCATGATTGTTGTCATTGATGGCAACAAATTTCATTCCACACATCCACAGGACATGGTGTGTCTCTACCAGAAGTCAGAGTGAAGAATGTTGTGGTCCGATAAACAAGAACAGAGCATGTGGCGAGGTCTGACAGACAGGTCTGGAACTCTCAAAGGAAGTATCTTGGTGAAGTGTAGATTTGGGGAAGTCAAGAGGACTATCTTGACTGATAGATTCCAAAGTTTGAGCCTTCGGTGTGGAAAGGATAAAGAGATATGAATGCTTAAGTACCGGGTGCCAAATTGGCAGCATGGATAGAGGAAGAACTGACTGGAAGAACATCAGACATTATTTCAGATGTGTTACTGATGTTGGTAAAGGTTATGAAGGCATGAATTATGTTTGGCTGACATAATTAATGATTTCCACAAGTATATCCTTGATCCGCATTACTTGGTGTGCAAGGATTCAGCCGACAGATTAGAGTTTGTGAAAAGATTGACTATTCCAGGTGCCGACTAGAAAGTTGATGAAATCACTTTTGCAGATATATATACAAGATGGATTTGGTTATGAGAAGAGTCATGGGTGTTGTTGATGTGCAAATAAAAGCAGAGCAAAGCAAAAGCAGTAAGGAAGGTCCAGTATGTGAAAGGAAAGCAGCATAAGAGAAAAGGAAAGATGAAGTGCAGCAGGTCAGTGTACTGAGCCTAACCGAAACTGAACTCCAGCATATGTGGATGCTACCAATCAGTTCAAGTATTGTATAACACTCTTTCTGTAGACAGTGTGTCTCTTGTAGGCAGTGTGCCTCTTGTGAGCAGTGTGCTCGAGCAGTGAGCCCTACTTGGCAAGTGCTATTTTGTATTTCCATTCTTCTAACAGAGAATACAATCTTGGGTTAATCACCTCGTGGTTTTCTCCCTTAACAGGGTTTCCACGTCAAAAATATTGTGTCATGTGTATTTCCATTTCATGGTTATGTTTGCTCATTTGAATTAATGTTACATTGATTACTAACAAAGTTAAGAAAGCAGAAATAATTAAGATAACTGATTCACCCCCCCTCTCAGTTATCAACAACAAGGCCTATCACATTCACTTCCCTACAATCCATAGCAAAACATTTACCAAAAGATCTAAATACTTTCAAACCTAAATCATTCATGATTTTAAGTGGCATGGCGTTGCTAGATGCTCAAGAATCGAGCATATAATTATGTAACAACCATCTGTTAATGATCAAAATGGTGGAAAAAGGATCTACACCCATCCAACTATTAACCATAGATGAACCCGAGTAGACTTCAATAGTTTCATCATCATTACAAGGAACAACAATGAGTTGTGTGTGTACATTAGTAGCTGTGATAAATGAGACAACCTTATCTCTATGTACATGGATCCTAAGAGCCTCCCCTAAAGGTAATGAGATTCTGATTTGACTTAAAATATGGGCCATATCAAAGGGGTGATAAGGTGGTAAAGAGGTATCACAAGAGATTGTAACATCATTTGCATTAGGGATATAAGATATTAATTGATTGGATTAAATATCCATACCTTTTAACTCCTTATCCTTTATTTTTTCTAGTTCTATTGATGTCAAGGGTTGATCATGCTTAACACCACTGTTTGGCTTGTGGGTATCCAATATAGGCACAGTAGCTGATTGTACATTAGGCATCAGGGCCTTTTGTAAATATTTTTTTTTTGGCATTGGCTACTATACAAGGACCTTCTTCTTCTCTTGCACTTTATTCTTCAGAATGTTGTTGTCCTTCTTTTCAACATTAATCTATTGCCTTTCCTTCTCACCATCCAATCGATTTATCCTTGACTCAACAACAAGAGGATTTTTGCACAAGCACTTGCCCATTTCTCAACTGGTATCCACCTTGAACTTGCATAATGACTGCATCAATCAAGATCTTCATATCTTCATCAGATGGCTTGGATTTCTTGTATTTCTTCTGCATGAGATCTCTCAAGTGCTCAAAATCATGAGCATTCAACTGATATTTCTTGGGCCCTACATGATCATAATGGAATATATAATCATCTTCCTCATAGTTTTCATACTCATCACTCCCATACACTTTTTAAAAACCCTCTATATCAAATTGATTGATATCATCTTCATAGTACTCTGCAATACCATCCTCATTAAGGAATTCATTTTCCCTACTGATTGAATACGCAACAACACAATTTGAAGGATCATGTGGAAGATAGCATGCATTGCACCATAAGGGTCTCTCTTGAAAACCTACATAATCTTTCCTTAAAGGATTTGGGGTTTCCTTTTCATTTTATTTTTTGAAACTTACCTGCTTTGGAGCTGCTTGTCTTTCATTTTGTTGAGAACTTTTAGACCAATCAATATTGTAAGGGTTGTTGTGTAGTCTTTGTCCCTCATTGAAGTGTTTTATTGAACCTTGCGGTGGCAACCCTTTCTCATTTCGTGCCATCTTATAGGACATGTATTTCATGACTCCCATGAGTTTTTCCAATTTGTCTTCAGTTGTTAAAGGTTTGTTCAAGGTTGCTCTATCTGGCTGGGAAAGTTTTACATTAGACCTCTTTATATGCTTCCCTGAAGCCCTCATGTTACTTTCAATGTTAATGGTTGTAGCATATGCTTCTTTTAATGTTTGTGGTCTCTTATCCCTTAAACAATAACTAATTTTAGAATCAAAAGAACCACAATATAACACCAAACACATTGATTCATTAGGCCTAAGATGTAGAGGTACCTTTCTCATGGTCATGATGAAGCAACTGTTGAAATCAACAACTATTTCATTAATTGCCTTCTTGATAGCTGTGAGTTCATGGATGGAAAACTTAGGGTCAATCCTATCCCCATATTGCAATTAGAATACCCTCATGAACTCCTCCCAAGAATCAATACTCTTATCCAAGAGGCCTATATACCATTCCTTTGCACTTTCTTCTAATGAATGTACAAACAATTTCATCATGGCATATTCATCTTCAATCTCATATTCATCAGTGATATTAATGAAATACCTAAGGTGCTCTTCACCTGTGACAAAATTGTTACCCTAGAATCTAGGTATCTTCTCTCCAATCTCATTATGAATAGGATTAGGAAAATCAAGAATACCAAAGAACATACACAGTTGTATCCAGAAGCACTCTCATTATTTGAATACCAAAGAAGTCAAGTTTCTTGAACCTTTTTGCTCCCAAAGGTTGCCTAGGTGGAGGGAACCTTCGTTCTTGTCTTCTTGGTATAGCTCTAGGATTAGATGATGAATAATGTCAAGATCTATCAAATCAAACACTCCTTTCACAATAACTATCAAGGACAACAACTGAGCCAAGTCACTACAGATGGAGAGGACTTAGCTACAGGTTGATATACTTAGGAATGATATGGAAAGACTGATTGGATTGAAAGATTTTTCAAACCCTAGATTCAATAAGCCTCAAACCCTAATTATATTGAAATCGAGTACAGATGAATAAACTGCTACATATCACCACACAGGAAGACACTCAAGAAGGAATAGAAACTCACTAGAAGTTGGATTTTTAGAGGCAAAGACTTTGTGGACTATGAGGTGGGCATCCAAGTCTGATAGGGCAACTTTTATGTACATTTGGAACAATGATTAGTGTCCAATGATGTTCATCTCCTGAGTTCAGGATGATTCATGTCTAGAGGACTCCAAAGCGGGTGCCCTAGTCTAGTAGGGTAGATTTACAACAACATTTCCTCAGATCCTGAATCCTTATCCTCTAAATTGCTTCTCTGTATCTGCACATCACCAAATCTCGCACCTATAACCTACAATCACAAAAGAGGGGTTTGGGGGTTGTGGTGTTTAGGGGCTTTCCTCGATCAAGCCTTAGAATGATATTCAAGTGTTCCAACACCATTGTTAGATAGAGTGTGTGCCCAATGGAGGGCAGAGGCCAAAGCAATGATGAATTGAAATTCTTGAAACACAAATAGATGTCAACTTAGAGGTGAAGCCCACATGGAGATGAAGATCCTTCAAACCATGAGGAGATGGATTGATGAAGCCAATCCCGTAACAAATAAACACAATAACAACACAATTCTACTCTGCAACACAATGAATGCCTTGAAATTCCTTAGCTCAATATCACAAGTTTGCATTATCCATCTAGGTGTAAAATGAAGACATAAACTCACTTATATATGCTTTCTCACTAACTTTCATAATTTTAAATTGAAAAGGCCAATAGAGGGAAACCTTGTTAAAGGTCCTATGCTGACAAACTTAAATTTAGGTCCTGACAAATCAGCCTAGACTAGGGCGTAGGTGCCCAAGTCCCAAGGCTAATTTGGGTCATGAATAAGCATTTAGATTGGACCCCTAAGTCCCATTTGATATGGGTTTTTGGGGAAATTAATCTAGGATAAGTATTAAGATTGCATAATGTAAGAACGGGGACCTAGGAGCTAAACTAGGAGGTAAAAAGGCATGAGGTTACTTTTTACTCCATAAAATTTAGCCCCCACTTTAATGTATGTATGATCTTATGATTCCATACATGCATTAAAGTACGATTGAAAACACATCAAACACACTAGGCACATGTAGCTAAGGCATACCCAAAGGTTGAAGGACTATCTCTAGCCCCCAATCTCAAGTAAGCACTACAAAACACATGGAAGACAATAAAAACACAAGGGAGACAGTAAGAAGCACGTAAAACATAGAGAATATAGTGGAAGCACATAATACACAGAGAAGACATGAGAGTAGTCACACAAAACACAAAGAATACATTGATTTAACAACTAAAATAAATCCTAAACTAGGGGGCAGAGGGAGCTCATCACTACGTGCCTTTAGACTGCCAAAAACACATAAAACAAAACCCAAAGTGTGGAGGGAGCTCATCACTATGCACCTTAAGACTACACCAGGGGGAAAACACACCAAACAAGAACCTGAATGTGGAGGGATCTCATCACTACATGCCTTTAGACCACATTCAGGGGAAGACATAGCAAACACATAAGAAGACGCACACAATACACAAGCACTGCATAGCATGCCATAGACACACTATACGTCTTATACATGGCAAACACGAGCTATGGAAGGAGCTTATTTCTAAGTCCCACCATCCAAAACACATTTTAGACACACCTGACAATTGAGTTTTGCTACCACAACCACCAAAGACATGCTTAAGGGTGGATGACTTAAGATCCAACCCCACCTCCGCAGAGGACTTTGTATAAAAGGATGTGCACTAGCTCAAGAGATACACCATCTTGCCTTCCATAGAAGGGCTTTGTATAAAAGGATAAGCACTAGATCAAGAGATACATAATCCCACCTTGCAATGAGGGCTTTCTTTCTTGCAATTTAAATAATCAGATAGATACCATTATATGCCCCCACCTTAAGGTTGTTGGTACCACTTGTCGGTATCAAGTACATTAAGGAAGAGTGAAAACATGCAAGGGAACAAGAGCTCTTGCAAAGCCCATGCCCCCAAAGGTGACATGTGCCACGATCACTGAATGTTCTCACAAACACATTGATATGAAATTGCTAAGATGATCAACAAGATATAAGGTTAGAACATCTTACTCTAAGATAATAACCAAATCAAATTATAGAATCTATGCACAAATCATGTATTAGATCACATCAAAGAAACCAAGGCTACACTTGTGGGTTCGAAACTGAGTATAGCCGTTGGGCTTATACTACAGGTATCTCAGAACCCAATGTAACAACAAGGGGAGATACAAAACAATCCAATGTACACAGAGTAGCTGTATTGCAAATGTTTGTTAGAAGAGATATGACAACATGATATATCACATGGAGTGATTCTACTAGTCAAGTGTTGGATATATATATATATATCAACCCCATCTTCATATATGGACTGGGTCCATTTTTGCTTACTCACTGAAGGGACACACAGTCCTTATCAGTATTGTTTGGTTTTCATCATCTACCAACTAGGTAGAATCATTAAGTAGAATAGTAAAAATGAGAGGAGAATCAAGTGCCTTAGGAACACCACATAGGAGGATGCCCCCAAGACATCGTCCACAACTCTATGCCCCAAAGGCACAACACACAACAATAAAATAGAGGGGAGGCAAGATAGAAGGATGTAGAAACAAATAGAGGAATGGTCACAACAAAGGCAGTCTCCTAGTATCCTTGACCTTACAAGAGTATCAAGGGTCATCCTAGGAGACCTAAACAACACATAACACAACACGGGGGAACACAACACAACACAATATTATATCATATATATCTAAGAGGATTTTGAACTTGTGAGCATCTTAGAAAGGTGCTCTATTAGGTGCGGTAAAAAGTGTGAGTAGTTCATACCTAATTGATTCTTATTTCTAGGATAGTCATGTAGTGTTTGTTTCTCAAGACCTTGTATCTTTGAAATCTTTTATTGGTTGTGAGGAGGGGAATCATTACTATTTCCCACCGATGACAGTTGCCGCGTCCTTGCCGTGATACGGAATTCCTCCATTCAATATTTCTCTTATTCACATATAATAAATCTTCGTCCAAACTAGTTAGGCTCTTTTCTGTCAAAAACTTTGCCAGCCCATATTTCTGAACTTCATCTATTTGGTTTATTACATTCACCCACTTACCTTCATCTTTCACCCAAACAGCAACCTGTGCTTTAAGGTCCTCAATGGTGGCAGCAGTCAGATCATATATGCTCTTGAGTTCACGAATGTATTTAGTTCCTTTCTACTCAATGCTATCCAACCAACTGTCAAATGTCTTCACCACCATCTTGTTTCTGTGAACCTGATCTAGCATCTTTTGGTTGACTAGTGATTTAGGGTCGAAAGATAAGGAGAATTGTGAAACCGGCTACCGGTTGGGATTATGTATAGCATAAATGTACTCTGCCATTGAACGTAGAGTCTGCTTCAATTCCCTCTTGTCCTTTTCATCTTTCCAACTTTGACTAACTATCCTCTTGGTTGATTCTTCGAGGTGATGAACATCCGCAGCTCTTGACGCAGCACTAAGATCCACTCTCTCAATAGTGAAATCCTGCACTGTTGGATCCTGCACTTCTTCCTTAGTCACTGGTTTGGCTATCTCAGCACTCCAGTTTCCAGTACTTGGATCGATGTTCACTCTGGATGTCACCTTTAGCTTCTTAGGCTTAGGTGTTTTCCCTAAGCATTTGCTCACCATGTCCTCTAAAGGGACAACAAAAGGGATTATCTTTTTCTTGTCAGAGATAGAACTCTCTAGCCACTTTGGTGCAGGGGCTAAGGTTTTCTTCTTAGGGTTCAATCCATCAGAGGATACATTTGAAATCATTAATATTTTAGGGGTCTCTAGAACAGCCCCTGACTGTGGCCTAGTGTCAACTTCCTCTGTTCTATGTGGACTTAGTTCCTTGTCACCCATAGGTTCTTCTGAATCTTCCTCTGAATTCAGATCAACAACTATTGTTTCAGAAACCTGTTTCTTTCTTTTACCTTTGGTCTTCAACCTGGTAACATGAGAGGGTAAAATATCTATGAGGACTCTTCTGGACCTCTTAGTGGTAGGACTTCTTTCAGTTGATGGCTTGGAAGCACCTGCACCACAGATAGCAATAGGTTGGTTAGAAGAGTTTATGGGAAGTGATGATCTAATCATTAAGGAGAATTGCTGGGCATTTTTATCTTGAAGCCCTTCCTGTCTCTTTTCCCTCAACCATTTCTTAGTACTCCTTATCACTGGAAGAGTTTTAACTTCAATTCTATCTTCCTCCTTTTTGCTCCAGTCAACTTCTGGAATAGGTAATTGTTCTACTCTCTCAAACTGTGGGTCAACCACATGTTCTTCATCATCAATAATTCTAGAAATATCCATGTTTAAATTGAGAGAAATTATCTGCCCCAAAGAAAACCTACACCATAGCATTCTCCTGACCTCAAATTCATCTAGACAGTCTTCCCAGTAATCCTCTAGCTTAGGAATGTGTGAAAGCCCTGTTCTAGGATCTAGGTTATCTCTGACAAAACCTTTGCTGTCAAATTGAGACCTGGCAGTGAAGAACTGAAAATTGAACCTTTTAAGGTTCACCTCCAAATTCAAAGCATCATATTTTGACTAGCATGAATAATGCCCAAGTTCGATGGGAAAAGAAATACCAAACCCTTTTTTGTTGAGAATTTCTTATCTACATGTGCTAGCTGTCTACATACCTCCATCAACACAAAACGATCAAACACATATCTAGGTAACTCAACAGGTTCACCGTCAAATCCTCCAACTCTGATGTAAGTGAACTCAGAAAATTGAATGAAGAAGCTACCATAGATGCTAATCAGTTGCATTGCTTCACTGGACATTCTTTTACCCAGATTACCTGCCAGTTCATAGGTCATTTTCCCAGTGCAGACATCATTAACCCTTTTATAATTTTCATAGCAATTCCTTCTCTGCAACTATGAATAATATTCATAAATCTTACTATTCTCAGCTAAGGGTGCATGAGGTAGGTCAAACCATTCTCTTGTAGATGCTAGACAATAGAATAGGTATGAAAACATATAAAAATCTCTGCCACCCAGACAATTACTCAAACCCTGATGTAGACAATCAGCCACTATTTCTGCCCAATCTAAATATTGTTCCCCTTGAAGGATAACTCGTATGAAAAAGTACATCCAATCTTCCCAATAATATGCATGCTGACTGCCCTTCAGTCTGTGTAACAATACCACAATATCCCTCACTTCTTTAATCAAATGATCCCTAGTAAGTGGCCTAGGCAACCTTGAACCACCTTTTTGAAATTTCAATAGCCAGTTCCTTGCTATCACACTTTTATAAGTCAATTTCTTCTCTGAGAAATACCCACAGGAAGAGGTAATATCAAGGCTAGAATACGCCTCTTTAGGCGGTATCTTCATTACAGACATGAGCGTTTGTCTATTGACATGAAACAACACATCACCATTTGCATTTCTGATGCACCTGTTTTGGGATTCGTACCTATTCATACACTCTTGAACCAATTCTAGGCACAGTATAGCCTGGGGACAAGCTGCAGCTTCAACTAAACTGCTGTCTATAATTTTCTTCATCATAGGGGTTTGAACAGGGTTTCTAGTTCTTTCTCTAAATTCTTCTAAATCATATTATACCAGCGCAGTATCTCCAAATTTAGAGTGAGAATAGGTAAGACCAGGACCATGTTCATTCCCCAAACACGTAGATTTCAAAGCCATACTTGGAGGATTACAATAAAAACACTTCAAATTTTGAAAACAACATAAATTCAAGAGATTCTTCTTTCCAGCATAAGAACTAGGAATAGCACATGGGAAAAATAGAACTCACCTTCAAGATATCTGAATTCACTGTGAAAATTTGAATAACAAGAATCTTACACTTCCGGTGCTATTCTCCTCCGCGTTGCACAGTATGTTTACTTACTAAACTTGGCTTGTTCTTAGTTAATAATGGCACTAACCAGATTGAATAATTATCACTCGGAATAATACGTGCCAAAAATATTTGAAAAGACATGAATTCTGACTTCTTCATTAATAGCAAGTATTATTCACATGCCATCATGATGTATAATGATTATCCGTAGCCTCCGCCAAATTAGAACTCTCGGTTTCATAATGAGTTTCTAACATATTTTCCTCTAACTTTCCCACTAAATTTGACTTAGAAAGCCGTGGGAATAAATGAGACCAAAATCACCAAATCTTCGAACTATTGAACCATTGAACCTTTAGGACGTGGTTCAATGCGATGGTTCAACCATACCAATTGGACCATATAGATGAGCAAAGGATTCACTTACGGAAATATGGAACTTAAGCTCACGAACTGTTGAACTTGTAAAGATATGGTTCAATACGAAGGTTCAAAGATGTAAGGGTTATGTAGACCAACAGACAGTTACGTGGCTTTGGTAAATGGCTTCCAACTATGAGACAACGAACTGTTGAACCTTGAACCA
This sequence comes from Cunninghamia lanceolata, assembly GCA_027924645.1. Taxonomy (NCBI): domain Eukaryota; kingdom Viridiplantae; phylum Streptophyta; class Pinopsida; order Cupressales; family Cupressaceae; genus Cunninghamia; species Cunninghamia lanceolata. The sequence goes on along the minus strand of BSBN01001845.1, from coordinate 161,379 downwards.
TTGAACTTCACTATAGAGTATGAGCAGGTGGTTCAACGATACATTATTTATGCAAGGTAACTGCATGACATGATTTGTTAGAAGGAAATGAACGTTGAACGTTGAACTATAGAACCATTGAACTATTGAGGAAAGGGTTCAAGTTCAAACTGAAAGTTTGAAGACGTTTAAGATATATAGAACAACAACTTGCTTTATGAGACACTTTAGACATATCAAACCATTTGAACTTTGAACTTTGAGAATGGTTCGGGTTCAAAGGTTCAAACCTTAAGTAACCTTGCCTACAAAGACGATAAATGGGTAAAATTTGAAGGATCAAAAGTCAATTTAAGAAACAAAGGTATGACCCAAAATACAACACAGCAAACCGGCTCTTGTTCAAGAAATATTACCAATAAATAAATAAGGGCGACTCAAAAGGTAACATTGGCTCTGACTGGGGATAGCATTTTATGGCAAAATGCAGAGAACTCAGAAGCTCTAGTTTCACAGGAAAAGGAAAATAGAGAAGAAAGGAAATGGAATGGAACAAAACAAAAATAGGAAAAGAAAAACACAAAACCAAACAAAAGGGAAGACTATGTACAAAATAGGGGACCCTGTTTTACAAACGATACAGCTTGAGATCCTGTCCATTATAAGACAGGGGTAAAGTAACTCCATCAGGATACTCCAATTTAAAAGAATTTGGACCCAATACTTGATGAATTCTGAAAGGTCCCTTCCAAAGAGAGTCAAATTTGCTATGTGCACCCTTTGGTTCTCTTCTTCTATCCCACAGTAATACTTCATCTCCTTCCATAAATTTCCTAGGCCTTGTTTTCCTGTCAAAAATTTCTTTAATCCTGGCCTGATGTATAGTAATTTGGTCAACCAACTCATTTCTCTCTTCTTCAATCTTAGTTAAATACATAATCCTTTTCTCCAGGGAATCTTGGAAATATTGATCATCGATTACACTCTGTAGCTTAGTTGTGGATAGTTCCAAAGGTAAAGATAATTGGGCACCTATCCCATAAACTAATTCAAAAGGTGCCATCCCAATTGCTCTTTTCAGAGTTATTCTATCGGCCCAGAGAGCTTCATACAATCTCTTATGCCAATCTCTGGGGTTGTCATTCACCAATTTCTTCATGATAGCAATCAGGTTCTTATTACTAGACTCATCTTGTCCATTCCCTTGGGGATAGTAATCTGATGAATGGGAGAGAGATATACTATGTTCATAACAAAAAGAAGTCATTTCAACTGAAGAGAAACTAGTAGCATTATCCGCTACGATCTTCTGGGGGACACCAAATCGTACCAAAATATTTTCTTTGAGAAAATTACAAACCACCTCCGAAGTTGTTCTTTTTACAGGGGCTGCCTCAACCCATTTTGTGAAATAATCTGTTGCTGTTAAGATGTGGGTATGTCCTGCACTTGAGGGGGGTGAGATAGGCCCAATAAAATCCAATCCCCATTGTTTAAAGGGTTCTTCAATAACAATGGGCCTCAAAGGTAGAGCTGCAAGTTGTGGCCTTCCTGAGAACATTTTATATTTTTCATATTTGGCCACCCATCTATATGCATCCTTAAACATCCCTGGCCAGTAGTAACAATTTCTGAGGATTTTGAAAGCTGTAACTGAAGAAGAAAAATGTCCACCGCAAGCTTCATTATGGAAAACTTCCAAGAGCTTATCCTACTGCTCTTTATCTACACACCTTAGGAAAGTTCCATCTAATCCTTTCTTGTAAAGGACATCCCTCCAAATAACATATTTCACTGCCTTTAGTTTCAGGTTTCTTTTTTCTTTAGGATTTAAGTGATTAGGACAATCCCCATATGTAAGATAGTGTGCTACATCTAGAAACCATGGGTCCTGCAAGCTTACCAATAAGACTGTGGGGAGTCCTTCTCCTTCTTGTTCTTTGATCTCAGCAATCAACTTACATAAGCCTTGACCCCTGATTAGTTTAGTAGGCTTAACTTCCAGATCATATTCCTGAATTTTAGCAACCCACGTTGCTCTATTATTTAATCCCACTTCTTGCTAAGTCAAAATACTTTTCACGGCTGAATTTGGAACAAATACAACTAAATGAGAATGAAGTATATAATATCTAAATTGTTTAATAGCTTTAACCATAGCGAAAGCTTGTTTTTCAACCAAAGAATATTTCAGCTCATGCTTTTTAAGGGGAACGCTCATAAAAGCTATGGGAACCTCTTCATCCAATTCATTTTTCTATAACAAAATACCTGACATGGTGTGTTCCGAAGCATAACAGTAAATAATAAATTTTTTTGATAATTAGGACTTACCAAAGTGGGAGTGTTTGCAATCGCTTCCTTGATATCCTCAAATGCCTTCTTAGCAACTTCATTCCACTTAAATGGTTGTTTCTCGCTCATCATTCCAACGATGTGTTTTGTAATCTTAGCAAAGTCAGGAATGAACCTTCTGAGAAAATTGATTTGACCGAAGGACTTGACTCCAGTCCTATTTGAAGGGAGACTAAGCTGTTGAATCGCCCTGACCCTCTCCGGATCAATTCTGATTCCGTCTTTTGAGACTAGGTGTCCTAACAATTTTCCCTCAGTAACATAGAAAACTGACTTCTTGGGATTGAGTGAGATGCCATGGCTTCGACACCTTTGCAAGATAGACTCCAGATCTCTCAGGTGATCTCCTCTATTTCTGGAAAAAAATAGTTAGATTATCAAGATAAATAACAATAATTCTATTCTTCAGATCTCTAAAAGATGAATCCATTGCCCGCTGAAAAGTTGCTTCCACATTAATCAAGCCAAAGGGCATTTGGTTATAGGCAAAAGTTCCCCGAGGTGTAGTGAAAGCAGTCTTATGTTGATCATCTGTAGCCACACCTATCTGATTGTAACATGAGAAACCATCCAATATAGACATCATTTCAGACCCAACAACTGTCTGCAAGATGTTGTCCATCATAGATAATGGATAGTTATCCTTTAGGCTGGCTTGGTTTAAGTTCCTAAAGTCAACACAGATTCTTATTTCTCCATTCTTCTTTCGTACTGGAACAATATTTGCTACCCAAGTGGAGTGATGGATTGGATAAATAATTCTAGCTTTCAACATCTTATCAGTCTCCTTAAAAATGGCTTCAGCACTTTCAGATTATAATTCCTCAGCTTCTACCTGAATGGAGCTGCATTTGCTTTCAAAGGAATGTGGTGTTGAAATTGTCCATGTCTAAAATTTTTAAGATCATCATAGCACCAGGCGAAAACATCCTTATACTTGATTAATAATTTGAACAATTTGTTTTTCTCCTCTAAAGAGCAGCACCTACCAATGGATACCCATTTAGGATCAGCCTCATCTCCAATGTTTATTTTCTCATAATCTTCTACTTTATCAGGATTACAAGGAGGTTTGCTTCTAATATATTCATCTCTTCGAGAAAATAGATGTTCTAAAGAGACCAACCCTTTAGGGATTTTGTTTCCCTTTAACTGAATCATGTCATCTTTTGGATTAATCCCAAGGTCAGGACTGAATTCTTTACACTCTGTTTCGAAACCTTCAAAATAGGTCCCCAGGAACATTTCAGCATTTTCTAAAAACTTTTTGATCTGATTATCACTCTCAAAAACTTGCCAGCTCTCAGCATTGTCGGGGACATTAGGACAATATACCATTTCTATTCTATAAGAATCTTTTTTGAAATCTGGATGTGGCAAAAGGAGAGAAGCTGATACTACTAAAGAATCTGCTCGGGAGTTTTGATCTCTGGGAATTGTTTCGATAGAGAAGGCATCAAAATATTCGATCTCATCCCATACCCTATTTATGTAATGCTTTAGTCTTTCATTCTTAACAGAAAAGATCCCCCTTACCTGTTTCACAATTAATTCAGCATCACCCTTCACCTTAAGTACCTTCACACCCCTTCCTTTGGCTTCAAATAGCCCAAGCAGTAAGGCTTCAAATTCTGTAATATTGTTGGTGTTTTTGAACTCTAGCTTAAAAGAATAAGAAAAAATTTCACCTTCAGGTGAGATCAACACAACCCCAGCCCCTGAACCAGCAGTAGCACAACTGCCGTCAAATTCCATAACCCATAGGTCATCAGAATGTACAGATCTTTGCATTAATTAATCATTGGGGTTTACTCCAAAACTCTGTTCAGAGGAGAGAAAATAGTTGCCAAATTCACATTCCTCAAACAAAATCTGGGCCTTGGGATCATCAGAGGGGTAGACGGTGAACTTGCACTTGGGCTCAGGTTCCAGCTTCACTTTCTGCTTTCCCACTAGGATTGTGGCTTCTGACCAATCCAATTTGATCTGTCCACCTAAGTCCTTGCAAAATGTCCTGCTCAAAAGCATTCCATAACTAGCAGGAATATCTGCTACCAGAATAGTCAATTTCACTTTTTTGTCAAGGTAAGCTGCAAGAGCGACTCGTGCATCCTTAATCTGCCCAAGCAAGGAAACCTGTTTTCCATCCATAGAATAACATCTACCAAATATTTTGTGAGTGATAACTCTAGGACTTTAGCTACAGAGGAGGGCATAATGTTATCAGAGGCTCCTGAATCTATAATACAGTTACTAAGTTTATGACCATTGATAAACAAAGACACATAGAAAGGATTGGGTTTCAAATCAGTATAAGGAGCATTGGTTGATGAATTGGGAGTTGTTTTATGGGCAGCCAAGGATGACTCAGATGAGGAAGCAAATAGTCGAGCAATGGGGGATTCAGTATCAACCTCTAATTGATTCTCGATTTCAGTTTGTGCAGGACTACCCTTAACATGTTTAACCAGTTTGTCAAGCTCATTAGGCTTCAACTTGAGATACTCAATAGGAGATTTGAATTTTTGCAAACTTACAGAAATCTACAATATCAAAAGAAGCATCTGGATCATTTCTATGTAACAATCTATTTTCCTGAGCTTTCAAATTAGCATCATGAGTTCTAGTTGAAGGCTCCTTACCTTTGCCAGGTACTTCTTGAGTATTAGAGGGTCTCATATTCCTCTGACTCCTAGTGAGCACGGTGCATGAAGGATCTTCAAGGGTTACCAATATTTCACCTCCCCTTTCTGAATCAGACTCATATTCAAGGAAGTGTATTTCAAAGCCTCCAAGTTCCTCAAAGTTCCTTTCTTCTTCGGTGGATTCCCCTAGCATATCTTGAGTAACAGTCATCTGGGCATACTGGAGCATTTCTGGGAAAGAGTTTCCATCATGGTCGGTAGTCAAATGAAAGATACACATATTTCCCCTCCTAGGAGGAGCTTCAATAGCCAGTCTTGGCTATGCTGATGTCAGGGGTAAAGCTCTACCAGTATTTTCTTGTTGATTCAAATTCCTTCTGCTTATATCTTGATACGATTGTTAGAAGTGAGCACCAGTTTTAGGTAGTTGCCTATTTAAGGCAATCATATCATTCACCAACTTTTGCACTACAGGATCTGTAGATGATGAAGGCTGGGCATTTGGCATTTGGACTTCTTTCTTCCATTTACCGGCCATAATGAGATCATCCTCTAACCCGACTGCCAAGGCTTGTGCAGCTGGTAAATCAGCAATTACATCCCTCCTGAGATGGAAGCTAATATCAGGAGGCATGGAATTAATAAAAAAATATTTTTGATTTTCGCCAGATGGTCTTTTAGTAGCAGGGATTTTGTTCACAATTCTGTTAAATTTAGCCATGAATTCCCTCATAGGTTCGTGAATCTCTTTCTTAAGATGAGTCAGCTGTGCAAAGAGGTAATGCTCATCCTCTGCACTTTTGAACCTATTTTCAAAAGCAATCTTCATGTCATTCCAATTTGAAATTGAGGAATTAGTTAGGTGGTAGAACCATTGTGCCGCAGTGTCAGTCAAAGTCTGCACAAAGAGCCTTATGGCAACATCTTGGTGTTGTACACCTAACACACTACATGCTGCTGCAAAGGCACACAAATATTCTTCTGGTGATTGTTTGTCATCTCCATTAAACCTAGGAAAATTTTCTCTTGCATTTTTAGGTAAAGGATTTAGGTTAGCCCCTAGGTTTAGAGGCCCTATGGCTGCTCCCCAAGGTTGGGCCATGGGTAGAAAATTTATAGCTAAGGGGATAACGGTGCCTGAAAGAGTTAAAGCTTGACAGACAGGGGAGGTAGAAGGTTTAGGGGGGCTAGGGGGTCTACTTCTAGCTCTTCTTGCATGAGTAGGGATATAAGGAAAATTAAAATTTTGTAGTGCTTGAAAGGTAGAATCCTCAACTCCCTCTCTTCTCAAAGACCTGGTATACGGTCTAGAATCCAGCTTAAAATATTGTAGCTAAATAAGCAATTATTAATTTATGTGTTGTTCTTAATTTCTTTGCGCTTCAAGGATTTGATTTCTTGCTACGTTTTGTGCCTGCCTTCTTCTCTACCTAAGTAACAACAATCTTAGGTTATCTGCCAACTCCTCTTCTTGTTCTAATACTCTACTTGCTCTTCTATAATCTTCACTATTCCGACGAATATGCCAAGCAAGGGTATTCAACTGGCCAATAATATCTTCCTGCTCGTCCTGAAATCCAAGATTGGGCTGTAGAATTGGAATTATGTTTTTGTGTGGAAGCACCATTGTTGCTTCATATTTGGGTGACCAATCTTTTAATTAATGATTTTCTCCCAGTAGAGTCGCCAAAAACTGTTGGCTAACAGATTTGTCCTTGTTCTGAAAATGTTTTATTCTGACTCTATACCCTTCTTTGAAGAACAAACGAGTTAAGCAACAAATGGGTGAACTTTTTAAATTAGTTCCCCTCTAAATTTAGGTACAGCTCCCTTTAAGATTTTCCAATGAATTTAATCTATTCAACTATTCAAATACACTTTTAACCAAAAAATGCTTAAGGCAAACTGACATTCATACATAACTATGAAATGAATGCGGTAAATTTATGCAGTAACAGTGAGTAATAGAATGCACAAATTCTACTTTTGATACATCCAAATACATGAACACATACATATGAATTTGCTGAACCAATAAATAATAGAACACATTTGACGAATTGTCCAAAGAAAGAGCAATTACCAGGTGAAAGGAGATTTCACACAGAAAATCTAATTCCAAACACTCAGATGCACAGATCTAAGTAAGCAGTAATTGTTTCTTCTTCTCATTCATAGATGAAAAATTTCTCAGACAATCATCACATAATGTAAAATCATAAAATAGTTTAGCTAAAATTCCTCTTTTTTCCTTTCTCAATCTCTCTATCTCCTCCAAAAGATTTTTTAGAAAGCTATATATATGAGTGCCCTAATCAAATCTTTTAGTAGATCAAACCCAGAGTTAACATAACTCTAACCCGTACGGGATTTAGTTTATAACAACTGATTTTAAAGATCAAGATTGCAGAAAACATCATAAAAGAGGAACTGAAATAAAGAAAGTGAGCCAATAAGATCATGACTGGGACAACGGATTTGCATCTCCAGATTTGTCGTCGGTGGCCTAGGAAGCACGTTGAGTCTTCCACTCTTGAAAAGCTGCAACAAACTCCTGAATCTTCAAGAAGTTGGGAATACCTATATGTTTCATTCTTGACTTCCAAACTTCTTTTTCCCTTCGCATTTTCCCAAATTTTTCTGTGTTCTGGAAGTGCGTCGATACAGAGATAAAGTAATGACTCAACTTTAGAGATCCGGGAGAAATCCTCAATTAAGATATTGTCATTTTCTCTGACAAAGCCAATTTTATTTTTGAAAGATTGGACCACTGCGTCGACATCCTCCTTTGGTTTCCCATCATTTTTAATGTATTTAACATCAATGCATTGTAAGTCATGCTGCAGCGATTGAGTGAACTCTGTTATCTCCTTAATTAACTTTGTAAGTTCAAAGCGTCCTTGCCGTGATACGGAATTCCTCCATTCAATATTTTTCTTATTCACATATAATAAATCTTCGTCCAAACCAGTCAGGCTCTTTTCTGTCAAAAACTTCGCCAGCCCATATTTCTGAACTTCATCTATTTGGTTTATTACATTCACCCACTTACCTTCATCTTTCACCCAAACAGCAACCTGTGCTTTAAGGTCCTCAATGGTGGCAGCAGTTAGATCATATATGCTCTTGAGTTCACGAATGTATTTAGTTCCTTTCTGCTCAATGTTATCCAACCAACTGTCAAATGTTTTCGCCACCATCTTGTTTTTGTGAACCTGATCTAGCATCTTTTGGTTGACTGGTGATTTAGGGTTGAAAGACAGGGAGAATTGTGAAACCGGCTGCCAGTTGGGATTATGTATAACATTGATGTACTCTGCCATTGAACGCAGAGTCTGCTTCAATTCCCTCTTGTCCTTTTCATCTTTCCAACTCTGACTAACTATCCTCTTGGTTGATGCTTCGAGGTGATAAACATCCGCAGCTCTTGACGTAGCACCGAGATCCACTCTCTCAACAGTGAAATCCTACACTGTTGGATCCTGCACTTCTTCCTCAGTCACTGGTTTGGCTATCTCAGCACTCCAGTTTCCAGTACTTGGATTGATGTTCACTCTGGATGTCACCTTTAGCTTCTTAGGCTTAGGTGTTTTCCCTAAGCATTTTCTCACCATGTCCTCTAAAGGGACAACAAAAGGAATTATCTTTTTCTTGTCGGAGATAGAACTCTCTAGCCACTTTGGTGCAGCGGCTAAGGTTGTCTTCTTAGGGTTCAATCCATCAGAGGATACATTTGAAATCATTAATATTTCAGGGGTCTCTAGAACGGCCCCTAACTATGGCTCGGTGTCAACTTCCTCTGTTCTGTGTGGACTTAGTTCCTTGTCACCCATAGGTTCTTCTGAATCTTCCTCTGAATTCAAATCAACAACTATTGTTTCAGAAACCTGTTTCTTTCTTTTACCTTTAGTCCTCAACCTGGTAACACGAGAGGGTAAAATATCTATGAGGACTCTTCTAGTAGGGCTTCTTTCAGTTGATGGCTTGGAAGCACCTGCACCACAGATAGCAATAGGTTGGTTAGAAGAGTTTATGGGAAGTGATGATCCAATCATTGAGGAGAATTGTTGGGCATTTTTATCCTGAAGCCCTTCCTGTCTCTTTTCCCTCAACCATTTCTTGGTTCTCCTTATCACTGGAAGAGTTTTAACTTCAATTCTATCTTCCTCCTTTTTGCTCTAGTCAACTTCTGGAATAGGTAATTGTTCTACTCTCTCAAACTGTGGATCAACCACATGTTCTTCATCATCAATAATTCCAGAAATATCCATGTTTAAATTGAGAGTAATTATCTGCCCCAAAGAAAACCTACACCACAACCTTCTCCTGACCTCAAATTCATCTGGACAGTCTTCCCAGTAATCCTCTAGCTTAGGAATGTGTGAAAGCCCTGTTCCAGGATCTAGGTTATCTCTGACAAAACCTTTGCTGTCAAATTGAGACCTGGCAGTGAAGAACTAAAAATTGAACCTTTTAAGGTTCACCTCCAAATTCAAAGCATCAGATTTTGACTGGCATGAATAATGCCCAAGTTCAATGGGAAAAGAAATACCAAAACCCTTTTTTGTTGAGAATTTCTTATCTACATGTGCTAGCTGTCTACATACCTCCATCAGCACGAAATGGTCAAACACATATCTAGGTAACTTAACAGGTTCACCGTCAAATCCTCCAACTCTGATGTAAGTGAACTCAAAAAATTGAATGAAGAAGCTACCATAGATGCTAATCAGTTGCATTGCTTCACTGGACATTCTTTTACCCAGATTACCTGCCAGTTCATAGGTCATTTTCCCAGTGAAGACATCATTAACCCTTTTATAATTTTCATAGCAATTCCTTCTCTGCAACTGTGAATAATATTCATAAATCTTACTATTTTCAGCTAAGGGTGCATGAGGTAGGTCAAACCATTCTCTTGTAGATGCTAGACAATAGAACAGGTATGAAGACATAAAAATCTCTGTCACCCAGACAATTACTCAAACCCTAATGTAGACAATTAGCCACTATTTCTGCCCAATCTAAATATTGTTCCCCTTGAAGGATAACTTGTATGAAAAAGTACATCCAATCTTCCCAATAATATGCATGCTAACTGCCCTTCAGTCTATGTAACAATACCACAATAGCCCTCACTTCTTTAATCAAATGATCCCTAGTACGTGGCCTAGGCAACCTTGAACCACCTTTTTGAAATTTAAGTAGCCAGTTCCTTGCTATCACACTTTTATAAGTCGATTTCTTCTCTGAGAAATACCCATAGGAAGAGGTAATATCAAGGCTAGAATATGCCTCTTTAGGCGGTATCTTCATTACAGACATGAGGGTTTGTCTGTTGACATGAAACAACACATCACCGTTTGCATTTCTGATGCACCTGTTTTGGGGGTCATGCCTATTCATACACTCCTGAACCAATTCTGGGCACAGTATAGCCTGGGGACAAGCTGCAGCTTCAACTAAACCGCTGTCTACAATTTTCTTCATCGTAGGGGTTTGAACAGGGTTTCTAGTTCTTTCTCTAAATTCTTCTAAAGCATATTGTACCAGCACAGTATCTCCAAATTCAGAGTGGGAATAGGTAAGACCAGGACCATGTTCATTCCCCAAACACGTAGATTTCAAAGCCATACTTGGAGGATTACAATAAAAACACTTCAAATTTTGAAAACAATAGAAATTCAAGAGATTCTTCTTTCCAGCATAAGAACTAGGAATAGCACATGGGAAAAACAGAACTCACCTTTAAGATATCTGAATTCACTGTGAAAATTTGAATAACAAGAATCTTACACTTCCGGTGCTATTCTCCTCCGCATTGCACGATATGTTTACTTGCTAAACTTGGCTTGTTCTTAGTTAATAATGGCACTAACCAGATTGAATAATTATCGCTTAGAACAATACGTGCCAAAACTATTTGAAAAGACATGAATTCTAACTTCTTCATTAATAGCAAGTATTATTCACGTGCCATCATGATGTATAATGATTATCCGTAGCCTCCGCCAAATTAGAACTCTCGGTTTCATAATGAGTTTCTGACATATTTTCCTCCAACTTTCCCGCTAAATTTGACTTAGAAAGCCGTGGGAATAAATGAGACCAAAATCACCAAATCTTCGAACTATTGAACCATTGAACCTTTAGGACGTGGTTCAATGCGGTGGTTCGACCATACCAATTGGAACATATAGATGAGCAAAGGATTCACTTATGGAAATATGGAACTTAAGCTCACAAACCATTGAACTTGTAAAGATATGATTCAATACGAAGGTTCAAAGACGTAAGGGTTATGTAGACCAACAGACAGTTACATGGCTTTGGTAAATGGCTTCCAACTATGAGACAGCGAACTATTGAACCTTGAACCATTGAACTTCGCTATAGAGTACGAGCGGGTGGTTCAACGATACATTATTTACGCAAGGTAATTGCACGACATGATTTGTTAGAAGGAAATGAACATTGAACCTTGAACTGTAGAACCATTGAACTATTGAGGAAAGGGTTCAAGTTCAAACTGAAAGTTCGAAGACGTTTAAGATATACAGAACAACATCTTGCTTTATGAGACACTTTAGACATATCGAACCATTTGAACTTTGAACTTTGAGAATGGTTTGGGTTCAAAGGTTCAAACCTTAAGTAACCTTGCCTACAAAGACGATAAACAGGTAAAATTTGAAGGATCAAGAGTCGATTTAAGAAACAAAGGTATGACCCAAAATACAACACAGCAAACCGGCTCTTGTTCAGGAAATATTACCAATAAATAAATAAGGGTGACTCAAAAGGTAACAAGAGGTCATGCCTTACAAGAGTTGGTTTAAGATGGCATCATTAGGTGATGTGGTTTGTGGGTTTGAAGAATTGGACGTTATAGGTTTCATGAAATTCAAAGGTGATTGATTTTGAGTGGTAATGAAAGTTGGTTGAGAACAATTGTAATTGAAAGGTGGTTGAGAATAGGTGGAGTGGAGAGGTGGTTGAGAATGGTTATTCATATAAGAAGATACCCGAGGTGCTAGGTTTTGATAATTGAATCCCACAACTTTGTAATTCTGTGAATTAATGCCATTAGATACTCCCATGCTAGTGGTAGCATTACTACAAGTTTGTGCATTAGTAGTGAGGATTGATGATGTGAAAGTAGACATTCCAGTAGTCGATATGGGTGTCGATACCTGTGTATGATTCGGTGATGACACATTATTGATAGTATTCACGTAGTTAATCACTGACATAATGTTGTTACCCACTATATGGGATATCCCACATAGTGTATTAATGTTGTCTTGTCCTTTTAATAACTCTCTTAGACTATGAACAACATGTACAACCTCTTTAGCTATCCTTTCTTTTTCCATAAATGCTTGAAAATCAGCTAGTTCTTTATCAAGTTTGTTGATTTGATCATCAAGTATTTGTGTTATCACATCAACAGGATCTTCAAAATCATGAAATATTTGTTCTTCCATTATAGTGTTATGAGGTATGATATCTTGCAAAGTTTGTGTTTCACCCTTTGTAAAGTAAGTGTTCAATGGATTTTTCGATGTTTGCATATCGGTGCTATTCAAAACACTAGAACCCAATAGTCTACAGCTTCTCCTTAGAGGCATGTTTCTATTAGGGCAGCAGGTTATAGAACTCATACAAAATCATACAACACAGCTCAATGCACAAACTAATAGAGCAACCAAAAGGAGCAAGGTAGTTATGCTTGTTGAAATACACAATGTATAATTGAAAAAGGTGAAAGTTTCAAAGCTAGGATACAAAAGTATGCACTATGATCCAACACTATACTTCAAAATTAGATTTGAATGAATGTTGAAGATGAGTAGCAAAATCTAAAAATGAAAATTTGTCTACAAACCCTAGTTTTTTCTAAGACTAGGTTATATGAAAAATGCAACTTTCTAAGAAAAACCCTAGCAAATGAAATTTGTAAATGCAAGATTTTGTATGAATTAATGATTAATTACTATAGTAAATATTAGATCTGATGCAAATATCAGAAAATTAATTTTTTTTATGATATGCAGTGTGAAATATGCAAAACTATGCTTTAATGCAAACGTAGAATTTTTTTAAAAATTTTTTTCCAAATATATGCAAAATATTTCACTGCAAGAAGAAAAATATGATATGAATGAATGAAATGACTAATTACAACACTCAACAAGATGCAAGTTTAGTAAAAACATGGGTTCACCAAAATGTTATATGTGAAAAGTGGGAAGATGATGAATAGTCTCAAGATCTATCAAATCAAACCCTCCTTTCACAATAGCACTCAAGGACAACAACCGAGCCAAGTCACTATAGATGGAGAGGACTCAACTATAGGTTGATGTCCTCAAGAATGATATGGAAAGACTGGTTGGATTGAAAGATTTGTCAAATCCTAGATTCAATAAGCCTCAAACCCTAATTATAATGAAATCAAGTGCATACGAATAAACTGCTATAGATCACTGCACAAGAAGACACTTGGGAAGGAATAGAAACTCACTAGAAGTTGGATTTCTGGAGGTGAAGACTTTACATACTACGAGGTGGGCACCCAAGTCTGATAGCGCAACTTTTATGTAGATTTAGAACAATGATCAGTGTCAGGTGATGTTTAGTTCCTGAGTTCAGGATGATTCCTATCGGGAGGACTTCAGGATAGGTGCCCTAGTCTAGTAGGGTAGATTTACAACATCATTTCCTTAGATCCTGAATCCTTATCCTCTGAATTGCTTCTCTGTATCCGTACCTTGCCAAATCCTGCACATGTAACCTGCAATCACAAAAGAGGGGTTTGGGGGTTGTGGTGTTTAGGAGCTTGCCTCGGTCAAGCCTCAAAATGACATTCAAGTCTTCCAACACCGTTGTTGGATAGAATGTGTGCCCAATGGAGGGTAGAGGCCAAAGAAATGATGAATTGAAATGATTGAAACACAAATAGATGTCACCTTAGAGGTGAAGCCCTCAAAGAGATGAAGATCCTTCAAACCATGATGAGATGGATTGATGAAGCCAAATCTGCAACAAACAAACACAATAACAACACAATTCTACTCTACAACACAATGAATGAATTGAAATCCCTTATCTCACTATCACAAGTTTGAATTATCCATCTAGGTGTAAAATGAAGACATAAACTCACTTATATATGTTTTCCTGCTAACTTTCATAATTTTAAATTGAAAAGGCTGATAGAGGGAAACCTTGTTAAAGATCCTATGCCGACAAACTTAAATTTAGGTCCCAACAAATCAACCTAGACTAGGGCATGGGTACTCAAGTCCCAAGGCTAATTGGGTCATGAATAAGTAGTTAGATTGGACCCCTAAGTCCCATTTGACATGGGTTTTAGGGGAAATTGCTCTGGGATAAGTATTAAGTGATGCAGAGCGGCTTGTGGAAACACGTGAGACCCACTTAGGAAATAAATTGGAGTTTAATTACTCCTATTGGCAAAAATTACCGCTATCGGCATCCATCCTTTAACTTTATTTCGATGCCACAGTCTTCCAGACACATTCGGCTTTAACAGTCAAAATGAGCCGAACTAACACAGTGGTTGAACCTTCAAACCTCTTGAACCAAAAACTATCGGTTCAATCCCTTAGCGTAAAATCGCTATCGGCAACCCCCAGTTGCACAATTGAACCGCAGGAACTAGCGCCCGTCGTTGAACCCGTCGGGCTCGTTGAACCATTGAACCGTTGAACCAATTCAATGGGTGGTTCAACAATCCGATAACACGTTATACCATCTCCGTCGCTCCACAGGATCTCCGGACCAACACACGGTTGAACCATTGAACCCTTTGAACTGTTGAACCAGTTCAAAGGTTCAACCAAAAGGTTTTCTCCATCAAACTTACCATTCCGATCTTTGCCGACTTAACACTTTTTACGAAGCCTAACAATGAAGTTTATTGTTTGTGCTTCGCTCTCAGTCATTGACTTATGGAACCCTTGAACCATTGAAAAATGGTTAAATTCCAAGAGGCATAATACTTCAGAATTCGCTGATAGAGTCTTCCAAATCCTTCTCAATTTCTCGACTGTCTCTCCTACAACCGGCCACACTCTTTGAACCTCTCAAACTTTCAAGCTGGTTCAAACAAAAGACTTCGGCCTGAATATTTTTGACGAAACCTGATACCTTTCCCCTAATGGTGAATTCCACATCAAACTTATACGCTGCCTCTGCTAAACTTCCACAGATTTTAATCTTTCATATCCTAGCACATGAGGGTGCTAGGACTCACCATAGCATGACATCGATCGATCCTGTAATTGCAAAATTCCCACAAATAGAAAATGCAAAAACAAAATCTAATCTAATATGTATAGCCATTCCACCGATTATAGAGTAATCAACCAGTGGAATGGAAAAATACAGAAGGAAATCGAACACAAAATAGGATCTTTTTATTGCTCCCAGAAATTGATACAGATACTTGATCTCACAACTTTAGAACTTCTCAGTCTTTTGCAGAAATCTCACTCTATCTTAATCTATCTGTATCCATCTATATCTAATCGATCTGAGTTGAGCTATTTAACTACTTTCCAACAGTAATCCTACTTGATTCCCAGCGGCTAGGAGATAATTCCAAGCGGCTGGGAAAGATAACAAACTTCTAACAACTAACAACCTTATCATGACAGCTCAATAAGTGTCCTAGGGATTACAAACAAAAACTGAGTTACAAACACCAATAACAAGTCTGGTCAAACAGACCTTATTATATTTAATATAGAAAATGCATAAATTGCATAAGACCCTAGTCTTTGTGGGGTGCTCCTGCACCATACTCCCTGAGAGAAGAAATCTCAAGTCCTCTTGAGATGAGAGTTTGAAGATCTGCACCCTGTTTGATGAGTTGTTCTTCTATCATCCAAACTGCCTCTGAATTAGGTTTCCCTTGCCAAGCTACCAAGTATTCCATGTACTCTTTGTTCCTTGTCTTCTTTGCCATTCTTGAGTCTAAAATCTGTTGTAATTTTGGGGGATCATGCTTGGGAATATCATCATCTGCTATGCCCTATAGTGGTTCATGTTCGTCATCGTATTGTGTTTGTATGGAGTTAAATCACATACATTGAAAATAGGTGACAATCCAAGATCAGAAGGAAGTTGGATTTCATAAGCATTCTGTCCATATTTCTTCAAAATCTGACATGGTCCAATCTTCCTCTGCATGAGCTTAGTATATTTTCCTTTTGGGAGTCTTTCCTTCTTCAAATTAACCCATACCAAATCTCCAACATCAAACTATACATCTCTCTTCTTTTTATCAGCATATGCTTTGTACTTCAAGGTAGTTTGCTAGAGTTGGGTCTTGACTTGATCATGCACCTCTTTGATTGCTACTATAAAAGCTTCTCCAATAGACTCTCTTGTAGGTATATCTCTTAACTCCAAAATACCTCTGGGATGAATACTATATACTACTTGAAAAGGTGACTTTCCTGTACTCCTATTGATGGTGTCATTATAAGAAAATTCTGCCTGTAACAGGATGTTATCCCATTTCTCTCCATGGTGTCTTGTCAAACATCTAAGCAAATTTCCCAATGACCGATTGACCACTTCAGTCTGGCCATCTATTTGAGGATGGTAAGCTGATGAGAAGGACAAATTGGTACCAAGCTTCTTCCAAAGAGTCCTCCAAAAATGACCAATAAACTTCACATCTCTATCTGACACTATGCTCAATGGCAATCCATGAATCCTCACTATCTCCTTAAAAAATAGGTCTGCAACATATGAAGCATCACAAGTAGTTTTGCATGGCAAGAAATGTGCCATTTTACTGAATTTGTCTACCACCACAAAAACACTGTCATATCCCTTTCTTGTTCTAGGTAAACCTAACACAAAATCCATGCTTATGCTTTCCCATGGTCCAGAAGGAATGGGCAATGGCTGATATAAACCTGCATTAGTTGATCTCCCTTTTGCTTTCTAACAGATCACACATGTCTCCACAAATCTCCTAACATCTGACTATAACTTAGGCCAATAGTAATGCCTCTTCACCAGATCAAGAGTCTTATCCAAACCAAAATGTCCTGCCATGGCTCCACAATGCTTCTCCTTAATTATGTTCAGTCTCATAGAACATCATGGAATGCACAATTGTCCTCCTTTGAACAGTAATCCATCTTGTATCAGAAATTCAGAATACTCCACATGATATTTGTCTCCAAAAGAAGTGCATACTTTGTAGATCTCTGCAAAATCTTCATTAGCATCATACATTGTTTTTAAGGAATCAATACCAACACTTTCCAATTGAAGCTGATGTATGGTTAGAGCCCTCTTGCTCAAAGCATCTGCTACCTTATTCTTGATCTCTTTCTTGTGCTTGAGTGTGAAAGTGAAATCTTACAAAGTTTCCACCCACTTCACGTGTCTATGGTTCAGCTTTTCTTGGCTATTTATGAAACTAAGGGCCTGATTATCTGTAAACACTATGAATTCTTTTGGCATCAAGTAATGCCTCCACTTTTTGAGTGACTGGACTAGAGCATACATCTCCAAATCATAAGATGAGTATCTCTTCTTAGCATCATTTAGTTTCTCACTGAAAAATGCAATAGGCCTCCCTTCTTGACTGAGTACTGCTCCAATTGCCATGTGACTTGCATCACATTCAACCTGAAAAATCTTATTGAAATCAGGAAGTGCAAGGACTGGTTGTTGTGCCACTTTCCTCTTCAATGTTTCAAATGAATCATCTGCCCCCTTTGTCCAAGTTAATTTGCACTTCTGTCCTCCTTTTATGGTGTCAAGCATGGGTGCATAGACATGACTAAACCCTCTTATAAACTTCCTATAAAAAGTTGCTAACCCATGGGAACTTCTGACATCATTCATAGTTCTAGGAGTTGGCCAAGACAATATGGTACTTACCTTCTCTTGATCCATTTTCAATTTGTTGTGTGAGATGACAAAACCCAAGTAGATGATCTCCTCCTGCATGAACAAACACTTGTCCAAGTTGATCATTAACTGCTCTTCATGTAACCTTTTGAGGACCAGGTCTATATGTTTGAGGTGTTCTTCCCTTGTATTACTGAAAATCAGAATGTCATCTAAATATACTATGACAAATTTGCCTATGAATTCTCTCAAGACCTCATTCATCAACCTCATAAATGTACTAGGAGCATTAGACAATCCAAAAGGCATGACCTTCCACTCATACAATCCCTCATTTGTTTTAAATGTTGTTTTCCACTCATCTCCTAGCCGAATCCTGATCTGATGATAGCCACTTTTCAAATCTATTTTTGTGAAGTATTTGGCACCTCTCAAACAATCAAGCAAATCCTCTATCCTAGGTATGGGGAACATATATATGATTGTAATCTTGTTAATAGCCCTTGAATCAGTGCAAAGTCTCCAAGTGCCTTCCTTCTTTGGTGCTAGTACAGCTGGTACTACACATGGACTTAAACTCTAGCCAATGAGGCATGTTTCTAACAATTCCTTAATCTACCTTACTACCTCTATATTCTGTTTTGGTGTAAGCTTGTATGTTGCCTTGTTTGGTAGTGTAGATCCAGGGATTAGATCTATGCAATGACTCATGTCCCTCATAGGTGGTAGGGACCTTGGCATTCCATCAGAGATGATGCCTTTGTATTTGTCCAATAACTCTTGGACAGCAAGGTCTATGAACCTTTGCCTTTTCTCTCCCTTGACTTCTTGCTGCTGCTCCTTGTTCACCTTTAGGCATGAAATTAGAGCATATGCAACTGCTCCTTCATCTACTATCTCCTTCATGAACTATTTGCCTTCTACCATCATCACCTTTACTTCCTTTCCTTTTGATTCTACCTCCTTCTCCATTAAGGGTTGTAACAGTGTCTTCTCACCATCCTTGGTGATTGAACACGTGTTTCTAACTCCATCATGTTGTGCTTTCAAATCGTATTGCCATGGTCTTCCAAGTAGGAGATGGCAAGCATCCATCTGAGCTATGTCAAACAGTAACATGTCCTTGTATGGTCCAATTTGAAACTCTACCCAAGTTTGTTCTTCTACAATTGTTTGCTGACCTTGAGTGAGCCATGAGACCTTATACGGGCATGGATGTGGTAGTCTCCTAAGCTTAAGTTTTTCTACCATTTCAACAGACACAAAATTTTTAGTAGATCCAGAATCAATCAAAACTTTACATACCTTTCCTCCTGCCTTGCAAGTAGTTTTGAAAAGAGACTTTCTTTGTGGGGGTTCTCTATCAAGCACCTTCATAGTGGCCATTGCTCTCCTGATCATCAAAGCTTCTCCTGTCTCAGGATATCCATATCTGACAGTATCATTCACACTCTAATAAGTGTTGGAGCTTGTTGCACCTTGACAATCAGATTCTTGGATCAAATTTGTCCTCCTTTCTCCCCCTAAACTTGTTGCTTTTTCTGGACATCTACTAGCTATGTGGCCTTCCTGATTGCAATTGTAACATCTAATAGCTCCTCTACCCTAAGATTTCCCTCTGAATGGTGGTCTTCTACCCCTAAAATTTCCTCTTTGATCATAACTTCCCTTTTGAGTTTGACTGCTATCTCCTTTGTTGCTCTCTTGATTGGTTTCACCTTGGAATCCAAATCCATTTCCTCTGCCTCTAAAAGGACTTCTTCCTCCTCTTTGTTGTCTTCCTCTTCCTCTATTGTTCTGCTCTTGCCTCCTCTTTAGTTTCTCTTCCACCTTGAGTGCTAATTGGTAGCACTTTTGAACTGTATCTGGATTATGCAGATTTAGGTCTTCTTGGATGGCAAACCTCAACCCATTGAGATACCTAGCTACCTTCTCTTCCTCATTCTCCTTCACCTTTGTCTTGAGACATAGTTTCATGAACTCTTCAGTGTATGAGCTGACATCTAAATATTTCTGTTTCAAATTCTGTCTCCTCTTGTGTAATTGGATATTGTAATCCAATGGAACATAGGCTTCCTTCACTAAAGCCATCATCTTTTTCCAAGTAGCAACTCTACTTTTTCCTTCTTTCACCCTATCATCTTGGATGAAATTCCACCAGGTTAGTGCAGCTCCTTTCATTTTGGAGTGCGCTATCTCCACTCTTTGATGGTCTGGTATTTCCTCTGTTTCAAAGAAATTGTTCAAGGAGTCTATCCACTCCATTACTGAATCAGGTTCCATTTTTCCTACAAACACTGGCAGGTCTATTTTCATATCCATGGTCCTTTGCTCCATAGATTTGAGGGCATTAAGTAAGGGTCTCTGGTCTATAGGAACCTCTATCTCTTCCTGCCTAGGAATCTCCTCTTCATCCCTATCTTCTCGATCACCAGAATCTCTTCCCCTTCCGACTTTGTCCCTCAATCTTTCCAATTCATCTTTCAATTCCTGATTCTGAGCAGTAATTGCTTTACTCTTTGCAATTTGTTTCTTTACTAGGATAGCCAACTCAGCGTTGGTCATCCTTGTTGGGAACTCTTCTGATCCCTCCCTGTCTGACATTTTATTTTCTCCTTCTTCCTAAAGGATACTCCTTAGCTCTGATACCACTATGATGCAGAGCGGCTTGTGGAAATGCATGAGACCCACTTAGGAAATAAATTGGAGTTTAATTACTCCTATCGGCAAAAATTACTGCTATCGGCATCCATCCTTTAACTTTATTTCGATGCCACAGTCTTCCAGACACGTTCGGCTTTGACAGTCAAAATGAGCCAAACTGACACAATGGTTGAACCTTCAAACCTCTTGAACCAAAAACTATCGGTTCAATCCCTTAGCGTAAAATCACTATCCGCAACCCCCAATTGCACAATTGAATTATAGGAACTAGCACCCGTCGTTGAACCCGCCGAGCTCGTTGAACCAGTTCAATGGGTGGTTCAACGATCCAATAACATGTTATACCACCTCTGTCGCTCCGCGGGATCTCTGGACCAACACACGATTGAACCATTGAACCCTTTGAACTGTTGAACCAGTTCAAAGGTTCAACCAAAAGGTTTTCTCCGTCAAACTTACCATTCCGATCTCTGCCGACTTAACACTTTTTACAGGGCCTGACAGTGAAGCTTATTGTTGGTGCTTCTCTCTCAGTCGTTGACTTATGGAACCCTTGAACCATTGAAAAATGGTTAAATTCCAAGAGGCATAATACTTCAAAATTCGCCGATAGATTCTTCCAAATCCTTCTCAATTTCCCGACTATCTCTCCTACAACCGGCCACACTCTTTGAACCTCTCAAACTTTCAAGCTGGTTCAAACAAAAGACTTCGGCCCGAATATTTTCAGTGAAACCTGATACGTTTCGCCCGATGGTGAATTCCCCATCAAACTTATATGCTGCCTCTGCTAAACTTCCACAGATTTTAATCTTTCATATCTTAGCACATGAGGATGCTAGGACTCACCATAGCATGACATCGATCGATCCTGTAACTGCAAAACTCCCACAAACAAAAAATGCAAAAATAAAATCTAATCTAATATGTACAGCCATTCCACCGATTACAGAGTAATCAACCGGTGGAATGGAAAAATCCCATATCGACTACAGAAGGAAATTGAACACAAAACATGATCTTTTAATTGCTCTCAGAAATTGATACAGATACTTGATCTCACAACTTTAGAACTTCTTAGTCGTTTGCAGAAATCTCACTCTATCTTAATCTATTTCTATCCATCTATATCTAATCGATCTGAGCTGAGCTATTTAACTACTTTCCAACAGTAGTACCTACTTGATTCCCAGTGGCTGGGAGACAATTCCAAGTGGCTGGGAAAGATAACAAACTTCTAACAACTAACAACCTTATCATGATAGCTCGATAAGTGTCCTAGGGATTACAAACAAAAATTGAATTACAAACACCAATAACGAGTCTGGTCAAACAGACCTTATTACATTTAATATAGAAAATGCATAAATTGCATAAGACCCTAGTCTTCGTGGGGTGCTCCTGCACCATTAAGCTTACATAATGTAAACACATTGACCTAGGAGGTAAACTAGGAGGTAAAATGGCATGAAGTTACTTTTTACTCCATAACACTATATTGTTGATTCATTTGATTTTGTGGTGGCTAGTTATGAACATTTTGAACATGAGCATGATTCACACCCTGATTTCCATTTGTTGATGTTGTTTTTATGGATTATAGTGTTGATTCCTACCCTGTTGTGCATTTTGAGTTATCTAGGCAATTTGAGCTTGTTGCAACTCAGGTAGGGCCTACACTTCTCTTTGCCTATTTCTGATATGATTGAGTAAATCCAACTCATCATTAAAATTTATTTCCCTCTCATCTACATTATGAACTCCAGGTTGTTCATCATCATTGGGAGTTACCATACTGATTTATAATTGACCTAGAGGTGAAGTAGGATGCTAGGCATTTTGACAGGCTTCTTCATTTTCATTAGGCATGTCATATTCTCTCATGTCTACATCATGAGATCTATCTCTACTTCCTCTACCAACAATGTTCTCATTCCTTCTAACTTCATAGTCATTCTCATCCATTCTTCTATTATTTCTCAATGCATTATTAGTTGAATCATCTAATGTATACTAGAAAGGATCCATTGCATCTACAAATGTATCATCTCTGATAGAAGTACCTACTTGTTCTCAGGTATTCAGTGGTGATAACACAGTAGGATTTCTTGGTCTCCATCTACTTCTTCAGTCTCCTATGCTACCTAATGAATCATCACATCTAGGTTGTTCTTGGCTTCTTCCTCTATTCATTGTAAATCCTTTTTCTTCAAATTGCAAACTAATTTCTGGGTTGTTCACAAAATAAATTCACCACTTCTCTCTTGGAAGATATTTCAATAAATTTCACAACATTGAAAACATACAATGATCAACCAGAATCATTATGGTCTCCTCTGAAATGACACCAAATTGTTGGTTCCCAAAATAACCACAATCAAAAACCCTAAAACATTACCCAATCGCCTAAGCTAGGGATGTCATCAAGGTGATTGGAAAGGGTTTTATCAACAATATAAGGATGATTTTCACCAATTAATAAGAGTGGGTAAACTCCTCTTCACTTAAGCTCAACTAGGCTTAGGAGAGTATTCTTGAGGTATCTCTAAACAAGGATTAGAAATCATAAAACACTCTCAAATTTGCATCATTGCAACAATATCCAAATTGTTGTTTCAATCCCTAATGTTGTCACTGAACTGAAACAGGCTTGCTACACTTTATAACCTTTGATTGAAGCTAATGAAACACTATTGCATAAATACAAGGTGTTGGTATATAATTGGGATTTGTAGAATATCATCTTGGAAAAAATCACAAATTATATTTCCCTAGTTGTAATACCAAATCATAGAAGACATACAAATCTAACTATTTCCATTACACACTAGATGAATTTGCTCAATTTTTAAATGGTTTGGGTGATCAAAATACCTCTCAAACTAGTGCCTATTCAATCGATAACAGAGTCTACAGATTATCAAAGGGAAAACAACAAGTAAAATGTATCAGGTTGCCTATCTGAAATACCCATATGCATAGAACTTGAAATCAGAAAATAAACATTCTTATTTATCCATTCCCACAATGCATTCATTCATATGTAAAATTTTCAATGCTACAATGTATTATGGACTTGTCAAATCCTTTAAATCGATAATTGCATTCACACCACAAAATGTGGTAAGAGAAACCCTACTGTGATTTAGAAATTTCTATAATAAACACATGCAACAATGGATACATTCAATTCTAATAACAACTTCTACATTAATAAATTCATAAAATTTCTTTCACTATCCCTGAAGATCTGCAACTATCATCTTTTGAAACCATCTGAAAAATGTCAAAAAGATCAACCTTTATTACTCCTTCCTTGCATGTATCTATAGCACCTAATTTCTACATTCTGGACAGTAAAAAACCCTAAATTCCCACCTATCACCATCAATCTCAACTACCTCCCCAACTACCCACACTGTAACATCATTAACACATTCATGGCATCTTGGGAGTAGCCGATGTTTCAACAAGAAATAGCATGAAAAATCCTGCACTTTTAGCATTTAAAACACTTAACAAATTTCTTTTAAAACTAACTTTTGGTGACTTTTAACTTAGGCTAACGTTTCTGTAGGATTGTAGGTTCACAAATCTACTGAATTGCCCAAATGCCTTTTCCTTTCCTTTACTTTTCTTTCTTTCTCTTTCTCTTCATTCTTTTCAACGAACTTCCTTTTCGGCGAACTTCCTAGTTCACAAACTGGCAAGTTCACTGAAAATCCTTTCCATTTATTCATTCTTTTTCTTTGTTCCCTTCGTTCAATCATTCAGTGAGAATGTGAACTTTAGAACCCTTTCGGCATGTTCACAGGTTCGCAAACCTACCGAAAAGCAAAACACTTAGGATTTTTTGCACTGGAGGTATACATGAAATATAACATTTAAGTATATGTGAAATTTACATATGGACATTTACTTCCTTATGCTTTAAGTTATATTTCATGTATATAGTTTCACGATGTTTGAGAGCGATTTCAGATCTCTAGGAGTTGAAATGCAAATTCTACGATTCAGAGGATCTCACAAAATCAGACTTAATCAAATTTCAAGGGAGATAACAAGAGACACAAAAAATGAGGCAAATACACAAGGACCTCTTGGGAAAATTTTGATGAATTTGGCATGATTTTGCAAACTTGGGAACCAAAAAATTTGGGTCCCAACATGGGGTTCCTAAGTCTAATCCTAAGCTAACTTGGTTAAAAAAATTGCAAAAGGAGGTTAGGGTTATAAGAAACTAAATAAAATGAAAATGGATAGCCTCTGTATTTGTTTCATTGTACTTAACCAACATGATGAGATTAAATTAACCTGAAATGCAATGACCAGTATTTCACACAATCATGAACACATCAAATGCAAGAGTCGAAGGAATTGCTAAAGGATGAAAAGTATGAAAACACCATATTACATGTGTAGTAATCAAACTTTATCCCTCCATCTCATGTAAAAATATAATATTTAATCTTAGATCTCACCAAGATGAATTAAACATAAATGAAAATATAAATAGATTACCACCTGACATCAAGAAAATAGAGAAGACCAGATAGTTTCCTATTAATGGGCCCCAAAATTGGAAGATTACATTCGATACCAGGATTCCCGCATTACAAATGTGTTACAGTTCGCCACTTACATGCCTTGTCAAAAGTAGAAAATTGTGGTCTTGCTACAAAATCTTGAATTCCCCCTCCAAAAAAAAGTGAAACTTCCTCTTTATAGAGGTGATGTCTTATTACATTCATAACAAAGTTGGCCAAATAGGATAGCACCTATTTATAACTTGAACACTTGTTTCAAAAGTGAAGGTTGGGTCGACCATGTAATCATGTCTAAGCCACTAATATTATAAAATTTGTTAACTACAAAATATATCAGCCTCAAGTAGCTATATCAATCTAACTTATATTAAGCTAGATTATTACATCTTCAAAAGAATAAAGAACAAAATAGTGAAGAACAAGGATATTATGCCCCTCCTGGAAAATGACTGTTGAAATTGAGAATGACCTTGTTGATATTATTTTGACTTGGCCCTTGATGATACTTTACATTTATTTGCTGGGAGAATGTCGATTGCTTGATCTTTATATGAAGCTCTGTGAAGTCGATCAACTACCCTTGAAAGTCCTTGAATGCAACCTTGAACATCATCAATTCATTAATGCCTTATTTAATCTGCTATTGGTGAAGGGAGTCTGTGCACTTCTTAACAATCCTAACAGTAGGAAAGACCACCAAAGGCTAGCCTTTGAAGGTGCAAGGGATGGACTCAATAAAATTTTCAATCATTGTCATGATCCTCTATGTTGCCTCTCTCCTAGCTTTGAGTTTGTCTTTGCATTTCTGCAACACCTCAACCCTCATCTTACTTGCTTGTAAACACTCAATTATCAATCCTTGATTGTCCTTGTCAAATATGCCAAGATGAAAAATGATGTAGGAGCATCCTAGTTTATAGAGCAATCTTGCATCAACCAAAAATATTTGCATTCCTTTTTGTTTTCTTTCATTTTCCAATTTAGTACAGTGCAGTTCAGTCAGTAGCAATTTCAACATTTTGTATCGCATTTTTCTGTATTGTGATTTTAGAGCTTACGGAGTAGGACATAGCATCTAGACATTGTCAATTGCATCATATCCAAAATTTAGGTCATTTGAACTTGTTTGCTAAAATTATTGCTATCAGAAGATCACCTGTTTTCACAGAACAAAGCATACGGACATCCAACTGAAGGAAAAGGTTTTTGGAGCACTTTTGTGACTTGCAGAGCTAAATGGAACATACCACATGACACATAATGATTAGATAGACCTTCCTTGAGGTCTGCACCTTGTTTCATTCATTTGTGGAGGAGTACAAGTTGTTTAGGGAAGGCCTATTTGTTTCTACACGTTACATCTCTTTCATTGGAGTTTGTAACCTTCCTTGGCCGACATGGAGGATTTCTTGAGCTTGGAGATGATATATATAGATCTCTAGGATGTATTAGGAAGTGAGTGAGTGATTATGATAGATTTGGATAAGTATTTTGTTTCAGATAGGTGCTTCATTGCTATATCTTGCATATCTATTGTAACTGGAATTCAGGCCTATGAGCCCTAATTTGTAAGCCCGCATGTTGCCGGCATGTAAGCATTTTGAATCTATGATATATTGAGCATTTGAATCATTCATTTAATTCTATATTTGATTTGTTTTCGGTGTGTTTACTCTTGTTGCATGGCCTGGATAGTTCATTCTGTGAACCCTCCGATCGTGACTGCACCAAGTGGTATCAGAGCGAAGTTTGAATCCTTTGGGAGAAAATTTTGTGAAGGCATTCCCTAAGATCTTGTTGTGAACAGATCGTCAACCTGAGACAGTCTACCTGTCTTGTCAACCGATCACTGATTGTGAGGCAGTTGTCACCTTGTAGCCCGATCACCGAATTTGAGGCAGTTGCACCTAGATCCTAGGAAGAGATGCCGCTGAGGAGAATACCTATTGTAGGCACTATGGATAGAAGAATGGATAAAATGATGGAGATGATGAAAACAATGAAGGTTTGATTGGATGTTGTTGAAGAATATCGAAGAATAGGACTAACACCTCGACCCAATGTTGAAAGTGATGATGAATAATTTCGATCAACTGATCAAAATGAAGAAACCATAGAAGAAGAAGAATCAGATCAAGTGAAGATTTTTAGATCTATTTTGAAGATTGCAAATCCACCTAGAGTGGATGTACTGAATTACACTAGAAATTTGAATCTGGAGGAACTAACTGATTGGATAAATAATTTGGAGAAATACTTTGAATATGAAGAAATTGAAGATCCAAAGAAGGTGAGATTTGCGAAGACTAAGTTGAAAGGACATGCTACTATTTGGTGGAATGAAGTTCAGTTGGATAGAAACAAAAGAGGAAACGAAAAGATTAAAAAATGGGATAGAATGGTGACAAAGTTGAAGAATCAGTTTATACCTGCTAACTATGAGTTGGAACTATTGAAGAGATTGCAAAACCTTAAACAAAAAGAGAAATCTGTGAAGGTGTATACTAAAGAATTTCACAAGATGACCATAAGGACTAAAAATAATGAAGCAAGCAAGGAGAAAGTGGCAAGATACATCAATGGACTAAGATTAAACATTCAAGAAGAACTAAGTTTGGTAAGGATGACAACAATTGAAGAAGCATATCAGTTTGCCCTGAAAGTTGAAGAAAATTTGAACAAGAAACATGAGCAGAGACTAAGAGGACGAGGAGGTAAATTTTAGAGAGGTAAAACATATTCCATAGTAGAAAGATCATATGCAGAGTAGAACAAACAAGATAGTACATTTAAGAAGGAAGATAGAGATAGCAATGCATACCAGAGAGATGAAAAAACTTTCTACCGCAGAGGGAATCATAATTCTTATCGGAGTGAAGGATATAGAAGAGATGAGAGAGGATTGGATAAGAGAACATTCAGAGGAACATATTTTAATTGTGGAGGTGAGGGACATAGAGAATTTGAATGTCATTAGGGAAGTACAAGCAAGAAGACAAAGAACATTGAAAGAGCAACTTATGTAGAAGAAGAACCTATTGTCACCTAATTCAGTTGAAAAACCTAAGAAAGGAGAATCATTAGTCATGAGGAGAGAACTATTTCAAGAAGAGACAACTGAGGAACCACCACAAAGGAAAAGTTTGTTCTAGACCAGATGCAAATCAGGAGGTAAATGTTGTAAGGTTATCATTGATAGTGGCAGTACAGATAATTTAGTTTCAAGGGAGATGGTGACTAAGCTAAACCTGGAGAGATTGAAACACCCTAATCCCTACAAGATAACATGGATTCAGGATGAGCACAAGGTACTGGTGAGTGAACAATGTTTGGTGAAATTTCATATTGGATCTTATCATGATGAAGTATTGTGTGATAATATGTGGATGGATGTATGTCATATATTGTTGGGTAGACCTATTGCTAATTTGTGTATGATATCTGAAGATGTTATCATTGATGGCAACAAGAAAAGAAACAAGGTTAAAGTAGAAGTTTTGGTCTAGTGAAAAAGACTTAGTCATTTTGGCTAAGTGTTGGCAGTATAATGGTTGGCATTGGCCCGCAATAGAAAACCATATCATGTGGTTTAGGTATGTTGCTCACAGTCCTCAAATGATCATTTGTCCAATATTTTAGTCCTTGACAAGTACCGAAAGCATACACTCTAACAAACTAAGTCTGGAAAGACAAAGTACATTATGATTCAAAGAAAAACACTCATTTGTTTTGGTCCACATTCCTTCACTATTGTACATTCTGTTATGTGGTTTTGATGTGTTGTAAACACATGTGGGAAGTATCCAACTCTAGAATTGTAAGTTCTAAACTTCACCGGAGAGTCAGTTATGAATGCCTAAGTATCACTACTTGGTATGGTATAGTTTGACTATGACAGAACATGTGTTATGGTGGTCCGCATTCTACTACAAGAGAATATTTTTCTTTACAATTCTGAAGGTATGATCTATGATATGTGAAGAGTGTTTGATATAATTTTGGAATCATCTTGTAGTCTGCAGTGAAATTTGTTGTCTGACAAAGGAAGTAAAGCAGTGACAGTCTATGTTTAAGGTTGACACGATAAGTATAAATTGTATGTGGTAAGTTCTATTGTATAGAACTTAATTCTAAGTGGTGAAACAATTGAGGCTGACATGTGAGAAGGTATTTCAAATTTTGTTTGGGTCCGCTGTGATTTTTGGTGAATCAATTTGGCCGACAAGCTACATAATGCATGACTACACGCTACACCTTATTAGGCTGACCTAATATGAAGATTTTGTTTGTTGTAGATATATATGGGATTGAATTTGGTGTTTGGGAGATGTGATGAAAATGTGAATGTGTGAAACATATGTAGTACAAAGCAAACGACAAGAGCAGAAGAAGAGAGATCTTGCTTAATGTAAAATCAGAGCAGTGAAATAGAGCAGTCAAGATGAAGAGTTTTGAGATGGTGTTTTGAGCATTCATTGGAGCTGCAACCATGCATGTGTAGATGCAATCTAAGTAGTTCAAATTGGCAGTGAGCCACCCTTCTTTCTTCTTTCTTTCTCTAGGCAGTGAGCCTTTTTACAGTGAGCACTTCTTTGTACAATGAGCCTTGGGTAGTAAGCCTTTATTGTAATTCAGTTATCATTCCTACATAATATATTGTGAGCTAACACTCACTGTGGTTTTTCCCATTTTTGGGTTTTCCATGTAAAAATTATGGTGTTCATGTGTGATGTTTTGTGGTTGTCTCTTCTATGTTTAATTTTCTTTATCATTGCATGCGATAAATGGATTACTAGTTTAATAAATAAGAAGTTTAATACAATAATGATTCACCCCCCCTCTTAGTAATTTGGGTATTCAACAATTGGTATCAAAGCCTGGTTCCTCGGAAGAAGTCTAATAGGTTGAGGAAGATCTTGGAGATAAAACATATGGCAGGTAAAAAATGCCCTACTCCTCCTGAAGAAATTGATGCAACTGAAACTGAAGAAGAATACACACTTGTTAATGAAGAAGAACTCAAGCTTGTACTTGTAGATCTTGAAAAAGACAAAATAGAAAATACGGATCTGAAAGATAATGTCAAGGAAGCAGATGAGTGCATACAAAAATTGAGGGCACAAGTCAAGAAGTTCAAGGGAAAATATAAGGAGGTTAGTGAACAATTGATATCTGCAAATGACACCTTGATTAATTTGAAAGTGGAAGTTGTAAAAAGAGCAAAAGCAGAAGAAGACCTAAATCAGTTGGTGAAAAGCAAAACTGAAGACTGCACAAAGCTTGAACAAAAAGTTATGGATCTGAAAGCTGATCTGAAACATGCATGGACTCAAGAAGAAAAATTTAGAGTGAGTGCTACCCAACTTGATAGAATACTTGCTAGTCAGAAGAGTCCTGATGATAAAGAAGGTTTGGAATTTGAGAAAGGTGAAAGTTCCAGAATCAGCCAAGAAAAGAATGTTGAGATCAAGAAGGACAAAGGCAAACAGTTTCATAATTAAAGGAACAGACCTAGAAGACCATCGGTCAAGCAACCAAATGCTCAAAGGTACCCTTCTTTCAATGGTTATTGTAATACATGCAATAAGTTTGGTTATAAGGCTACTCAATGTAGAAGCAGGGTGAATCAAAATATTCCATCATTCTCTGGTCAGTGTTTCACTTGCAATAAAGTAGGTCACAAGGCTAATGATTGTAGAAGTCTGATGAGGAATAGTTATAACAATAGAAGGAATGCTCAGACCTATAAAGGTAATTGCTTTATATGTAAGAGGTTTGGTCACAAAGCTAGTGAATGCAAAAATCAGATAAGGAACAACTATAACAATGGAAGGAATGCTCAATCTTTCAATGAGAATTGTTTTGCATGCAATAGATTTGGGCAAAAGGCTGACCAATGTAGATCAAGGATGAATGAGAGAAACAATAGACAAAGAAGTGTTGTATGTTTCAATTGCAACAAGCCTAGACATATTGCAAGGTTCTGCAGAAGCAAGAACATAAAGAGGAATAATCATGCAGAGAAGAGAGAACCATTACAAAAGGTAGATCTATTAGAGATCAAGAAGGAGATGAATCAAATTTGGGTTAAGAAGGAAGTGCAAGAAGTCAAGGGTGAGTCCGCACCAGACTCTAGTGCCGGTACTTCCTCTGGAAAGTAAATTGGGTGCTCTGGCTTAGGGGAGCTTAATGCAAAATCCTATTTCCCCCAGCCAGAAATGTGGTGCTAATATCCAACACAAAGATATGAGTTATAATACTGAATGGCAGATCTTATGAAGAAGATTTTGGTAGAAAAGAATCCAATGCAGTAAATTACGGAGCAATCTTGATCTACTAGGGACAACAAAGGAAGGGTTTGACAACTTTTTGAACGAAGCATTTATTGTGATTATATCTTGATGAAAAGAGAATATAAGGGATCCACTTGAAAGAAAAATTACTTTGCATCCAAACCTTCAAGCGACTAAAGAGACCTGAGAAGCAAGCTAGGGAAAATTCAAGCATCCGATGAAGAAACCCTAACGGAGGCAAAAGGTATTTATTGTTATGTCTCTCAAAATATTATCTGTGTTGAATCTACAAAAATGTATACTCCTCAAGTAATTGAGGTAACTGAGAGGCCTCACCCACAGTTTAAGAAGCACCCCTTTAAATCTTTAGAGACTGATCCATATGGGGCATTTTTTAAGATTCTGCATGGGGTTATACATACGGAGGATGTTAGGACTTACATACATACAAACCTAGATGAATATGATCATGGAAAATTAGGGGATATTTATCTAAAGGAACTAATTGATGACAAATTTGAGTTGAAAGAAGAGTCTAGTGCCCTAGTTGAGAAGATATTGGATATCTAGTTGGATTTTACTGTGGTCCCGGATGATGCCTGGGTGAGATATGTCTTGAGTAGGATTCATGATGAATTCTTTTGGCTTGATGAGCCCTATATGATAACAAAGGATGCCATCAAAGCAATTACTAGCATGTGTTCCATCGGAAAGGTTCCAGAATTGAAGTCCATGAAGAACAACACAATAATGCAATTGACAAGTGCTAAATTTAATAAAAGAACATTAACCATAAATGATATTAAGGATCCAGCAATTAGATTTGCATTGATCGTTATTGGGTATAAGGTCTATTTCTCCAACATGGAGAATTCAGTGTTTACAACAGCTATTTACACAACATATGATATGGTCAAGAATAACATAGACTATGACCTATGTGAGTTGCTCCAGGAACAATTAATAGAAAACCTGAAAAGAACAAAAGAAACAAAATATCCCTTTAAGTATGGAACCTTGATTATTTGTCTATTCTTTTATTTTTTGAGGGAGTTACCTGGTATGGAAAATATAGGTTGGCTTGATCATACACTTGTAGAAACTCAAATCAGAAATCACTTGCATAGTTTGGGAAATACTAACAAACAAAGTGCAGCTTTATGGGGTTATTTCAAAAACTTCCAAAAGAAAATGCAGGCCAGGGCTAGGATCCATGAAATAGTTGTAAAGAAGTATGAAAAGGATTTTGTATTCATGGTGGACAAGGACAAATGCCTCATGGAGGCTATTGAACCCAAAATTGTATTGGTCCTAGCAATGGGATATGAAGTCTTAGAGGAAGTATTAACTGGTTTGACAGATCTCATATTGAGCAAACCAAAAGACCCCAAAGAGGAGAGGTTTGGTACATTTGAGGAACTGTCTCTCAAAGTTCATCTGAACCAGACTCAACCGGAGACCCAAAGAAAGGTCAAGAAGTATGTAGCGAAATTTGCCAAGAGCCATGGGTTCACAGATGAGGAAATAAGTAAAGCAAGAGCAAAGGTAGAGGCATCAAGGGTTGCAAGTGCTCCGAAAGGGCAAACATCAAATGCCCTAGACAAGAAGGGAGAGGAGAAATTTGAGAAATAAAAGTCTACATCTGGACTTGCAAGAAGGACAAGAGCGTTCACCTCTACAGTTGCTTCAAAGAGTTTTGGACCCCTTGCTGAGAAAGAGGTACCTAAGAAAAAGGTTGAGAAAGAAAAGACTAAGCCTAAAAAACAAGTACCGATAAAGAAAACTACAAAGAAGAAGACAAGAAAGAAAACAAAGGCAACACAAAGAGTGTATGTGAGCCTGGGCAAAGGAGAAGAAGAAGAGGAAATAGAGACAGATGAGGAGGTTGAACAAAAATGGGCAAGAACAGAGGAAACCACCTCTGGAAAAAGGAATCCCTTAGAAAGGACCAAGAAGAAGAAGGAAGATGAGAAGACTGAAAATGAAGCAATGCTTTCACTGAAAACCTTAGTCAGTGCATTTGCTCAGTATGGAAATTTGAAACCCATAGCTGAAATGTATGATGAAAGATCTAATGCAGACAAGGTAATTATTGAAACTGAAGTTGTCAAATATTTATAAATGTTTAGCAAAGCGTTAATTGAATTCATAGATTATTGGATAGCCTAGCTAGCATCATGTCAGCAAGGAAGGAAGTGGCTATGGCCAAAGATGTGGAGATAAGAGAATATGTCTTGTTGAGTCTTTGTCCAGACATAACAAAAGAAGAAAAGGCCAAAGTCACAAAGATACTCAATGATAAATTCAAAACAAAGAAAAGAGTTAATACACTCATGGCCGATTAAGACTAAGGATATAAAGGATAAAATAGATAGATGGGAAGCTTAGATAATGAAGATATCTAGAACTTATGACCTGACAAAAGATGTTATTGGTAATCAAAGGGCACAAGTGGAAACCATTCATTGTAATATACATAAGTTGCATACCCAAAAGGATATCATAAAACATAGAATGAGTCAGCTTTGGGAGGTAGCAAGTTTTAAAATTGCATCCCTAACTAAGTTAATAGCAACGACATACAAGACAAGACAAATCACTGAAGCTCTTGACACAGTGAAGAAAGCAGAAGATTTGGTGTCCCAGATTAATAGGTACATACTATTTTTGAGCGATGCTAAGACCAGTTGGGATGAAGAAATGGTGCAAGTGAAAATAATCTATAAAGATGTTCTCCCAGAACAACAGTAAGCATTTTTTGATATGTCTTGTATATATGCGGTAAAGTAGAAAAATAGTATTGAATTTTTGGCAACTTGTACATATCTTTGTATCATACACCTTTGTCATTGATGTCAAAAGGGGAGAAGAAATGAAGCATGTGAAAAACTTTTGAAAAATAATAAAGCATAAAGACAGGGGGAGCAGTGTATAAAGAGATAGGGGGAGTTGTAACAGTTTTTCACATCAAGTGTTTCCATCAATGACAAAGGGGGAGATTGTTGGAAACTTGTGTATGATGTTTGAAGATGTTGTCATTGATGGAAACAAGAAAAGAAACAAGGTTAAAATAGAAGTTTTGGTCTGGTGAAAAAGACTTAGTCATTTTGGCTAAGTGTTGGCAGTACATAAGAGACAGTGACAGAGAGGCAGTATAATGGTTGGCATTGGTCCACAGTAGAAAACCTGGTGCAGGAGCACCTACCTGACAGCTGGTCTTGATGAGGCAGTTAGTAGTTTAGGTCATGTTTGTGTTTCCAAGAAGGTCTGTTAGACCAATTGCATGTAATAAGGTCATGCTGATCATGATAAGATCATGCTAACCAGGCTTTTGCTATTTTTAGCTAGTTAGTTATAACAGCTGTCATGATGTATGTTCGGTGGGATCTCCCAGCCGCTTGGAGAGTTCCCAGCCGCTTGGAGTCGGGTCAGTAGTACTCGTAGGCAAATCTTTATAAGCATGAGATCGGTTGATGTTGGACAGACAGACAGATATCATCGATCGAGCTTGAGTGAGACTAAGAGAGAGATTGATCATATTGTATTGCATCTTTGAAATCAATAAAGTGATCCTGTTTGTGTTCTTGCTCTGGTTGCATTCCATTACTTGATTGATCTGCTGGTTTGAGAGGGTGTCATGGATTTCCTGATCCATTCCACCGGTTGACTCATCTGATCGGTGGAATGGTAATGTACAGTAGGTTAGATTGTAGTTTGTTTTCTGTTTACATGCAGGTGTGCAGGATCGCGGTCGACAGATGCTGAGAAGCCTAGCATCCTCATGTGCTAGGTCAAGTTGATAAACTGGAGTTGGAAGATCACCCTGAGGTTGGATCGGGTCATCCCTGGTGGATCGGCGAAGGGAAATTTCGCTAAGTGAAGAAGTTCGTGAAGACGGCATCATCAGGATATCTTGGTGAATATCCTGCAGACAGTTCGGACATCGTCATCCGGATAAGTGGAGAAGATCGGCATGATGTTGTCGATTGCATGAAGTGTGAGTTCGTCGGGGTGGTCATCAGCAGAAGGAGCCGAGGAGAAGTGCATCGGCATCAGGTAGCAGATCGGGTCATGAAACTGTTGGAGTTTTCATGTTGCGAGTGCATCAGGATGTTTTGAGTTGGATATATACTCAGTGTATATATCGCAGTCAGGATCATCTCCCGGAGAAGCTCATCATCCGCATATCGCTAACAGATGCGGGTGTGAAAGTTCAGTTTTGTCTAAGTGTTGAAGAGTTCATCAGGATGATGTGTGACGTCATCGTCATCAGGATATGACGTCATCGTCATCAGGATATTAAGAAATCCCTCTATGCGAGTTTATGTTGTCATCGCTAAGAGTTTAGGCATCGGCGAAGGCAGAAAGTTGTTGAGCATCATCAGGAGGTTTCGAGGAACCGGATGACCAATATCATGATGCTGTTGTTTGTATCGTCGGGCAGTGGAGCATTGAAGGCAAGTTGTTGAAGTGGAACGTCATCAGGATATTTGGGACAACCGGATGTTGAATATCCTGCTGACGAAGGAAGTGTTGCATATGATGATGACGATGGAGTCCGGCGCCCGATGAACAGTGCAACCGGAGGATGTGTTCGCCCGCTGAACATCATGATGATGATGTTAGGAGGAAAGCGGAGGAGGTGAATAGTAGTCGGCAGGAGGACAATTGCGAGTGTCCGAAATATGATGATGCTTTTGGTTTTAGGAAACATGATGATGCTGACAGTATAAAGCGGAATATGATGATGATGACGAAGATGATGATGATGAGGTTGGTCTGCAGACATTCATGCTACATGCGAAGGTTATAGTGTGGATGCCTCTGCATCAAAACCATATCATGTAGTTTAGGTATGTTGCTCACAGTCATCAAATGATCATTTGTCCAATATTTCATTCCTTGACAAGTACCAAAAGCATACACTCTAACAGACTAAGTCTGGAAAGATAGTACATTGTGATTCAGAGAAAAACACTCATTTGTTTTGGTCTGCATTCCTCTACTATTGCACATTCTATTATATGGTTTTGAGGTGTTGTAAACACATGTGTAAAGTATCCAAATCTAGAGTTGCAAGTTCTGAACTTCACCAGAGTGTTAGTTAGGAATGCCTAAGTATCGCTGCTTGGTATGGTATAGTTTGACTATGACAGAACATGTGTTCTAGTGGTCTGCATTCTACAGCAAGAGAATATTTTTCTTTGTAGTTCTGAAGGTATGATCTATGATGTGTGAAGAGTTTTTGATATGATTTTGGAAGCATCTTGTGGTCCACAGTGAAATTTGATGTCTGACAGAGGAAGTGAAGCAGTGACAGTCTATGTTTAAGGCTGATATGATAAGTATAAATTGTATGCGGTAAGTTCTATTGTATAAAACCTAATTCTAAGTGGTGAAACAGTTGAGGATGACATGTGAGAAGGTATTTCAAATGTTGTTTGGGTCCACTATGATTTTTGGTGAACCAATTTGGCCTACAAGCTACGTAATGCATGACTACACACTACACCTTATTAGGCCGACCTAATATGAAGATTTTGTTTGTTGCGGATATATATATGGAATTGAATTCAGTGTTTTGGAGGTGTGATGAAAATGTGAATGTGTGAAACATATGTAGTACAGAGTAGATGACAAGAGCAGAAGAAGATAGATCTTGCTTAATGTAAAAGAAGAGCAGTGAAACAGAGCAGTCAAGATGAAGAGTTTTGAGATAATGTTTTGAGCATTCATTGGAGCTGCAACCATGCATGTGTAGATGCAATCTAAGTAGTTCAAATTAGTAGTGAGCCACCCTTATTTCTTCTTTCTTTCTCTAGGCAGTGAGCCTTTTTGCAATGAGCACTTCTTTGGGCAGTGAGCCCTGGGTAATGAGCCCTAAGGCAGTGAGTATTTATTGTAATTCGGTATTGTTCCTACATAATATATTGTGAGCTAACACTCACCATGGTTTTTTCCAGTTTTGGGTTTTCCACGTAAAAATACTAGTGTTCATGTGTGATGGTTTGTGGTTGTTTCTTCTATGTTTAATTTGCTTTCTCATTGCATGTGGTAAATGGATTACTAGTTTAATAAACAATAAGTTTAATATAGTACTGATTCACCCCCCCCCTCTTAGTACTTTGGGTATTCAACAAGACTATGGCAGTATGATAGAAAAGTAATACATGATGGGAGAAAGAATACTGACACTATAGTATCTAATGGGAAGAAAATAACCTTGATTCCTTTGGAAGAGGAGCCTAAGAGTGAAATATGTGGGAATGCTAGAATTTGTTTAGTAGATGGAAGGAAATTTTTGGATGGTTTGAGACATGAGAATATGTGTTATACTTTGATTCCTAAGAAGCCTGGAACCCTAATCACATAAACTAAAGAATCACAGACAGAGGAGATAACTAAATTGTTGATAGAGTACAAAGACATCATATCAGACAATGTACCTGAAGGATTGCCACCAATCAGGAGTATTAGTCATCATATGGATCTTATACCTGGAGCTAGTTTGCCTAACAAAGAAACACACTGGATGACACCAACAAAGAATGAAGAGCTGAATAGACAAATACAAGAGTTTGTGAGGAAAGGATTGATTAGAGAAAGTTATACCCTTTGTGCAGTACCTATAGTGCTAGCACCAAAGAAAGATGGAGAATGGAGAATGTGTATAGACTCTAGAGAAATCAACAAGATCACAGTTAAGTATAGATTTCCATTGCCTAGGATGGATGACATTATGGACTATTTGAGTGGAGCAAAATATTTCACAAAGATAGGCTTGAAGAGTGGATACCATCATATTAGAATCAAAGAAGGAGATGAATGGAATACTATTTTTAAGACAAATGAAGGATTGTATGAATGGTTAGTGATGCCTTTTGGATTGACAAATGCACTAAGTACTTTCATGAGGTTGATGAATGAAGTCTTGAAGAAATTCTTGGGTAAGTTTGTTATTATATACTTAGATGATATTCTGATTTTCAGTAAAACAAAGGAAGAACATATGTGGCACCTGTGACAAGTATTGCAGAGACTGAGAGAAGAGAAGTTGCTGATAAACATCAAGAAATGTAGTTTCATGAAGGAAGAATTGGTATATTTGGGATTTGTGATTTCTACGAAAGGATTGAAGATGGACCTTGAGAAAGTTAGTGCAATTGTTGAGTGGCCAACACCAGAGAGCATTGGAGAAGTCAGTCCATTTCATGGATTAGCTAGTTTCTACCAGAAGTTTATTAGAAATTTTAGTTTTGTATGCACACCAATGACAGACATAATGAGAGGTGACAAAAAGAATTTTAAGTGGACATCAGGAGCAATCAAAAATTTTGAATTGTTAAAGTAGAAAGTGACAGAGCAACCAGTGTTAGCATTACCAAATTTCAATAAAGTATTTCAAGTAGATTGTGATGCAAGTGGAAATGCAATAGGAGCAATGTTAAGTCAAGAAGGTAGACCAGTAGCAATTTAAGTGATAAGTTGAATAATGAAAGGAGAAGATATTCAGTTTATGATCAGGAATTCTATGCCATAATTCAAGATTTGAAGAAGTGGAGACATTATTTGTTGCCTAAGGAATTTGTGTTTTATATAGATGGACAGACAGAAGTGGTAAACAAGAGTTTGGGAAACTTGTTGAGATGTTTGGTAGGAGAAAAGATAGGGAATTGGGATCTAATTCTATCACAAGTAGATTTTGCATACAATAATTCAGTGAACAGGAGTACAGGGAAGACACCTTTTGATATTGTGACCGAAGTAAACCCTAGAGGAGTTGCAGAGTTAAGAGATATCAGTATGGAGATTAAGAGAAGTGCAAAGGTAGAAGGATTTGTGGAACACATGGAGAAAATGCACAATCAGGTTAAGAATCATTTGGAGGAGATGAACAATAAGTATAAAGAGAAAGCAAATGAGAAGAGAAGACACAAAGAATTTACAGTTGGAGATGAAGTAATGGTATATTTGAGAAAAGAGAGATTTCCAGTAGGGACATATAACAAGTTGAAGATGAAGAAGTTTGGACCATGTAAGATACTTAGGAAATTTGATTCAGGAAATGCATATGAAGTGGAGCTACTAGAGACATTGGGTATATCACCTATATTCAACATAATTGCAGACTTATACCAGTATCATGAAGGAGAGACAAGTGACAGCATTGAAGATGATTTGAAGAAGTAGTTACCACAGCAACAACTAGAGCAGATAGAAGACATTTTGGACAGCAAAGTTTGATGCAATACCAGAGGAAAGCAATATAAAGAATATTTGGTTAAGTGGAAAGGCAGACCGAAAAAAGATTCAACTTGGATTTCTTAGGCTAAGGTGGACTTGTTGTGATGTTCACAACATGCCCCTTTTTACTCCTTAGCAAAATGAGGACCCCTGTTGTGGCTTTTTGTTTTTTGCTTGTGTGTGTCGTTTTGCTTGGTGGTAAAGAGAAAAGGGAGTTAAAATTGCAAACCTAGTTAAAAATAGAGAAGAAATGCATTTTAGTATTAGTGCATAGTATGGTTGGATTCTTTGTCAAAAATGAGCTAGGGTTGCTTTTTGAACCATGTTAAAATTTGCCATATTTTGCAAGTTATGAGCAGTTTGGTAAAATGTACAAGGGAAGGGTTTGTTGTTTGCACATACAAGTCTCTTTGTATATCAGGTTGCATATACAAGGCCCTTTGTATGCGAGTTCGCTTGTATACAAAGACCTTTGTATATCGTGTTCCATATACAAAGTCGTTTGTATATGCAAAGGTCATTTTATACTTGGTCGCATGAGTAGTCGGGTTCATATACAAAGTCATTTGTATGTCCTTTTGCCTTGTATACATTTGGTAGAGTTTATGCATACATACAAGATGGACCCGAGGTGGTTTTAGGTTAGAATGAATTGATGTTTTAAATCCGCTTTGTATCTATGCATTTGTATGTTTGGCAGGTAGAATATACAGGGCACTTCATACATTGTCGTGGACCCGAAAGTCTATATAAAAGGCTTAATTCCTTATATATTTCTGGCTTTGTATGGACATACATTCAAATGCTTATGCAAGCACAGACCCAAAAAAGTCATTAAACATTGTTAAATCGATGTACATTCGATGCTTGTATATTTGGACATACAAAGTAAAATATACAAGGGCAACATACAAGCCACGGAATTGAAAAGAAATTGGAATCCAAGGAATGCATTGTATCGCATCCGGCTTGTATATTGAAGATACATTGGAAAATAGACATTACTTTATACATTGCCCGGAACTAACATTTTTATGAAACATGGTTAATTCAATGTATATCGGGCTTGTATATTCTTATATACAAGGCCAACATACATTGAACTTATACAAGAGCCGGAATCCAAATAAAATAGAATCTGATTAATGCAGTGTATAAAGTCCGGCATGTATATCGTAAGATACAAGCCTCGACACCAGAAACATACATTGAGTGGACCCAAAGGGGTTTTTTAATTGAGTTAATTCAATGTATATCGGGCTTGTATATTCTCATATACAAGCCGATATACATTGCGTGCATACTACCGTCGGAACCAAAGATGTTATGGAAAGGAGTTAATTCATTGTACATTCTTGGCTTGTATATCAAAGATGCATTATTATACATACAAGCCGGATTCGAAATGGAAGTTAAAAATAGAAAATTCTATGTATGCATATGCATTTGTATATTGCGATATACAAACCGATATGCAGAGTGACATACAAGCCAGAACCCAAATGAAATTGAAATCCGATTTAGTGCTTGTATCACGTCTAGATTGTATATCGGATATACAAAGATTTAAACAAGGAAAAAGGGGCAGGAAAGCGAAGCGATGGAAATTTTGAAGATTTCTTGAGTGCCCGATGCATGTTTCTGGTCAACGATGGTTGACCCGACTAGTTTTAACATTGTATATGCATTTTTAATGCCCGTTTTCCATGGTTTTTGAGCCCGATGTCTGTGTTTGTGCATTTGGAGCCTATTTTAATGCAGATGTTCATTTTTTTTTGCTGATTTATTAAATGATGGTGCTAATTCATGCTTGTTTATTGCAGATTGTTGGAGTAGCTGGGAAGAAGCAGAGTTGCCAACACAGTAGCGACATGCAGGTGAACGCAAAGGCGGGGTTTTAAATGATGCTGATGTCCTAGGCAGCAGGCCAAATCCTGAGAAGCCAAACACACCAGAAGGAGATGAAGCTTTCAATGCGGGGGAGTTTGTAGATGGAAACATTATTGAAGGAGCGGTGCCCTGTCTGGGTATGCTACTTGAATTCTTGGCGAGATTCATTTCTCACCGTTGGATGCTGCATTTCAAGATGCTAACCGTTGATCTCCTAGGGTTTTTGGGCACCAGATTGGGGAAAAACCAGAGATATATAAATTAAGCCCCTGTACTGTACAAAAAAAAGGGGAGGAGGTCAATAATACATAAAAAAATCAGACCTGTAATAGTTTTTAGGAGAGATCGGATTACTGAGACTAGTGAGGACTGGATTGTTGAAATAATCAAGGTCCTTTCCTTAGATCATTGTAAATGTACCTGTTTTATGAACATATTGTATGGAGATGAAGTTTCAGACTATACCCTGATTGTAAACCTTAAGTAGTCTCTAAGTTGATTTCTAGATATGTACTGGTGAATGTTGTGTTCTATAGAAGCGCTTTCATTTCATTGCATGTTGTTGTCAACTTTTCCCCTGAAGATTTGCACTGAATCATGTGGATTTGTGGACTGTCCTGGTGTTTTCTTCTCTCCATTGCTATATGGGAACATGTATGTGGATCAATGATCTTAGTCAAGTAATTTTAGGAATCTCACTCTCTAACCCTTCTTCTCATTTTAATTTCATTGAAATCACTTTCATAACTGCACATCATGATAAATCAGAAGCAAAATAGAAAAATATGCTGACATCCTGAAGACAACTGAATATCATTAGCCTATTTTGAGCTAAATGCATGTAGTATTGAAAATATCATGTAGGGAATCACAAATAAGGGTAGAACTCATGCAAATATCAACTTAGACACATCATTTGGAGATATATGCTGTGTAGAGTAACTTCCCTGTATAGCATTGTTGCAGGAATAGAATCTACTAATCTACGTAAGGCCCCAAAATGGAAAATAGCAATACACATCAACCACAGAGTAACATCAGCAGATTATGAACTAATCGACAGAGACTTGGGATCATGAATTCTTGGAATTCATCGTATCTTTCAGGATAAATAAGGGTTGTTGTGTGACTTTTGTTTTGTGTGCTTGGTTGTGACTGACATCACAAACCAATCAACAGGAAACTGGCGCTAGAAGGAGGGCATGGACAAAGAATCTGTAGATTTCTGCAAATATTGTATAAACATTTTCTGAACTTTCAAGTTTTATTCTGAGATATGATAGATCTCTTTAAAATTTCAAAAAAAAAAAAGAAAGTAGGGTCTCATTTCAATGGATGCATATGAGGACAATTATCAAGTTAACATTCCTTTATTTTAGGAAGCTTTAACTAAGCAGCTTTATCCTCAAAGTTTGTATAGCTTCAGTTTGTCCACTTGTTGCAGGATACACCAGACTATAGAGCACAGTGAAATTAATTGTCTAACTTTTCTCACAAGGTTGGATTTATATTTGAAGGGACTGATACTTTTTATAGATGTGCTTAGGGATGAAGTCTGGCAAGAAAATGAAAGAGTTCTGGAGCGACAGGACAATACATCTTCAAAGGCTAGGAGACATACAGAAGAGGTACCAGTTGAATCAGTTCTAGAAGAGCGCAGGTATGAACCTTTTGAAAATAGTAAAGAGGAAATTACTCCTTTTTTTCAGTCATCAGACAATCAGCAAGGAGGGTTTGATGAGGGGGAAGATAAAAGTGAGATTCATCTTGATACATTTGGTAGATATATGGAATTACTAAGGAATACTTGTCAAGAGGAAGTCTCTGGATCTAACTTGAAAAGTCTTAACGAAAATGATTTGGCAAAGAAATGTAGACTAGCATTGGCAGAATTAAGGTGCACTAAAATTAATGAGGTTCCTATTATAACAACTAGTGGAGTCACAGAAAAAGAAACAAATATTGATTTCATATCTGACTCCTTTAAATTGAGTGATCAAATGCAAGAATGTTGCAGGTCAATGGAACCAAATGCCTTACTGGATGGCAAAAGTGAGATGCTTGATGAACCATTCATGAAAGTTGAAGATGCCAAAAAGTTTGGAGCTGTTGTGCATGATCAGATGCCAATCCAATGTTGTGAAATAGAGGAGTATTCCTATCAATCAGAAGTTGTTTCACCTTTACAGTCAAATGATTTAGAAATGATAAATTTCTATATATCAGGTTATGATGATGAAGATACTCATTTAGATACTGATGTGCAGAGAATTAAAGAAAACGTTGAGGTGTTTCCTGGAGTCAAAAGTCATATAAGTTTGCAAAATGAAGAGATGAAATTGGATAATGATGAGGAAGATTGCTTCAGGAATTTTGAATCATACTTGTCTAGAAATATACAGTGTAGTCGAATATTAGGTTTACCCACTGATGACATATTGATTGAAAATTGGTGCAGATTACATGAAGAAGCACATTCAGAAAGGAATTGTGATGCCTACTTAGACATGATGAAATTAAAAATTAATGAAAGCCTTGAGGTGCTTCCTGAGGTCAAGAACCAGATGAACATCCAGAATGAAGGAACAAAGCTGGATAAAGATGAAGGAATAATACATCAGGAGTCATACATCCTTCAGTTTGAAGTGAGACTTGACATTGAGCCAAGAAATGAAAATATAAAG
The DNA here is from genome assembly GCA_027924645.1 of Cunninghamia lanceolata. Classification (NCBI taxonomy): domain Eukaryota; kingdom Viridiplantae; phylum Streptophyta; class Pinopsida; order Cupressales; family Cupressaceae; genus Cunninghamia; species Cunninghamia lanceolata. The sequence goes on along the minus strand of BSBN01001845.1, from coordinate 117,172 downwards.
CCAAATGGGAGGCCAACTGTCAATGAACAAGCATGTCCAACAGAACCAGAGATACACCAGGTTGTATCTTTCCTTTCCACAATGAATACTGTTGATTATCATTTTGATTATGGAAATTCAGGAAATAGGACATGCATATGGATTAATCATGAACATGATGAGCTTCCTCAGTTGCTAATAATCAGAGATTATTCTGTTAAACACAATGAGTTTAGAATACAAAAATATTTTTCAGAATACAAAGATGAATTTGCTAGGGTCAGAACCACAACTAGTGCCCTAATGCTCCTGCACAATCTAAGGAAGTATGCAAATACAGGTGTCTTTAGGTCTTTTCCTAGGTTTTATTTACCTTGTATGGTTTGTATGTAGTTTGGTAGGATAGTTGTTTTGTTTCTTTTCTTTGCTTTCTTGTCTTGCCTTTTGTTGTTTGCTTTCTTTGTATAGTTGTTTGTATAGCGGCTTTGTTTTGCTTGTTTTGTTTTGGTTGCTTTGTTTCCTCAGCAGGGATCTTTCTTTTGATTTAGAGTATAAAGGCGCTGATTAACAACCACTAAAAATAATGGAGAATTTAGATCAGTCAGGTTAATTGTTTGAAATCTATGCATAACTTGTTGTGACTGTCATGAATGTAGAAAGTCGTTTAACTTGTGAAATTTTGTATTCAATAAGAATGGGTTGAGTATTCAAGGAATGTTTCTCACAATGACACACCTAAAATCCTTGGGTTTGTTGAACTTACCAGTGTAGATATTAGGTGAAAAATCAGAGGTCACCCTTGCTACCATTACAATTCTCAGCTTAACTTTAGCAAGTGACCACTCCTTGCATCATGAAGTTACAAATGCAATATCTTATGAAATCTCTATGAAATACAAAAATAAATAAAATAAATAAATAAAATGGATTATACTGAAAATCTAGATTAAGCCATCTAAGTAACTCTACCGGGGCTATAGACGCTCATTGGCAGTGGGGCTCTACTTAGGAGAATTGTAATGATAACCTTGCTGGGGCTATAGACGCTCGTTGGTAGCAAGGCTCTAACCGGTTGGCTATGAGGGAATGTCCTCACCTACGTAGTCTAATATCAGTCACTGGCTTGTTCAACTACTCTTCAAGATGAGGCTTATTAACCACGTGCACCCACTTAAACTAAAATAAAAATTCATACACCTTATTGAATACATTGAGTCTCAAGTTGGATAATAATTTGCAGAACAGATAGTTGGAAGTTATGAATTTATTTTATTCAATTTTCTTTAATGGGTTGAATTTGATTGTTTTGTTTGGTTGCTAGTTGTTGTGATGTTCACAACACGCCCCATTTTACTCCTTAGCAAAACGAGGACCCCTACTGTGGCTTTTTGCTTTTTGCTTGTGTGTCGTTTTGCTTGGTGCTAAAGGGAAAAGGGAGTTAAAATTGTAAACCTAGTTAAAAATGGAGAAGAAATGCATTTCAGTATCAGTGCATAGTATTGTTGGATTCTTTGTCAAAAATGAGCTAGGGTTGCTTTTTGAACCATGTTAAAATTCGCCATATTTTGCAAGTTATGAGCAGTTTGGTAAAATGTACAAGGGAAGGGTTTGTTGTTTGCACATACAAGTCTCTTTGTATATCGGGTTGCATATACAAGGCCCTTTGTATGCGAGTTTGCTTGTATACAAAGACCTTTGTAAATCACTTTCTATATACAAAGTCGTTTGTATATGCAAAGGTCATTTTATACTTGGTCGCATGAGTAGTCGGGTTCATATACAAAGTCATTTGTATGTCCTTTTGCCTTGTATATATTTGGTAGAGTTTATGCATACATATAAGATGGACCCGAGGTGGTTTTAGGTTAGAATGAATTGATGTTTTAAATCCACTTTGTATCTATGCATTTGTATGTTTGGCAAGTAGAATATACAGGGCACTTCATACATTGTCGCGGACCCGAAAATCTATATAAAAGGCTTAATTCCTTGTATATTTCTAGCTTTGTATGGACATACATTCAAACGCTTATGCAAGTGCAGACCCGAAAAAGTCATTAAACATTGTTAAATCGATGTACATTCGATGCTTGTATATTTGGACATACAAAGTAAAATATACAAGGGTGACATACGAGCCACGAAATTGAAAAGAAATTGGAATTCGATGAATGCATTGTATCGTATCTGGCTTGTATATTGAAGATACATTGGGAAATATACATTACTTTATACATTGCCCGAAACTAACATTTTTATGAAACAGGGTTAATTCAATGTATATCGGGATTGTATATTCTTATATACAAGGCCGACATACATTGAACTTATACAAGAGCCGGAATCCAAATAAAATAGAATCTGATTAATGCAGTGTATAAAGTCCGGCATGTATATCGTAAGATACAAGACCCGACACTAGAAACATACATCGGGTGGACCCGAAGGGGTTATTTAATTGAGTTAATTCAATGTATATCGGGCTTGTATATTCTCATATATAAGCCAATATACATTGCATGCATACAACCACCGGAACCAAAGATGTTATGGAAAGGAGTTAATTTGTTGTATATTCCTGGCTTGTATATCAAAGATGTATTGTTATACATACAAGCCAGATTCGAAATGGAAGTTAAAAATAGAAAATTCTTTGTATGCATATGCGTTTGTATATTGCGATATACAAACCGATATGCAGAGCAACATACAAGCCGGAACCCAAATGAAATTGAAATTCGATTTAGTGCGTGTATCACGTCCGGATTGTATATCAGATATACAAAGATTTAAACAAGGAAAAAGGGGTGGGAAAATGAAGTGATGGAAATTTTGAACCTTTTTTGGGTGCCCGATGCATGTTTCTAGTCAACGATGGTTGACCTGACTGGTGTTAACGCTGTATATGCATTTTTTATGCCCATTTTCCATGGTTTTTGAGCCCGATGGCTGTGTTCGTGCATTTGGAGCCTGTTTTAATGCAGATGTTCATTTTTTTCTGCTGATTTATTAAACGATGGTGCTAATTCCTGCTTGTTTGTTGTAGATTGTTGGAGTAGCTGGGAAAAAGTAGAGTTGCCGACACAGTAGTAGCGTGCAGGTGAACGCAAAGGCGAGGTTTTAAATGATGATGACATCCTAGGTGGCGGGCTAGATCCTGAGAAGCCAAACACACCAAAAGGAGATGAAGCTTTCAATGTAGGGGAGTTTGCAGATGGAAACGTTATTGAAGGAGCGGCGCCCTGTCTAGGTATGCTACACAAATTCTTGGCGGGATTCATTTCTCACCGTTGGATGCTGCATTGCAAGATGCTGACCATTGATCTCCTAGGGTTTTTGGGTGCCAGATTGGGGAAAAACTAGAGATATATAAATTGAGCCCCTGTACTATACAAAAAAAAGGGGAGGAGGTCAATAATACACAAAAAAATTAGACCTGTAATAGTTTTTAGGAGAGATCGGATTACTGAGACTAGTGAGGACTAGATTGTTGAAATAATCAAGGTCCTTTCCTCAAATCATTGTAAATGTACCTGTTTTATGAACATACTATATGGAGATGAAGTTTCAGACTATACCCTGATTGTAAACCTTAAGTAGTCTCCAAGTTGATTTCTGGATATGTACTGGTGAATGCTGTGTTCTATAGAAGCACTTTCATTTCATTGCATGTTGTTGTCAACTTTTCCTCTGAAGATTTGCACTGAATCATGCAGATTTGTGGACTGTCCTGGTGAAGTATGATTTTAGTTTTCTTCTCTCCATTGCTGTATGGGAACATGTATGTGGATCAATGATCTCAGTCAAGTAATTTTAGGAATCTCACTCTCTAACCCTTTTTCTCATTTTAATTTCATTGAAATCACTTTCATAACTGCACATCATGATAAATCAGAAGCAAAATAGAAAAATATGCTGACATCTCGAAGACAACTGAATATCATTAGCCTATTTTGAGCTAAATGCATGTAGTATTGAAAATATCATGCAGGGAATCACAAATAAGGGTAGAACTCATGCAAATATCAACTTAGACACATCATTTGGAGATATATGTTGTGTAGAGTAACTTCCCTGTATAGCATTGTTGCAGGAACAGAATCTACTAATCTACGTAAGGCCCCAAAATAGAAAACAACAATACACATCAACCACAGAGTAATATCAGCAGATTATGAACTAATCGACGGGGACTTGGGATCATGAATTCTTGGAATTCATCGTATCTTTCAGGATAAACAAGGGTTGTTGTGTGACTTTTGTTTTGTGTGCTTGGTTGTGACTGACATCACAAACCAATCAACAGGATTGTCTTGGTTTTCCTCTAGCCCCAGCAAAGTGAGGGGCCCACTTTTTCAACAACCCTAGGTGTCTGATGTAGGAGCATCCCAAGTTGCAGAGAAATCTTGCATCAACCAAAAATATTTGCATTCCTTTTTGTTTTCTTTCATTTTCTAGTTTAGTACAGTGTAATTTAATCAGTAGTAGTTTTAGCATTTTGTACCACATTTTGCCGCATTGTCATTTTAGAGCTTGTAGAGTAGGATTTAGCATCTAGACATCATCATCTGCATCATATCCAAAATTTAGGTCATTTGGACTTGTCTGCTAAAAGTTATCGCTATCAGAAGATCACTTGTTTTCACATAACAGAGCATTCAGACAGCCAACTGAAGGAGAAGGTTTTCGGAGCACTTCCATGACTTGTGGAGCTAAATGGAACAAACCACATGGCACATAATGATCAGATAAACCTTCCTTGAGGTCTGTACCTTGTTTCATTCATTTGTGGAGGAGTACTAGTTGTTTAGGGCTAACCTATTTGTTTCTACATGTTTCATCTCTTTCATTGGAGTTTGTAACCTTCCTTGGTTGACATAGAGGATTTCTTGAGCTTAGAGATGATATATATAGATCTCTAGGATGTATTAGGAAGTGAGTGAGCGATTATGATAGAATAGGATAAGTATTTTGTTTTGGATAGGCACTTCATTGCTATATCTTACATATCTGTTGTAACTGAAATTCAAGCTTGTGAGACCTAATTTGTAAGCCCACATGTTGTTGACATGTAAGTGTTTTGAATCTATGATATATTGAACATTTGAATCATTCATTACATTCTATATTTGAGTTGTTTCCATTGTTTTTACTCTTACTGCATGGCTTGGAAAATACATTATGTGAACCCTCCGACTATGACTGCACCAAAAAAGCTCACTTAAACGGACTGCCTTCATCCTCTGCAAAACTGGGAGGTACTCCTCTCATACTAGTATTTCCTCATCAATGGAACTCTTTAATTCCTAGGATGGTAGACACAACTCCCTACAATGTTTGCTTCTCTCCTTCCTTTGTTTGGTGACCAAGGTTAAATTGTTGTATACTGTAATCACCATGCGCCATTAGATGTTCCTCCTTATCCACCAATGGTGTGGTGAATTGGGCTATCCTTTCTCCCTGGGTATCTTTGGTTATGGTTGAAAGAGGCCTAGCTCTTTCAGGCTTTCTTTGAGTCTTGAACACTTCAACCATAGTTGAGAGGTCCTCTTGTTCTTCTGCATATGTCATTTTCCTTTTCTCAACGACCTTGTTTAACCATACCGGTAGCCTGGTATTTGCAAATATCGTGCTTGTAGTAGGAGGAGCAGAGGCCTTTTTCTTCATCGGAGTAAAGTTAGGTGAATAGCATGGAGAGGATGAAGGAGTCAAAATAATTATTTCTCCTAATTCTGGTAGCTCTTCACCCTGATCAATTGGAGGGGAAGAAATATCCTACACAAGGCGATCCAAATTCTCAACATTTACCTTGAGAGTGAGGGATTCTTCAACTGCACCCACCTGCCTCTTTCTTACTATCATGCTCTAAATCTTTCTTCTGTTCAATAGTTTGAGAGGCTAATGAGACCTCTTCCTGCGAAGGAGGAGGTCACAAAGTTGGTGTAGATGTAGGTGGTCGAGGAGTAGGTGAAGAAGGCACTTGAAGTGATGGTTGTGATGATGAGATTGGGATCTGAGAGGGTTGAGAGGGAGGTAGAGAAGTGGAGGTTTGTGATTGTGGAGGTATTTTAGACACTTGAGTGGATGAGGGAATGGGGGTTTGGATTGATGGAGGAGAAGAAGGATCTTGTGTGTCTGTATGAGTGGGTGATGAAGAAGTGGGTGTGGATGAGGAAGTGGCAATTTGTGTAGGTGAAGAAGATGTAGATGTGGGAGAAACAAATTTTTTGAATGCTAATCTCAAAGAAGCATTATACATGTCTCAACCAAAAGGTTTGGTAGTTGAAGGACAAAAACAAAAAGTGTGCAAATTAGTAAAATTGTTGTATGGTTTGAAGCAAGCCCTAGGTAAGAGCTTGGAAAGTAAAGTATTAAAGTAATTTTTTATTTATAATGGTCAATTAGAGTTTAGGATAGACTTTAGGAATATTGAGTGTAGAGCTTCTGGAATTACTGTGTGTTGCTTTTTTTGTGTCAATGTTTTGGATCATACTCAATGATCCATCATTAGGACAAAATATGGGAATGAAATAGAGATAAAATTGCAAAGAAGGTTGCATAAAAGGAGAGAGGGTTGGGGGCACATATGAAAAGAAAAGTAAAAAATTATTAACTTAAATAAAATATACAAATTAAAAAAGCATAAAGAGTTATCATTTGAACAATACTTAAAAAGAAAGAAGAGTATAATACCAAAGGAAGAGAAAAAACGAGAGAAAAAACTAAGAAATGGTGACTACAAAAAGAAAGAACATAATCTTTATTTATATAAAAAGGAAGTATATATAACTATGTATACTTAGAAAGGTATTATAAAAAGATAGAATATAAAGAAGAGGATGAAAGCAAAACTAAGGTATAAAAAAAGAGAAAAGAATAAGATTAAAAAAAAAAAAAAAACTAGTTAGCTTATAGATAAAAAAGGAAATATACCTTATTGATATAAAGAGAGTGTATAAAAAGAAATTAGGTAATATCATACCAATAAGAAATTATTTAAGATAAAATCCTAGGAAGAATAAAAATAAAAGAAAAATGTAATATTTATAAAAAGATGTATAGAAAATACGAAAAGAGTAAATAAAGAGAAGACATGCCATAAATATATATAAAATTTACAATTAAAGAAAATTGAGAACCAAAGTTAAATGCTAGTAGAGAAAGTGCTTAAAACTAAAGAAAAAGAAAGGAACACTAGTAAAATGAGCCTATAGAGTAATAATAAAAATACATAAAGATAACTAAAGAAATAACGATCAAGAATTAAATATATAAATAAAATAGGAAACAAGATAAAATAACTAGTTTAAGTATATTAACAAAGTATGAAAACGAGGGTTATATAAATAAAGTAAAAATATAAGCATATAATCTTTAGTTATAAAGATAAAAGCAGATAAAGACAAAGGAGAATATAATTTATATTATATTATATCCTCCTTTGTCTTTATATAGTTAAAGAATATAAAATTATAAATATATATATACTAGGAGCAAATAAAAAAGAAAGAGGAAAGAGGTCAAGCAATGAAAAGAAAAGGAAGAGAGTAAAATAAAGGAGACTAAATCCAAGAGGAGATAAAAAGTGGAGAAACCCAAAGGGAAGTATCAAGAGGGGAAGGAAATGCCCATCATGGAAACCAATGAGAGGGAAGACATAGTACGAAGGAGCAAGGACAAGAGCGGAGGAGGGCAAGGACCCACGAAAGGGAGGTGGAGAAAGGAGGGTGAGCCATAGGCTGGGGAGAGGAGGAAAGACTCACAACCAGTGGTCGAAGGGGAGAGTAAAAAGGGGGGGGAGGAAGAGGGAAGAGGGTGCCTCGGTAAGAAAAGAGGTTAGAGGGTAGGGTGGAGAGGTTTGGACAAAGAAAGAAAGAGGGAGAGGCGAAATGGGGTGAACTAGTTGAGAAGGAAGGAGGGGGAGATCAGGTAAAGGTAAAAGTGGAAAGGAGAGGAGGAGGGATCATGGGGGAAGGGGGTGATTATTAAGGGAATTGAGAAGAGGGTTCCAAGTGTGATTCAAGGTCCAACCATCGTCCCTATTAAGGTTGGTAGGGTTTTTTCTAATGAAGATAGCCTCTTTAAGTTTTCGCTTAAAGAATTTATCTTCCTTAGCCAAGACGAGGGTATCCTCTAGGTGAATGTGGTGTTTAGTGCTTGAGGAGTGATCTGCTAGAGCTGATTTTGTGACCCTTTCATGCCTAATGTTTGCACTGTGTTCTTTGATTCTAGTATAGATGGATCTACCCGTCTCACCTATGTAAGGGGTGCCACATGAACAATCAATTTTATAAACACCCGAGTTTAAAAGAATGTCCTTGGAATCCTTGGTGGATGGGATGAGGTTTCTAATGGTGGAAAGCAGTTTAAAGGCGCAGTTGAGACCTTTCTTGGGAAGGATTCTGGCAATCTTATTGGAGATGCCCTCAATGAAAGGTAGGGTGGCACTGTAAACCACCTCAGAGTCCTTCAAACTAGGTTTCTTTAAAGAGTGGGTTTGAGTGGGTTTATTCTTTTTTCTTTATTTGTTGTCACTCTTATCCTCTTTGGATAAAACTTTTGTAATCTTATCCTATTTTGTCTTCAGTTTTTCGTAATATGATATCAAAGCCCAAGTCAAACTTTGGGATCTGAGAAAGCGGATTGTCCTAGGGACTTCTATCAGTAGTGATAGATTGTGAGATCACTTTTGTAGCAAATTCAAAGACCAAAATGGTTCATACATTAGATCGTACAGAGTTGTGGGATTTCAAAATCATGAGATTTTAAAATCACAAAGGTTTTGGTGATTTTTTTACAAAATCATGAGGGTTTATTCATTAAATCTTAGGTCAAAGTTTTTGGATTAAAAATCACGTCTATATATAGGAAAAAGTCATGGGTTTCATTCATTCAAAATCATGCCAGGTTTTTGGTGGAATTTTTCAGGTTTTTAACTTATTTTTCCAAGGTTTTTTAGCAGATTTTGCCTAAAAATTCACATCATTTTTCCTTTGCAAATCATGATTTAATTTTTGGGCCATTTTTTTAAAATAGTGGGTCCATTTTTCTTCAAAAGGTGAGTTGTGTTTATTAAAAATAGTGGTGGATTTTGGATTTGCATGACACATGCAAGTGAGGACAATTTTTTGACAGGGATTTTCAACCAAAAATCGTGCCTATTTCTGCACAAAAATCTCTATTTTTTTGCAAGTTTTTGGCATGGGTTTTTGAAGGTTTTTAAAGGCTACAACAACTAGGATTTAAACCTGGAAAAACTTAGCTATTCTCACCAAATTTTCCATAAATTTTTAATCATTTTTTTATACTGGTTTTTATACCTGTGACTAGGGCATAAGATTTGCATTTTTTTGGGCAACAACTTTTGTGCCAAATTTGTAGTTTGTAGTAGTGTGATAGCATAAAAGCATTTATTTATTTTTTGGTCTTACTCTGTGATTGCACTTTATGGGAGGGAAGGACCATTAAATGGCCTCATTACCCAACATCATGTTGGAAGGCAACTAGTGTTTTACTAGAAAAAATTACAACACATGGAAGCAATGAATGTTGATGCTTTTTGAGTACAGATGCCTCAAAAAAATTAGCCTGGGTACTGATACACGATAAGCAATTGTGGGTAAAGACCATGACAAGTTTGATGAATGTGATAGAGAAGCAGTCATGTTAATAAAATTATCAGTGACTGATGAAATGCTTTCAGAAAATTAGACAGATAACACCTCCACAGAAATTTGGAAGCATTTGCGAGAACTGCATGAGACTTCAAATAAAGGAAAGGCATTCTTTCTAAAGAATGTGGACACTAAACCCAAAATCCAAAACCTTGAACCCAAGACTGTGGACACTAAACTCAAACTTAGAACCCTAAACACTAGAAACTTCAAAATTAGACCTCAAACCTTAAACCCTAGACCTTGCATTTGACCCTTGGACCCTAGACCTTGGAAGCTATACTTGGAATCATATACATTGTATTCAATAACCATTGATTGTGGACCCTAGACCAAGAAACCTTTACATTGAACCCTTGGATGTTGAATCTTGAACCCAAGACCCTTACACTAAACTATGAATCCATGAACCTGAACATATGACTATGGACACTAGACCCTTTGAACTTGGATTTCAAATGTTGAACCCATGACTTGGACCATGGACCTAAACCCCAAGACTATGGACACTTATAACTTGGACCTCAAACCTTGAACCCTAGACCTTAGACTCTTGATTGTAAACCTTGAATTGAAGACCCTTGACATTAAATTTTGAAACCATGATCATAGACACAAGATAGTGAACACTAGACCCTTTAAAATTTTACATCAAACCTTGATACATGACCCTAAACCTTGAACCTAAGATCCTAAACCATGGACACCAAACCTTGAACATAAGACCATGGACACTAGATAGTCCAAACCTAGACCTAAACCTTGAATATATAACGACCAATTTAGTTGGGGTCTAGGCATGCTAGCCCACACTTATGTTCATTCTAGGAGTAATATATAAAAGGGCTTAGATCCCATTTTTTTAATAACATGTAATTAGGGAATTCCATGAGAACACATTTCTTTGAGGCATTCTATCAAACAATTCACATGCCTTGTCTATGCTTCCACATTTTACATCTCGATCTCTGTCTCTCCCTCTCTCTATATCTATCTCTCATTTTCACTCTCCCACTCTCTATCTCTCCCTCTATCCCCCCTCCTCTCTCTCCCTCTCTATCCATATTTTTAAATCTCCCCCTCTCTCCAACTCTCTAGCTATATCCCTCAACCTCCCCCTATCTCCCCCCTCTCTCAATGTCTCTATCCTGCATCTCTTTTGCCTCTCTCTCTCCCCCTCAATCTCCCCCCTCTCTCCCACTTTTTATCTATATCCCTCAATCTCCCCTATGTCTCCTCTCTCTCTATCTATATCTCTCTATCTCCCCCATCTCTCTCTCAATGTCTCTATCCTCCATCTCTCTATATTAGTCCCTCTCCATCTCTCCCTCCATCCCTCTCTATCTCTCCCTCCCTCCCTCTCTCTATCTCTCCCTCCCTCCCTCCCTCCCTCCATCCCTCTCTCTATCTTTCCCTCCCTCCCTCTCTCCCTCCCTCTCTCTCCCTCCATCCCTTTCTATCTCTCCCTCCCTCCCTCTCTCTATCTCTCCCTCCCTACCTCCCTCCCTCCCTCCCTTTATCTCTATCTCCTAATCTCCCCCCTCTCTCTCTCCCCTTCTCTCCCCCTCCCCCTCTCTATCTATATATGTTTCCATCTCCATTTCCCCACCTCTCTCTTCAAGGATCCTAGCTTCAAGGATCCTGATCTATTAGACCATGGTGGCTATGAGATCTCCTAAGGTAGCATCTCCTATGTTTTGTATTTCACCATCATGAGGTGGGTTTTGTTTAGTAAGTGAGGGTTGAGTAGCCATTTTGGTTCTTTCCTCAAGGAATATTTCTAGTACCCCTTGGCATGCTTCATCTCATTCATTTTGATAATCTAAATGGGAAGCCTCTCATGCTATACAAGATTCTTCTAGGTCTTTCTCTAAGAGTCTCACCTCATTTTCAATTCAAGTGGTAGTGTTTTTGTAGTTTGTGATGGGATGACCCTAATGATGGATTTTTTATTAGATGAACACTTGAGTGCTCTAAATTGATCTAGGTTTGTTTGAATCATAGTATCTTGGTTCCAAACTAGGTTATCAAAAGTGATGAAGTTATGCAGTCATCGTTGTCCACCATTCTAGTTAACATCTTTATAATCATACCTATTTGACATAGGTGCTAATGGATTGGGAAGGATGTACTAGTTGAATGAAGGAGGGATAGCTAGGTCTAAGGGACCTTGTCCCTATTGTGTTATTGGTCTAGACATATTCAAGGGTACCATAAGTACCACAACAAAATGGGAATACAAGGTGGGTGAAAGGTGGAAGAAAGAAAATGAGAGGGATTGTCTAGAAGGATTTTCCTTTCATGTTAGTTTCACCAAAATATGCAATATTATAAATCTTCTCATCACAAAAAGTGAATGAGGTGGACTCAAAACAAAACATGCAATATGTACTACACCCTTATTGATGCTATGGATTGAATTACTCTTGCTCTTCCAAAAAATTCTAGTTAAGCAAAGGAGAATTTGACTTATCACTCTCTTCTCATGGCAAGAGGATCTCCTAGATGGTATGATATGGTTGTGTGAAAAGACAAGTGAAGGACAAATTCTATCTTATGTCACCAAAGAAGATATGCCTATTGAGTGGCAATTTAATAATTAAAAACAAAGTCAAAGTGTGCAAGAGTGTACACTAGTGAATTTTGTAGAAGAGTTATTCAAATTGGAAAGGATATATGCAAGAAGATGATATCTTGATGAAGTATGTATGTGGCCTTCATAGCCATCTAGTTAGGCTCATATTTATCTCAAAAATGAAAGAAATAGATAAGCCATCTTATCAAGCTCATTATTTCAAAATGGTCAAAAAAAATATCACATGCCTTTCTTCATGAAGGAAAATTTACAAAACAATTTTCAACTTAATCCTATAAGAAGAGATGTCAAAAGTTATTTGATCTATACAAATTATCACCACTTTGACATAGTAACAAAACTAAATAAATAACTAGAATGAAAAAATAATAGAATAACCATGACAGAGAGAGAGAGAGAGGGAGATATAGAGAGAGCGGTTTTTTTTAATGCTTTAGTGTCGATGTTTAGGGTTTTGGGTTCACATTTAGGGAACTTAGATTTTAATAATAAGGAAGACAAATACACACACACACACAGATGATAGATATAGAGATCAAGAGGGAGATATAAAGATCAAGAGGGAGAGATAGAGAGAGGGAAAGGGATAGATAGAGATAGAGAGGGAGAGTGATAGCGAGATGGAGAGAGAGATAAAAATAGAGATATAGACTCATTCTTATTCTAGCCTATCCAAATTCAAGGGTTTTCCAACTTTCCTATGCCTAGACTCATAAGTGGAGTGTCCCTAAGCAATCATCTCATTAAGAATTATGAGACCTTCTGGACTAGGCTTAGTACTAGGATTTTTGTGCAGTCCATATTTCTTTTGAAGATAGGTAAGCCTTGAACTAGGCTAGATCAATTCAACTAACTCTATAAATATAGGGGTAGTTCCTCTTTTTCATCCATAGAAAAAACCTAAGTGTCATCATCCTAATGATTATACCATAGTTTGGATATGTCACCTTTTTCATCATCTTCCTAAATAGAATTTCCACTCTCATCTACTTCATCATAGAATTGGACCCCTTTAAAACAATGAGAACCTGGTCATGAGCTTGGATACAAGGAGTACACCATGAGTATACTTCCATAAAATTTGTGTACTACAAAGTATTTGGAACATTTCTCCTTTTGTCCATTGTTGTACTCATCTCGGTCTCCTATCTCATTGGTGATGACTGTGTGAATGACAAGATGGTGAAGCTAATAACTTTGACACTTTGGATATCCTACTTGACATTTGAGAGAATGGTTTTATCATTTTATTTAAGTTTTTAACCAAGGTGTAATCAATGCCCCTACCTCTATATTGTCACCTACTATAGATAGGTGGAGTCTTTACTCTCCCTATGTTCTTTGAAATCTCTGTCCCCTTTAGGTCTCTTTAACTCTAAATTGAGCATTACTCCATCTACAGTAGCTAAGGGAGCACAACATTCTTGATTCACATTCCTCTCTCTAGCATTCTTTTCTATGGGTCAAGCTTTCTATTGCTTTCTTAAAGGTTTTTACCCCTTTGTAAACTTCTCTTATTATAGAGAGGGGGTATATACACCCTTATAGATATTAGGGCTCCTCTGGTCGAGGGAAATCCCCTCCCTATTATGATTTCAATTCCACTATTGTTTGTTCCCTTCTAAGAGAAGTTTAGGTCCTTTTGGAAAACATGGGGCCACAATCGTAAACCATAGATGCTTGACCACCTCCTCATAACAAGCCATAGGTGCTTGACCACTTCCTACCCTTGCATTGATCACATCCTTGCACCTCCTAGTTAGTGTCTCTACTCTAGTTCCTTCTGAGTCTTTATCTAAATCTTGATTCATTGCAAGTGGTGGAGAAGCTAGGGTCAACAATTAGCTCTACTAGATTTGCTATGGTTGGGTACATGGGTAAAGATCAATTGAGATGAGGTCACCTTGTGCTCAACCTTAAATATGATACTTAGTCCTCTTTCAATCCTAAACAAAAAGCATGTTTTACATCAACAAAAAACCTGATCACATTTTATGTTCCACAAAACGCGCTCATGTTTTGTGGAACCTAAAAACACGAGTGTGTTTTAGGTTCCACAAAATGTACTCATGTTTTGTGGAACCTAAAACACAAGTGTGTTTTTATTTTTTTCAAATTTTTAGCCCGCCTTTTTAGGCTTGGAATTGGCTTGGGCAACCAAACCTAAGGATTGGACCTCTATCATACCTCCTACAGATGTGTTTTTCATTGTCAATAACATTTTTGAACTTCAATGTCATCAGATTTACTTATTTTATAATGAAACTTGATGAAACCAACACTAAAACAATGAGCTAGTTCTTAGCTTTCCAACCATATATTTTTTTAAATTTTGAATAAGTTCAGATATTTATTTTTATTTTCTTTGAATAGTGTCCTCATATTCTTTAATCATATATATATATATATATATATATATATATATATATATATATAACTTTTGATCCACTTATCAAAATTTTAAAAAAATTATATAGGATTGTTCTATGCTTCATTCTTTATACATTAAAAAAATTACATTTTCAATTATTTTTGTGCAAGTTATGTGACGTGCACACTCAGTGATGCAGTTTTTAGGATGCATCCACTTTGAAAAATCACAAAAAAAAATATTTAATAAAACATTACAAAAAAATACACAACTTCTAGTACTCACTCTTAACTACATTTCTACCAACTAATTTTTAAAAATACTAAATGCAACAAAAAATAGAGCCCGCACACCCCAAATACTATGTTATATTTTAGTGAGAAAAATAGGAACACTTTTGTGTGCATGCAACATTTCACCCTCTTAATCTTAACTATTTTTTAAAAACTTTAGTAGTTTAGAAACTAGATTTAGAGCACTACAACTCTTATTCTTTCCATATCTTCAAAAATTTAGTGCATGCATCTCAAATTACTCATCCAAGTTTAGTTTTAGCTGATTTTAGGAAAAAAGTGGCCACTTTTGACCCCCTTTTTGTATACCATTTCCATGCACTTACCCAAGAGTTGAGTTTAGAATTAGAGTGCAAAGCTAAGTTGTGTGTTAATGTGAAGTTGAGCAATGTTTAAGAGTTGAGACATTGAAGAGGCAAATCATCATCTAAGTACAAGTTGTGCTAAGAGAAGGAGAATTGTGTTGGGGTAAAATTGAAGAGCTAGGGTTGATTGGTGTAGAACTATAGGAAGAAATTGCATCACAAGAAATGGCCACACCAGTGTTGATAGATGCTAAAGATAATCCCCGCCCAAAATACAAGAAGCACCCATGGAGGGCCATGGAATTTTATTAGGACATGTTCTCAAACATCTCTATAAATGTGCTTTATGTGGAGATATCTAGAGGCATATCCACATAACCCTAACAGAGATAGACCACAACAAATTTGAAGAAAATAGATTACCACTTACTAGAGTGAATAAAGATACAGGTCTATGTGAATATCTCCTTCAATATTGAATATTTAGGAAGCTAATCTTAGACACATGGGAGGATAATCTTGAGCAAGATTCATGCCAACTTCAAATATCTTGACCATCCATACTAGATAATAAAGAAAGACATAAAAGCAATCACAAGACTATGCAATAGAGGAGAACTTCCCTAGAAGAAGATAAAAAATGAGTAGGTGATGGAACTAATTGGCACCACACCACATGGGAGAAACTTGATAGTGAAGGATATCTCAAATCTTGCTATGTAGTATGCCACGATGGAGATTGTGTGTACAAATCTACTACACAAATAGAGAAAACTCGGCCATAGGCATTGCAATCCTCACAATATAAGAGATGGTGGTGAACGGGAAAGATTCAACCTTTGCAAGACATTGAGAGAACAACTCCTATAGAATTTAGACAAAATAAAGTAGATTCAATATAATTTCTAGTATGGTTCACTGATCATATTTCTTACTTTATATTTTATGAAATTGTTACGATGCATACTAGGTTACTCATGGTCAAACACAAAAACTATAGCCTCACAAATTAATGCACACATCAAAGGATTTCAACAAAAAAAGAAAGTATAGGGAAACATACTATGGTTTCTTCAAAAAATTTCAAGATGAAATGCAAGTTATAGATAGGATCTCTAACCACATAAAACAAAAATACCAAAATGAAATCACATTCACCATAGAAATCGATGTTGACTACACTGAGGCAGTATAGCCCATAACTTCTTGGGTACCATGGTTACCTTACAAGGTTTCTAATATAGTTATTAGCACAAATGCAAGAGCACTATTATCACTACCAAAGGATCCCAATGCAGAAAGATTTGGCACTTATAGAGAGTTTATAGACAAAAGGAACATGAAGGAAGCATAAGTAAAGCTAAATAAAAATAAAGGAATATTTCATCAAAAATGGGGGATAAACAAGAATTTACTAGAAGAACTAATAGATTCCATCAAGTCTAAAAGAGAGGAAGCACCATAGTTAGAGGAGAGAATAAAAAAGATGCATTAGTGCAAATAGCCCAAAATTTTAGACCTATCTCTGACTAGCAAAGCACAACTAGCACACTTACAAAACAAGAAGGGATCTAAACAAAAAGTTGATACTCTCCTATATCTCAAAATAATGAGGCCAAGGAAAGAGTAATGATTTAAATTATCAAGGCCACAAAGAAGGCCTATGACACTTTGGTAAAATAAAAAGTTACAACTGAAGAGTAGTTAAGTCAACAAGAACAACTAGATTATGACATAGCAAGAATAAGTGTGGAGGAGCTAGTCAAGGACATTCAAGATGACACCACACAAGGGGAGAAGGATATAGATATAGGTCAAAATGTGATATTACAACCTATAGAGGATGAAGAACCAAAAATATCTAAGAATAGGATGAAGAAAAAGAGAAACATTCACAACAGGACACACCATAAGGTAGTGGGCCTTATCAAAGGAAGAAAGAAGAAGTTTATATAAGGAAATAAGAAAATGAGTTTTTTCAAAAACTAATGGAGACAAATCTCCTACATATCAAGTATTGATTACTCCTATATCATCACAATTTTTTCACCCAATGGACAAAATCAAGAAATTTATTACCAAACAAAGGCACCTGCAACTGATAGTCACTTTGGCACCAACCTTCCTCACTTCTACATAGCCACAAGTGGACTTCTCCCAAATATCCCCAATTTAACAATTTGAGATGGAAAACATACTGCAAAGCAATGTTAGGGAATGTCTACTAATGTAGTAAATGACTACTAGTGAATCCATCACTAAGGCAATAGCAAACATCTAAGGGGTAAGTACACAAATTTGGAGGGCCAAAAAGTGGCCTTGAACAAGTCCTAAAATAAAAAAATACATGATGTGTTGGTGTTATGGCTCAAAAATCCTGAGCCATAACATGCTCATATTATAATGTAAACGTGCTCACATGATAATTGCCTAAAAACACAAAAAATGCCTAGTATGTGGTCTATTTTTTGAAATTATAGTGCACATGCATTATAACATGCACACATTTTATTTTAAGTTACTTTGGAATCCCACCCTTAGGCTTGGACCTACATGTAAGGTCCCCAAAGATGTGTTTTGCATAAAAAATACAAAAATAAGTAAATTTCGAGTGTGCTCTCCATTAGGTTTGCGCATTTTAAGATATTATTTTGAAAAAATGATATGATGACATCAAGCTTTCTTCTCTTTTTAGCCATGTAATTGTTCTACATTTCAAATACATTAAGGCTTTGATCTTCAATTACTTTTGCTAGTGTCTTCATTTTTTGTCAAAAACCTATGTATAATTTTTTTGGTGTCATTTTTTATCCACTCATTGAAATCTGAAACAAGTTACATTTTTATATTCTAGACTCAATTTCTATACGTGCATTAAAAAAATATTGATTTTCAATTAGTTTTCTCAAAATTACGGGGGCATTACACTCAATTTTCTATTTTTCAAGATGTGTCCACTTTGAATATTAGTAAAAAACCATATATTCATTAAAAATTGGCAAACAAATCTAGCATAAACTACATGATATTAGCTAACTTTCCACTAATAGAATTTGTGAAATATTAAAAAAAGTCAACATTTTAAGGGGAGCACACCTAACGCTATGTTTTTTTTGACAAAAATATGACCACTTTGTGTTCTCCCTTATTTGACCCTCTTAATCTCCACCATTTTAAAAAAGAAAGTTCAGAAATTAGACTCTGGACGCTACTAACCTTGTTCTTGTCACGTCTTGAAATTTTGTGCATGGGTCTCTTGAATTACTTGTTGAAGAGCAATTTTGTTGATATCAAAAAAAGTAGCCACCTTTTACCCCCTTTTGGCCCCCCATTTCCATGCACATACCGAAAGAACAATTGCTACAAATCGTAGTAAATGCATCATTGCCACCAGACTAACAATTGGGCATAATAGTCAGTAGGTTGCAAGTAGAGCTAAGAAGTTGGAATGAGGAGAAAGTAAAACTCAAAGAATAGATTCTAGCATAACATGAGAAGATGCATTTGGATGAGATTAAATTGAAATGTGCTATAGCCCAAACATAGCTAAACTTTGAAATCAATAACATGGAATGGACTTGTGGAAATATTAGTACATTCTATCAAAATATTGTTTAGGTTAGCCTGCATTGAGCACAACCTTGAAACTTCAGCTAGACAACCTGGAAAATTAGATAATGCAAGCCTCAACCTCATATAATGCAATGTAGGATTTAGATGGAGCTACCAGGGTGTAAATAAAAAACCTACATACTCAGTTCCACCAAGTATAGGAGCAAAGGGCAATCTCAAGATAGCACAAATGAAATAATTAAGGAAGGTAGTCAACTTGTAGTTGGCACAATTAACAAGTCTTTTTGTTGATACACGGAAGATGACACTTCTATTGGGATCCCCTCCTTAATTACCAATGTTGAGGTACTATTCATTAAAGTAAAGGGTCACATCTATTGGTTACAACAAGCTATTTTCTAGTGGAATAACCAATACAACTAGATGTGCACTATCTATAAGAACATTTTGCCTTAGTAGGAAATAGCATGCTCTACCAATTTTGCAATATTAGATGATACAATTTTGAATGGTTAAGATCACATTTTGATTGTCAAACAGAGCCCACATGTCTTGAGAACAAAACATGGTTCAAACTGGGGGATGATGTTGGCAAACAGAGCCAATCGAGTATAGATAAGTTGCAACCACCGTAGGTCATAAGAACAATAATGTGGCATAATCAAATGACTTGTGGCATCTCTAAAAGAGCACACTATGTGGAAACAAGGATAGGAACACATCCATTTATACAAAGAAACTATAAGAGAGGTGATCTCACAATAGTGTGTCCCACTTTTTGGCTTAAGTGAGACATTGAAATTAGTATTTTTAACCAAATTTTCACTTCCTATCACTAATAGAAAGGAAACTGTGAAGAATTTGAAGATGATGTGAACTAGTGATTTTTTAGATTTTGTGTGTAGATTTTAAATATATATATATTTTAAAATTTTTAAAATAATTTATGTTATTTTTTAAACATGTTTTAATAAGTTAGTTTTCATACTTTATAGTATTTTCAATGAGTGACATTTATTCCATCATGCATAACTTTTATCGAAAATAAGATAAAATCATAATTTCTTAAACATGGATCACTAACACTGATATTTAGTGCATGCATATTTTTTCATAATTTTTTTTAACATTATTTATTATTAATTTTTCAATTCACATTAATTGTAATTTAAAATGATTTTATTCCATAATGCATAATTTTTTCTATGTATAGAAATTAATTAATTTTTTTATTGAAAGAAGGAGATAGTGTGAAAATGTTTTTTAGAAAATTTTTCTACCATTTTCTATTTTTCTATTTCAGTTGAACAAAGATCCAAATATTTGGTAAAAACCTATGTGCACTAACAAATAGAAAAAAATATATCATAATTAAATAAAGTATATTAGAAATTATATTTTTTAGAAAAGCTTACCCTAAGGCCTACAATCCTTTAAAATTTCATGTCATGGTGACTCCATTTGATGATCCAACACCTACTTTGAAATAAAAATTTCCTTTAAAAACTCTATGAGCTACGATGGGATGGCATCAAAGGGACCTTTGAATGAAGGTTTTGACCTACAGTCCTTCATGAAAAGGCCTCTTTAATAAAGCATTTTGAAGATGAAACATTTCAAAATTGAAAAAAAGACCTTCAATTGAAGGTCATGATGGCATCACCTTTGAATGCGCCTTGGGCTCTCTTTTTTTGCCTTGTCCCATAAGCAAGACACACTATTATGGGATCACCTAAAGAAGGATGACAATACCACACATAGATGATATTGAGAGATTGTAATAGATGTATGAAGGATATATTGAGATAAATATGTGTTGAGGAACTGATGAATATATACTACATGATGTTATAATGAATACAAAAAAATATGGATCTAATATATGTATAAATGGTGTTTAAATAAATTTTTTCTTTACTTTGTGTAAGTTGTAATCCACCACATTAAGCTATAATCCACAACACATGTTAGTCTCTTCCTTATTTGTCACACTAGAGTAAAATACAACAGTAACAAAGAATTAACCCAACACCATGATCTACACTTTCCTCTTGTCAACAATAAAAAAAACACTAACCATAACTATCACTTATCATATCTAAATTAGTCTATATTGATTTGTATGATCCTTATTAATTTAGCCTAATAATAAAATTTATCTTCCTAAGATACAAAGATATTCACTCTCAATAAAAACTCAAATTATCCAATCAAGAACATTTGATATAAATATTTTTTTACTTATTTTAATTTAAAATATAAATAACTTTTTTATATAAATAATATTTTAAAAAATTCTCATTTTTATTAAATGATATATATCTACCTTTTATTATTAGGTTGACAATACAAATAATAACTCCTCTTAACTAAATAAAAAAAATAAACAAATATTTTTGACATTTTTTAATTAGATATATTAGAGATATTTTTAAATATACACTTTGTAATAATAGTTTAACTACTAGCACTTGCACCCATAGGAGGTTCAAGGAATAAGCCAATAAGAACAACCGAGACTTTAGAAAAATTTCTGCCTGAAATTTTTTTACGGCGTGAGACAATTCCGAGCACTATAATGCTCACATATAAAAGCATATAGGCTAAAAACCCCGTTGACTAAATATGAATTTATATAGATGCTCAAGACTAATAAAATGAAGATAGGGGAGAGGACCCAGTAGTGGTGCACCCTAACTTCACGCCTCTCAAAATCATACGTGGCAATTGCAAATCATTCCAAAAATTTTACAGTAGTTTACTTGGCAACGCCCCGACTTATAACTAAGGTTTTAGGGTCACATCATCAAATATGATACCACATAAGCATTCTTTTTGTTGAGGTGTCAAATAGTTCCCCAAAAAAAAGGTTGGACCAATAAGTGTGCATTAAGTCATGCTTTGTTTGTGGGCTGATGTGGCATCACATGATTGGTTGCTTTTTAAATCTAAAAGGCACATTTCATTCAATTATTAGTACTTATAGTAACACTAACAACCTTAAAATCACAACTACTAGTACTAAACTTTAAAAATATTGGCCCTTAAATACATATATACTAGTACTAAAAAAATATTAAGTCTTAAATGCACATCCACTCTCTTAACCATTGGAACTATCTCACCTATTGAGTCTTTTCCCCTGCCTTTCTTTGCACAAATATCTGAGAAATCTCTATAATTCAATTGATCCGCTTCAATAATTCACACGTCTCAATCTGAATTGACTGCCCTAATGCCTCCACCCACTCCTTGAGACGCTTATGCTCATCATCATCTTCATGTACCGCCAATAAATACTATTCTAAGCATTAGTACGATATGCTCTGAATCTTGCCTAATTCATCCTTGAAAATCTATCTCTTGTATGCAAAACGCTGCTCGAAAATTCGTCTGCCCTCGACCATAAATTGAGTCGGCTCGTGTGCATTTCACGGGCAAGTGAGAGCTGTCAGTTTACGCCCAACTGATATGGGAAACTCACAAAGATGGAGGCAGAGCACAGGCTTACTTTGATCAAGCAATCAAAGCTGCTCCTCATGACTTGTAAGCAATTACTCACATCCTTTTAAGCTCTTAAATCTTGGTTTTAACGGCTAATTTAGCAATGGATAATTCGCAATGGTGATGTTGGCAGTTATGTATTTGCCTCTTATGCCCTTTTTTTTAATGGAATTCGGAGGAGAGAGCTTGTGATGATACAAGGCTTAAATTTGATGGTCGATTCTGACTGTAAAGCAAATTTTTTTGTGACGGTCATCTATTTGAAATTGTCTTTCAAATATTAAAACTTATCTATTTTAAAATATATATATATACTAAATATATATAAGAATAATTAAATAGAAATTTTGACAGTTTAGATGAAATCTTGCCTTTCAAATGATACAGTCTTCCTAAAATTTTAATTGTATTTTACAACTAAAATGACTAAATATGACCATATGGCCATCAAATTTAGACCCTGGTAATCAGGGATTAAATTTGACAGTTGTATAACTGTATTTAGGCATTTTAACTGTAAAATACAACTGAAATTTTGAAAAGACCGTATCATATGAAAGGAGACTTTTTGGACAAACTGTCAAAATTTATATAGGATTATGATGATATATATATTTGGTTTTTATATAATTTATTTATACTAAAATATGTCATAATATTTTAAAGGCACTCTTAAATAGATAACTGTGATAAAAAATTGACCTTGCCTGTCAAATTTAAGCCTTGCCAGTGATGAATAAGAGCATCTCCCTAACAGATTTTGAAAAAAGACGAGAGCATTGCATTTTAGCATCTTTTCCATGACAGGGCTTTCTAAATTTAACATCCAAATATTAGGAGGTAATTAAGCAGTGCTGCCAAGTGCCATGGCCCTGGGGCGCTGAGATTTAAACGCAACAAAGTGAAGCTTTTATCATTTACTATCCAGTGTTCATAAAATTTAGCAATAAAACTTCTTAAAAATCCACTTCAAATTTCTAACCTTCTTTTAAACAAAATTTCAACAGCAATTATAATGGCTTTCTATCTAAGCCCTACTTAAGACCACTTTAGCGACTAAATAGAAACTGCTTTTGACAAAATATAAAAGCTAGAGATAACTATTTAAATTTGACGGCCGATACTGCCTGTCAAGCAAAGTTTTTACAATGGTTATCCATTTGAAATTAATCTTAATAGAAAAATATGTGAAGATTATATATATATATATATTAATTTTTAAAAAAAATTAAGGGTTTATGTGAAATCTCTTCTTTCATATAGTATAGTTTTTTAAAATTTTAATTGTATTTAAAAAAACATTTAAATACCTTTACAACCTTAAAGACCTTTTACAACAGGGGCCTAATGTATTTTTTACAGTTTTTTCTGATAATTTCAGAGAATCTAACCATATCTAGAGATTAGGCGAAAATTCACTACCTTGCTGTGTATATATTTGAACTGTGCCATAGATTCTAAACTTTAATCTTTTACAAATCATATGCTGTAAGAGGATTGTTCAAGCTTCAGTTTTATGTCAATATGTCCAGAATTTCAGTACTTATCACAGCATAATATCTCATAGATAATTTGTTGTCTGGTTATCGAAAGTTTGATTTTTACATTTATTTATCACTCAATTTTTTTAAAAACTGAACAGAACAATCAAATCAATACTATTCAAGTACAGACTAAGATGAAATTTCAGTAAACCTTCTAGTATTAAATCAATCTCTCTAATATCCTTATCTTAAGCAATCTAAGATCCAATTCTGAAATTTGGAGAAATTGTGTACCTGTGCAACATCTTTAGTGATCCCAAGGCTTCTACCTTCTTCCATTGATTTACCAAAGCAAGTCTCCTGTCGAATCTTTCGAGTAGTATGGACCCTATATATAAGAACAAATATCAGAAATTTTAATCAAACAATTGTATTTGGATTCGAAAATGAGAACGATCATAAATCAAATTGCACCTGAACCGATCTTAGAGGCTAATGTCGACCGCCAGTGACAGGCTGTTTCAGAAATCAGCAGTCCGCAAGATTATTTTGTGAGCGACTGTGCGCAAAACGTCCAGTCAAATTCCTCTTCAAAATTAGAAACTTCTCATGCTTATCCACTTGCTGAGTCAATTGACATCAACGCGCAATTGCATTATTTTCACAACAACGGATCATTTCCAATTGTACGTTCAAGTTCATAAATGCAAACTTGACCCAAAGTAGAAAATAGTTATTTTTGCAATCCATATAGAGTCATCTAACATAGAGGTTAATTTTGGATGCATGGACAAAGCAAAAGAAAACTCATGTCAAAGAATATTCTACATCAAACCCTAGAGTTAAGTACCCTAATCCCCTTTTTTAATTTTCATACTTATTTATGGATATGTTTTAATAATTGTTTGTTGCATTTCATACATCTAGGTATTTTAATTCATTTATCCTAAATATAATTATATGGAGTGTGCTTTATTTTCAACATAAATTGTTGAACCTGAACAATCTTATGTCCTCTAAGGTTTTTCCTTTAGGGTTTGAATCTCTTATTCCCTTCTCAAACTTGATGGATTTCTAATATTATGATTTTATATTAGAATTGAACATTATAGTGGACCCCTCTTTGTGCCTTGATGATGATTATTCTTCCTATCATGATTTGATGTGATAGACAATTATTGCATTTCTATGTTGACTCCTTATGTGATACATTGTCTATGTTTCCTTGTTAGATGTAGGATCTTTATAATGCACATATGTTTTAAAACCTTAACTAAGCTAAGCTATATCATGTGTACACATGTGAGTATGCTTTGACGTGCTTCCTTTGTCTACATGTATAATGTTCAACCATTTGTTATGTATTCTTTATCATGGAATGATATGCTCTTATATGTTTATTATTTATTATACTATTACATATTGTTTAATGGAAAAGAGAGACCAACTCACTAGTCAATTAGCTAGGTCTATCCTTTCAATCAAACATTAGAACACAAACTGAGCTTGGCTACAGTCCTGAAGGAGAGCCAAGCTACATGGGTTCTTTCCCTTTGTTGTAATTGAGAATGTTGAATTAATGAGGCTAGATCTAGGGTTTCTACAATGAAATATGCTAAAACAAAAGTAAATGACCTATCGGGGCTGAAAACCTAGAAACCGAGAGTTGAAATGAGTAGAGCAGGGTTGTCAGGGACCACTGATGCAGAGGTAAGGTAGAGATTGAAGAAGTTCACTCAATGAACTTAAGTCACTCAACTTTCTCCAAAAGGTATACAAGGTGTTTGTGTTTACAAGCCTCACAAGGCTGCTCCAGGAATCAACTTAGCCTAAGATCACCCTCTGGTGTCATCCACTCAGGCTACTCACCACTCACTTTGGGGAGTCACAGCTCAACCCAACTTAGAAGCACAACCCACCTTCAAGAGCTCAACATCTACTACCAATACCTCTACCAACATAGGCAACAACATCCATTTAATATACACTTATCTATGATATGCATGGGACAAGGTCATTGACCAATAAACTACCATTCTACTCCCAAACACAACAGTGGACAACAAACTGAGTATGACTGTCATAAAAATAGTGTTCTAGGTTGACTCATTCCTTGGAACCTAAACATTGATTAAACCCTCAATAACCTCTCAAAGGTCTCAAATGACCATCAGTGCCTAATGCAAACCAAATACCAAATGTGAAAAGAAACCATTTTCCCACATGTAGACCCACACTGTACTATACAGGACAGGGGACAGCAAATCACTAGGTGGCTGTCCTATGACAGTGTCAACATGACAGTTTCAGCCTTTGTGAATAACAAAACCAATATTAACTCCTTATCAACAAGGATCTCCACACAAACACAACATATACCTACCCAAGGTCATGAAATCATTGGCCCAGTACCGTACTCTTGTGTTTACTCTGACAGAAAACCATGGCTGTCTATGACTGTCATAAAAAGACAGTATTTTAAGAAGGTTAAACTTGTAGCCAAGGAGATGTTTAAGACCACATTAAATGTTTATAATTCCACATGGCCTTCACCACTAAATCCATATCCAAATACTCCTCAAGAATATGTACTTTCATCCACACATGTAGAGCTGTACCATACTGTAGGTGTTTGAAAACAGTAAACTGTCTTTTCCTTGAAAATAAAGGCCTAAATTGCAAGTAATGGAAAAGGAAATACATCCACTATACATGCACAAGATATACCAAGTCCTATACTAGTCAATCTCCACCAACAAACACAGACTCCACCATGCATTTGTCAAAACAAATCACTGTCTTCACTGTCATAATACAGCCCACCTCCAATTTCTCAACTAGTCACTAATGAGACTAGCTAGATACATGCCATACACCCTGCAGAGAAGGAGTTCATCTGCCAACCATAAGAAAACATTAAATCTACTTTATCTTCCTCCATCCCACCTAGAAATGGGTGACCATCATCAGAGGGCAGAGGAAGAATGGAGCATTTTGTCAACAAACCCTAGCTATGGAGGGTTAGAAACCAGACTGCAAATAATGGTTCAAACAAAGCACTAGAAATGTTTCAAAAGCTCCAAATAGATGCAAATGAAAGGTAACTAGATCTACAACAATAATTCTTAGACCATGGATCTTCTACAGTCCATACCAGGCCGTACAAGAAGACTGTTTTCAACAAAAACATAAAAAAGACAGCTTTTTCCTTAAAAAACTCCTTATCTCCATTCATATGTGGCATGTTAAAACAAAAACCAAGTTTATAGGAAGTTTCCATCCTTTGCACTTCCTATTATGTCTGTACAACTGCCCATGAAGGCAGTAAATCGATGGAAAATAGAGTTTCTTAAAAAAACTCCAAGTTTCAAAAAGATAACTCCTAGAAAATAGGCCTAGATTAACTCCATAATGGACTAGTCAATCAAATGACTAAGTCTTTATTACAAAGCATGGAAAATGGCTTTCAAAGCCTTAGGTAAAACCAAAATACCAAGATCATAAAATGATATGGTCAAAAACTGAAGCTCCTGCACCATACTCCCCCTGTGGGAAAAACTCAAGTCCCTTGAGTTTCCAGCTATTGAAGTGTCATGCCATGCTTCAAGATATCTGCTTCAGTCACCTAGGTGGCCTCTGAGTCAGGGAGATCCTTCCATTTCACCAAGTAGTCCTTATAGACACCTCTCCGAGTCTTCTTGATAACTTTGGAATAAAGAATGCACTCCAACTGTAAAGGTTTGCTTGGAGGCAAATCCTTGATCCAATCAGCATCTTTAGCCACCACATCTGATCCACTTTCATCAGGCAATGGAGGTCTGAAAGGAAAAAGATCACAAACATTGAAAATTGGAGAGATACCTAGGCCATCTGGTAGCTCAATCTCATATGCATTTGGACCGAATTTGTGCACTATTCTGCATGGCCCAATCTTCTTCATCAAGAGTTTAGTTGGCTAACCCTTTGGCAACCTCTCTTTCCTCATATATGCCATGACTAAGTCACCAACTTTGAACTATACTTCTCTTTTCTTCAAATCTACCTTTTCTTTGTACTTTGTGCCTGATTTTTCTAGTTGCAACTTGACTTGATCATGAACTATTTTCATGGAGGCAACAAACTCTTCACCAAGTGCACTCCTTCTATCCCAACCTTGGAGATCCTTCAGCTCAAGTGGCCCTCTTGGATGAAAGCCATAAACTATCTCAAAAGGACTTTTACCAGTGCTCCTATTCCTTGAATCATTGTAGGCATATTCAACCTGACTGATAACCAAGTCCCATGCCAAACCATGCTCCTTTATAAGGCACCTTAAAAGGTTTCCAAGTGATCTATTAACCACCTCAGTCTGACCATCAGTTTGTGGATGGTAGGCTGATGAAAAGGACAACTGTGTGCCCAACTTTTTCCACAAGGTCCTCCAGAAGTGACCTACAAACATAGAATCTCTGACAGTTACAATGGACAATGGTAAACCATGCATCCTTACTACCTCTCTGAAAAATAGACCTGCAACATGAGATGCATCATTTGTGCATTTACATGGCACAAAATGAGCCATCTTGTTGAACCTATCAACAATGACAAACACACTATCCACCCCTCTGGCTGTCCTGGGTAACCCAAGCACAAAATCCATGCTGATACTTTCCCAAGGTCTGTTGGGAATGGGAAGGGGCTGGTATAGACCTGCATTTGAAGACACACCTTTGGCTCTCTGATAGATTGCACAACTACCTACATATTTTCTCACATCTGATTGCACCTTTGGCCAAAAATAGAACCTTGTGACTTGTTCTAGTGTCTTGTCCAAGCCAAAATGTCTTCCTAAAGAACCATTATGCTTCTCCTTGATGATTTTGTCCCGCATAGAGCACTTAGGGATACACAGCAAATTGCCCTTAAACAAGAGGCCTTCCTGTAAAACAAAATCTGCATACTCTCCATGGAATGTGTTAGCCAAGTTCACACAAATATCATAAGCCTCTTTAAAATTAGAATCTTCTTTATACAGCTCCTTTAAACAGTCAATACCCATGCTTTCTAACTGAATTTCATGAACAAGAAGCAACCTCCTACTCAATGCATCAGCTACCTTATTAGAGACACCTCTTTTGTGCTTAATTATGAAAGTATAAACTTGTAGTTGTTCCATCCATTTAACATGTCTATGGTTCAATCTTTCTTGACTATTTAGAAAGCTTAAAGCATGATTGTCAGTAAACACAATAAATTCCTTGGGCAGCAAATAATGTCTCCATTTCTTAAGAGCTTGCACCATTGCAAAGAGTTCTAAGTCATAGGTAGAATACCTTTGCTTGGCTTCATTCAAATTTTTTGAAAAGAATGCCACTGGATGTCCTTCTTGGCTAAGAATAGTACCAATAGCTTGCTGACTTGCATCACACTCAACAAAAAATACTTTATCAAAATCAGGGAGTACTAAGGTAGGTAACTTAGCCACCTTTGTTTTCAACAGCTCAAAACTATCATTAGCTTCCTTTGTCCACTGGAATCTAGATTTGACTCCACCCTTGATGGTATTGAGGATGGGAGCACTAATGTGACTGAAACCTCTGATAAACTTCCTATAGAAAGTCGCCAATCCATGGAAACTTCTCACATCTCCCACTATTTTTGGGGTAGGCAAACTGAGAATAGCCTCAACCTTAGAGGGATCCATCTTCAAACAACCCTTAGAAGTGACAAATCCCAGGTATACAAGTTCAGTTTTCATGAACTCACATTTGTCTAAGTTGATCATCAACTTGTGCTCATGCAGCTTCTCCAACACCTGACCAACATGCTTCACGTGGTCTTCCCTTGTCCTGCTGAAGATTAGTATGTCATCAAGATAAACAATAACAAATTTACCAATGAATTCAACTAATACCTCATTCATCAAGCACATAAATGTACTTGGCGCATTGCTAAGACCAAATGGCATAACAAGCCATTCATAAAGACCTTCATTGGTCTTGAAAGCAGTCTTCCATTCATCTGCCTGTCTGATCCGGATTTGATGATATCCAGATTTCAAATCAATCTTTGAATAATAGCATGATCCTCCCAGGTAATCCAAGAGATCTTCAATCTCTGGCATTGGAAATTTGTATCTTATGGTGATCTTGTTTATGGCCCTGGAATCTATGCATAGCCTCCACTTTCCATCCTTCTTAGGAGCAAGTACACTTGGAACTGCACAGGGACTTAGACTCTTCCTAATCAGCCCTTTCTCCAGGAGATCTTGAATTTGCCTTGCCACCTCTTCATTTTGCTATGGAGTCAGCTTGTATGTAGCCTTGTTAAGCAATGTAGCACTAGGTATTAAGTCAATTTGATGACTAATATCCCTCATGGGTGGCAAGGAGTTGGGAACTTCCTCTACCACAAGGTCTTGATATTTATCCAGAAGTTGCTGTACTTCCAATGGAATCTCCTTCTATTTTTTATCTTGTTGATCTGATCCACTCTTGGGCTTCTTGATCAAGGCATACCCCTGGTTGTCATTCTCCTTCAAGATGTTTAGGAACTCATTTCCATTCACCAACATGACACTGCTGTTATTTTCCTTTCCCCTGGGCTGCTCCAACAAAGGATCCATTTTGAATGGCCTTCCATTCTTGGTGATGATATAAGTGTTCTTCTCACCATCATGCTGAGCTTTAACATCATACTGCCATGGACGGCCAAGAATTAGGTGACATGCATCCATCGGTATGATTTCACATAGTACTTTGTCCTTGTAGTCACCAATTGCAATTTCAACCCAAGCTTGTTCCTCCACCATGAAACTTTGGTTCTTGTTCAACCAAGAAATCTTGTGAGGACTGATATGAGGCAGCCTCTTCAACTTACACTTGTCAACCATCTCAGTGGATACCACATTCTTAGTAGACCCTGAATCCACTATGATTTTGCAAAGTTTCCCATAGGCTAGGCCTTGGGTTCTGAAAAGATTCTTTCTCTGAGGGGGCTCTTGCTTCAATGGCATCTTCAACATAGACCTTTTTATCATCATACTCTCTCCATCTAGAACAGGTGCAGCACTTCCCATTGGTGAATTCACACTTTCACAGTCATCGTCTTTCACTAACTGATTTCTCTTCCCACTGTCATGAGAGTTGCTAGCTTTCCCTGGACATTTGTTCATTGTATGGCCAACTTGGTTGCAGCCATAACATCTTCCAGTGAAGACTCCTGGTCCTCTACCACCTCCACCATTTTTGCCTCTGCCATTATGATTTCTACCACCTCTAAAACCTCCTCTATGCTCTGTTGCTGATTGTGTTTCTTGTTGGCTGTTATTTTTAGTTTTGTTGAACTGTCCATGACCAAAATTGCCTCTACCTCTTTGGTTTCTGCCACCTCTTCCTCTGGCACTTTGGTCACCCTTCCTTCTCAGTTTTTCCTCAGCTCTGGAGGCCAATAAGAAACATTCATCCACTGTCTTTGGTAACACCAAACTTATCTCATCTTGCAAATTGTATTTCAGTCCATTTAGGTACCTAGCCACCATTCCTTTTTCATTTTCATTATGATTGGCCCTCATACTGAGTCTATAAAATTCTTCTGTGTAGGCAGCCACATCCATGTCTTTTTGTCTCAAATTCTGAAATCTCCTTATGATTTGAATCTCATAGTCAAGTGGCATGAACTTGCTTCTGAGTATAGCCACCATTCTACTCCATTTAGTGATGGGACTCTTCCCAATCTTCTCCCTCTCACTTTGCATATAGTTCCACCATACAAGTGCAGAACCTCTTAGCCTTGTCTTGGTAAACTTAACCTTTTTGCTGTCATTAAACTCCTTGTAATCAAAGAAGTTGCACATAGCTTCTATCTAGTCGGTGAGAACATCTCCATCCAACTTGCCATGAAAGGTAGGCACATCCATCTTGGGATCACCACTGTCTCCATGAGCACCCTTAAGTGCATTCAAGAAGGCTTTCTGATCTGCAGACATATCTTGCTCCTGAGGATCCTCTTCTGCCTCTATTTCTTCATTTGTGTCTGAAGAACTTCCTTCTTCTTTGGTCTTGCCCTTAGACTTCTTCTCTTCCTGCAATTTTGCTTCTTGAAGTCTTGCTTCAACCATCTCTTCCACCAACTTCTTGATGGCATCTTGACTCATTGTCTTGGGAGGCATTGTACTAGCCTTTGTTTCAATTTCCTCTTCTGACATACACTTGCTTCCAATCAGAATATTGGCTCTGATACCAATATGATGCAAAGGTAAGGTAGAGATTGAAGAAGTTCACTCAATGAACTTAAGTCACTCAACTTTCTCCAAAAGGTATACAAGGTGTTTGTGTTTACAAGCCTCACAAGGCTGCTCCAGGAATCAACTTAGCCTAGGATCACCCTCTGGTGTCATCCACTCAGGCTACTCACCACTCACTTTGGGGAGTCACAGCTCAACCCAACTTAGAACCACAACCCACCTTCAAGAGCTCAACATCTACTACCAATACCTCTACCAACATAGGCAACAACATCCATTTAATATACACTTATCTATGATATGCATGGGACAAGGTCATTGACCAATAAACTACCATTCTACTCCCAAACACAATAGTGGACAACAAACTGAGTATGACTGTCATAAAAACAGGGTTCTAGTTTGACTCATTCCTTGGAACCTAAACATTGATGAAAGCTTCAATAACCTCTCAAAGGTCTCAAATGACCATCAGTGCCTAATGCAAACCAAATACCAAATGTGAAAAGAAACCATTTTGCCACATGCAGACCCACACTGTACTATACAGGACAAGGGACAACAAATCACTAGGTGGCTGTCCTATGACAGTGTCAACATGACAGTTTCAGCCTTTGTGAATAACAAAACCAGTATTAACTCGTTATCAACAAGGATCTCCACACAAACACAACATATACCTACCCAAGGTCATGAAATCATTGGCCCAGTACTGTACTCTTGTGTTTACTCTAACAGAAAACCATGGTTGTCTATGACTGTCATAAAAAGATAGTATTTTAAGAAGGTTAAACTTGTGGCCAAGGAGATGTTTAAGACCACATTAAATGTTTATAATTCCACATGGCCTTCACCACTAAATCCATATCCAAATACTCCTCAAGAATATGTACTTTCATCCACACATGTAGAGCCATACCGTACTGTAGGTGTTTGAAAACAGTAAACTGTCTTTTCCTTGAAAATAAAGGCCTAAATTGCAAGTAATGGAAAAGGAAATGCATCCACTATGCATGCACAAGATATACCAAGTCCTATACTAGTCAATCTCCACCAACAAACACAGACTCCACCTTGCATTTGTCAAACCAAATCACTGTCTTCACTGTCATAATACAGCCCTCCTCCAATTTCTCAACTAGTCACTAATGAGACTAGCTAGATACATGTCATACACCCTGCAGAGAAGGAGTTCATCTGCCAACCATAAGAAAACATTAAATCTACTTTATCTTCCTCCATCCCACCTAGAAATGGGTGACCATCATCAGAGGGCAGAGGAAGAATGGAGCATTTTGTCAACAAACCCTAGCTATGGAGGGTTAGAAACCAGTCTGCAAACAATGGTTCAAACAAAGCACTAGAAATGTTTCAAAAGCTCCAAATAGATGCAAATGAAAGGTAACTAGATCTACAACAATAATTCTCAGACCATGGATCTTCTACAGTCCGTACTAGGCCGTACAAGAAGACTGTTTTCAGAAAAAACACAAAAAAGATAACTTTTTCCTTAAAAAACTCCTTATCTCCATTCATATCTGGCATGTTAAAACAAAAACCAAGTTTATAGGAAGTTTCCATCCTTTGCACTTCCTATTCTGTCCGTACAACTAACCATGAAGGTAGTAAATCGATGGAAAATAGAGTTTATTTAAAAAACTCCAAGTTTCAAAAAGATAACTCCTAGAAAATAGGCCTAGATTAACTCCATAGTGGACTAGTCAATCAAATGACTAAGTCTTTATTACAAAGCATGGAAAATGGCTTTCAAAGCCTTAGGTAAAACCAAAATACCAAGATCATAAAATGATATGGTAAAAAACTGAAGCTCCTACACCATACTCCCCCTGTGGGAAAAACTCAAGTCCCTTGAGTTGCCAATTGTTGAAGTGTCATGCCATGCTTCAAGATATCTGCTTCAGTCATCCAGGTGGCCTCTGAGTCAGGGAGATCCTTCCATTTCACCAAGTAGTCCTTATAGACACCTCTCCGAGTCTTCTTGATAACTTTGGAATAAAGAATGCACTCCAACTGTAAAGGTTTGCTTGGAGGCAAATCCTTAATCCAATCAGCATCTTCAGCCACCACATCTAATCCACTTTCATCAGGCAATAGAGGTCTGAAAGGAAAAAGATCACAAACATTGAAAATTGGAGAGATACCCAAGCCATCTGGTAGCTCAATCTCATATGCATTTGGACCAAATTTGTGCACTATTCTGCATGGCCCAATCTTCTTCATCAAGAGTTTAGGTTGTTGACCCTTTGGCAACCTCTCTTTCCTCAGATATGCCATGACTAAGTCACCAACTTTGAACTATACTTCTCTTTTCTTCAAATCTACCTTTTCTTTGTACTTTGTGACTGATTTTTCTAGTTGCAACTTGACTTGATCATGAACTATTTTCATGGAGGCAACAAACTCTTCACCAAGTGCACTCCTTCTATCCCAACCTTGGACATCCTTCAGCTCAAGTGGCCCTCTTGGATGAAAGCCATAAACTATCTCAAAAGGACTTTTACCCGTGCTCCTATTCCTTGAATCATTGTAGGCATATTTAGCTTGACTGATAATCAAGTCCCATGCCAAACCATGCTGCTTTATAAGGCACCTTAGAAGGTTTCCAAGTGATCTATTAACCACCTCAGTCTGACCATCAGTTTGTGGATGGTAGGCTAATGAAAAGGACAACTGTGTGCCCAGCATCTTCCACAAGGTCCTCCAGAAGTGACCTACAAACTTAAAATCTATGTCAGTTACAATGGACAATGGTAAACCATGCATCCTTACTACCTCTCTGAAAAATAGACCTGCAACATGAGATGCATCATTTGTGCATTTACATGGCACAAAATGAGCCATCTTGCTAAACCTATCAACAATGACAAACACACTATCCACCCCTCTGGCTGTCCTGGGTAACCCAAGGTCTGTTGGGAATGGGAAGGGCTGGTATAGACCTGCATTTGAAGACACACCTTTGGCTCTTTGACAGATTGCACAACTAGCTACATATTTTCTCACATCTGATTGCACCTTTGGCAAAAAAGAGAACCTTGTGACTTGTTCTAGTGTCTTGTCCAAGCCAAAATGTCCTCCTAAAGAACCATTATGCTTCTCCTTGATGATGTTGTCCTGCATAGAGCACTTAGGGATACACAGCAAATTGCCCTTAAACAAGAGGCCTTCCTATAAAACAAAATCTGCATACTCTCCATGGAATGTGTTAGCCAAGTTCACACAAACATCATAAGCCTCTTTAAAATAGGAATCTTCTTTATATAGCTCCTTTAAACAGTCAATACCCATGCTTTCTAACTGAATTTCATGAACAAGAAGGAACCTCCTACTCAATGCATCAGCCACCTTATTAGAGACACCTCTTTTGTGCTTAATTGTGAAAGTATAAACTTGTAACTGTTCCATCCATTTAACATGTCTATGGTTCAATTTTTCTTGACTGTTTAGAAAGCTTAAAGCATGATTGTCAGTAAACACAATAAATTCCTTGGGCAGCAAATAATGTCTCCATTTCTTAAGAGCTTGCACCATTGCATAGAGTTCTAAGTCATAGGTAGAATACCTTTACTTGGCTTCATTCAACTTTTCTGAAAAGAATGTCACTGGATGTCCTTCTTGGCTAAGAACAGCACCAATAGCTTGCTGACTTGCATCACACTCAACAACAAATACTTTATCAAAATCAGGGAGTACTAAGGTAGGTAACTCAACCACTTTTGTTTTCAACAGCTCAAAACTATCATTAGCTTCCTTTGTCCACTGGAATCTAGATTTGACTCCACCCTTGATGGTATTGAGGATGGGAGCACTAATGTGACTGAAACCTCTGATAAACTTCCTATAGAAAGTCACTAATCCATGGAAACTTCTCACATCTCCCACTGTTTTTGGGGTATGCCAACTGAGAATAGCCTCAACCTTAGAGGGATCCATCTTCAAACAGCCCTTAGAAATGACAAATCCCAGGTATACAAGTTTAGTTTTCATGAACTCATATTTGTCTAAGTTGATCATCAACTTGTGCTCATGCAGCTTCTCCAACACCTGACCAACATGCTTCACATGGTCTTCCCTTGTCCTGCTGAAGATTAGTATGTCATCAAGATAAACAATAACAAATTTACCAATGAATTTAGCTAATACCTCATTCATCAGGCGCATAAATGTACTTGGCACATTGCTAAGACCAAATGGCATAACAAGCCATTCATAAAGACCTTCATTGGTCTTGAAAGCAGTCTTCCATTCATCTCCCTGTTTGATCCAGATTTGATGATATCCAGATTTCAAATCAATCTTTGAATAATAGCATGATCCTCCCAGGTAATCCAAGAGATGTTCAATCCTTGGCATTGGAAATCTATATCTTATGGTGATCTTGTTTATGGCCCTGGAATCTATGCATAGCCTCCACTTTCCATCCTTCTTAGGAGCAAGTACACTTGGAACTGCACAGGGACTTAGACTCTTCCTAATTAGCCCTTTCTCCAGGAGATCTTGAATTTCCCTTGCCACCTCTTCATTTTGCTGTGGAGTCAGCTTGTATGTAGCCTTGTTAGGCAATGTAGCACCACGTATTAAGTCAATTTGATGACTAATATCCCTCATGGGTGGCAAGGAGTTGGGAACTTCCTCTACCACAAGGTCTTGATATTTATCCAGAAGTTGCTGTACTTCCAATGGAATCTCCTTCTATTTTTTATCTTGCTGATCTGATCCACTCTTGGGCTTCATGATCAAGGCATACCCCTGGCTGTCATTCTCCTTCAAGATGTTTAGGAACTCATTTCCATTCACCAACATGACACTGCTGGTATTTTCCTTTCCCCTGGGCTGCTCCAACAAAGGATCCATTTTGAATGGCCTTCCATTCTTGGTGATGATATAAGTGTTCTTCTCACCATCATGTTGAGCTTTAACATCAAACTGCCATGGACGGCCAAGAAGCAGGTGACATGCAGCCATCGGTATGATTTCAGATAGTACTTTGTCCTTGTAGTCACCAATTGCAAATTCAACCCAAGCTTGTTCCTCCACCATGAAACTTTGGTTCTTGTTCAACCAAGAAATCTTGTGAGGACTGATATGAGGTAGCCTCTTCAACTTACACTTGTCAACCATCTTAGTGGATACCACATTCTCAATAGACCCTAAATCCACTATGATTTTGCAAAGTTTCCCATAGGCTAGGCCTTGGGTTCTGAAAAGATTCTTTCTCTAAGGGGGCTCTTACTTCAATGGCATCTTCAACATAGACCTTCTTATCATCATACTCTCTCCATCTAGAATAGGTGCAACACTTCCCATTGGTGAATTCACACTTTCACAGTCATCATATTTCACTAACTGATTTCTCTTCCCACTATCATGAGAGCTGCTGGCTTTCCCTGGACATTTGTTCATTGTGTGGCCAACTTGGTTGCAGCCATAACATCTTCCAGTGAAGACTCCTGGTCCTCTACCACCTCCACCATTTCTTCCTATACCATTATGATTTCTACCACCTCTAAAACCTCCTCTATGCTCTGTTGCTGATTGTGTTTCTTGCTGGCTGTTATTTTCAGTTTTGTTGAACTGTCCACGACCAAAATTGCCTCTACCTTTTTGGTTTCTGCCACCTCTTCCTCTAGCACTTTGGTCACCCTTTCTTCTCAGCTTTTCCTCAGCTTTGGAGGCCAATAAGAAACATTCATCCACTATCTTTGGTAACACCAAACTTATCTCATCTTGCGGATTGTATTTTAGTCCATTCAGGTACCTAGCCACCATTCCTTTTTCATCTTCATTATGATTGGCCCTCATACTGAGTCTATGAAATTCTTCTGTGTAGGCAGCCACATCCATGTCTTTTTGTCTCAAATTCTAAAATCTCCTTATGATTTGAATCTCATAGTCAAGTGGCATGAACTTGCTTCTGAGCATAGCCACCATTCTACTCCATTTAGTGATGGGACTCTTCCCAATCTTCTCCCTCACTCTGCATATAGTTCCACCATACAAGTGCAGAACCTCTTAGCCTTGTCTTGGCAAACTTAACCTTTTTGCTGTCATTAAACTCCTTGTAATCAAAGAAGTTGCACATAGCTTCTATCCAATCAGTGAGAACATCTCCATCCAACTTGCCATGAAAGGTAGGCACATCCATCTTGGGATCACCACTGTCTCCATGAGCACCCTTAAGTGCATTCAAGAAGGCTTTTTGATCTACAGACATATCCTGCTCTTGAGGATCCTCTTCTGCCTCTATTTCTTCATTTGTGTCTGAAGAACTTCCTTCTTCTTTGGTCTTGCCCTTAGACTTCTTCTCTTCCTGCAATTTTGCTTCTTGAAGTCTTGCTTCAACCATCTCTTCCACCAACTTCTTGATGGCATCTTGACTCATTGTCTTGGGAGGCATTGTACTAGCCTCTGTTTCAATTTCCTCTTCTGACATACACTTGCTTCTAATCAGAATATTGGCTCTGATACCAATATGATGCAGAGGTAAGGTAGAGATTGAAGAAGTTCACTTAATGAACTTAAGTCACTCAACTTTCTCCAAAAGGTATACAAGGTGTTTGTGTTTACAAGCCTCACAAGGCTGCTCTAGGAATCAACTTAGCCTAGGATCACCCTTTGGTGTCATCCACTCAGGCTACTCACCACTCACTTTGGGGAGTCACAGCTCAACCCAACTTAGAACCACAACCCACCTTCAAGAGCTCAACATCTACTGCCAATACCTCTACCAACATAGGCAACAACATCCATTTAATATACACTTATCTATGATATGCATGGGACAAGGTCATTGACCAATAAACTACCATTCTACTCCCAAACACAACAGTGGACAGCAAACTGAGT
The DNA here is from genome assembly GCA_027924645.1 of Cunninghamia lanceolata. Classification (NCBI taxonomy): domain Eukaryota; kingdom Viridiplantae; phylum Streptophyta; class Pinopsida; order Cupressales; family Cupressaceae; genus Cunninghamia; species Cunninghamia lanceolata. The sequence goes on along the minus strand of BSBN01001845.1, from coordinate 78,302 downwards.
ATGACTGTCATAAAAACAGGGTTCTAGGTTGACTCATTCCTTGGAACCTAAACATTGATTAAACCCTCAATAACCTCTCAAAGTTCTCAAATGACCATTAGTGCCTAATGCAAACCAAATACCAAATGTGAAAAGAAACCATTTTCCCACATGCAGACCCACACTGTACTATACAGGACAGGGGACAACAAATCACTAGGTGGCTGTCCTATGACAATGTCAACATGACAGTTTCAACCTTTGTGAATAACAAAACCAGTATTAAGTTGTTATCAACAAGGATCTCCACACAAACACAACATATACCTACCCAAGGTCATGAAATCATTGGCTCAGTACCGTACTGTTGTGTTTACTCTGACAAAAAACCATGGTTGTCTATGCCTGTCATAAAAAGATAGTATTTTAAGAAGGTTAAACTTGTAGCCAAGGAGATGTTTAAGACCACATTAAATGTTTATAATTCCACATGGCCTTCACCACTAAATCCATATCCAAATACTCCTCAAGAATATGTACTTTCATCCACACATGTAGAGCTGTACCGTATTGTAGGTGTTTGAAAATAGTAAACTGTCTTTTCCTTGAAAATAAAGGCCTAAATTGCAAGTAATGGAAAAGGAAATGCATCCACTATGCATGCACAAGATATACCAAGTCCTATACTAGTCAATCTCCACCAACAAACATAGACTCCACCTTGCATTTGTCAAAACAAATCGCTATCTTCATTGTCATAATACAGCCCACCTTCAATTTCTCAACTAGTCACTAATGAGACTAGCTAGATACATGCCATACACCCTGCAGAGAAGGAGTTCATCTGCCAACCATAAGAAAACATTAAGTCTACTTTATCTTCCTCCATCCCACCTAGAAATGGGCAACCATCATCAGAGGGTAGAGGAAGAATGGAGCATTTTGTCAACAAACCCTAGCTATGGAGGGTTAGAAACCAGTTTGCAAACAATGGTTCAAACAAAGCATTATAAATGTTTCAAAAGCTCCAAATAGATGCAAATGAAAGGTAACTAGATCTACAAAAATAATTCTCAGACCATGGATCTTCTACAGTCTATACCAGGTCGTACAAGAAGACTGTTTTCAGCAAAAACACAAAAAAGATAGCTTTTTCCTTAAAAAACTCCTTATCTCCATTCATATCTGGCATGTTAAAACAAAAACCAAGTTTATAGGAAGTTTCCATCCTTTGCACTTCCTATTCTATCCGTACAACTGCCCATGAAGGCAGTAAATCAATGGAAAATAGAGTTTATTTAAAAAACTCCAAGTTTCAAAAAGATAACTCCTAGAAAATAGGCCTAGATTAACTCCATAGTGGACTAGTCAATCAAATGACTAAGTCTTTATTACAAAGCATGGAAAATGGCTTTCAAAGCCTTAGGTAAAACCAAAATACCAAGATCATAAAATGATATGGTCAAAAACTGAAGCTCCTGCACTAACCACTGCCAGAAATTAGGGCGGATCTCGGAGGACAAAGTTGATTGAGCGCTAGTGTCCTAGGGTTTCTGCCTATCAAAAGTCTGACACACTTCCAACATCTATACCTTCATCTTTCTATTAACATTTATACGTTCATCTTTCTATCGCCCATTTCTATCGAATCTTCCATCTTCGACCTGCACATATAAATGTTGTTGTTGTTTAGGGGCTTGCTTAAGTTAAACCCCGTGAATGGTGTTCCCACCTCCACAACAACAAGGATTAGATCAAGAGTGTGTGCCCTAGGAGGGTAGAGGTAGATCTGAATAATAGAAGATAAATGTAAGCAAGTAGAAAGGAAAGATGTTACCATGAGCATGGAATCCTTGATGGGATGATGTCACAATCAATTTTCCATAAGGAGTGAATGAAGGAGGAAGGAGCTTCCACCAAGATCTGCAACAGGGGTTAGTACACACAACAATATTATGCACAAATAGAGAGCTTGTAGATAAAAGCTTTTTAGAGAGCAATTGCATAGAGAATCATGAGGTCATTAGATCATTAGGTTATTGTTACTAAATTTTGTTCACACTAAATCTAGTTGGACTTAATTTGTAGTCGTTTCAGAAGGAGTAAAACAAAATTGTTAAGTTATTGCAATCAGTGAATATTTGATGTCTTGACAAGAGGAAACAATGATCAATTGTCATGATAATCCAACAGTCCATGAGAGACAGTTGATCTAATTGTTTTTATCTTTCAAAGTTATAAGACAATTTGATTATTCAAATGATCATAATTGAAAGCAAGAAAGAAAGGTATTCATTTGAACTGTCATTTCATGTCATATTTGGAACATACATTCAAGTTTCAGTTATTCTATCCTATGCATTGATTGAAAAGAAACATACATAAATCAAATGCATAAGGTAAATTAACTGATCATATTTAAAAATAAGTGTTTGAATGTGTCCCACACAAGCCGTAGGAGTGACTAAACTGAGCAATGCAGACATAAGCAAGCTATAGATTTGATGATAAAAGAAAATAGAAAGAACACATGAGAATATGAAATATCCATCATTGCCTGAAAGCAAGGTTGATGTCCTTTGTTGATGGTTGATCTTCATATCTTCATCTTCAGCTCCAGTCATATCAAGTGAACCTGCAAAAAATTGGGGAAGATCCTATTAGAGCTCTAGATATTTAACACTATCATATGCTTTTATCAAATAGACATATCAACTTGCCACATCATGCATTTCATATGAAAGAATCAAATCAGATATGTGTCATAAATCAGAACATCATGAGGAGGATCAATCAACTCCATAAGATATGTTTTATGTTAACTTGTTTGTTCACTGTGCAGGTATAGGAAAAGTAATGTTGTTGATTTGAAGACATTAAAACATGTGGAGAAAATGCCATAAGGGTTGAGCCCAACATGTTTCCCTTTTTTATTCATTTGAAAAGGATATCAGAATGAAAAACAGGATGCATCATTTAAGATATATCATGCATCATAAAATCAACTTGCAGAAGAGTGTGTCATCATGATAAAGATAAAAGGAGTAGTTGCTCCTATAAACTATGTGCACTTTGATAACAGATTGATTAAATCAGATCAGACATATTCAATTTGTCTCATTACAGATCACAAAGAGATTAGTGTTTCAAAATCAACTTGCCAATATACAAAATACAAAAATGCAGCTATGAAAAGGTACTTTTCTATATTTTTACCACCCTTGGAATACCTTTCTGCTGTCATATTTCATGTTACAGCCGTCTAAATAGGTCAAATATCACAAGATCAGACCTTAAGAGGTCACAGAAACACATAAATTGCAATGGAGGACAGACTTGTGATTAAGAAGAGTCAATTGAAAAGTGCAATAACAGTATTAGACTAATCCCTATCTGTAGCTGTTCATAAGGAACATAACTCACAAGTATAGGTATGACATCAATGATAAATTACAACTGAGGTTTACTTTTTGATCATTGATATGATGCATAGTATTTCTACCATTTCTGAACTAACGATATGCTACAATCAATAGTCATATGATACAAATATGATACAATAAGAGTGGAAAATGATTTGTCAACAGTTCTGATACATAGGCCATTCATGATTGAGAGTTATATACATAATGAACAGCTATAGATTAGTGTGAACAAGTTATACATTCAATGTTCAAAGATCAAATGACAATATCAGATAATCAGGTGATTGTATATTGCTGTATGGAACAAGGCACATGTACATTATAAGAACATATGATTAAGTGCTATGAACAAAGTGATAGCATATAGAAGATCAAAGTGTCAAGCTATAGGTGAAGATAAGAGAAACAGAACTATGCCTTTAAAATGTTAAAACCTTGTAGCATGTAATGCCTTGGAGCTACAGAAGGTATAAACATTAGATAATATGCATGATCTAGGAGTGATAGTCACAAGAAATAACAAGAACATGCTACAAAAAATGTCATACAGGTTTGAATCATTCCATACTGATGTGAGCAAATTTTAAATATTCATGACATCTGTTGAAGTGACTAACATAAAAAAGGAATGCATGTATGAGTTAAAAGCCATGCTACAAAAAGCTATGGAGTTCAATTCAGTTTGAGTATTCATAATGCCATGAACAGTTACAAGAGTTTTTTCATTGCCCAGAAGAGAAGAAATGCACAGGAGTGAAATAATACATATACAGCCAGGCCATGATAGATGAAGGCTTTATTTGTTTAGAAAACCATCTTAGTTTTTAAACCCTTGTTTTATTTTTGGTAAAATGAGAGTTACAGAAGTAAGAAATAGAATGGTCGTGGCCAGTAAGTTCTTGTATGTGTAAAACTAAGAAACTCTTGTTATGAATGATAAAACCCTTGTGATAAAGGTAGCAAAGCTTCAAGGTTTTTTGTGTCTACATAAGACAAGATCAAAGAGGAAGCATACACAGAATGGCTGACAGGAAGAGTGTTTTTGCAAAGAAAAATGAAACCCTTGTCACATCTTTTGAAACTCTTAAAAATTTTCTTGTATCTACAAAAGAAATGTTACAGAAATACAGAACTGCCATGGCCGAGTCAAGAAAGGGGTTATAGACAGAAACCCTCATCTTTTTTCACATTTTTGTGTCTACAGAGAGAATGGAGCATAGCCGTGGAAGAAGAAGTAATGTCTATACAAAGAAAGCTTTGCATATAGTCAGAAGAAGATATCAAAATGAAGTCAAAAGTGGGAGGATAATGCATATATATGCACAGTTTCTATAGAGAAGCCATCTTCTCAAGAGAAAAACAAAGATATCCACCTCAAAAATTATAAACCCTTGTCTTTTTCATGACATTCTAGTGCAGTCCAGAAATGGAATAGGCGAGCTTACCTTTTTCTTGTTTAGACAAAGCACATAGCCGTGGCTTCCTTTTTGATAAAGCTTCTCAAAATGTAGAGATATTATGCAGATAAAGAGACACGGAAATAAGAGAAAGTTGATTAAATTTGCATGCTCAGTCATCATGGCTATGGCCATATAAAAGAAAGAAACTACAGATGACATGAAAATATCAGAAAAGACTCAGAACAATGTTCACCTTACTCATGTGTTTCTTTTGACTGGAAATGCTTGAAATATGATCAGAAATACTGAAGAATCCACCAAGATAGCAAGGGAAACCAGAGAAAGATACATTTTTCAACCAAACCCTAGCCGCCGGTCGGCTTTAGATTGCAAACCTAAAATGATGGAGAATGCAAAATGAAAAGTGGGCGATCTTTTAGGGGTTTCCTCATGTTTTGTTCAATGGAGTGGTTCTTTGTTCTCATTATTTTGACTTTACAAAAAAAAAATCAATTGCCTTATCCAAATACTGTGGTCAAATCTTTATCCTTCAAGATTCCTAATTATCATGCCAAAGAAGGGGCCATGAACCGACAAACACATATTTTAATAAAGTCAATGGTCGACATCATCAAGAAGAAAGGCTCATTACCTTATAAACTTCCAACCTCTTTATTCCTATGTGGTCAACTAACAACATTCCAAAGATGCAGGCGTGATACTTTGTTATCATATGCCAATAGATCAAAAATACCTTATCATTTTTGCAACATAGAGATTCTTCTTCATAATGTATGGTGACTGAATATGGTCAAAATATTCTTCATGCCTCATTCATCTCCTAATGCATCAAGTGTCAAAGGTGAAACATCATGTAAAGACAAGATAATGCATGAAGAAATGACAAGGAGGGTAAGGTAATGTTTTGCATGGAGGTATTGATATAGTGAGGAAAGAGTTTGTGTATAAGGACAAAGGATGCATACAAGATAAAGATAAATATGGATGACAAGGTGTATAGGCATGGTAAAGTTTTGCAAGGTGGCAGAGTGAATGAAGACAAGCATTATTTGCATGTAAATGAAGACAAAAGGTAAGGGTATTTTGCAGGGTCATTTACCTTATAAAGGCAGGGAGTATTATTTTTGCCTTGGTGCATATGGAGTAATAAGGGTGATTTTTTGCCTTAATGCATATGAAATACAACTAGGAGTTTTTTCTTGCATGGAGACATAAGGAGTTCTTTTCTTTCTCTTAAGTCCTATTTTTGTATCAAATCATGCAAATTGAGCAAATTAGGCAAGTGTAATTGGAGAGATAGGGTATTTATTTTCTTTCATCTATCATGCATAACTTTACAACTAAAATCAATGTAATTAAATAATAAAGTAATATTCTACAAATTACTTTATTATTTTTCACAAGTTGTAAAATCATAGAAAAATAGTACAAAATGTAACTAATAGTAAAGTAATTATCACTTAATTACTTTATTATTTACTCACATCATTTTTTTGCAATGCAAAATCACGCAAAATAGATGAGTTGAGTTAACTAAGGCTTTTTGGAGACTTTTGTATGATTTGGAGGGCAATTTGAAGAGTTTTGGTCAACTTATTGGTCAAACATATAGAGAGGATCAACTTGGAGCTATTTTTGCTCAATTTGTGATAGTTTGGACCCTTATTTTTAGGGATTTCTTGGTTTGCTTGTGGATCACTGTGGAGAGATTAATTTTAGAGAGGCAATTAGCTGCAGTTCTATTTTTCATGCCTCTTGGAGAGAGCAAGCTATATATTGTAAAGCAAAACTTAGTTTTTGCTAGTTCTTGCATTCTTCTCTTTTACACATTGAAAGACAGAAGGTTTTGTAACTCATTTTTTGGGTTCTTGCCTTTTTGCTCTTTACACTTTGAGAGAGAAAGAGGTTTTGTAACTCATTGATTACAGATTTTATAGAGATTACAGTAGGTTACAGGTTCCATTTTTTGTCTCTCTTGCAATATTTTCTTTTATTTTTCATTGAAATCAAGTGTTTGCCTTTCCATTAATGCTACTTGTATGGATGATTTGATGAAATTTTAATGTGTTTGAATATCAAAACCTTTAAAATTATTGTCTCATTCTTACTTGCAAGTGTTAGGCATAGTGATATCATAGGTCTTAGGTTGTGTTACTGAAATCTTTTCTTTCATGTTGTGAAAAAACCTTTTCCTTCATAAAGAAAATAATTTCCAACCTTCCTTAGAAACATTTATGTGATCCTTTTTGCCAAAATTGGATTGTGTGGGTAAGATTTCTGAGATTTATTGTCAATCCGATTTGCAATTTTTCCATCATTATTAGGTGCATCACCAATTTTTACAGTTTTTATTACCTTAGAGATTCCTTCTTACCCTTTTCCAAACTAAAAAATCATAGTTTCAAATTGAACATTTTAAGGGAACCAACCCATAATCTGGAGGTTCAAACTCATTATAGGTCACCCATAGCCTGAGTTTGTCCCCATGTTTCAAAGGATTGCAGAGTTTCACAACTTTGCATAAGGGTGCAATCCTCATCCACAACAGTTATTAGGTGCAAATGACTGAGAGACATGTATATATATGCATTCTAATTACTTGTCAGAAGCCCAAATGACTTGAGGTCAACAAGGATCAATACACAAGGCACATAAGGCTGACATACTTTAATTTAGAACCTTTTTAGGGCCTAACTAGCAGGACACTAGTGCTTAGGCACTAGTGTCCTAGCCAATTAGCTCTAGGAAGGGTGTGTGGCTAGGGGACCTATCCAAGATCCTTAATCAAGTCCTAAAATTGATACAACATTCAAGAAGGAGCTAAACATTGTGTGAAATTGTCTAGTGTCGATAATTTATGACATAACATTTAGCTCCCACTTTAGTGAGAGTAGGAACTTACGATCCTGCTCATGCTAAAGTATGAAGAAACCAAAACTCCTCATAGAATGATGCTTAGTTTGAGAGATGTGCTAGCCCCATTCTTAGGATTCTATGAGTCATAAAACACATGGCACAAATCACACATACATATGAAAGGAAGCTAGGTGTACGGAAATTGCTTCCTACACTAATCTAAAGAGAAGAGGGCTATGTAAATTCAAATTATTCCTTACAACTACAACAACATAGAACATCTAAACAAGATACTGCAGCAATAAACATGAAATAGAAAGAAGATAGAAGAAGAGAGACAGATTTACGGTGGGGAAAACCCTTATTGGGTGAAAAACCCCACACACAAAAACCTGCACAATGTATTAACAAATCTAAAAGTTGTTTATAATACACTTGCAATGCAAGCTTCAATCGTCTTCGACACTCATATCTAGAGTCAATCCAGAAGCATAACAGTACCTGTAAACCTATGATACAACTCCCTCTCCAAGCACCTTTTATATAGAATATACAAGGCAATATTGGACCTATCTTGGAATGGGCGTCCAACAAGGCCTCATGGCCCAAAATCCACACCTAAGGACACTTGGTCAACATTGTAGAATGTGCCTAACACTTGTCCATAGCTCCCATCCCAAAGAGGTCGCCTATTTTCAAAATGGGCTATGACAGATGCTCTTACAACACTTACGACCGTCATAGAATCTGTCATAGTGGTTACAACTTATAGTTGTAAGAGAATATGTCATAGCAGTTACAACTTACAGCTGTAAGAGAACCTGTCATACATAGGCTATAAATAACATATTCTCTTAAAACATGTCATATTCCACCTTGGGGTGCCCAAATATACCTTATTCAAAGATGCTTCATGACACATGTCCTCACTTGTCTTACAAACTTCTATTTCTGACTCTTACATATTATAGATTCTGTCATAGGAATCCATCATAACTGTTTCAGTCAATATTCCCTTATACAACATGGAAGATGCCGACACATGGAAAAATGCTCCTACCACAAAGTGGGATGCTTATCTCCTCATGTGAGAACAAAATTACAAGTTGTCATATTCCATGTAGGATTGACACATCACCGTGCCACATCCCACAATATAGCAATATGGAATTTACAAATATTTATAACATAGACAATTAAATAATAAATACCAACATTAATAATGTAAGGAATTACCAAGGTTGAGACACCTTAATTCCCAACACTCTCCCACTTGTCGAACACCTTGTAAGAGCCAATAGAATAACATGATTTAATTGCTATAGGCCGAGAGGCCCATAGACTCCGAACACCATCTGAACTTCTTTGTGCCCACTAGTTTCGTCAATGCATCAGCAACATTCTTCAAAGTATCTACCTTCTCCAAATTTACATTTCCATTCTCAACCATGTCTTGCACGAAGTGAAACTGAACAATAATGTGCTTTGTTCTAGCATGGAAAGTTGGATTCTTCGCAAGGCAAATTGCACTCTGACTGTCACAACTGATCATAATTTGACCTGCATCAACACCAATATCTGAACACAATCTCTTAAGCCAAATGGCTTCTTTACAAGCATGAGTTGCTGCCATATACTCAGCTTCTGTTGTGGACAAAGCAACAACAGGTTGTCACTTACTCATCCAACTAATAGCACCACCAAACAGTGTAAACACATAAGCACTAGTGGATCTCCTACTGTCAATGTCACTTGCCCAATCTGAATCCACAAATCCATGAATATTAACAGAATGCGGAGGTCCTGAAACATTACCATGATAGCATATGGAATACTCATAAGTACCCCTCAAATATCTGAACACTCGCTTAACTGCATCCCAATGAACTCATCCAAGATTAGCCATAAATTGACTGAGGACTCCCACTGCTTGGGTAATGTCTGGTCTTGTGCAGACCATAGCATACATCAAACTACCAACATCACTAGCTTAAGGTACTCTGCTCATGTCCTCCACCTCACTAGGAGATTTTGGACAATCCTCAATAGACAACTTTGTCCCCAAAAAATAGGAACACACAATGGTCTACAATCTGCCATGCTGAACCTATCCAACATGGTCTTCACATACTTACTCTAGCTTAACCAAAGTTTTATATTGGTTCTGTCTCTTCTAATGTACTTGGCTGCCCCTAAATCTTTTATTTCAAACTGTGCTGACAACTGAAATTTAAAATCAGAAATCATATTCTTACCCTTCCCAATGAGCAACATATCATCAACATACAGTGCAACAATGAGAATACGATCACTATCAAACTTATAATACACACAATGATCTGATTTTGATCTCACAAATCCAATTGACAACACAAAGGCATCAAACTTCAAGTACCATCTCCTAGGGGATTGCTTCAAACCATACAAAGACTTCTTAAGTTTGCAAACCAAATTTTCTTTACCTTTCACCATGTAATGCTCTGGCTGTGACATGTAGATTTCTTCCTCCAAATCACCATGAAGGAAAGCTGTATTCAGATCCATCTATTCTACCTCCAAGTTATAAGCTGTTGCAAGAGACAATAGGAATCGAATGGATGTCAGCTTTGCAACAGGAGAGAAGATCTCACCATAATCTATACCCTCCACTTGTGAATACCCCTTCGCAACCAATCTAGCCTTATACTTCTCAACACTGCCATCTACACCAAATTTCTTCTTGAACACCCATTTGCATCCAACGGGTTTCCATCCAGGAGGCAAAGGCACCAAGTCACAAGTTTGATTCTTTTCCAAAGAAGCCATTTCATCCTCCATGGCCTCCTTCTAGGAAACTGCATCTTTCATGTCCATAGCCTCTGATATAGTTCTAGGTTCATCACTATTAGTAAGCAAAGCAAAAGCACAACTAGAATCAAGAAATGTAAAACCAAACCTTTCAGGTTGCTTTCTTATCTGTGTAGACCTCCTCAAGAGCTAAGGTTGAGGTTCAACTTCTTCATCTGAGCTTTTAGTGCTGCTAGAGCTCTCCTCATCATCAAGTCCAACATTGTCTTTCTGTTCAATCTTCTTAGGGGTGAGAGGAAACTGAATAACATCCTCTTTCTTTTCTTTTTCTTCTGGCTGTAAAACAATGGAAGAAGGTGTAAGCTCTCTGAAGATGGCACTTCTGCTATACAACACTTTTTTAGCCACAGTGTCCCAAAGCTTGTATCCTTTCACACCGACACCATAGCCAATGAAGATACACTTATAGACTTGTTCTCCAGTTTTGACCACTTCTCCCAAGGTACATGTGCATATCCCTCACAACCAAAAACATGAAGATGCCTTATTAAAGGCTTTCTACCAGACAACACCTTCATGGGTGTCTTTCCAACAAGAGCTGATGTAGGAGATCTATTAACAAGATAGCAAGCAGTGGCAATAGCTTCAGCCCAAAACTTTTGTTCTAGGCCAGCTCCACTAAGCATACTCCTAGCCTTCTCCATAGTGTCTTGTTCATCCTTTCTGCAACTCCATTTTGCTGTGGGGTGTATGGAGTTGTCTTATGTCTTTCAATCCCAAGTTCCTTGCAATATTTATCAAATTCTGTAGAACAGAACTCACCACCATTGTCAATTCTCAAACACTTAATATTTTTACTAGTATGATTTTCAGCAAAGGCCTTAAAATCCTTAAACTTACTATAAACTTTAGATTTGCTTCTGAGAAAATAAATCCATGTCCTTCTACTGTAGTCATCTATAAAAGATACAAAATATATAGATTTTGATAATGAAGGAACATTAACAAGACCAAATACATCAGAATGAACAAGATCCAACACACTAGAAGACTTGTGAGAACTTGAATAAAACTAAACACGGTTTTACTTTCCATAAATGCAATGTTCGCAAAAGTCAAACTCAAGATTACAATCATCTAACCCCTCAATGAGGTTTTTATTTTTCAGGGTAGGTAGACCCTTCTCACCAATGTGGCCAAATCTCTTATGCCATAACATTGTCTTTTCAGTAGGAAGTTTAACTTCCAAGGCATGATTACAAACATCAGAACTAGAAACAACAGATCTCTTAACTGCTCGTTTAGATGGTGGGGATGAAGTGACTGTTGCCCTTTTCTTTGAATCAGAAGAACTATTGCATTGTGAAATGCATGCCTCCAACTAAAATAGAGTACCTCTCCTAGTACCCTTAGCAAGCACCATAGCTCCTCTAGTCATCTTGCATCCTTCTTTCGAAAAGACAACCTGCACACCTACATCATTCAAACTACTTATATAAAGCAGGTTCCATGCTAAGCCTGGAATATGCATAACCCCAGAGATCCCCTTCACTCGACCATCAGGGAATCGAATAGTGACTCTTCCATGATCAACAATCTTTAGATGAGAGTCGTCACCCAAGTACACCTTTCCACCATCGAACTCCTCATACTTAGTGAACCATTCTCGATGCGAGGTCATGTGGAATGATGCACCAGAGTCAATTAGCCACACATCATTAGATGCATGGGTTGCCAGGGCTGCGATGAAAGCATCACCATCATCTTGTGATTTGTCAGAATCTGAATCAGGAGCTTTCTTCTTTTTCTTCTCCTCTTTGCATTCCTTTCAGAAATGCCTAGTTTTACCGTAGTTCCAACAAAGAGGCTTGGACTTTCCAGGAGATTTGGATCTCCCATAGGATTTGGATTTGCCCTTTTCACCTTTCTTGTCCTTCTTTTTCCCTTTCTCCTTAGGTCTTCCATGAACTGCAAGAGCCTCTTTGGCTACATCAGAAGACTTTCTCTGCATCTCTTCAGATAACAGTGCAGATACCACATCTTCCATCTTAAAAGTGGTAGTGGTGCTTCTGATAGCCATGACAAGATGATCCCACGAATCTGGCAAAGAACAAAGTAGGGTCATGCATCGATCCTCCTCCTCCATTTTAACACCTACGAATGTCAACTGTGCAACTAGCATGTTAAAAGCATTCATATGTTTGGCAACGGATCCTCCATCCTCCATTCGAAGAGAATACAACTTCTTTCTCAGAAAAAGTTTATTAACCATGGATTTGGCTTGATACACATCTCCCAACTTCTTCTAAAGCAAGGTTGCATTTTTCTCTTCATGGACATTTAACAACACAAAATCAACAAGACTAAGTCTTATGAGACCCTTAGCCTTCCGATCCTTGAGATCCCAATCATCTTGTTGCATTGCAGTTGGTTTAGTTCTGGTAATAGTTTCCCAAAGGTCTCAGTCAACAAGCATGTCTTCCATCTTGAGTTTCCACAGTTTGAAATTAGTGCCATTGAATTTCTCCACTTCCATTCTTCTGGATGTGCTTGCCATCTCCTTGCTATAATAGAAATCACAATACTCTACACAGACTCCCACTTAACTTAAGATCAGCTCAAAAAACCCCTACCCAACAGCTAAGACCAAAACTGGCCAGGCTCTGATACCAACTGAAAGGAAGCTAGGTGTGCGGAAATCGCTTCCTACACTAATATAAAGAGGATAGGGCTATGCAAATTCAAATTATTCCTTACAACTATAGCAACATAGAACATCTAAATGAGATATTGCAGAAATACACATGAAACAAAAAGAAAACAGAAGAAGAGAGACAAAGGTTTATGGAGGGGAAAACCTTTATCGGGTGAAAAACCCCACACAGAAACCTGCACAATGTATTAACAAATCTGAAAGTTGTTTACAATACACTTGCAATGCAAGCTTCAATGGTCTTCGACACTCGTATCTAGAGTCAATCTGGCAGCATAATAGTACCTGTAAACCTATGATACAACTCCCTCTCCAAGTACCTGTTTATATAGAATATACAAGGCAATATTGCACCTATCTTCGAATGGGCGTCCAACAAGGCCTCATGGCCCAAAACCCATGCCTAAGGACACTTGGTCAACATTGCAGAATTTGCTTGACACTTGTCCATAGCTCCCATCCCAAAGAGGTTGCCTATTTCCAAAATGGGCTATGATAGATGCTCTTACGACACTTACGACCGTCATAGAATCTGTCATAGTGGTTACAACTTACAGCTGTAAGAGAACCTGTCATACATAGGCTATAAATAGCATATTCTCTTACAACATGTCATATTCCACCTTTGGGTGCCCAAATATGCCTTATTCAAAGATGCTTCATGACACATGTCTTCACTTGTCTTACAAACTTTAATTTCTGACTCTTACATATCATAGATTCTGTCATAAGAATCTGTCATAACCGTTTCGGTCAATATTCCCTTACACAACATGGAAAATACCGACACATAGAAAAATGCTCCTATCACAAAGTGGGATTCCTATCTCCTCACGTGAGGACAAAATTACAAGTTGTCATAGTCTATGTAGGATTGACACATCACCGTACCACATCCAACAATATGACAATATGGAATTTACAAATATTTACAACATAGGCAATTAAATAATAAATACCAACATTAATAATCTAAGGAATTACCAAGGTTGAGACACCTTAATTCCCAATATTACACATGTGAACATGAGATAAGACAAAGCATTCATAGAGAATATATGTAAAACACATAATATATGAAGCAAACATGTAATACACAAAGTAATCATAGCGAGCACACGTGGAAGACATACAGAATACATGCAAAATGCATGTGGAGTATATGTGAAACACATGCAGAATACACATAAAGGACACATGAAGCATGCATGATGAATTTCATGGAAGACAAAAGCATACAATAATGAAGTCATCACAAATACCTAAGCACATAGAGGGAAATCTCGAGTTAGCAAGGTAAAAGAGACCTCAGTCTAAAAGATTGTCTCAATTACCATGCGTCATCCCCAAGATGTAACTAAAATAGATGAATTCTAAGAAGGAGATATAAGAATGTAAACAAGCCATGTAGATAGATAAAGAGAAAGCAAAGAAGAAGATAACATGAACAATGCTCTCACGATCACGAGCTAGTAAGGACCATCAAATTACTAGGTGATCATGAGTGTAAAAACGAAAGGTCGCATGAAGCACACAATCTAGCAAGTTGTGTTATGCTAGGTGGCTCTGATGCAGAGTGACACACAATGGAAACACACACAATGTTAATTCTGTCAATATCGGCAAGAGATCTCCATGTCTCACCGAAATTACTCTTCTCTTTCCTTCTTGGCCTGGCTTACCTTGTCAGCCTCACTATCTTCTGTCTCCCCGATGGTTTCCTTCACACCGATACCTTCCTATGCATCGGCCAAACGTTATACCATCGACCTCCTTTTCATATGTTATTCCAAATTGCTTTGTCTTCCTAACATCCCCTTGATACATTTGAATCTGCACATACATTACTTGACCTGCCATGTCGGTTCTTCCTACCGTTCCTTCTAGTCAGCACTTGTATTGTGAACCATTGTATGTTTCAACATACAATTGAAATATACAAACGGAACATACAATCGGTGACTCCCTATCGCCGATTCCCCTAACCTGCTATTACCGGTCAATCCTTGTATTCGCAGGCAGACATCCTTCCAACATACATTCTAGCTACCACCTCGGCAGGTCATCTTTTGTATCCATATGAAATGTATGTTTTTGTTGCATCTTCACAACATACAATCACAATATGTGATTGCAGTATACACACAAATTAACACTCACATATAATAGTGATATACTCACAAACTGTCTGCGACATACAATATACGTATACACAGGAAATGTATCTCCTCAGACCATTTCGACTCACACAAGAATTGACTGCTTGATATACTTTGGCGATATACACAGACAACAAACTTTTACATATAGTTGCAGGATACACACGAAATATGCTTAGGTACATTAGTGATATACACACTATTTGTATATTCAACGAACAATCATAAAAATCAACTCGAATAGACTCTTACACATGCATTTCATCACAGGATATATACAAGGTGATACTCAGATGCGATAGTGATATATACAGGAAATGTACCTTCATACATTTGCGATATATATAGAAATTGCATATCTAGTGAATCAACATAAACTTACCCCAAAAAGACTTTTATACATACCATTCTTCACAGCATATACACAGGAGGTTGCTCACATGCAAATGCGATATATTCACAAACTGTTCCTGGCATACAATTGATGGATATACATAAAATGTATATTTGAATTTCTTGCCAAATAACTTCCTCTATAATGGATTCCGCAATTTCTATTCTGTCATGCCCATCGAACAAAAGGAAAACAAATAGAAACTAATGTACACAATCCATTCCACTGATTTCACAGAAATCCACCAGTGGAATGGATTTAATCGTGCATCTCGGTAGCAGAAAACTAAATTGAATATAGAACAATTCTATACAGATAATATACAGGACAAATTGACACACATGGTATGTACATAGAACCTCAGAATTTGTAAACACAACTAGCAGAATTTCTATTTCTTCTTCCCAGCTTCATACATTTAATCATTACAGAAAAATGGAAAACAACAACAACAACAACAACAACCCCTTTTTCTCAATCTCCTCTTCGAGTTTTGTTACCAACTCCTCTTTCCTCTCTTTTTGGGATTTTGCTTAAACCAAGATTATATCAAAAAGCCCTAATTAATCACACGACACCTGTTTTGCATAAGACAACAAAACATCAGATAATACGACACATTTGATTTAATCCTGCACATAACCCAACTATCTGTTGTTATCCATGATGCTAAATATTGGCCTCGGGAAGAGAGATATTAAAACATAAAATGTCAACACAAAATGCTACATTTGACATTGACATACAAATGCTACATGGTAACATGAAATGTCTAAAACATATTAAAGCCTTATTCTTCTCCCTCTTGTGCATATTTATCTTGTTGAAGGGATGCTCCTGCACCATACTCCCCAGGAGAAGAGATCTCAAGCCCCTTTGAGATTAGAGTTTGAAGGTCTGCACCATTGTTTGTGATCTAATCTTCAATCATCTAAACTGCCTCTGAATCAGGTTTCCCCTGCCAAGCTACTAAGTACTCCATGTACTCTTTGTTCCTTGTCTTCTTTGTCACTCTTGAGTCTAATATCTACTGCAATCTTGGTGGATCATGCTTAGGAATATCATCACCTATTGCATCCTATAATGTTCATGTTCGACATCTACATGCTGCTTGTATGGAGTTAAATCACATACATTGAAAATGGGTGATAATCCAAGATCAGGAGGAAGTTGGATCTCATAGGCATTTTGCCCACACTTCTTCAAAATTTGACATGGTCCAATCTTCCTCTACATTAGCTTGGTATATTTACCTTTTGGGAGCCTCTCCTTCTTCAGATTAACCCATACCAAATATCCAACATCAAATTGTACATCCCTCTTTTTCTTGTCAACATATGCTTTGTGTTTCAATGTAGTCTATTCAAGCTGGTTCTTGACTTGATCATGCACTTCTTTGATAGCTGAAACAAAAGATTCTCCATCTGCACTAATAGGCTCTCCTATAGGCAAATCTCTCAGCTCCAAAATACCTCTTGGATGAATACCATATACCACCTGAAAAGGTGACTTCCCTATACTCCTATTGATGGTGTCATTATAGGAAAATTCTGCTTGTGGTAGGATGTTATCCGACTTATCTCCATGCTGCCTTGTCAAACATCTTAACAGATTTCCCAATGAACAGTTAACTACTTCAGTCTACCCATCTATTTAAGGATGGTAGGCTAATGAGAAGGATAAATTGGTTCCAAGCTTCTTCCAAAGAGTCCGCCAAAAGTGGCCAATAAATGTTACATCTCTATCTAAGACTATGCTCAGTGGCAATCCATGTATCCTCACTACTTCCTTGAAAAATAGGTCTGCAACATATGAAGCATCACATGTGGTTTTGCATGGCAAGAAATGTGCCATTTTACTAAATCTGTCTACTACAACAAAACAACTATCATATCCCTTCCTTGTCCTAGGAAAACCTAATACAAAGTCCATGCTTATGCTCTCCCATGGCCTAGAAGGAATGGGCAGTGGCTGATACAAACTTGCATTAGTGGATCTCCCTTTTGCTTTCTGACATATCACACATGCCTCCACAAATTTCCTCACATCTGACTGCAACTTGGGCCAATAGTAATGCCTCTTCACAAGATCAAGAGTCTTGTCTAGACCAAAATGTTCTGCCATGGCCCCACAATGTTTCTCTTGAATGATATTCAGTCTCATAGAACACCTTGGAATACATAACTATCCACCCTTAAAAAGTAATCCCTCTTGGATCAGAAATTCAGAGAATTCAATATGATATTCTTCTCCAAAGGAAGTACATACCTTGTAGGTTTCTCCAGAGTCTTCATCCTCATCATACATGGCCTTCAAAGAATCAATACCAACACTTTCCAATTGAATCTAATTTATGGTTAGAATCCTTCTGCTCAAAGCGTCTGGTACTTTGTTTTTGACCCCTTTCTTGTGCTTGAGTGTGAAGGTGAAAGCTTGCAAAGTTTCCACCCACTTCATGTGTCTATGGTTCAGCTTCTCTTGACTATTTATAAAACTGAGGGCCTGGTTATCTGTGAACACTATAAATTCTTTGGGCATCAAGTAATGCCTCCACTTTTTGAGTGACTGTACTAGAGCATACATTTCCAAATCATATGATGAGTATCTCTTCTTTGCATCATTTAGTTTCTCACTAAAAAATGCAATAGGCCTACCTTCTTGAGTGAGTACTGCTCCAATTGCCATGTGACTGGCATCACATTCTACTTGAAAAATCTTGCTGAAGTCAGGAAGTGCAAGAACTGGCTGCTCTGCCACCTTCTTCTTCAATGTTTCAAATGAATCATCTGCCTCCTTTGTCCAAGTGAATCTGCACTTCTATCCTCCTTTTATAAACTTCCTATAAAAGGTTGCTAACCCATGGAAACTTCTAACATCATTCAAGGTTTTAGGAGTTGGCCAAGACAATATGGCACTTACCTTCTCTTGATCCATTTTCAGTTTGTTATGTGAGATGACAAATCCCAAGTAGATGATCTCTTTCTACATGAACAAACACTTTGCTAAGTTGATCATTAGCTGCTCTTTATGTAACTTTTTGAGGACCAAGTCTATATGGTTGAGGTGCTCTTCCATTGTATTACTGAAAATCAAGATGTCATCTAGATATACTATGACAAATTTACCTATGAATTCCCTCAAGACCTCATTCATCAACCTCATAAAGGTACTAGGGGCGTTGGACAAACCAAAAGGCATGACCTTCCACTCATATAACGCCTCATTAGTCTTAAATGTAGTTTTCCACTCATCTCCTGGCCTAATCCTAATCTGATGATAGCCACTCTTTAAATCTATTTTTGTGAAATATTTAGCACCACCCAAACAATCAAGGAAATCTTCTATCCTAGGGATTGGGAACCTATTCATGATGGTTATCTTGTTGATAGCCCTTGAATTAGTACAGAGTCTCCAAGTGCCTTCCTTCTTTGGTGCTAGTATAGCCGGTACCGCACATGGGCTTAAACTTTTGCCAATTAGGCCTGTCTCCAACAATTCCTCAATCTGCCTTGCTACCTCTGTATTCTATTCTGGGGTAAGCTTGTATGTTGCTTTGTTTGGAAGTGTAGATCCTAGGATCAGATATATGCAATGGTTGATGTCCCTCATAGGTGGTAGGGACCTTGGTATTCCATCAGAGATGATGCCTTAGTACTTGTCCAATTGCTCTTGGACAACAAGATCTATGAACCTTTGCCTCTTCTCTCCCTTGACTTCTTGCTGCTGTTCCTTGTTCACGTTTAGGCATGGAATTAGAGCATATGCAACTGCTCTTTCTTCTACTATCCCTTTCATAATTGTTTGCCTTCTACCATCATCACCTTAACTTCTTTTCCTTTTGATTCCACCTCATTCTCCATTAATGGTAGCAGCTCTATCACCTTACCATTCTTGGTGATTGAATATGTGTTTCTAACTCCATCATGGTATGCTTTCAAGTCATACTGCCATGGTTTTCCAAATAGGAGATGGCAAGCATCCATCTTGGCAATGTCAAACAGTAACCTATCCTTGTATGGTCCAATTTGAAGTTCTACCCAAGCCTGTTCTTCCACAACTATTTGTTGACCTTGGGTGAGCCATGAAATTTTATATGGGCAAGGATGTGGCAGTCTCCTAAGCTTAAGCTTTTTTACCATCTCAATGGACACAAAATTCTCAGTAGATCCAGAGTCAATCAGAACTTTACATACCTTTCCTCCTACCTTGCAAGTAGTTCTGAAGAGAGACTTCCTTTGTGGAGGTTCTTTGCCAGGCACCTTCATGGTGGTCATTTCTCTCCTAATCATCAAAGATTCTCCACTCTCAGGATATCCATAATTGTCAGGAGCATTCACACTTTGATTAGTGCTTGAGCTTGCTACACTTTGACAATCAGATTCTTGGATCAGATTGATCCTCCTTTCTCCTATTGAACTTGTTTCCTTTCCCGGACATCTGTTGGCTATGTGACCTTCTTGATTGCAATTGTAACATCTGATAGGTCCTCTGCCCTGAGATCTTCCTCTAAATGGTGGTCTTCTGCCCTTGAAGTTTCCTCTTTGATTGTAGCTTCCCCCTTGGTTCTGACTACTGTCTCCTCTACTATTCTCTTGATTGGATTCACCCTGGTATCCAAATCCATTTCCTCTACCTCTGAAAGGACTTCTTCCTCCCCTTTGCTGTCTCCCTTTTCCTCTATTGTTCTGCTCATGCCTTCTCTTTAATTTCTCTTCCACTTTGAGTGCTAACTGGTAGCACTTTTGGACTGTATCTGGGTTATGCAGATTTAAATCTTCTTGGATGTTAAATCTCAATCCATTGAGGTACCTTGCTACCTTCTCTTCCTCACCCTCCTTTACCTTTGTTTTGACACATAGTTTCATGAACTTTTCTGTGTATGAGCTGACATTTAGCTCCTTCTGCTTCAAGTTTTGTTTCCTCTTATGTAATTGGATGTTGTAATCCAATGGAACATAGGCTTCCTTCACTAAAGCCATCATCTTCTTCCAAGTAGCAACTCTGTTCTTTCCTTCTTTCACCCTGTCATCTTGAATGAAATTCCACCAAGTCAGTGTAGCTCCTTTCATTTTGGACTGAGCCATCTTCACTCTTTGGTGGTCTGGTATTTCCTCGGTCTCAAAGAAATTATTCAAGGAGTCTATCCACTCCATCACAGAATCAGGTTCCATTTTTCTTGCAAACATTGGTAGGTCTTTTTTCATATCCATGGTCCTTCTCTCCATGGATTTGAGGGCGTTAAGTAAGGGTCTCTAGTTTGTAGGAACCTCTATCTCTTCCTACTTAGGGATCTCCTCTTCATCCCTGTCTTCTCGCTCACCAGAATCTTCTTCCCCCTTCTATACTCTATCCCTCAACTACTCTACCTCTTCTTTCAAGGCCTGATTATGAGCCTAAGCTACTTTGCTCTCTGCCATTTGTTTTCTCACTAAGACAGCTAACTCAACATTGGTCATCTTTGCTGGGTACGCTTCTGATCCTTCTCCTTCTGACATCTTGTCTCCTTCTTCTACCCAAAGAACACTCCTAACCTTTGATACCACTATGATGCAAAGCGACACACAGCGGAAACACACACAATGTTAATTCTGTCAATATTGGCAAGAGATCTCCATGTCTCACCGAAATTACTCTTCTCTTTCCTTCTCAGCCTGGCTTACCTTGTCAGCCTCACTATCTTCTGTCTCCCCGATGGTTTCCTTCACACTAATACCTTCCTATGCATCGGCCAAACATTATACCATCGGCCTCCTTTTCATATGTTATTCTGAATTGCTTTGTCTTCCCAACATCCCCTTGATACATTTGAATCTGCACATACATTACTTAACTTGCCATGTCGGTTCTTCCTACCATTCCTTCCGGTCAGCACTTGTATCGTGAACCATTGTATGTTTCAACATACAATTGAAATATACAATCAGTGACTCCCTATCGCTAGTTCCCCTCACCTGCTATTACTGGTCAATCCTTATATCTGTAGGCAAACATCCTTCCAACATACATTCTAGCTACCACCTCGACAGGTCATCTTTTGTATCCATATGAAATGTATGTTTTCGTTGTATCTTCACAACATACAATCATGATATGCGATTGCAGTATACACACAAACTGACACTCACATACAATAGCGATATACTCACAAACTATCTGCGACATACAATATATGTATACATAGGAAATGTATCTCCTCAGACCATTTCAACTCACACAGGAATTGACTGCTCGATATACTTTGGCGATATACACAGACAACGGACTTTTACATACAGTTGCAGGATACACACAGAATATGCTCAGGTACATTAGTGATATACACACTATTTGTATATTCAATGAACAATCATAAAAATCAACTCGAATGGACTCTTACACATGCATTTCATCACAGGATGTATACAAGGTGATACTCAGATGCGATAGCGATATATATAGGAAATGTACCTTCATACATTTGCGATATATACAGAAATTGTATATCCAGTGAATCAACATAAAATTAACCCAAAAAGACTTGTATACATACCATTCTTCACAGCATATACACAGGAGGTTGCTCGCATGCAAATGTGATATATTCATAGACTGTTCCCGGCATACAATTGACGGATATACATAAAATGTATATTTGAATTTCTTGCCAAATAACTTCCTCTACAACGGATTCTGCAATTTCTATTCTGTCATGCCCATTGAATAAAAGGAAAACAAACAGAAACTAATGTACACAATCCATTCCATTGATTTCATAGAAATCCACCAGTGGAATGAATTTAATCGTGCATCTTGGCAGTAGAAAACTAAATTGAATATAGAACAATTCTATACAGATAATATATAGGACAAATTGACACACAGGGTATGTACACAGAACCTTAGAATTTGTAAACACAACTGGCAGAATTTCTATTTCTTCTTCCCAACTTCATACATTTAATCATTACAGAAAAATGGAAAAAACAACAACAACAACAACAACAACAACCCCTTTTTCTCGACCTCCTCTCCGTGTTTTGTTACTGACTCCTCTTTCCTCTCTTTTCAGGATTTTGCTTAAACCAAGATTATAACAAAAAGCCCTAATTAATCACACGGCACCTGTTTTGCATAAGACAACAAAACATCAGATAATACGACACATTTGATTTAATCTTGCACATAACCCAACTGTCTGCTGTTATCCATGATGCTAAATACTGGCCTTAGGAAGAGAGATATTAAAACATAAAATGTCAACACAAAATGCTACATTTGACAATGACATACAAATGCTACATGGTAACATGAAATGTCTAGAACATATTAAAGCCTTATTCTTCTCCCTCTTGTGCATATTTATATTGTTGAAGGGGTGCTCCTAGACCAGGCTCATGGATAAACATCAAAGGGGAACATCACAGACTAGTAAGGACTGTTGAATTACTAGATGAGTTCCGTACCAAGTGACGACACCATAGGCTAGTGAGGACCACCAAATCACTAGGTGAGATCCACATCAATCATATCAGAGGTACTACAAAAATGATCTACAAGTATATTGATATCAAGACCAGCTATGTGGTGCATGAATGAAGTAAATCACATAGTATAATGTATGCCCCCACCTTAAAGTGATTGCTAACTCCATTAGGGAGCAATTGCTTTAAGGTAGAATATAAATCAAGCATGAGAGCTTTATGGAAGCACATGCCCAAATGATATGTGTTCTCAAAAGGTACATCACTACAAGGGGTTGCCCCTAGGATAGGCCAACCAAGGTGATGCTACAGGCATGATACATAATGAATTGTGTAGTCATGGTACAATGCCGAGCATTGCAACAAGGTATCACATAAATCATGAAACATAAATGGATGGAGTACAAGATGCTAAGCATCAAGTGTCGTGCAATGTACTAGAGCCATATCTTGTTCAAAGTTGTTGAATCTTGTCATGCAAGGCTTGGAATTTATTAGTGGAATGGTCAAGCACTCAATGATATGCATAGAAAGGAAGTGTTGATTGTTTGTTTTGTGGAATCTTTTTATGTGTTGGAGGAGGAAGAATGATTAAGCGGTCTTTGAGTAGACTTAGCAAAATGTACTCTTGTTGGGATAAAATCGAAGATGTAGTTGGAGTAGGAAACAACCCTTTCCATTGTGGAGAGGATTTTGATTTTTGAAAAGGAGCCATAGACACTTTATGAGATGTTGGTGAGAATGTAGGAGAAGGTTGGAAACCTAAACCTACTTTAGACAAGTGCAGTGTTGGTTTCACAAAATTCTTAACACCTTGTTCCATAGATCCTAAACCATTTCCATTGTATCCATGTTTAGAAAGAATTTTAAATCCATGCCCATAATGTTTCTCCAAATTTGAAGGAAGATGGGAGGTTACATTACAAGCCTTGTTGAAATGAGAAGTGCCATCATATGTTGAAGAAGTAGAATGATCATTCTTTTTATCACAATGAGGAGGGTCAACTTTAGATTTAGCATACCCAAGGGGGTTAAAATCCAAGGAGCCTCTATATCCCAATTGAGATAATATTTGAAAACCTCGACCATAAATGGAAGCCATTTCTATGGAAGAAGGTGGCTCGCCATTAGTCACGTAGTCAATATTATAAGTATAATCATCACAACATGTTAAAGTAATTTTAGGAGGAGTAGATTGCATAGAAGATATTGTAGATACCTTTGAGTTTTCTAGTTCTGAGGGTGAGACTATGCTCACCCATTAAGGTAGATGCAAAGTCTAACGAACCCCAATTATCATCGAAGAACTTGTTTGAATATGATCCATGTTCTTGATCAGCATTATCTGTGGCAAGAGGAAATGGTGATAAATCTATGGAATTAATGTGTTTAAAGGTGGAGAAGGAAGAGGTTGATTTCCATATTCAACTTGTAGGCAACTATCCAGATTAGGATCAGCCTTAATTATATGTCTAGTTTGTTATCATAAACAAATGTTATTAAACGATGAAGGGTAGAAGGGACTTCCTTCGTGACATGGATCCACGGTCTACCTAAAAGAAGATTATATGTAAGATAACCAAGCATGACATGGATTATGTGTAGATAATGTCACGGGTCCAGCTGTAATAGGTAGTGTGATTGTACCTAGTGATTGTCTACCAACATTATCAAAGCCATGGATATTTAGAGTATTGGGCTTGATAAGGGAGGTATCTACACCAACCTTACATAATAGGTCAATGCCATAAACATTAAGACCTAATTCATTATCAATCATAGTACTCTTTATTCTAGTTCTATTAATAATGAAAAATATCAAGAGAGGATCATATTGGTTTAGTACTTCTATGGGAGGTAATTGAAAGGAAGCTAGGTGTGTGGAAATTGCTTCCTACACTAATCTAATGAGGAGAGATGAGTACAAATTATTTTTAACCTTTACAATTATAGTGTTATTAACCCAACAATAGAGATATTACAGCAATACACAACACAAGAATGTAAGACAAAAGAAGAGAGAGACAAGATATAACGTGGGGAAAACCCTTACGGGTGAAAAACCCCATACTCCAAAACCTGCACAATATATTATCTAAACAACAAGGTTTACAACACACTTGCAATGCAAGTCTTTATAGAAGTCTTCGACACTCATATCTGGAGACAATCCAGCAGCATAATAGTACCTGTCAATCACATAATACATCTCCTCTCAAAGCACCTACTTAAATAGAAGTTTACAAGGCAAAAATGAACCTTTCTTGAGATGGGCATCCAACTTGGCCTCATGGCCCAAAACCCACAACTAGGGATACTTGTCCAACATTGCAACATTGTCATGAAACTTGTCATATCACCCCATCCCAACATGGTTGCCTATTCCCAAGTTGGGCAATGATAGATGCTCTTATGACTCTTACGACTGTCATAGAATCTGTCATAACTGTCATATCTTACAGCTATAGGAGAATCTGTCTACACTAACTAAAAATAGTATATTCTCTTACAACATGTCATAACCCTCCTTGGGACACACAAAGATGCCTTCTTGCAAGATGCCTTGTGACACATGTCTTCACCTGTCATAGTATCTTCTATTTATGACTCTTACGCATCATAGATTTGTCATAGGAATCTATCATAACTATTTTGGTCAAGATTCACTTACACACTATTCAAAGTGCTAACACATGGCAAAATACCTCTACCACTAAGTGGGATGCCTATCTCCTCATGGAGTGAGTTGACCATCCTAGTCATCTTACAAGTGGAGTGACAACTCATCGTGCCACTTCATACTAAATGACAAAATAGGATGTGCAACAAAATTACAACATAGGCTAAATAAATAAATACATTACAATAAATAAATGCAAGGAATTACCAAGGTTGAGACACCTTAATTCCCAACATTCTCCCACTTGTTGAACACCTTGTAAGAGCCAATAGAAATAACAGGATTTAACTGCTATAGGCTGAGAGGCCCATAGACTCCGAACACCATCTGAATTTCTCTGTGCCCACTAGTTTTGTCAATGCATCTGCAACATTCTTCAAAGTGTCTACCTTCTCCAAATTCACCTTCCCATCCTCTACCATGTCTCATACAAAATGAAACTATACATCAATATGCTTTGTTAGGCAAATCGTACTCTGACTGTCACAATAGATCGTAATCTGTCTTGCATCAACACCAATATCTAAACACAATCTCTTAAGCTAAATGGCTTCCTTGCAAGCATGAGTTATTGCCATATACTCAGCTTCTGTCGTGGACAAAGAGACCACAAGTTGCCGCTTACTCATCCAACTAATTGCACCAACAAACATAGTAAACACATAAGCACTGGTGGATCTCCTGCTATCAATGTCACCTACCCAATCAGAATCCATGAATCCATGAATACAAACTAAATGTGGAGGTCCTGTAGGATTACCATGATAACATAATATGGAATACTCAGAAGTACCCCTCAAATATCTGAACACTCTCTTTACTACATCCCAATGTACCCATCTAGGATTAGCCATAAATCGACTAAGGACTCCTATTGCCTAGGCAATCCCTGGTCTTGTGTAGACCATAGCATACATCAAACTGCCAACAACACTAGCATAAGGTACTCTTCTCATGTCCTCCACCTCACTAGGAGATTTTGGACAATCATTAACAAACAACTTTGTCCCTAAAGAAATAGGAACACACAATGGTCTATAATCTACCATGTTGAACCTATCCAACACGGTCTTCACATACTTACTCTAGCTTAACCAAAGTTTTCTGTTAGCTCTGTCTCTTCTGATTTCCATTCCCATAATGTACCTAGATGCCCCTAGATTTTTCATCTCAAACTGTACTGACAATTGAGACTTCAAATCAGAAATCATATTCTTACCATTCCCAATTAACAACATATCATCAACATACAATGCAATAATGAGAATGCAATCATTGTCAAATTTATAATACACACAATGATCTGATTTCGATCTCAAAAATTCAACCAACAACAAAAAGGCATCAAACTTCAAGTACCAGATCCTAGGAGACTGCTTCAAACCATACAAAGACTTTTTTGATTTGCAAACCAAATTTTCTTTACCTTTCTCTATGTAATGCTCTAGTTGTGACATGTAAATCTCTTCCTCCAAATCACCATGAAGGAATGTTGTCTTCACATCCATCTACCCCACCTCTAAGTCATAAGCTACTACAAGAGATAATAGGAATTGAATAGATGTCAGCTTTGCAATGGGAGAGAAAATTGCACCATAATCAATTCCCTCCACTTATGAGTACCCTTTTGCAACTAGTCTAGCCTTGTACTTTTCAACACTGCCATTTGCACCAAATTTCTTCTTGAACACCCATTTGCATCCAATTGGTTTCCATCCTTCAGGCAAAGGCACCAAGTCCCATGTTTTATTCTTCTCCAAAGAAGCCATCTCATCTTCCATGGCCTCCTTCCAAAACCTGTATCTTTCATGCCCATAGCCTTTATCACAATTCTAGACTCATCAGTGTTAGTAAGCAAGGCAAAAGCACAACTAGAATCAAGCAATGAATAACCAAACCTATCAGATTCCTTCCTTGTTCATGTAGACCTCTTCAATGGCTAAGGTTAAGGTTTTGCTTCTTCTTCTAAACTTTCAGAGATGCTAGAGCTCTCCTCATTATCAGGACTCACAGGATATGTCGGTTCTGTCTTCTCAGGGGTAGAAGGAAACTGAACCACATCCTCTTTCTTTTCTATTTCTTCTGGCTGTAGAACAACAAGAGAAGGTGTTAGCTCTCTGAAAATAACACTTCTGCTATACAACACTTTTTCAGCCACAGGCTCCCAAAGCTTGTATCCTTTCACACTGACACCATAGACAATGAAAATACACTTAACAACCTTGTTCTCCAATTTAGATCGTTTCCCCTAGGCACATGTGTTTATGCCTCACAACCAAAAACACAAAGATGTCTAACTGAAGCCTTCTTACCAAACTACACCTCCATAGGTGTCTGACCAACAAGAGCTGATGTAGGAGACCTGTTTACTAGGTAGCAAGCAGTGGCTACATCTTCAACCCAAAACTTTTGTACGAGGCTTTCTCCATTAAGCATACTCCTAGCCCTCTCCATCAGTGTCCTATTCATCCTCTCTGCAACTCCATTTTGCTACGGGGTGTATGGAGTTGTCTTATGTCTTTCAATCCCTTGCTCTTTACAGAACTTATCAAACTCTGCCGAACAAAACTCACCACCATTGTCAGTTCTCAAAAACTTAATCTTTTTACTAGTCTAATTCTCAACAAAAGATTAAACTCTTTGAACTGGCAAAAGACTTCAGTCTTTCTTCTGAGAAAATAAATCCATGTCCTTCTACTATAATCATATATGAAAGATACAAAATATACAGATTTGGAAATCAAAGGAACACTAATAGGACCAAACACATCAGAATGAATAAGATCCAATACACCAAAAGACTTGTGAGAACTAGAGTAAAACTAAACATGGTTTTTCTTTCCATACATACAATGTTTGCAAAAGTCAAACTTGAGATTACAATCATTTAACCCCTCAACGAGGTTTTTATTTTTAAGGGTTCTAAGGCCCTTCTCACCAATGTGGCCAAATCTCATATGCCATAACATTGTCTTTTCAATAGGAAGCTTAACTTCCAAAGCATGAGCACCCTTGGGTACCCAAGATGCACTACCATTAGAATTTGTTACAATAGATTTCTTCACTGTTGGTTCAAATGGTGGGGATGAAGTGATTGCAACTCTTTTCTTTGAGTCAGAAGAACTATTGCACTATGAAGTGCATGCCTCCAGCTGAAACATAGTACCTCTCTGAATACCCTTCAGAAGCACCATAGATCCTCTAGTCATCTTTCATCCGTCCTTTGAAAAGACAATCTGCACACCTGCATCATTCAACATACTTACAGAAAGCAAGTTCTGTGCCAAGCCTGGGATGTGCATAACCCCAGTGATCCCCTTCACTCATCCATCAGGGAATCGGATTGAGACTCTTTCACAACCAACAATCTTCAGATGAGAATCGTCACCTAGGTACACTCTTCCACCATCAAACTCTTCATACTTTGTGAAATAGCTTCGATGTGAGGTCATGCAGAATGATGCACCATAATCAATCAACCACACATCATTAGATGCATGGGTGGCCAGGGCTGTGATGAAGGCATCACCATCATCTTGTGACTTGTCAGAATCTAAGTTTGGGATATTCTTCTTCTTCTTTTTCTTTTCCTCTTTGCATTCCTTTTAGAAATGCCCAATTTTTCCATAGTTCCAACAGAGAGCCTTGGACTTTCTAGGAGATTTGGATCTACCCTTCTTAGCTTTCTTGTCCTTCTTTTTCCTTTTCTCTTTGGGTCTTCCATGAACCACAAGAGCCTCTTTGGCTACTTCAGAAGACTTTCTCCACATTTCTTTAGATAATAGTGAAGATACCAGTTCATCCATTTTGAAAGTGGATGTGGTGCTCCCAATAGCCATAACAAGATGATCCTACAAGTCTGGAAAAGAACAAAGCAAGGTCATACAATGATCCTCCTCCTCCATCTTCACACCAACGAATGTCAACTATGCAACTAACATGTTGAAAGCATTCAAGTGATCTGCAATAGATCCTCCATCCTCCATCCTCCATCCTTAGAGAATACAACTTCTTTCTCAGAAAAAGCTTGTTCACTAGGGATTTAGCTTGATAAACATGCTCTAAAAATGTTTCAAGAACTCAAACTAGATGCAAAAGGAAGCCAACTCACTCTACTATCACCCTATCATCATGACTTTCCACAATCTATCCATATAGGAACATGGTACGACGTGTAGCAGTGGATTACACAGTAATTTAGGCAGAAAACTGAACTTCTTGATTATTTTCTCCTCCCAATCACTTCAAACTCCCCTTCTACATTGCAATGATCATGTTCAAGGATTTTTAAGTCTGCATACATCTTGATAGACCTCTTGGAAGATAGTTTTGGTCAATGGGAAGGTATATAACTATTCTTCAACCATCGAACTGCCCTGTTATGTTATGGACTGCAACTAATGACAATGATTTGTCATATGTGACATGGGGTGACATAACAAACAAAGTCTTCAAACACCATTACAAAACAAATAAGCCTTGGACAAGGCATTAGACCTCTTGACACCTCCCTACATGCCTTAGAAAGGCTTACAACCATGAATCTTTATGACTGCCTCAACTATGACAGCAACATGGCATCCATTTGCAATGGCTCTTATTACAATGCATGAAAATGGTCTTCAAGACCTTATTGAATCAACAAGACAATATGAACAACATGAAGACAAGATATAAATCCTTATGGTCTCCTTGGTGCTCCTGCACCACCCACTCAATCTAAGATCATATCAAAAAACCCCTACTCAACAACTAGGACCAAAGGTGATCAAGCTCTAATACCAACTG
Source organism: Cunninghamia lanceolata (assembly GCA_027924645.1). NCBI lineage: Eukaryota > Viridiplantae > Streptophyta > Pinopsida > Cupressales > Cupressaceae > Cunninghamia > Cunninghamia lanceolata. Next base: position 47,640 of record BSBN01001845.1, on the reverse strand, counting down.
AAAGGAAGCTAGGTGTGTGGAAATCACTTCCTACACTAGTCTAATGAGGAGAGATGAGTGCAAATTCTTTTTAACCTTTACAATTATAGTGTTATTAACCCAACAACAAAGATATTGTAGCAATACACAACACAAGAATGTAAGACAGAAGAAGAGAGACAAGATATAACATGGGGAAAACCCTTATGGGTGAAAAACCCCACACTCTAAAACCTGCACAATGTATTATCTAAACAATAAGGTTTACAACACACTTGCAATGCAAGTCTTTACAAGAGTCTTCGACACTCGTATCTAGAGACAATCCGGTAGCATAACAATACCTATCAATCACATAATACATCTCCTCTCAAAGTACCTGCTTAAATAGAAGTTTACAAGGCAAAAATGAACCTTTCTTGAGATGGGCGTCCAACTTGGCCTCATGGCCCAAAACCCATGCCTAGGGACACTTGTCCAATGCTGCAGCATGGTCATGACACTTGTCATATCACCCCATCCCAATATGGTCACCTATTCCCAAGTTGGGCAATGACATATGCTCTTACGACTATCATAGAATCTATCATAACTGTCATATCTTACAGCTATAAGAGAATCTATCATACACTGACTAAAAATAGTATATTCTCTTACAACATGTCATAACCCTCCTTGGGGTGCCCAAAGATGTCTTCTTCCAAGATGCCTTATGATACATGTCTTCACCTGTCATAGTATCTTCTATTTACGACTCTTACGCATCATAGATTTTGTCATAACTGTTTCAGTCAAGATTAACTTACACACTATTCAAAGTGCTGACAGATGGCAAAATACCTCTACCACTAAGTCGGATGCTATCTCCTCATGGAGTGAGTTGACCATCCTAGTCATCTTACAAGTGGAGTGACAACTCATTGTGCCACTTCACACTAAATGACAAAATATGATGTGCAACAAAATTACAACATAGGCTAAATAAATAAATACATTACAATAAATAAATGCAAGGAATTACCAAGGTTGAGACACCTTAATTCCCAACAGTAATTCATGGTGTGTAAAGGTGATGTCTAAACTCATCACATGCATACAATAAAATAGGGTTGCTACATCATTCAGTCTAATAGAAGGTGTAAAAACTACCTTTTGTAGAGCCTCCTGGAGCATTTCATGGTTTGTAGGTGAGGTCTGTATTAAATCCCAGAGTGAGATCTTAGCCAGAAATTAGCATGGAGCTACTAGACAAGATCATATTCTCTAGTAGTATGTTGTGAAAGACAAGGGGGTGGTGGAAGAAAATGTTGCAAAGGTGGAAGAGAAATGAGCACACTCGATGCTTGTTTATTCTATTTATTATTTTGAGTGTTGTACACATGAGCAACCATGTGGTAACTAGGTTGTTACAACACATTTTGAACCAATTGGTTGTTTTGAGTAAGTTATTTTGCAAAGTTGAAAATGTAACCAGGAGGTTGAGATGGGTTTAGAACACCTCAAACTATAATCACAGGTTTAGAAATAGGAGGCAGATCAGATGCCTTACGCACAATGATTTTAGGAATGTTTTGAACATTATTGCACTTATCCAACATTGCCTTAGTGGGTGGGATAAGTCTATTGATGATGATGGAATTTATATTATTGTCTTTTTTATTATATTCAACACCCATCCCTAAGGGATTCAATGTGAAGGAAGGCTCTTCATTCACTAATGCTTCATCTTTCGAAGGGAGGGCATTGGAATGAAGGGAGGGTAGAGCAATGTTAATAAAATTTTCAATGATTGTATCCTTAGTGATGTCTAAGGGGCTTGAACATGCAACCAAATGAGGAAAAAAAGAGGTCTTCACATCCTTGGTGATATCCATAGTACTTGAACATGCAACTAAAGGAGGAATATCAAGGGTCTTCACATCCTTAGTGATATCCAAGGTACTTGAACATGCAACTAAAGGAGGAGAATCAAGGGTCTTCACATCCTTAGTGATATCCAAGGTACTTGAACATGCAACTAAAGGAGGAATATCGAGGGTCTTCACATCCTTAGTGATATTCAAGGTACTTGAACATGCAACCAAAAGAGGAAGCTCAATAGGATGAGTCATGGAATCATCATGTACTATGGAAGATGTGGTAGAAGTAGAAGTAGTATGCTCAACATCTACTAATGACTCATCTTTAGAAAAGAAATCATGCAAATGAAGAAAAGGTAAAGTAATGTTAAGGAATGTGTCAATGATTTCATCCTCTTGCGCCAAGATCTCCTCATAAGTAGGAGGACTCTTAGGAGAGGGATCAAAGGAATATAAGGACATAGGAAATGCTTTGTTTTTGCCATATTTAAGAAATGGAACATCAATTTCACAAACATTTCAAGTAAAGTTGGAAAATAATGAAAGAAAAGCCATGTTTGCATTTAGATAGTTTTGTTTATGTTTTTGCTTTTAAATTTCAAAGAAAAGATAGATGCATGAATGTTCTTACTTTCCAATTTAAATACAAATGACAAACTTATGATATGCTACAACAATTTGTAATCAGATTTAAAAACTAATCAACATAGCAAAGATTTGGAATAGGTTGGCAATAATCACCACTAAGTGCAAGACTAGCAGGGTTTACCAAAAAGATGTGGTTTTTGGTAATCGAAACAATGATTTAGAGTGCAAATACAAGATCTACAAATAAAGAGTGTTTAATCAATTCAATACTAATCAGATCCGAGATAGTAAATAGATTAGATCTGAACAAAGAAGGCTATAAAAGTGCAAGATACGTCAGGTTCACCAAAATGTTTAATGGAAAAGAGAGACCAACTCGCTAGTCAATTAGCTAGGTCAATCCTTTCAATCAAACATTGGAACAAAAACTAAGCTTGGATACAGTCCTGAAGGAGAGCCAAGCTACATGGGTTTTGTCCCTTTGTTGTAATTGAGAAGGTTGAATTAATGAGGCTAGATCTAGGGTTTCTACAATGAAATATGCTAAAATAGAAGTAAATGAACTGTTAGGGCTAAAAACCAAAAACTAGGAGTTGAAATGAGCAGAGCAGGGTTATCAGGGGCCACTGTCAGAAATTAGGGCAAATCTAGGAAGACAAAGTTGATCGAGTGCTAGTGTCCTAGGGTTTTTTCTTATCAAAAGTCTAAGACACTTCTGACATCTGTACCTTCATATTTCTGTCACTCGTCTCTGTTAGATCTTCCACCTTCAACCTGTACACATAAAAGAGGGAAAATGTTGGTGTTGTTTAGGAGCTTGCCTAATTCAAACCCTGTGAAGGGTGTTCCCACCTCCACAACAACAAGGATAAGATCAAGAGCGCGTTCCCTAGGAGGGCATAGGTAGATCTGAATAATAGAAGATAAATTTAAGCAAGTAGAAAGGAAAGATGTTACCACAAGCATGGAATCCTTGATGGGATGATGTCACAATCAAATCACCATAAGGAGTGAATGAAGGATGAAGGAGATTCCACCAATATCTGCAACAAGGGTTAGTACACACAACAATATTCTACACAAATAGAGAGCTTGTAGATAGAAGCTTGTTAGAGAGCAATTGCATAAAGAATCATGAGGTCATTAGATCATTAGGTTATTATGTGTAAATGAGTAAGAGAGACATGTATATATATGCATTCTAATTACTTATCAAGGGCCCAAATGACTCAAGGCCAACAAGGCTCAATACACAAGGCACACAAGGCTGACATACTTTAATTTAGAACCTTTTTAGGGCCTAACTGGCAGGACACTAGCGTCTAGGCACTAGTGTCCTAGCCCATTAGCTCTTGAAAGGGTGCATGGCCAAGGGACCTATCCAAGATCCTTACTCATATCCTAAAATTGATACAACATTCAGGAGGGAGCTAAACCTTATGTGAAATTGTCTAGTGTCGATAATTTATGACATAAAACATATATGACCTAGAGTGATTCAACTATTGATTCATTATCTTATTCTCTTAATGGGCATTCATTAGGAAATTTTAGGGATTCATCCATGGTTTTGCATCATGATACTTATTTTGATTCTCCTTCCTCTTTCCTTAATGTTTATCTAGCATCTTTGATCAACTAGACCTCCATCATGTGTGTTTCATGGAATGCAACTCACAAGGGGTGTTGTTCCTTCCATGACTTCATCCTTTTACTCTCATGTAGTGCATGATATACTTGATTCACTTATACTTAATCCTCTTGTGTTTCACATAGGGTAAAAGTTCAAAGTTGAGTTACACTTTATGCCAACTTAGGGGTTTCAAGAACAAATGTTTCACCCAAAAAATTGCTCATAACAAATTTAGCTAAAATGATGGTGAATTTTGTGGTGCCTATGTTGATTCAAAATTTTTGACTGAAAATTGTTTTAACAAAAACACTTTTATTCAAAACTATTCAACTTCTAGCTATACACTAATGCATGTTTTCAAAAATTAGTATCTAGATCATTTTTCAATCGAAATAGTTTTGCTAAAAAAATGTTTTACCCAAAACAATGTGTCACCAATTTTTTAATATATATATATTTTAAAATTAATATCATGTGTAAGTGCATGGAAATGTGATACAAAAAGGGGGTCAAAAGTGACCACTTTTTTATTGAAATCAGCTAAACCTAAACATCAATGAGTAATTTGAGATGCATGCACTCAAAATTTAAAGATACCAAAAGAACAAGAATTGTAGTACTCTGAATATGGTTTCTACACTACTAAAGTTTTTAAAAAATAGTTAAGATTAAGAGGGTGATATGTTCAACGCACACAAAAGTGTTCCTATTTTTCTCACTAAAATATAACAGTGTTTGGTGTGCGCCCCCTATTTTTGTTGCATTTAGTATTTTTAAAAACTGGTTGGTAGAAATATAGTTAAGAGTGAGTACTAGAATTTATGTATTTTGTTGTAATTTTTTATTGAATTTTTTTTTTGTGATTTTTCAAATTGGATGCATCCTGAAAACTGCATCACTAAGCATGAACATCACAAAACTTGCACAAAAATAATTAAAAATGTAATTTTTTTTAATGTATAAAGAATGAAGCATAGAACAATCCTATATATTTTAAAAAAAATTTCGATAAGCAGATCAAAAGTTATAAAGAAAAACAAATACATATATGATTGAAGAATATGAGGACACTGTTCAAAGAGAATAAAAATAAATATCTTAACTTAATCAAAATTTAAAAACAAACATATGGTTAGAAATCTAAGAACTAGCTCGTCATTTTGGTGGTGGTTTCATCAAATTTTGTTATAAAATGAATAAATCTGACAACATTGAAGCTCAAAAATGTTATTGACTATGAAAAATATGTCCCTAGGAGGTATCATAGAGGTCCAATGGTTAGGCTCGATTGCCCAAGCCAATCCCAATCCTAAAAAGGTGGGATAAAAATTTGAAAAAAACTAAAATGCCCTTGCGTTTTATGTACCACAAAACACGAGTGCATTTTGTAGAACATAAAATGTGCTCATGTTTTGTGTTTACGTAAAACATGCTTTTTTTTTAGAATTGTAAGAAGACTAAGTATCACATTTAAGGTTGAGCATGAGGTCACCTCATCTCAATTGATCTTTACCCATACCCAACCATAGTAGATCTAGTAGAGCCAATTGTTGACCCCAACTTCTCCATCACTTACAATGAATCAAGATTTAGATAAAGATCCAAAAGGAACTAGAGTAGAGACACTAACTAGGAGGTGCAAGGATGTGATCAATGCAAATATAGGAGGTGGTAAAGCACCTATGGTTTTCTATGAGGAGGTGGTTGAGCATCTATGGTTTATGATCGTGGACACCTCTTTTCCAAAAATACCTAAACTTCTCTTAGAAGGGAACAAGAAATAGTGGAATTGAAATCATAATATGGAGGGGATATCTCTCAACTAGAGAATCTTTAATAGCTATAAAGGTGTAGATCCCTCCTCTCTATAATAAGACAAGTTCACAAAGGGGTAAAAACCTCTAAGAAAGTGTAGCATGGGAAAATTACTTCTCAATCTACTAGCTTTGATTGAGCAAACTCTACACTACGACTAAACTTGGGTTCTATTATTAGAGGTATCAAATGTGAAGTTAATCTATCCTAGATTCATTACAAAACCACTATGAATCCTACACATAGTTATACAACCTAAATAGGTGATTAACAATGAGGGGAAAATTGGGAAAATGTAGAAATGAAACTACAGTGACAGAAATGATAGAAACTAAAAGCAAAAATAAAAAGAGGCCATAAAGAGGAACCTATAGATGCAAGGAGAAAGCCCCAACCTAGGATGATAGCATGTTGTGAGGATGCCTGAGCACTGGGCACTGGAGTCCAAAATGAATGTAAAATAAAAATATTCAGCCTTGTACACCCTCAAACTACCTGCACAACACAAATCCCAACATACACTAGATATACCCAATGAAATCCAATTGAAATAGAAATGAAATAAAATCCAAATAAACCAATGGAAATGAAAAGAGATAAGCACAAAAGCAAGTAATACGAAACCCTCATGTGGTTGTATGATCTTTACTTCAAAGAACCTACAAAGACAGGGAAAATGGTGGGGCTGCTTGGGGACTTGCAATGATACAAGAAGTAACATAGAAATCAAAGGGAAAAGTGTGTGTTCTTATCCTAAGTGTGTCTAGGAAGGTAAGAACAGTAAGCAAACAACTAGATTAACAAGAGTTTCTTCCTTGGTCTATAGGGAGAGAAACCTACAAATTGCAACTTGTGCAACTAACAAGAAAAAATGGTGGTCTACACCATACAATAGTTCCTATGTAAATAAAATAGATTAGAGTAAACAAGTATTGAGAAAGGGTAAGTGCATGGAAATGGTATACAAAAAGGGGGTCAAAAGTGACCACTTTTTTCCTAAAATCAGCTAAACTTGAACTTGGATGAGTAATTTGAGATGCATGCACTCAAAATTTGAAGATATGGAAAGAACAATAATTGTAGTGCTCTAAATCTAGTTTCTGAACTACTAAAGGTTTAAAAAATGGTTAAGATTAAGAGGGTGAAATGTTGCACACACAAAAGTGTTCCTATTTTTCTCACTAAACTATAACATAGTGTCTGGTGTGTGCCCCCTATTTTTCTTACTAAAATAGATGAGAGTGGAAATTCTATTTAGGAAGATGATGAAAAAGGTGACCTATCGACCAAACTATGGTATAATCATTAGGATGATGACACTTAGGTTTCTGCGATGGATGAAAAAGAGGAACTTCCCCTATATTTATAGAGTTAGTCGAATTGATCTAGCCTAGTTCAAGGCTTATCTATCTTCAAAAGAAATATGGACTGCACAAAAATCCTAGTGCTAAGCCTAGTCCAGAAGGTCTCATAATTCTTAATGAGATGATTGCTTAGGTACACTCCACTTATGAGTCTAGGCATAGGAAAGGTGGAAAACCTTCAAATGGATAGACTAGTATAAGAATGAGTCTGTATCTCTATTTTTATCTCTCTCCATCTCTATCTCTTCATCTCTCCATCTCTCCATCTCACTATCTCTCTCCCTCTCCCTCTCTATCTCTATCTCTCCCTCTCATTCTCTATCTCTTCCTCTTGATCTCTATCTCTATCATCTCTATCTCTCTCTGTATCTTGCCACTCTCTCTCTCACTCTCACTTTACCTTCCTCTTCCTTATTATTAAAATCTAAGTTCCCTAAATGTGAACCCAAAACCTTAAACATTGACACTAAAGCATTAAAAAAAACCCTCTCTATATCTCCCTCTCTCTTTCATGGTTGTTCTATTATTTTTTCATTCTACTTATTTATTTAGTTTCGTTACTATGTCAAAGTGGTGATAATGTGTATAGATCAAATAACTTTTGACATTTGTTCTTATATGATTAAGTTGAAAATTATTTTTTTATTTCCCTTCATGAAGAAAGCCATGTGATATTTTCCTTGTCCATTTTGAAATAATGGGCTTGATAAGATGGCTTATCTATTTATTTCATTTTTGAGAGAAATATGAGCTTAATTAGATGGCTATCAAAGCCACATACATACTTCATCAAGATATCATCTTCTTGAATGTATCCTTTCCCATTTGAATAACTCTTCTACAAATTCACTAGTACACACTCTTGCACACTTTGAATTTGTTTTTAATTATTACATTACCACTCAATAGTCCTATCTTCTTTTCTGATATAAGATAGAATTTATCATTCACTTGTATTTTCACACAACCATATCACTAGCATCTATGAGATCTTCTTTCCATGAGAAGAGAGTGATTAGTGAAATCCTCCTTTGCTTAACTAGATTTTTTTTGGAAGAGCAGGAGTAATTCTATCCATACCATCAATAAGGGTGTAGCACATGTTGCATGTTTTGTTTTGAGTCCACCTCATTCACTTTTTGTGATGAGAAGATTTAGAATATCACATATTTTGGTGAAACTAACATGAAAGGAAAATCCTTCTGGACAAGCCCTCTCATTTTATTTCTTCCACCTTTCACCCACCTTGTCTTCCCATTTTGTTGTGGTACTTATGGTACCCTTGAATATGTCTAGACCAATATCAAAATACGGACAATGTCCCTTAGACCTAGCTAGCTCTCCTCCATTCAACTGGTACATCCTTCCCAATCCATTAGCACCTATATAAAATAGGGATGATTATAAAGTTGTTAACTCGAATGGTGGACAATAGTGACTGCATAACATCATCACTTCTAATAACCTAGTTTAACCAAGATACTATGATTCAACTAAACCTAGATCAAATTAGAGAACTCAAATGCTCATATGATAAAAAATCCATCATTAGGGTCATCCCATCACAAACTACAAAGACACTACCACTTGAATCGATAATGAGGCGAGACTCTTAGAGAAAGACCTAGAAGATCTTATATAGCATGAGAGGCTCCCCATATAGCTTATCAACATGAATGAGATGAAGGATGACAAGGGGTACTAGAAATCTTCCTTGAGGAAAGAACCAACATGGCTACTCAACCCTCACTTATTAAACAAAACCCACCTCATGATGGAGAAATACAAAACATAGGAGATGCTACCTCAGGAGATCTCATGGCCACCATGGTCCAATAGATCAGGATCCTTGAAGAGAGAGGTGGGGAGATATAGAGGCAAACATATATATATATATATATATATATATAGAGAGAGAGAGAGAGAGAGAGAGAGAGAGATGCAAAATGTGGAAGCATAGACAAGGCATGTGAACTATTTGACATAATGACTCAAAGAAATGTGTTCTCATGGAATTCCCTAATTATAGGATATTAACAAAATGGGATCTAAACCCTTTTATATATTACTTCAAGCATGAACATAAGTGTGGGATAGCATGCCCAGACCCCAACTAAATTGGTGGTTATATATTCAAGGTTTAGGTCTAGGTTTGAACTATCTAGTGTCCATGGTCTTATGTTCAAGGTTTGGTGTCCATGGTTTAGGATCTTAACTTCAAGGTTCATGGTCATGTATTCAAGGTTTGATGTACAAGTTTGAAGGGTCTAGTGTTCACCATCTTATGTCAAGGATCATGGTTTCAGTATTTAATGTCAAGGGTCTTCAGTTCAAGGTTTACAAGAAAGGGTCTAAGGTCTAGGGTTCAAGGTTTGAGGATCCAAGTTATAAGTGTCTAGGGTCTTGGGGTTCAGGTCCAAGGTCCAAGTCATGGCTTCAACATTCAAAATCCAAGTTCAAAGGGTCCAATGTCCAGAGTCATATGTTTAGGTTCATGGATTTCTAGTTTAGTGTAAGGGTCTTGGGTTCAAGATTCAAGGTCCAAGGGTTCAAGGTAAAGGTTTCTTGGTCCAGGGTCCACAATCAATGGTTATCAAATACAATGTCTATGATTCCAAGTATAGCTTCCAAGGTCTAGGGTCCAAGGGTCAAATGCAAGGTCTAGAGTTTAAGGTTTGAGGTCTAAGTTTAAAGTTTCTAGTGCCTAGGGTTCTAGGTTTGGGTTTAGTGTCCACAGTATTGGGTTCAAGGTTTTGGATTTTGGGTTAAGCATTCAATGTCTTGGGTTCAAGGTTTAGCTTCAAGGGCCTTCAATTTTGGGTTATGGATCTAGGGAGTTGAAGGCCCTTAAAGAGCAAGTTGCAACATTGGAAGCCAGAGATAGGAGGAGGAGAGTTGATGAAGGTGAGAGTGAGTCAGAGGAAGAAGGTGGAGAAGAAGTTCCACAAGAGGAAGAATTGGATCCGGAAGATGCAAGGATGGCAAAACTTCTTAAGGTAGTTAGAGCAAGTGACCACAAAGCTAAGGCAGATTTACCAATGTATGGAGGGAGATTAGATGGTGAAGAACTTATAGATTGGATTGGGGCTTTGGAAAACTACTTTGAGTGTGAAGAAGTGGAAGAAAATTAGAAGGTTAAGGTGGCCAAATCAAGATTGAAAGGCCATGCTTTGTTATGGTGGGATTGTGTGCAGGCTGATAGGTGGAAGAAAGACAAGCCAAAGATCACTTCTTGGAGCAAGATGGTGGAGAGGTTGAAGGCAAAGTTTCTACCCAATGACTACTATGTTCAGTTGTACAAAAGGCTGCAAAATCTGAAGCAAAAGGAGAAGGATGTGCAAGCATATATGGAAGAGTTTCATAAGTTGGATATCAGGACAGCACATGAGGAAGATGATGAAGAGAAGGTAGCAAGGTATCTCAATGGTTTGAGGTACAATATCCAAGATAAACTCAGTCTCACAACACCAAGGACAATTGAAGAATGCTACAAGCGGGCTATGAAGGCTGAAGAAAAGTTGCAAAGAAGGCAAGAGAGACAAGGAAGAGGTAGAGGAAATACCAATAGAGGAAGAGGAACAAGACCAACCCAAGAAGACCAAGGAGACACAAGCAGAGGTAAGGACCAAGTTTCTAATTTTAGAGGGGGATTTAGAGGCACAAGAGGTGGAGGTAGATGTTCTAATGTTTTCACTAAGAGATGTTATCATTGTAATGAGATTGGTCATACAGCATACAAGTGTCCAATGAAACAAAGTTCTACATCCGGTGGTAGTGAAAGGAGGAATGAAAAGAGGATTCAATATGTGCAAGAAGAGGAGGTAGATGAAAGTGTTAACTCTCCAATTGGGAGTGCAGCCCCGGTTCAAGATGGAGAGACATTGATGATGAGAAGAACACCATTGCAAGCATCCAAAAATCCATTGAATAGGAGAGCTCTTTTCAAAACCACATGTAAGTGCAAGGACAAGGTATGTAAGGTTATAGTTGATTTAGGATCTACTACAAATATGGTTTCAAATGAAATGGTTAATAAGCTGAATTTACAAAGGATTCCTCATGAGTTGCCATATAGGGTGTCATGGTTGACTAATGATCAAACTCTCTTGGTTAATGAACAAGCTATTGTTGAGTTTTCTATTGAAGGATATACGGATAAGGTACTTTGTGATGTAGTACCCATGAATTGTTGTCATTTACTTCTTGGTAGACCCTGGCAATATGATAGGGATGTGTGGTATAGTGGCAAGAATAATACATATACCATACATAATCAAGGCAAGACATTTACTTTGTTGCCACTCCTTGAGGATGATGAGAATGCAGGTCTAATGAATACAGTGATCATGTGTGGGAAGAAAGAACCCATACTAGTTGACAGAAAGGTTCAAGGTGCTGTCATAAACAATTTCAACCCAAAGTCTGATGTAAAAGATGAATTAGTAATTGATTGCAAGGCTAACATTTTGATTGGAATGGTAGTGTGTCCTTTGGTGCAGGATAAGGCTGTTCTACAAGTTAAAAGTGTAGGTACAATGGTGCAAGGTGCTTCTACAATAGTGAATGTAGTGGTCAACTTGCAAGAGCAGGATATGCCACACAAGGAAGACCCCAAAGAATCTGCAGTTGCAGCAGAGAGAGAGGCAAGTATGTGGGCTTCTCATCAAGGTGAAAGTATTTGTAAGTGCAAGAAGGTAGGATGGATGCCATTGCCAAGTCCAAGGACAGCAAACAAGTCCTATTCAGATGTGATCCCCAAAGTGCAAACCAACTTGCAAGATGACAATGTCATGATTCCAATTTGGCAGCCCATGTTGTAGTATTTGAGTCCATGGAGCAGACCTAAGGATGATCATGCTTTTGGCCAATGTTGTGGAGTTGATTTCAGTCCTTCCTCATGGGACATGAGTTCTTTTGTAGAGGGGGAGTATGGTGCAGGAGCACCTGACGTGTCATCAAATCCCCATAAGGCACATTTTGAAGTTTTTGTGTTCTAAGAGACCATGGTTGTTAATAAGGTCTTGAAAGACCATTTCTCATTTTTTTAATAAGGACCATGTCTATCAATATCATGTTGATGACATTCTTCATGTTTTGAGATCATTAGGGTTATGGTGTGTCAAAGATTTAAAAGGTTACAAAACTATTTCAAAGTTATTAATGTGAAAAGAGTGCAAAACATGTTGTAATGTGGAAGTTGCAAAGGCCAACCAACCCAAAAGTGGTTATGGATGGTTATGACCATTGAGTATCATTGTATTGTATTGAAATATGCTCACAAACATTGAGAAAAACATGCTGGATGAATAAAATTACGTTTTTGTGCTTCTTGTCCTTGTTTTCTGTACTTTTTGACGGCAAATCTGATGTTCCCAACATTGGTACGGTTCCGTACGGATAGATACAGGGGTAAGCCTTATATGGTTGGAAAGAGGATTGAGTAACCTTTCAAATTCATCTAGTTTGAGGTCCTAACTCCATTCCTAGAGGAAATTATTGTTGTTTTTCTGAAACTGCCTGTTTATAGTCTGTTAAGGGTTTTGAGGGAGTAAAAAATGGTATTTTAGTCATTCCACTTACTGTCCAGACCTGTAACTCAGTGGAATGACTTTATTTATGGTAGGTTAGATGTTCCAATGGTTTTGGGAGGCAGAAAAGGTATGTTGTGTGAGTTTGTGGTGATGCCCTTGAGTTGTTTGTAGTAGTTTCAATGTGGAAAAGAGGAACTAAAGAGGGTATTTGACAAAATGTCAATGGAAAAGTTTGTCTGAGTGTTTTGTGAGTATGTGCAGGTGTATATGAAAGTGTTTGATGCAGTGGCTAAGGTGGTGGAGGCCCAGAATATAGACTTTCAATAAAACCCTAGGTTTTTGGCCTAAAAGTGAAGGTTTTTGAGTTTGCCAACCAAATGATCAAGTCACTTGAATTTGATTGTGGATTTGGACGTTTTGGGACTTATTGAAAGACTATTTTTGGGTTTTGGGGTTTAACTTGACATTTTGAGAGTAGTTTCTTTGTAAATGTGACCTAATAGGCCTAGTTCAAGGTAGGTCCGTCATAGGATTTGAAGCCTTCTGTCCAAAACAACCTATATCCACCTTTTGATATGTTGACAAAAAAGATAATGGGTACCCAAAAGTGTCTTTGTTTCATTGATACCATGCCACAAATGAAAATTACAGTCTGACAGATCCTAAAATAGGGCTACAAGGGTTTTAGGTGCCTAAAGAAGGAAGTACCAAAACTGAGTTTGTTCTGCCTATGCCAATGGTTGGGATGGGTCCCATAGCATGTAAAATCAACCTTTCCATGATGGTTTCAAAGATGTTAACTGTTGTTCCCACTTTTACAAGTTGATCCTTGAATTTGGGTTTTAGAGTGTGAAGAAAACCTTGTCAATTTGTGGAATCCTCTATCCATCCTAGTGCCTCTACATCAGTAGCTTTGCCTTTGAGACCCATGGTTATTGATTAACCTTTCCAACAATGGGGACTGGACTTTATAGGGCCCATAAATCCAAATTCTAGTGTTGGTCACACACACATCTTAACCACCACAGACTACTTCACTAAGTGGGTGGAGGCTATCCCAGCAAAACATACTACTTCAGAATTTGTGTAATTTTGTCAAAGAAAACATACTGGTCGAATTTGGCATACCTAAAAATATTGTTATAGATAATGCCTCTAGATTTTCCTCTTCTAAATTCTCTCTTTTTTTATGACTATGTTATCAGTCTTTCCCACTCTTCAGATTATTACCCACGAGGTAATGGGCAAGCTGAATCTAGTAACAAAAAATTAATCTCTATTGTCAAAAAGCTAGTGGATAGCAATCAAAAATGTTGGCACAAGAATCTTTATGAAGCATTATGGGTTGATATGATCACTCTAAAAAGAGCTATTGGTATGTCTCCATTTGAATTGATGTATGGAACTAAAAGCACTCTACCCATTCCTTTGGAATTGTCAGCCTTAAACTTACAAAATGCTATTGAAGATGAATATTTTCAGTCTGCATTGGAAAAAAAGAGAATCATGTACTTAACCAAAATGGAAGAACATAGAGATGATGTGGCAGATCAAATAACCTGACATCAAGAAAAAGTAAAGATTTTTTTTTGATAAAAGAGCTAGGCAAAGGAAATTTGTGGTTGGAGATGTTATTCTACTTTAGGATAGATGGAGATAACCTAAAGGAGCACACAAGAAATTGGACTCATTATGCAGGGGACCTTTCATAATCAGATAGGTGATTGGAGAAAATGTATTCTTGTTGGAATACTCAAATGGTACTCTTATGTCTCTTGCCTCTAATGGGCAAGATCTAAAATTATACAACTGGTGATGTCTTCCCGTCCTTCTTGTATATAGTCTCTATTTTGTTTCCCTATGTGTTTGTTTTGTTGTGTCCTGGGTGACTCTTTTGCCCATTGAATAAGGCCTCATACTAGTTTGCACTGGATTCTCTACGTCCTTCTAGTCCTTGTCCCCAATCAGAGCCTATTGTTACCCCATTTTTAAACTTGTCATTTTCATGTTGGTGTTTTATGTTTCCTTCCTAAGTCACTTGTTGTCTCAACCTTTAAAAATTTCACGGTGCTTTTGGAACCTTTTTTTCTTTGCAATTGATGTCTTCAAACTTTTCATAACCACCTTCAGCGAGTTTGACTTTTCTAAAACTCACCGATTAGCTGATATAACCCCGAATCTGAACTTAGTCTCCTCCATCAGTCTTACCTTACATTCTTGAAGGTGAGTCACTTCCAATCAACAAGTTGCTAGTTTCCTAAACCTTCCAATTCTCAATTGGCTTAGCCGTAGGTGTTCTTGTGTTTCAAAATTCACCGATCTCCTGCTCTATCACCTAATACGCGTATCTCGAGCAAATTGTACATATATTTCCATGCACGAAGAAAGAGGCATCTATCTCTTCACATTAAATGTGAATTATTTTGAAATGCTCAACCACACATATCTCATTAACAGATTACGACAACTTATTTATTAAGTATACTGCCACATGCGATGTCCTATCACTAGTAGAAATATGGCAAATAAATGATCAGGTGACTAAAACTTTTAGTCACGTGACCAATTTTTTTTGCAACACAGCTGTAAATGACTAATTTGGTCATCGGTTGAAATGACTAAATAAATGACCAAATAAATGACTGTTACTCCTCTATTTTTTTTTCTTTCCAATTTGATCATAATACTATGGTAGATCTTAGTATAAGTAAACTATATTAAAACCAAATATATTCTTCAATATGATCTGGTACATTGTGCATACTTATGAAGAAATTTGTTTCGTTTTCTTAGAAAAATATGAGATTTATTGGATTTGTCAACTAAAATTCAATCAATTAGTAGTTGTAAGGCCCAACCTTATTGTAAGGCCCATTTATTTTGTGATCACAATTGCTTAATTCATTATCAACATTATATGTTGATCCCTAGCTACTAGATGGATTCATATGCTAACACTAGATTAGATGTGTAGATGTTTGTCTACTACTTGCATATATATGTTCGAAATAATTTATTATATCTTGGGTCCATGCTTTCTTTATGTCATTGCTTTCTTTCGGGGTATCGCTGGGACTCATATTTATATCCCACTGATATTCATCACTTCCTCCGATGTCTTTTGTCTTTGGTAGTTTCATCGTTGTATTGGTGAGACACTCTCTTTTGTTAGCCCGATATCCCTATGTCTCCTTGAAACCACTTGTCTTTTTGGCGTAATATTTCATTTGATTTCATAATATTTCATTTCAATTGTCTTTTTGGCGCAAACCGATAACCCTGTTCAGCTTTCGAGGGTTTTAGTTTTTTAAGATTTTGTGTTTTGTATTCGCTCTACTCGTTCTCAGAATCACAGTTTCCTATGTTTCATTCTTTGCCCCTTGTAATCTAAATTGTAAGTAATGCAAACCAAAATATGAGTTTTAAAGAAAAAGTTATTTATATGTTTACAGCTTTGGGTTATGCAAAATATTTCATTCGATTTCATAATATTTCATTTCAATTGTCTTTTTGGCACAAACCAATAACCCTATTCAACTTTCAAGGGTTTTGGTTTTTTAAGATTTTGCATTTTGTATTCACTCTACTCGTTCTCAGAATCACAATTTCATGTGTTTCATTCTCTGCCCCTTGTTATCTAAACTGTAAGTAATGCAAACCAGAATATGAGTTTTAAAGAAAAAGTTATTTATATGTTTACAACTTTGGGTTATGCAAAATACTTCACGTCTAAGGGATTTGGTAGCTAAGCCCTTATATTTTCATCCCAGAAGATGTTATGTTATGCCTGCTTATTGTTTTTAGGTTTTTTGTTTTGGTTTGGTAAAACTAGCTCATGTTAGGAACTCATTTGATGTTGATTGTTGATTTGACTTATCCAGGCTGAGTACTATGTAAAATGACGATGGTAGTGGAGACTTCAAAGGATGATGCTACTCTTGTCGTGGCTTGTTTCACTACAGAAATAGCATGGGCTAATGCAAGACCTAAAGTAAGCACTCAACCTTTGCACCGGAAACCTAGTAGATGAAATTGTTAAGGTCTTTCCATGTTTTGAAGCTAGTTATTGTGTGTTTAGTTCTTCTTCATTTAAGAGAAGTTTAGATCAAGGGATATAGGTTAATTTCAACCAAGGGGTCGCGGGTGGTTTAATTGTAAGAGTTATACTCATGAGAGCAAGTTAACTTAACTGTAATAAGTTGGCCCATAACACTAGCAAGGGTGTCATAAGCAAGGTTATGGTGTAAGAAATATGGTATACATTTGATCATGTCCCACATTCAATAGGGTGTATTTGAATGTGACCTAAGTGTAAAATTTTTAAAGATTTGTGCTAAGATTTAGTAAGAAGGTGTCGTGTCTAGCTCTGATGCCATGTTTGCTTGGCATGTACCAGATAGCACTCAAATCTAGGACCTCAAATTTATATGCTTGGTGCTCTACCATGTTCTTCCATATCCTTACTTGGGTAGTGGTTGGGGCCCCTAGCCACTATCAACCTAGGACCTACCATTTGTATTCTAGGGTGCTATTGGCCCGTTGTGATTAGTATTTATTCCTAGGCTCTTTATTACAACTTTGGTGTGACTTTTTTTTAAACGTATGATGTGGAATATTATTGCTGGTGAACGTTAGGTCTTTTTGGGCCAACTGGCTAGTGATTTTTTTGTTATTTGAACGTACCCAATAACTATTACACCACAATCTGACCATCTTTTTATTGGAGTTATTCATTGCTTTGTTGTGGCGGAAGGGATTTGAACTTGAACACAGTTCACATGTTTATGAGTTTGCCCATTAGCATTACACCACCACAACTTAGACAAATGACTAATATCTTTAACATTTCTCAAAGTTTATAATTAGTAAAAGGGAGTTCTATGTTTTTGCCTCAAAGCTGACCTGGGGCCAATGCAATACTTATTTCAAATGGGACCCTCTTGAGGCCAAATTAACTATTTAAAGAGAGACCAGATGGAGTAGGTACTGAAGGTTTTTATTGCAATATGTAAGAAAACTAGTTCTTTTCATTGCTGTGTATTTAGTGCATGTTGTAATCAATAGTCATATTTCTTGTTTGTAAAGCGGAAAGATTTGTTAATTGTGCTAGATTTATGATTATTATTTCTACTTTATAAATTTTTCTCTTCTTAAGGCTCGTGGAAGTGCTCTCGATGAGAAATAATCAGATTCCTATATTCTCAGCAACAGTTCTTGTAGTTCTGTTGGTTTGAACATTTCTTTAATTTTCAATGATTTATGGTTAGGAGTTATTTAATCTACCTTTTATGTGAAAATACTATATTGGATGGTGATTAGTGCACAACAATTGCCAACCAACTGTAGTTTTGTTATAGATCAGACAATGTGGATATATTACTTGTACACATATTTGCACGTTATTGGAGATATTGATCCCTTTAATGCCTACTATATTTGTAATTTGTTTGAGCAGGTTGCAGAACCTTAGGTGATGCGTTATTGTGATGAGGCCCAAACCTTCATGGTGGAAGGCAGATGGTCAGATTTGGCATCACTTTTGCTCACTTCAGCTAATTTGATATTTGCCAGCTCCTTAGAGAAAGGTTTGTGAGTCAAACACTTTAATCCATATATTTGTGATATTTCTCAAATTACCATTTAAACACGTGACTTCTTAGTTTAAAATACATCATTAATAAGTGCTTTGTGTGGGAAACTACTACATGTTAGGGATATAAGTTTGTACAACTATTGCATGTTAGGAATATGAAATACGTAGCAGCTATTTGAGATCTTGGGTCATTGCTCAAGCTTTTACTACAATTTATAGTTTTTGCACTTTATTTTCTTTATTGGAGGAAAGAGCGCAGAGGCTAAGCTATACAAAGTGTGTGGAATAATCTTTTTCTATTATTTTGTTCATGTAACAAATGTTTGTTTTCCAAATATTAGTAGCTCTAGATGGCATTTACTGCTTCAATTTAATTTGATAAAACAAAGACAGTGGTCAAAGAATGAATGTGTTTCCTAAGGTTGTTAAATATGGTTAATACTAGTGTAGGGGAAAGTAAAATAAATGTTGTTAATATTGGAGCATGGATTGCCAATACTCAACCATAATTCAAAAAATTCAAAGCTTTATCTATTCCTTCTCTCAAATTCTCTCAATTCCTTTTGAGGAATCTATAACTCCTTTGGGTCTTGGTATTCTTTGATGTCTAGTTCATTCACATTCTCTGATGAGCTTGTTTTTGGCAGAGTCACCCTTTTCCATTGTAATTAATCTCACAATACATGGGTCATGCATTTGGCTGGTTAAAGTAAGTTTTTGTTGGAGAGTATTATTTCTAACTTCAATGTCAATGTACTAGACGAGATTGCTTGAATGGTGCCATTGAGGCACCCAGTTGTCTATTTGAGAAAGAATTACCCGTATCCATACCCATCCCCAAACCGACGACCTAGCATTTAATTGATTAGGCTAGATTGCACATAGGAAATTTTTATTTTCTTCTACAAGCATATATTAGTAAACCTGCATGGTTGCATGCACCTAGAACACAAGAAAAGCTTACATTGTTAGGATGTGTTTTGGAGTGCTTCTGCAAAATCCATTTTGTGCATATCTGATGAGGAGCACACAGCGGGAGTGGACAATTGATCAAATATTGTGGGGTTCAACACTCTTTGCCTTTCGGCAAGAAAATCACCATCGGTCGTCTTCAAACTTGTTACTCCGACATCTCAACTCTTCCTGATGGGTGACTCTACACTTCTTGCCTGTTGGAAAGACAATTACTATCAGCCACATTAGAATTTGCTTCGCCGATACGCCAATGGACCAACCACTCTTCAGCGTGACTTCAACTTTTGGTGAACTTCCTTTTTGTGTCTCCGATACGTTAGTCACTCTGATCACTCATCGGCCAAATGAATGCTATTGGCAAAAACTTAAGATCTCTTGCCGCTAGCTGGTTTCTCCTGATGGATCTCCATTGGTATCACTTATCCCTTATCAGCCTGATATGCCTCGATCGGTAAGACCAATACTGTCGGTCTAATGCCAAGTTATCTACCTGATGACGTTATCATCCCGATATGAATCTTTAGACCACGACTTCCATTCAACAGCTAGAACCTCTCTTCGGTGAACTAAGGTGTTACTAAGCTGATACACCAAGAGTCTTCCAGCACTCGGCCAGACTATCCTTATCACTCCGAGAGAGGAATATTTTGCCGATGGCCCTTGTTTCACCGACAATGACTTCAACTCCTCTGCTATTTCTATGACTCATTTACTCTCCAACCAAACCCTAGCACATGGAGATGCTAGTCCGTCTACTGTGTAAAATGCTCTAATTTGGTCCTCTGCACCGTTGAACAAGGAAACAAAACAAAAAACAAAAATGAATACTTGTACAACGAAGCCATTCCATCAATCTTGACAGGGACCGTACCGATGGAATGCTTTAGTGAACCATTTTGCAACAGATTATAGGAAAAGGGAATCTACTAAGCAAAATTACAAATCCTTGAATTTAAGAACAAGAAAACACAAAAAGGGGACAGAACAAAGCTTTATTGTTCTTCAGCACAATTCATACATACTTCCAGAAATGAACACACAATAGGACACAAAACTAAACCCTACACCAATGTTCATTTTGCTATGCTTTTAACCCACTGCTATGGGAGGCCAACCATTTCTCAACCGGTCGATTACAAACTGAACAACAACAACTGAAAATAAATTACATATGACTAGCCTTTACATGCCTTGGAAGGCTTACAAATATAACTTATTGCAAACTACCTATTACATCTTAAAACAACTCTATCATACCATGACAACAATAGATATTTGGACATAGTCCTTATTACATGAATGGTCCTCTAGGACCTTATTGAACAAACAAGATGAACATTAAAGCAAGATGAATGGTCTTCTTGGTGCTCCTGCACCAATATCCTGCAATCATTGTATTCTGTCATATGACATCTCTTTGAGGCATTCTGTCAAATAGTTCACGTGCTTTGTCTATGATTCCACATTTTGCATACATGTCTACCAGAGCATTTCCAACCCTAATATCTGATAAAGATTCCCTTACCATTATGCTTTGATGGATGTCCATACCCTGTTCAAAAGCTCCCATTTTGGCACAGGCAGGGGGGACACTGGCAAAGGTTGTGGAATTTGACTTTACAACTGCCAATTACATCTGCTTGAAAATTTGTAAAGACAAAAAATCTATTTTGTGCATATCCTATGATCATTGCAGTCCATGAGACCACACTTCTTTCAAGGATTTTGTCAAACAGTTCGATTCGATTCGGTGTCCTTTTAGGGGTTTAGCTTTCATTCATGCCAATAATCACCATAGAACCTTGAGTAGTAGGCTTTGCACACTTTGTAAGATCTTTAGGCTTAGCACTAGCACTGGGACATCCTTATCATTATTGTTTCTTTCCAGAATATATAGAGGAAAGGCCCATAATAAGGCCTCCATATTGGGAACAATGGATGTAATGAGTAAACAAATTTGAGTTAAGGTGATAGCTCATACTTGGTAGCCCATATTATAATTTTCATTGTAATGAAACCTTTACACAATTCTGCATAAAACTGGACTCAGAAGATGACAATATCTAAAAAGAGCTTTTAGTGATCTTCTAACTATCATGACAGTCTTATTTTTGTGCTCTTCCATCCTACCCACATGAGATTATAGAGGTGTCCTTCCATATGCAATCTCTAACTTCCACGGTCAGTTATTGTACACTATGTTGATAGGAAACGCCTTTTAAATCTTAAGTTCTAGGTGTTAAACCTCCTTGTGGTCTGATCAATGTGTGACAACCTTTGAGACATCCACCCTCATCTTGAAGTGGCTAAATGGAACATTCATAGCTCTAAAGTAATATTCTAATGGAAAAAATCTCAACATCATTGATATCAAGTTTTAGACCAACCTCCTTGGATAATAACCATGATTTGGAAGATCATGAAGGTGGGAGAGAGACAGAAGGAAAATGAAATGACAGTGATGACTATAGTTACTATTTGACTATGTTTCGCATCTTAGGGTGATGAGTGGGTGTCTCCACTAGCACTTTGCTTTGAATAAATGGATATAGAAATCTTTAGCATTCCTCTTTGTGGGGATCTCATGATCTTATAAGTGCAACAATCATTCATATATGATTGTTATGGAGGTACTTTGGCTATATACAAATGTGACTATCACAAGATTTGATGCCTATTTTAATATGACAGTCCATGACAATAGTGTCCATGGAGTTTTATGACTACCCCCACACTAGTGGTGATTACATATGCTTGAATACATCGTGTTGTTGTCTCACTATTGATTACACTTGGGGTGGAAATTTTAGGACTATTGTTTATGGGGGACTGATTTTCATCTTTGCATTAGAACTTTCTTGAGATTGTTGTCATAGTATTGGACCTTCTAGGTTTGTGATAGGGTCTACTTCTTGTCACTCCACTTCAAGCATTGTTAGAAATATTCCAAATAGCGCCCATACCCTCATGGTTGTTACAGTATTTACAACAATCCTATGAAGGAACTTGAACTAGGATAGTCCTCCAAAATCAAATGTTGCCTCCTTCAATGACTAAACTACCTTTTACCCCAGGCCCTTGGTACTGTAGCATAGAAAGACATTGTTCAGGAAGCTCAAACAGTCAGGTGGGTACTACAAAGAATGAGACACCAACAGAACCCAATGTTGATGTATCCTATGACCATTATGCTTTGAAGGATGTCCATACCCTATTCCAAAGCTCCCATTTAGGCACAGATAGGGAGGATGCTGGCAAAGGTTGTGGAATTTGGATTTACAACTATCGATTGTATTTTCTTGAAAGTTTCTAAAGCCTGTTCAACAAATCCATTTTGTGCAATCCTGCAATCATTACATTCCATGAGATGACATCTCTTTGAGGTATTATGTCAAACAGTTTGTGTGCCTTGTCTGTGCTTCCACATTTTTCATATATGTCTATCAGAGCATTTCCAACTATAATATCTGACAAAAATCTGCCTTCTATTATGCCTTGATGGATGTCCATACCCTGTTCCAAAGCTTACCATTTTGATACAGGCAGAGAGGATGCTAGAAAAGGTTGTGGAATCTGGCTTTACACCTACCAATTTCATTTGCATGAAAGTTTCTAAAGCCTTTTCAACAAATCTATTTTGTGCATATCATGCAATCATTACAGTCTATTAGACCACATTTCTTTCAAGGATTTTGTCAAATAGTTCACATGCCTTATTTATGCCTCCACATACATCTCTCTCTCTCTGTGTATGTATATTCAATTACATTTTCTTGAAATTTTTTAATGCCTTAACATGTCTAACATCAATCGTGTAGCCAATCCCATTTTTCTCCTCAAGGTTCTACTGACATCGGTGTTTCGAAGAGACCATCAAGTGAGTCACACCAAACAAACGACTCCCACCGATATGTATTTTTCTGCCTTATCGGCGTTTCAAAGAGACCGTAAAGTGAGTCCCACCGAACAGACAATTCTCGCCGATATGGACTTTCCCGCCTATACCCTGTGCACACACTTGCCATCAGGCTATCAGAGAGACCATAATTGGAGTCTCACCGAAGTCATAGGGTCCCACTGATAATACACTTGCCATCGGGCTATCGAAGAGACCATAATCAGAGTCTTGCCGAAGTCATAGGGTCCTGCCGATAATACACAAAATCCTTGCAAAATCCATTTTGTGCATATCCTTCAATCATGGCATTCCATGAGACCACAATTCTTGGAGGCATTTTGTCAAACAGGTCATGTGGCTTGTCTATACTTCCACATTTTGCATACATGTCTACTAGAGCATTTCCAACTATAATTTCTGACAAAAATCCCCCTTCCATTATGCTTTGATGGATGTCCATACCCTATTCCAAAGCTCCCATTTTGGCATAGGCAGGGAGGATGCTGGCAAAGGTTGTGGAATTTGGCTTTAGACATGCCAATTGCATTTGCTTGAAAGTTTCTAAATCCTTTTCAAAAAATCCATTTTGTCCATATGTATAAGTTAAATACATGTGATTATACATATGTTGCGAACTATTTTCCTAAATGTCATGATTGTAGTTTTATGTATTCTTAAATAAATGCACATAATATTAAATGTCCATATGTTTTCATCTACATACCAAGTGTTTATTAAAATGTATAAGATCTAGAAGTGAGCAGCATTTGTTTAATTTTAATATTCAAAAATATTGATTAATCTAGATAACCTGCTAACTGTTTGACAAAATGTCTATGGGCCATTTTTGCAATTTACAAGCTTGTTTTCTTATTTTTGTTGAGCTGATCCATAGTTCTCTCTCAAAAGATAAGTGGAATACTGATTGTAGAAACAACGGTTTTCATTGATTCACAACTAATTAAGAATGGAAGACGTGTGATCATGATGGGTGATGATACATGGTTACAAGTATTTCTTCTTGAATACTTTCATAATATATGCCTATATTGCTGTAAATTCCTTATCATCCCACTTTATTTTTCATATTTCAAAGTTTCATAAATCTTTTAAAAATATTAACAAATTTTGAGTTTTTTTTATTATGGACAGGTACAGAGCAAGGAGAAAATGCAAAACCAGTGCCTTCTAGATGCATTTACAGTCCACCCCATGTGCAACAATGACATCACTGAAGACATGCCTTCACACCGATGGCTTTTTAGCTTTAGTTTTAGTTTTTTTTTCAGTTTTAAAAGCATAATAAATCAGCAGTTTGCATACTGCAGAAAGATTCTATCTTAAAAAATCTATATATAGAGTTCTTTGTAACATATTTTATATACGGTTTGAATATACAGTGAATTATTTTCCAGCATTGTTGTTTCAATCCTTTGAGCAGATTTGTTGATGAATGAGTTCTTTGTAACATATTTTATATACAGTTTGAATATAGAGTGAATTATTTTCCAACATTATTGTTTCAATCCTTTGACCAAATTTGTTGAAGTTTATCAACAAAAAATGGCATAGTTGATGTTTATCATGTACTAGTTGTTTATATATGACTAGTTGACGAAAAAACTAATGATTAAAATGACCAAATATACTACCAATGGATGGAAATTAGTGACTAAATAAATGATTAAATATACTACCAAATTTATGACTAAATATACTACCAAATTAATGACTAAAATTTGTTTGGTCATAAATTTGGTCATGAGATAAATGACTGGCAATAAGCTACCAATGGTCATGTGACCAAACTACTGATCACATGACCAATTTTTGGTAGTTTATTTAGTCATTTATTTCTGTTTTTCTACTAGTGTATTCAAGGATATTTATTAATGAGCTTTTATAAGAGCCACCATCCTTACGCGCATTCCATTCTTTGATGATACTAGCATTCTACTTTTGAGTGTTCTGGTCTAATGATGACTACCAGCATTGTACATGGGTTCTTCCATACAGGTCATCCAATTGTAATTTTTCCTTCACTTTCTTTATTCTACTATGAATTTTAGTTGTTTAGTCAAGATAGTGGGAAGAGTATTCCAATTTCATGAATTCAAAGTGCTCCTTTGTCCCAAATGTCCTTGGAGTGTGTTTAGCACCCTTGGTAATATCAAACACATATATTTATTAGTTTCTTAAGCTTGTGAAAATGAAATACAAATACCAAGGTTTCTCGGTGGCTTCTATTATTGAAAATGGTCTAGCAAAGGTGAGGGATATTGAGTTAGGACATTGATTTAAAATATTTCTGGAATAGGATGGAATAGAACCCCAAGTCGTCGTTGGCAGAGAAAACCTTCACAAGTGGGTTAGCTCATGTAGGAGATTTCTCACCAGCTGTGTCTTGCTCGGACCTAGTCCTCACCTGTGCTAAGAATTATCACCCCGAGTCTCAAGAAATCAGAGCATATCAAAGCTCTCTAATGGTAAAAATCAATGCCAAGACTATCACCCATGCTATGAGGTTTCTCGAGAGGGATGAATTTGTAGAACTGTCTATTGAAATGGGTTGGAATTATTTCCTGAATATGAAAGATTGGTGTTTGACCTCCATCACGAAGAGCTAGCTCAAAAATGAAAAGAAAGGGAAATCTCAAGTGCCATCTAATTTGAAGAGGGCACGTTTCAAAGAGGACATGTATGACATGATTATGTTGCTGCATTGGGTGGTTTGGAATGATGACTCTAATTCCTTTGAAAAATTGATGTGCCAATTTATTCAGATTGTGTGTAGTGAATCTCAATATGTGGACTAAGAAAAATTAATAAGTGATCATATTAATGATCAACTGGCCAATTTTCATCAGAAAAAATCCTTTTATATGTGTTCCTATTTATTCTATGTGTTATCCAATAAGGAGGTGGTATGGATAGGTTTGAAAACTCATGGCTCCATGACTCCAGACACACCTGTGTATGAATACTTTCCACAGTTGTAAAAGGAAATAGGTAATAAGGATTATCGGTGTGTCAATGATGCCTTTCTAATGTTCAACATAAGGAAGATTGAAGGTGATCTAGAGATAAGGGTATCTCCTGAGGATGCAAAATTGATCATGAGGTTTGGAAGCTTCTACATCCAGTTTGATAGATTCACTTATCTCAGGATTGGTGGGTTCAAAATGCCCCTTTAAAATTGCCCAAATTTGCTAGTGACTATCATTTTCTTGGAAGTTTGTAGTAAGATGGCCTATGTGAATAAAAAGTATCACAACATGAAAAATAAGGTTTATTCTTTCCCTGTGTCCCTAACATTTTTTACATGCAAGGCTAATGACAATGCAAAGAATGTGGAAAAGATTCTGGTTGAGTAAAATTTTTGTCCTCTTTCTGTTAGATCATTTTTTGATAGTAAAATTTTTGTTAAGAGAAATTTGTATGGAGGGAATTTGTATGAACACTAGCCTCATCATGAGGATTATTGGGAAGACTGTGTAAATGAAAGAGAAGTATAGTGGATGATATTAACTCTTGACAAAATACGTGCCTTTAATTTTCCACTATAAATTCTTGATGGAGTGGATGATAATTCTAATATCATTGATGATGAATATCTTGTTGTTGTTGCTAAACCATTACCACACATTCATTGGTTGAAAAAGGAAGTTAATGACATAAAGGTTCGATCTTCTTTTGTCTTGAATAAGACTGAGAAGTGGCTTAAAAGGAAATTTCATGAATATATTGTGTCTTCTTCTTCGCAAAGAGAACCTGCAACAAAGGAACATGGGTCTTCCAATACTACTGAACATCAGAGACTTCAATTAGTGTGGATGTAACTAGATATAGGGTTAGTTCACAAGGTGGTGATGGAGAAGACCCTGAGGAGAATCAAAAATTGGA
The DNA here is from genome assembly GCA_027924645.1 of Cunninghamia lanceolata. Lineage (NCBI taxonomy): Eukaryota > Viridiplantae > Streptophyta > Pinopsida > Cupressales > Cupressaceae > Cunninghamia > Cunninghamia lanceolata. Next base: position 20,502 of record BSBN01001845.1, on the reverse strand, counting down.
AAATATATGTGAAGAATACATTGAGACAATACTAAAAGAGTCAAATGAAGAAAAGGAACCGGATGCTCTACAATAGCTCCAAATAGACCATGTGACTTCTCTTGTATCTCCTGTCCCAGGTAATGATTCCTCTATTTTTTAGCAACTTGTTGAAGATAGTGCTTTTCACACTTTGCTTGATATTCCAACTTCTCCTATTTCCAATAAAATTCCTTCAATCAACACTAAAAACTAGCTAGAGAATACCACTTTAGATGCCAACCATAGCAATGCAGTATTACCATCTCCTTCTTGGCTTAAGAAAGTAGTGGAAAAGAAGAGGAGATATACCCCTATGACAGATGTAAATGTGGATACTATAGCTAAACTGCTACAAACTGGCCCTTAGCCTAAAAAGGCTATAACGATATCAAGGGTAGTCATGGATTCTTCTTTTGGGCACTAGATTCTTGAAATCGTCAACCCCATTGGAGATAAAGATGAACACAATGTTACATAAGTTGATTTTAATATGAGCAAAGTTGATATGGGTCCCCTTACTATAGAATGAGACATATACCATTCTAAGTTTTCAATTGGAATGTTGGCTAAGAGAGTTAAAGCAAAAAAACAAGAAAATGTGAGATTGTAAACCCAGGTGAATTCTTTGACCTCATTTATTTAGTCAATTGTAAATGCTACTTCTCAGCCTCCCGATATGGCTCTAGGTGTTTCTATCGATGGATTGGATACTGAAATATTATAGAAAATTAAAAAGTACCAAACTATGGCCAAAGCCACTGAATAGTGGATTGAAAAGGTCACTATTGAGAGTTTGTTGTATATTGAGGAAGTAATGAAATTGTATTCTTATATCTCTAGCAAAAGAAAAGAGATGATTATAGAGTTATAAGCTTTCAAAAAGGATGAGAGTGCTCTACTAATGGTATTCAAGGAGGTACAGGAGATGACAAAGATTGATACCAACATACTGGTGGTTGAAAAGGTCTTGAATAAACCTAAGGAGAATGATTCAATCTCTTTGCTGGATGTTGTTGAGTGGAAGTTGTTTGTGTTTAAACAATTTATTGGTGAGATAAGAAGGATTTTGAATGAATATCATGGCGATCTGGTGGACATTAAGAGAAATTGTATGATTTTGGAGGCTAAAATTCTTGATGAAGGTGAAGAGAATTTGTTCGATGTGAAGGAGGTTAAACTATGCTTCAAAAAGTTGCTCAGTGAGGATTTAACTGGTGTTGATAACATAAACTACACTCCTTTGGAAAAACTTGGTCACATGGCATTATATCTCAAAACTTTCAGGAATGAAATTGATGATGTCAACAAGAGGATGGTGGATGTGGAAAGAGTAATTAGTATGTGGAGAATTTGAATACACATCACTCTTAGCGCAAGTGGAAAGATCCTGACTCCAATCATTTCCAGGTTTAGGAGTTACAAGGCAAGGATGAGGCCACAAGTGGATTCATCAAGTGCTGAGGAATGAGAGAAAGGAGATGAAGCAGTCCAGGAGGAAGATCATGATGCTGCCACATGATGGCTTTTCTTTGTTTTATGCTCTTTCTTTAGGGTGTTGAAACTTGATATTTAAAAGTCTGTTTAATCTTTAATTATGTTTTAATCGGCAATCCCAAGAAGTTGTTATGTTGTTTTAAAGATAGTTTATTTTAAGACAGGGCTATATATATGGGGCCTGTCAATGTTAGGAGGATCTTTTGGCAAACTTTGTGTTGTTGAATAGTCAATTTACTATTCTACTTCATTTTAAGTTATTTTCAATATATGAATGAAGTTTGAGGAGTTGCAGATAGATATTGTAAACTTTGTGTTATAGTGGATGTATGTTACGTTCTTCTTATGTTGAATGTGCCAACTCTTTGACTTATAGTTTTATATTGAAATCTAATTGGAAATATCTATTTAAGGCTCATTGCTGTGAATTATTTCTCTTTCAGTTAAGAATTCCAGTGGTGATTATGTTATTGAAAATATTGAAGTTGTGAATGCTGCTAAAAGGAGTCTTTGTACTCCTCTTTTCTTTAAGTATTCATTGAGTTAAATGCCTTTTCTGATTTCTAGTTAAAAGCACCACCTTTATACTTTTTGGTTAAAAGCATATCCCTTTATTCATTCATTTCAGATCTTTCGAAGGTAGCTGCTCCTTGTAAAAAATGCAGAGTCATTGCAAATACAATTGCAAATGAACTCAACTATTAGTACATTTGTCATTATATATGGGTGTGAGAAAATAGAATTTAGAGACAAATCTATGTACTAATAGTAAAAAATCTGTGAGAATGAAGATTGGTATCGATAGATAAAATCAATTACTTTTTCATTATTTCCTTGTCTATAGTGGATTTGGTCCGTGAAAGTAACCTGAGGTCCAATCTTATCCTAGAAATGTTGTAAGAACTAATTTAATAATTGATCAAAAGATAGGATAGAATTGTCAGGAAGTAAGCAAAACCAATCCAACACCTATCCTTAAGGAAATGGGGGAATAGTTTGGCTAACAAAGCATCCTGAAATAGAAAGTCACTGCAAAGAGCAGTGAAAGAAAAATTATTTGTGTTCGAGTCACCCTTGCCTGTATACTTTTCAAATCTAGGGGCCTCAAATCCCTGTGGAAATGGTGTGGCAAGGATAGAAATAGAAAGAGGATTGCGTCAACAGCAAGTAGTCACAAGGGGTTGTGTTGATGAAGTAGACAAAGAAGCTAACTATTGTTGTAAAGAACCAACATTTTGTAGTAGTTGGTTGATTACAGGATCAGTAGTATGTGACATTAGAGGAAGTGAAGTAGAATTAGGAGGTTGTGAAATCTGTTGAGAAATTCTAGGGAAACTAGGAGGAAGACTAAAGTTTAAAGGCCTCAAGGGCGGAACAAATCCATATTGATTAATAGAATTGGTTCCAAAGACAAATGAGGCAAAACCAACACTACTAGAATTAGCACAATTTATGGTCATTTGTACAGAAGTGTAAGTGTGAATGCCTGTGGTAGGTAGAACCATGGAGAGCTGATTACCAGGGGTGTGAGACTGGGAGTCTTGAGCACTTAGAATATAGCTAACCAACAGTGGGGTTTCTCTATGCACAATGTGAGTGAGACCCTAGAGAAAGTTAATACCCTTAGGATGATTGTTCAACATGACATGAAGGACATCAAGAAAAAGAACATCATATCTAGATATGTCCTCATGCGACAAGAAATTATGATAATCATGTAATTCATGATCTAATGCAGTAATTTGTTTTGGCATGACATATTTGAGTGTTGCCTCCTGGTCAAAAACTTGCTCCACATCATGGAATAGTCATTGACATGTGAGAGGAAGATGGAGTTGAATGAGAGAGATTAAGTTGTTCATAACATAGATTAGTGAAGTTAGGAGTCGAGCAGATAGGGTTGGAAGGATTAGCTGAAAATGCCATTGAGGTTAGTTTCCTTAAATTCCTTTCACTTCTACACACTACATACTGTGAATTTGAAGACTGGGTTGTAAAGCTCATAAACTATGCTTAGTCCTTACAACATGTAGTGCTAAGTGATGAAAAGACAATGTTATTTTTATTTTTGAAGTGTTTGTTTAAAATAGTGAGTTCACCTACAATGTAGGGTGAACTACAGCTAATCAGAATAAAAGTTTTACTTGTTTAAAACGTCAGGTTCACCAAAAATGTAATGTGTGAAAATTACTTCTCAATATACTAGCTTTGATTGAGCGGACTCTCCACTACGACTACACTTGGCTTATGTTATTCAAGGTGTCCAATGTGAAGTTAATCTATCTCAGATTCACTATAGAACCATTATGAGTCCCACACAAAGTAATGCAACCTGAATAGGTAATTAACAATGAGGGGAAAACTAGAAAAATGTAGAAATGAAACTACAGTGACAAAAATGACAGAAACTAAAAGAAAAAATGAAAAGAGGCTAGAAAGAGGAAATTGTAGCTACAAGAAGAGATCCTCAGCCTAGGATCACAGTGCACCATGAGGACATCCATGTTGGGCAATGGAGTCTAAAATGAATCAAAATAAAAATATTCAACCCTGTATAGCCTCAAACTACCTAGACATCACAAATCCCAACATACACTATACCCAATGATATATAGTTGAAATAGAAATGAAAGGAAAGACAAATAAACCAATGGAAATGAAAAGAGACAAGCACGAAAGGAAGTAATACAAAACACTCATGCGTTGTATGATCTTCACTTTAAAGAACCTACAAAGAGAGGGAAAAATGGTGGGGCTACTTGGGGACTTGCCTAAGTCAAGTCCTTGTGTTGGTATTTCAAGAAGTAATACAAGATGTAACATAGAAATCAAAGGGGAAAGTGTGTGTTCTTATCCTAAGTGTGTCTAGGAAGTTAAGAACAACAAGCAAACAACTAGATTAACAAGAGTTTCTTCCCTATTCTACGGGGAGAGAAACCTACAAAGTGCAACTTGTGCAACTAATAAGAAAAAATAGTGGTCTACACCAAACAAAGCAAATGAAATGGTGGTCTACACCATACAATAACCTATGTAAAGAAAAAAGATTGGAATAAACAACTATTGAGAAACTCAAAAGGAAAGATCTTACTAGTTTGGAGACACAAGAGGGAGTTGCGAGTTCCCAAAAGATTGAAGATAGTGTGTAGCCTTAAACCCAACAATAGAGAACCTCAAAACAAATGCCATAAAACCCCAAGAACTAAGAGAAGTAATCTCACAATATAAAAAATATCCAACCTTAAATAGCTACTAGAGGAGTTCAATTTTCACAAGAAGGATAGCAGAGAGCATCAAAGCCAAAGTCTTCAAACTTGAAAGAGAGAGAGCATCTGAATAAAAAAATGTGTTAAATGCATTCCAAATTCTTCTAATCCTCTTCCAAGAGGGAAGAATCTTGAAAATACATGCAAGGAGTTGTTCTGCGATTTCTAGAGGCATTACCACTAATCTTCATGATAACTAAAAGCATGTTGTAATGCCCAGAAATAGATACTTGTTAGCAAACAAACACAAGATGCTAGCACGACGTGTTGACATCCACGTGAAGCACTTGGGTCTAGGTAAAACCAGCTCTTGGTCGTACCAAGCACCTTAGGACCATGTCAACATTAAAGAACTATAATGATTTTTTTATAAAAGAGGGAGAAATAGACCAAAATCAAACAAACCTAACTTATCATGTAGAGCAGAGGTGTGAAACACTAAAATTGTTACTAATTGTAGCATGAAATTGCAAGGGTATGCAATTTTCTACGTTACAGAAAGCAATAGAAATCTCAACCCATAGGAAAGAATGCTAGAGAAAGGAATGTGAATGAAGAATGATGTGCTCCCTCAGCTACTGTAGATGGAGTAATGCTCAATTTAGAGTTAAAGAGACCTAAAGGGGCTAGAGATTCCAAAGATCATAGGGAGAGTAAAGAATCCACCTATCTATAGTAGGGGCAATATAGAGGTAAGGGCATTGATTATGCCTTGGTCAAAAACTCAAATAAAATGATAAACCCATTATCTCAAATGCCAAGTAGGATATCCAAAGTGTCAAAGTTCCTAGCCTCACCATCTTCTCATTCACACAGTCATCACCAATGATATAGGAGACTAGGATGAGTACAACAATGGACAGAAGGAGAAGCCTTCCAAATATTTTGCAGTACACAAATTTCATGGAAGTATACTCATGGTGTACTCCTTGTATCCAAGATCATGACCCTTCTCATTGTCTTAGAGGGGTTCAATTCCATGATGAAGTAGATGAGAGTGGAAATTCTATTTAGGAAGATGATGAAAAAGGTGATCTATCCAAACTATGGTATAATCATGGGGATGATGACACTTGGATTTGTGCTATTGATAAAAAAGAGGAACTACCCCTATATTTATAGAGTTAGTTTAATTGATCTAGCCTAGTTCAAGGCTTATCTATCTTCAAAAGAAATATGGACTACACAAAAATCCTAGGGCTAAGCCTAGTCCCAGAAGATCTCAGAATTCTTAATGAGATGATTGCTTAGGTACACTCCACTTATGAGTCTAGGCATAGGAAAGTTGGAAAACCCTTGAATGGATAGAGTAGAATAAGAATGAGTCTATATCTCTATTTTTATCTCTCTCCATCTCTATCTCTCCATCTCTCCATCTCTCTCCCTCTCTTTCTCTATCGCTCCCTCTCTCTATTTCTCCCTCTTGATCTCTATATATCCCTCTTGAGCTCTATCTATATCATCTCTATCTCTCTCTTTATCTTACCACCCCTAGTCTCTCTTCCTCTCTCTCCCTCTCTCCACACTCGCTACCTCTCTCTCTCACACTCTCCTTATCTCTCCCACCCTCCCTTTACCTTCCTCTTTCTTATTATTTAAATCTAATTTCCCTAAATGTGAACCCAAAACCCTAAACATCGACACTAAAGCATTAAAAAAACCCCTCTCTATATCTCCCTCTCTCATGGTTGTTCTATTATTTTTTCATTCTATTTATCTATTTAGTTTCGTTACTATGTCAAAACTTGGTGATAATTTGTATAGATCAAATAACTTGTGACATCTCTTCTTATAGGATTAAGTTGAAAATTACTTTGTATTTCCCTTCATGAAGAAAGACGTGATATTTTCCTTGTCCATTTTGAAATAATGAGCTTGATAAGATGGCTTATCTATTTCTTTCATTTTTGAGAGCAATATGATCTTGCTTAGATGGCTATGAAGGCCACATACATACTTCATCAAGATATCATCTTCTTGCATATATCATTTCCCATTTGAATAACTCTTCTACAAAATTCACTTGTGTACACTCTTGCACACTTTGACTTTGTTTTTTAATTATTACATTGGAACTCAATAGACCTATCTTCTTTTTTGTCATAAGATATAATTATTTTTTTAATTGTATTCTAAGATTCATCCCATGAACATATAATTGATAATTTTATTAAATTAAAGAATGAGAATATCTTTCAAACAAAATAAGATTATTATTTTTTAGTCTTAATCCAACAAAGGAAATTTTATGTTCTTCAACAATGTTGTGCATACTTAAATATACCTCAAGTTATGACAACCAATTATCAATCTTATTGACAAGATTACATCTCGTCCATAAGTCATTATTTCTATATTCACCTCAACATTAAAAATATGTGCTCATCAAATAATTTTCTCACCATGGGATTACACTTTTTTTCTATGAAATTAGCCACTCTTTATACTTAGGATTCTGTAGAGTCATCCCTACTTTCTCCATGAGTGTCATTGCTTTTTAGCTTCCCCATAGAGAGAAATTATCATAACATCTTATAACTTGATAAACCTCTCCTCCATCAAGAGGTATAGCATCAGCATGTGCTATGATTCTTAGTATTTATATCCAATCTCTAGAGTCTATCTCTTGTTGCAAAGGAGAAAAATCTACTTTTCCACTTGTATTATATAAGTAACATGCACAATTCTATAAAATTAATCTTGTACAAACAAACAAACAAAAAATTCAAGAAAATTTTCTTTGATACTAATAGTATCCATAGTTATTGTGGATATTCAATTATAAAATTCATTAATTGAAACATATTAAACCTTAAAGAACATTAATTGATGAATTTATTATCACATGTGAAGAATTATGGAAATATATTCCCTTTGTATAAATTTTGGTGTGGATAAGAGCACTTAAAAATGAATGAATGTGGCAACCAACTTAATAAGAAAATATTAGGGAAGATCTCATTAATTATTTTCAACAACCTCTCTTGGAGTCTTATAAATAAATAATAGTAGAAATACAATGTAAAATATGATCCAAGAGTCTTTTATAACTAAAGTACAAGAATTTGTAACACTTTAACTTGTTTAAACATCATAGGATATATATTTTTTACATGTCTTGTATGGTTTATATTACAATTAAACATGTTTATGTCTATATCTCTCTATCTCTCCCCTCTCTATATATATATCCCTTAATATGCCTCTCTTCCCTATCTCTCCCTCTCTCTATCTATATCTCTCTATCTTCCCCTATCTCCCCACCCTCTCTCTCTCTCTCAAGATGATCAATGTGTTCATCAATTTCCAAGGGAATTAAGTGTTTGAGAGACCTAAATCCTTCAGAGATGAAATCAATGATTAGCTTATTTAATTTTTTATGTCTCTTGTTAAGCTATGATTAATTTGTTAGGTGTTTAAGGTGATTAACTTATACATGAAAACTATTTTTTGGTTTGATTTTTGGTAGTCCATTTGGGGTGTTACATACAAGTTGAGACACATCTACAATAGTCATAAATTTTCTACTAAAATATTTGCATCCCTCCCCCAAGTATGAAATCACCTTAGAAGATTGCATGCCCCACTATATAGTCCAATCACAATTCCCCATTCCTAAACTTTTGTAGGAAGCTAATTCACCTTCCTTCTAATTCAATCCCAACTTGAATATTCCCTTTCCATCAAGAGGAGTACCCCAAGGATTGAAGAGGACAAGAAATGGATAAAATATGGACCCTCTTAGGACACACTTACAACATTTAGCAATGAAGATTCAAAGCTTCTTTTAGGTTCTTTTCATATAAATAACATCTTTGTTTAAAGTTTCTTTAGTAATTAGATCATCAAATTTGTCTAATGATTGTAAGACTTTGTTGATGTTTCTTAGTTAGTTTATATTTCAATTCCTTAGGTGAAGCTAGATTAAAGTTAATTTCTTACAAGTAGATTATAAATTTATTTAGAAGATCTTGTCATAAATCAGAAAATTTCCAAAAACAGTGTGTAATTGCATCATAGTTAGTTGAATTTAGTAATTAGATCAAACTTCATTTTTAGAAAAAAATAAAAAGATAGAATAGATTCTTTTTTGTATGCACTTAGATTAGTTTTTCTTCATTCTTTCAATGCTTGAAAATGTAAAATCAAACAACTCTTTCAATGCTTTAAATTTAGAGCAAATAACTCTTTCAATGTTCAAAACCAAAGTAAACAACTGTTTCAACTACTTGAATTGAAAATAAAAAAGAAAATATAGCAAATATTTAACTTCATCAAAGAAAGTAATGACCCAAGTAATAAATTTCAAGTTCTTTATCCTTCACTTGGCTTTTCACACCAAATTGTGTCCTAGAATTACAAAAGATTGGAATGAGTTGGTCCTTGAGGAAATTCAAGAAAAAGTGCCCACACTTAGGAAAAGAACACAATGAATAGAGATGGATAAGAGAAGATACTCACTTAAGAGAGCCCCCCTTTCTTAGACAAGATAATCACACACATTGATGCTAGACTCATAATTTACTATCATTGGAAAGAGAATGTTTAAATACCCCAAAAGTTCAAGTGACAACCACTTTACATTCCACACCTCAAATCAACACTTTAGTCTACCACTAGGAACTTCTTCCTCATAAAGTGAGTGGACTTGGTGACATGGTTCCCATTCTAGACAACCATATCATTAAACCATCTATGAGATCATCTTTCCATGAGAAGATAGTGATTAGTCAAATTCTCCTTTGCTTAGCTAATTTTTTTGGAAGAGAAAGAGTAATTCAATCCAAGCCACTAGAAAGGGTGTAGCACATATTGCATGTTCTGTTCTAAGTCCACCTCATTCACTTTTTGTGATGACAAGACTTAGAATATCACATATTTTAGTGAAATTGACATGAAAGGAAAATCCTTCTGGACAAGCCCTCTCATTTTATTTTTTCCACCTTTCACCCACCTTGTCATCCCATTTTTTGTGGTACTTATGGTACCCTTGAATATGTCTAGACCAATAACACAATAGGGACAAGTCCCTTAGACCTAGCTATCCCTCCTTCATTCAACTAGTACATCCTTCCCAATACATTAGCACCTATCTCAAATAGGTATGATTATAAAGATGCTAACTCAAATGGTGGGACAAAAATGACCACATAACTTCATCACTTATGATAACCTAGTTTAGAACCAAGATACTATGAATCAACCAAACCTATATTAAAGTAGATAAATCAAGTGTTCATATGATAAAAATACATCATTAGGGTCATCTCATCACAAACTACAAAGACACTACCACTTGAATCGACAATGAGGTGAGACTCTTAGAGAAAGACCTATAAGAATCTTGTACAACAAGAGAGGCTCCCCATATAGCATATCAACATGAATGAGTTGAAGCATGCCAAGGGATACTAGAAAGATTCCTTGAGGAAAAAACCAACAGGGCTACTCAACCCTCACTAAACAAAACCCACCTCATGATGGAGAAATATAAAACATAGGATATGCTACCTCAGGAGCTCTCATAGCCACCATGGTCCAATAGATCAAGATCCTTGATGATAATTTCCTTGAAGAGAGAGGTGGGGCGATCGAGAGGGGAGACATAGATAGATAGATAGAGAGAGAGAGAGAGAGAGAGAGAGAGGAGAGAGAGAGAGAGAGAGAGAGAGAGAGAGAGAGGAGAGAGAGAGAGAGAGAGAGAGAGGAGAGAGAGAGAGAGAGAGAGAGAGAGAGAGAGAGAGAGAGAGAGAGAGAGAGAGAGAGAGAGAGAGAGAGAGAGAGAGAGAGAGAGAGAGAGAGAGAGAGAGAGAGAGAGAGAGAGAGAGAGAGAGAGAGAGAGAGAGAGAGAGAGAGAGAGAGAGAGAGAGAGAGAGAGAGAGAGAGAGAGAGAGAGAGAGAGAGAGAGGAACTAATATAGAGAGATGGAGGATAGAGACATTGAGAGATAGAGGGAGAGTAGAGAGAGATAGAGAGAGGGGAGATAGAGGGGGGATTTGAGGGATATAGATAGAGAGTGGAGGAGAGGGGGAGATTGAGGGATATGGATAGAGGGATAGATAGAGATAGATAGGGAGAGATAGAAAGAGAGAGGGAGAGGGATAGAGATAGAGATAGAGATCTATATCTCTCCCTCTCTATCTCCCCATCTCTATCTCTATATATGTAGTGCCCCTCCATTCTCACCATGGGATGTGCAGGTAGTTGGCTTTGGGAATTTGGGGATGAAGGTAAAATAATAGAGATATTTAAAGGTATGTGCTATGATGTTAAGTAGTCGATGTTGTATATCATGACTTTATGGACTATGTGTGAAGGCTAGGATAGTACTTATTATATATGTTTAAGGATAGTTTTATCATGATGTGTGTTTGTTTATATGTATATATGTAGGCACGACCATTTTGTGGGTTGCAGGTTGCAGACACTAGGCATCAACTCCACCTGAATTGGTAGGTCTGAGCGTGCCTTGAACCCAATGGATCAGTTGATTGGAGATAACACTTGGTTCCCCTACCATAGTCATCATCCTTGAAGAGGATGAGTATCCTATTTGATACCTTGTTAGTATTGTTAGTGGTTAGTCAGTGTTGCTTGATGTTTTGCTTTTGACCCTGGATGGTGGATAGGTAATTGTTTTGGCACTTGGTTTAATTTGTCTGATATTATGCCTTTGGTTATTAAAATAATTTGGGATATACTTTGATAAATAAATATATAAATACATATATGAATAAATAATTGTAGAGAATAATAAAATAATATGATAAATAAAAATATAATAAGGTTGGAGTTATTTAATTAAATGTGGGTAAATGGTTTTACCCGTTCGTGTGAATTTGGGCATCCATCTTTTTTACCCAAACTATAATTTTAAATAAAATACTTCTAATCTAAATTAACTATTGTTGTCAGGAAGGTTAGTTTAATAAATCAAAAAGTTAATTATAAATTGTTTTATAGTTGGTTGGTTTTCCCGTTCAATGAACATCCTTCTTCTTCCTGTAAATATTTTGCTTCGAGGGGAGAAAAAGGAGATGGAAGTTGTGTGCAAAGGATTGCATGGCATGAGAACATATTTCTTTGATGCGCACTGCCAAAGGTTCACATGCCTTGTTTATGTGCCCACATTTTACATGCATTATTTGCCATGGCAGCTACATGTTGACTTCAAGCCTACAATCACATTTTCTTGAAAGTTTTGAAAGTATTTTCATTGAATTCATCGTTCCATGAGACCAAATCTCTTGAGGTGCACTATCAAACTGTTCAATACTGTCTATGTTTCCATATTCTAGCATACATGTCTGCTAATTACATTCACCTAAAAGATTCTACAACGTCTTTGATAAAACCATTTTGTGAATACCCTGCAACCATTGCAATCCAATGCCTTGTATATGATTCTACACTTTGCATTCATGCCTACCAGGGTAGTTCAAACTATTATATCTATAAAAATCTCTGTTTAGTTAGGTTTTGATGGATGTCCATTGGTGCAGGAGCACCTTGGCAAATTAATGTTTCCCTAGACAAATCTTTGAGTTTCATTAAATTTGTAATGCTTCAAAATTGTAATGAGGTTAATCAAGTCACTAGGTCTTTAGAAATGTTCAAGTTTTGTCTTCATTTGCAAAATGGGAAAGTTATCTTTCAAAAAAAATGTAAAAATGAGGGAAGGTGAAGAGTCATTTGGCTCTTGGTTTGTTCTAAGTTAGTTAGAAATTGAATGGTCTTGATGTATTGCCTTTAAAAGGCCTTGTAACCTTTAGGAATTCATGGGTGATTGTAGGCTTGAAGTTTGAATCAATAAAGGCACTGTTTTGAGTGTATTTCCTCAGGAAATTCACTGTTTTATGTAGGTGTACAGCTCTGTACAGCCCCTCATGCATGTAAAAGTTTTTGAAAATGATGGTATAGCCAATCATCCTCCATTCCTTCTTTGTTTCATGCAGATTGATGAAGATTTGATTAAGTTATTGGAAGTTTTGTCTAGATAGTCAAAACCCTGTCTTAGGGTAAGCAGTGAGCAGTTTGAATGAAGTTTCTTGATATTTTATGGAATAAAGAGCCCATACATGAATGAAATTTTGTGAAACAAATCATAACTTTCTTATCACCTGTGTTTAGACCAAATGGTCAAGGTTTATTTTGGAATTTGATAAGGTTCTAGGATTGTTATTCTGTGTTTTTAGACTGGTAAGGGCAGAAACCTTGTGATTTTGGTGTTCTTAGTGTGGAGTTGACATTTCCCATGATGGTTTTTATTGGGAAGGGTAGAATGTGAAATATTTTCATGATATTCAAGTTGTATTTGGAAAAAGTAGGAAGGCTTACATCCTTAAGGAAGACTGTCCTATCAGGATTGAGTGTAATAGTCACTGTCATGACTGAGTATGAGCCAATAGTGTGTCTTAATGATACTTGTAAACCCTAGAAGGGTGTGGGACAAGATGTTTTAGGTGTTTTCAATCAACAGTAAACTTTGCAAGAGTCTCTTATTGGGATATGCCAAGAATGACACAATGGTGATAGTTTGGAAGCCTATTTAGGCCTAATTGGTTCGGTGACAGTCTTTTGTTGAGGTAATACTTCCTAAATCAATCCATGTTTGATTTGTGATATGTGTTTAAACTTATTAAAGGGTGTCCAAATATGCCTTTACAGTCTTGGGATGAAGTTTAACCTGAAAGATATCAATGACAGTTATGATAGGCAGGGCTACAAGGAAATAGCCTCTGTTAGGCACTATCATAGGACAGCCATATGGTAATTTGCTGCTCACTGTCTTTGAAGGTGTAGAATGAAGTTATTGGGTCAGAGACCTTGCTTGGGTCAAAGATTTATGAAGATTTCATGTAGAGATGGATGAACTTGTGGAATTCTAAGGACATTGCCATGAAATCTGTCTCAATAAAGTGAATTGAAACAAGGAACGATTTGAAACTTGTCAAATGAGATTGGGGATAGTTATTCAATCCTTCTTTTCTCTACATCAGATTGGTATCAGAGCTAGCAAAAGCTCTGGGAGGAGATGTTATTTCTAAGATGAAGAGTTGAAAACAATATGTTTGTTGGTGACCATTGTTTTTATTTGCTAAGTTGTTTGGTTGCAGGTGCTTATCCATCTAACTGCAGAAGGATGTTTTCTGAGGTTGTGTGTGTGGGAAGACAAGATGAGGTCTGTCATGACCATTCTCAAATGGAGATTAGGCTGGATAAAGGTGTTGATAACTGAGAGGGGGGGGGGGGTGAATCAGTTATCCTAATTATTTCTCTTTCTGAACTTTCTTATTAATTAATGCAACATTGAATCAAACACAAAAAACATTACCATGAAATAAGAAACACATGACACAGTATTTTGACGTGGAAACCCTGTTAAGGGAAAAAACCATGGGGTGATTAACCCAAAAATTATTCTCTGTTAGAAGAATAGGAAATTACAAAATGGCACTTGCCAATTAGGGCTCACTGCCCGAGCACACTGCTCACAAGAGGCCCACTGCCTACAAGAAGACACACTGTCTACAAAGTGATAAGAATCACAGTCTTGAAACTGATTGGAAGCATCTACATATGCTGAAGTTCAGTTCCGGTTAGGCTCAGTACACTGATCTGCTGCACTTCATCTTTCCTCTGTTCTTTATTCTGCTATCCTTTCACATACCGGATCTTTCTTGCTACTTCTACTCTGTTCTCGACTTATTCGCATATATGTTAATTCACTCACACACTTCACAACTAAATCCATCCTCTATATATATCCACACAAGTAATTTCATCACCTTTCTAGTCGGCATCCAGAACAGTCTAGTTTCTTACAAACTTTGTTCTGTCGGCTGAATCCTTGCTCACCAAGCAATGCGGATCAAGCATATACTTGTAGATATCATTAATCATGTCGGCCAAACATGATTCATGCCTTCACAACCTTTATCATCAACAGTAACACATCCGAAAGTAGTCTGATACTTTGTCAGTCAGTTCTTCCTCTGTTTTCACTGTCTCTCAGGAATCCGGTACTCAACTATTCATATCTTTTTCCTTGTCCATCACCGGAGGCTAAATCCTTGGAATATACCACTCAAGGTAGTCCTCTTGACTTCCCCAAATCTGCACTGCACCAAGACACTTCCTCTGAGAGATCCGGATCAATCTGTCGGACCTTGCCACATGCTCTGTTCTTGTTCACCGGACCACAACAATCTTTATTCTGACTTCCGGTAGAGACACATCATGACTTGCGGATATGTGGGATGACCTTTGTTGCCATCAATGACAACAACCATGATTCCATATAGTGTCTCTTGCCAACAATCTCCCCCTTCGGCATTGATGGCAACACTTAGTGAAAAATGACTAAGTGTTTACACTATGCTCCCCCTTTGCTGATGCTCTGTCTTTATATACAATTTCTAGAACTCCCCCCTTAGTTGGATTCCTCATTTTTCACTACTCCTCACTCCCCCTTTGACATCAATGGCAAAGGGTAGGGTCCGCACACCAAAATTTTCAAAAATTTTCTATACATAGCCGCATATTTACATACTCACATATACTGAAGAATGTCTGCAAAAGGATGTCTGCAATTGGATCATTTCTGTAGCCCAACTTTGCTTCATTCTATCCAAAATGAAATGTGACCACTCAACAAAAATGCAAAAGCTTCTGCCCGCTTGAGATCTGTCGGATCATTTGTTTGGGCGGTGGTCTGAGCATCACTGATGGCCTCATGCATAGTTTCCAACTTAGGGATTATAATCCTTCTAAGTTCTCCCATCCGGTTAGTGATATTCTTCCTTTCCTTCTCAAGATTCTTTATTTCATTCAAGACTGCAATAGTCTGACATTCTTGATTTATTATGGAGGAAGAGAGAGGATCAAAACTTTGAGATAAGCTTTGTAGCTTGTCCTGTTCCTCTTTTATTTTCTTATCAATTGCTGCTGTTGCCTTTGACTAGGATATACAAAATTTGTAAATGTCACCGCCATCCTTAAGAGCATTCTCTAAGTTCTTTATTCCAATACTCACAATCTTCCTATCTTTAGAGATTAATTCTAATACTTCTGAAAATCTTTTATCCAAAAATTCCTTCCGGACCTTTTCTTCAGCAGATTTTTCTAGAGATTCAAAATGTGTACTAACACTGCTGACTAAGGTTTTGAGATTACCGGAAGAGGAGGCTGTGGGATCCTTTTGAAAGGATGGCATGATCTTTTCTAGCACTCCAGATGCTACCTCCATAAGCTCACAGTCTTCCATGTGAGATTTCAGCAGCTTCTCTTTGACTTTCTCATTTGCAAATGAGGCTATTTTCATTGTTTGCACCGGTGACAAAGAGTCAAAATCTAATGGTCCTTTGAGTAGGTCCGGTTCATCAATTTCTATAGTGGCTTTGCTCAAAAATTGTTGAACAGTTTGTGCAGTGTCTCTTGCCGGAGACAGATGTTTCTTTTCTTCTGCAGTCTTGGAACTGTCAACCTCTTTATCTTTCACCCCTGCTTCCTTCTCCTGTAATTTCTCTTCTTCTTTGGATCCGGAGACTGTAGGGGAAACCGGAGGAGAGATGTTTGTCTGTTCAGGGCCCACTTTCTTCCGGAACAAATGATTCCAAATCCGCAGCTGTTTCTGCACCCAAGTCCTCTACAACAGGAAGATTGAACCTTTTGAAGGCCTTCTGGAGGATCTCTTCTGTCTCTTGGGCCACTTTGTCAGTCTCACCAAGCTTGAGTTGATTCATCCTGGCTTTACTTCTGAACTCATCTTTGCAGTCTTTGAAGATAATGTTCATTGTCTTGGGATCAATTTGAGGATATAGCTGAATAGCTATCTGCTCCCAGATCTCAAGATCTTTTGCATGAGCATTATTCTTTCTTATTTCTAATTCCTTTTCTAGGCTTTTAGGAATAAGAGATATGATCTCAATGAAAGCCTTATTGTATATGTTCAGATATTTGACTGTGGCTTCCTGCAGAATCTTTTGGTCAGCCTCATTGTAGTCATCATAAAATTCAGTCATTGGTTGAAGGTTTCCATTTACCGTGACCGACTTGATTACACTCTCTAGAGGACAGAGTGGGCTTTTCAACAGATACCTCTGCCATTTCATCCTTGTCTTGGCCTGTGGATGGTTTATCGGAATCCTTTCTTCTTCTGCTTCTTTATTTCTTTTACTCCCTCATCTGACTCTGTTTCCTCTTCATCCTGTTGGCTTTCATAAGCCTTGTGGCTTTTGTCTTGGATCTTTTACCGGATGCCTGGACTTCGGTTTTGAACTTTTGGTTGTGGGAGGTGCAGATCTCTTTGATGATCTGGTCCGGGGTGGGAGTTTCACCGGAACACTTTCTTTACTTTTCTCTTCTTCCTCAGCCTTCCTCCTCTTTTCCCCGGCTGGCATCAAGTGCCTCTTTTGAGATGCCTAGGCCTTGAGCAATATGCTCAACTTCTTTTCTTACCTTCCTCTTTATCTTCGGTTCCCTGAGTTCTACATGTATCTTTACACTCAGTTCCTCAAAGGTTCCAAACCTTTCTGCTTAGGATCTTTGGGCTGGCTTAGCATGTGTTGAACATGCAGCTCTACTATCTATTCATCCACTTCATACCCCATGGGCATGATCCAGACAGTCCTGGCTCCACTGCCTCCATTAGACACTGATCTGTTTCTACCATGAAGCATACTGTGTCTTTGTACTTTTCAACAAGGGATTGGGGTATTCTTTCTCTTGCATGCATCATGCTTTGGAAGTTCTTGAAGTATCCCCATAGAGCTGTATTCCTTGCTTTAGCATCCCCAAGTCCATGCAAATAGTCTCTGATTTGGATGGCAACTGGTCTGTCATTCTGCCATATCCATCCACTGGATCCGGGGAAGCTCATTCATGTAGTAGAAGAAGAGACAAAGGATCAGATTGCCATACTTGAAGGAGTTTTTCTTGTCCTTCTTGATCTTCTGCAGATTTTCAAAGAGTTGGTTCACAAGAAGCTCACACAAGTCATAGTCTGCATTCTCCTTTAACATTTGATAAGCTGTGTAGATTGCAGTTCCCGGTACTGAATTTTCCCTACTGGAGTGATAGATTTTGTAACCAATTATCATAGCTGCAAATTTGACATCCGGTTCAGTGATGTCATCAACTGTCATAGCTCTCTTGTCAAACTTGGATCCGGTTGCATCACTAACTGTTTGATTTTTGACAGACTTGAGGAACAGGTAATCCACCGGATGAGTGCAGACCGGTTACAGCCCTAATTGCATCTTTGGTGATCTTGAAGGGCTGGTTCAACCATAAGAAGTTGTCATGTACTCTACTTAGTACATACCGGACCCATTCATCTTCTTCAAAACAGGGGAAATGAATGCACTGTGCAAAGTGTTTGTCCCGGATGGCTTTGTACTGAGGTTTGATCTCAAAGGAGTCATCTATCAATTGTTTGTGATAGATATCCATTAGTTTTGATTCTCCAAAGTCTTCAAGATTCGCATGGATGTAAACCCTAATATCTTCCGTATGCAATACACCATGAGGAACACTAGAGAAGGCTCCTAGTGGATCTACCTCCAATGATTTGTAAGGATGTTTCTTGAATGTGGGGTGAGGGTCTATCAGAGATCTTAACTATATTTGGAGTAGCCATTCTTCAAAGATTTGCAGTGAGATAATGAAAAAACGGAGAATACCTTATGCGCCTTCGGTTTGCACGGAGTGGTTGGATTGATTTCTTTATGCAATGACTTCGGCAGGAGATCCTTGGTGTGCTTGATGAATCTTGTTGCAGAGCTCCACTTTTCGCTTCTTCTTGAGTGTAGAATGAGCAAATGACTTTTGAGAAATTCCTTATATTGCTCCGCAAACCCTAATATCTGTTTGCAATAAATGCTTCACCTATATTATTCTGGTTTGCCTTGTCCGGATAGCCTGGAGTATCCCGGATCAGTCCTGATCTGTGAATATCATCCGGATCTTTCAATCATGAATAAATCGAGGTGACACATTACAAGAACATCCCAAACACTCTGTCCAATCCACAGAATAAGATAGTGCACTTCCGGATCTCTCCAGACCTTTTAGTAATCCTCTGTCATACGGAGCATCTCCCGAGCAGGTCTTACTTGATCGATCATAGCTTCTTCATAACTCCATGCGGACCTCTGAAATCTTATCTGGATCATCTCAAGACTTATATATTTAAACCCTTTACTCCGCATCTTGTGCCACATCCGGCACCACTTGATTGGCTGGGGGGAACAGGGATTTTCTTTGAGTCTCCCCCTGAGCAGAGCTCACTTTTTAATTTCCGGAAGAAATATCAGCACCAGAGTCTGGTGCGGATTTAACCTCTACATTCTCTGAACTTTTCTTCACCCAAATCTTGCTCATCTGATTCCTAACTTCATCCGCATTCATCTTTTGTTTACCCTTGTCTTGATTCTGATTATACACCGGACCTCTTTTGTCCTGATTCTTGCTTCTGCAGACTTTAGCATTATGACCGGACTTATTGCAGATTTGGCAAATAACATTTCTTTGCATATTTGACTGATATCCTCTTGATCTGCATTGATTAGCCATATGACCTACTCTATTGCATGTAAAGCATCTACCTTTGAATGATTTGTTTACTTGCATATTTCTGCATTCATGGGATTTGTGTCCATACCTTTTGCAGTTGAAGCACTGTCCGGAGAAGGATGAATTAATCTGATTCATTCTCTTTCTGCACTGATTAGCTTTGTGACCAAAGTGGTTGCAGCTGTGGCAGTATCCATTGAAAGATGGATATCTTTGAGCATTTGGCTGTCTTACCGGAGGTCTTCTAGGCCTGCTCCTTGGATTTTCTGATGCAAAATTCGTTTGACCGGATCCGGAGCTTTCTCCTTTCTCATATCCCAAACCATACTTGTCATCTGTCCCTTTTTGACTTCCAAGAGAACTTCAAGTTGAGCAGAACTTATCTTGAATTTCTCTTTATATTCATTTGCTGTTTGAAGGTCTCTTTTGAGAGAGGCAATTTGATCTTCAAGTTTTTCTTCATTATCTTTGGCATCTTCAAGATCATATTCAAGATGTCTGATAATCCTGTCCATCTGGTGGCATTCTTCTGATTTTTCTTTAAGAGATTGTTTTAGATTGTCTTCAGCCTTTATTTTTTCTTCAATCTCTTGAGTAAACTTTATAGTTCCTGATTCCATTTCATGTCTTAACATAATGACTTCTTTTGATAACTTTTCACATAACTTGGTTTGCTCAGTCAATTCTTCATTTGTATTGCTTTCTTCACTTTGTCTTGCCAACTGTTGGAGCATCTCCTTTCTCTTTTCATAGAGAGACTTAATTTGTCTTTTAATTCTCTCATGAATTCATCAGCCTGTTTGAGTCTTTCTTTTAATTCATTGACTTCAGAATTTGACTGTTCAAGATCCTCAAGGCAGTCTTGAGTTGCTCCCTTAAACCATATGCATCCATTTGAACTCCCAGATCTTCCTCAAGCTGTTAGGCTCTATTAGGAGGAACTTAGCTCTGATACCAATTGTTGATAACTGAGAGGGGGGGGTGAATCAGTTATCCTAATTATTTCTCTTTCTAAACTTTCTTATTAATTAATGCAGCATTGAATCAAACACAAAAACATTACCATGAAATAGAAACACATGACACAGTATTTTTGACGTGGAAACCCTGTTAAGGAAAAAACCACGGGGTGATTAACCCAAAAATT